>JAWXYG010000003.1:58552171-59292171 GCA_034222035.1 Acacia crassicarpa
TGAATTCAGTTCTACAACTTTCTAATCTGCCTTGTTACAATCAGCAGTCAATTATTCTTCACATTCGGAAGCATGAAGATGTTGCAAAGAGCTCCTATTAATATGAGTTACGTATTTCCTAAAAAGCAAAATCGAAGAACGGTCTACGCAGGAACTAAAACTGAAACTGCATTTGGGAACTGTATCCAAGGGCTTGAAGATGTTTAGCGATGGCGTAGTTCATTGCAGGTGGCCCACACCTTAATATCTGTAAGTTTCAAAATTTGGTCTTGTTACGCTCGAAATAGGGGGGAAGAAAGGCGCACAGAGAGAGAGAGAGAGAGAGTGAAATTAACCAGTGTAAAATTGACCTTGACATCAACAGCTGGTGCAGGGCAGTGTGCTTGAATAATTTCCTCGGTTACAAACCCGACCCCGCCTTCCCATCCTAGTGGTGGCTGTAATGTGTAATAAAAACCATTCACGATAGAATTCAAGAACATATCTAAAAGCCAACTTTCTAGGCTAATACATGAGAGAGAACATTATACTTTTTACCTCAATGTTTCACCCATTTTAATTTGATCTTTATAGTTTAAAAATTTATAACCGGGCATTTAAAATTTAAAAGGATTTTTAATTTATTCATTGTTATTATATTTTTCTTAATACTTTATGAGTTATTCGTGAGTTGATTTAAATTTATTTTCTATACTTTTATCATTTTATTACCATAAATCACATAAATTCAGAATATAAAGAATATAAAAATAGTCAGCGATCAAATCAAAGGAGAGGTCTAAGGAACCCTAAGGTGTAATGCTCAGGTTTAATTTTTTTTCCTCATCTATAACTCGACTTCCTTTGATTTTATGTGCTTCTAGGAACAAATTCTCCTTGGCACAACGCATTAACAGTTCGTACGTTCAACTACATATCCTTGACTGGTTTTCCCTAAAACCTATCAATTAGTGAAACTGAGCAATCATATTCCATTCGAGTCAAACAGCCATGCTCATGAAAGTTCATGTTAAGAGAGAATTTAAATACCATATTCAGAACATAGTAAACACTGAATTGACTTGGGAACTTGAGTGCAAATTCATCCAGCTCTTCCTGAAAAAGAAACAAGAATCATGGATTTAAGTTTCTGGAAAACATGCAAGCCTAGTGATGAGTCACTTATGAATGTCTTCTTACACCCTTGAGAATAGATAACGAAGAAAAAACCCATAGAAGGCTGGAACTGAGCTTGATCTATAGAGTGCTTTATCCTCTATAGGAAGACAAAAAGTTCCATGCCGCACAAGGGAATATGACTGATGAATTGACGTGTGATATATATAAACCCATATATATATATATATATATATAATAAGCTACATGTCAATGATGCCACGGATGAACATACATCAAACGAGATGAAGATATATTTACCTTTAAGAGAATGTCATGAATATCACCATTAGCATAAATCAGACGTATGTTAGTATTGTCTTCTGGGTTTTCCAATATGGCTCTCGTAACCTCAAGAAATAGGAAAAAGAATTGATTAATTCCCAAAATATAAATTACAAAACATGGAAATGGAAGAACAACATAAGCCACAAATTAAGCTCAAAAATCCTGCACCCGAAACATTGGCGTGATGCCAGTGCCACCAGCAATCATGCCAAAAGCTCTAACTTCATTGGGTTGGTACTTGAAGCGCCCCTGGATACATCACAATAAATACATCTTAAAAGGTGGTGTATGAAGTGCAGAATTGCTCATGCTCAACTCACGTTATGAAAGCTACACTCATGCTATTTATAACAATTCAAATACTAACTACAAGAGAAACTTCGAAGATAAAGATAAATGATAATGAAGACTCCTAGACAATAATAAACTTCATGATAAATGATAATGAAAACTCCTAGACAATAATAAACTTCATGATTCCAACATCCAAGATAATGATAAACTAATATTTTGAGTCCTCGTATAAAAGGGCTTCTTGACAGTATGGATGACATTATAAGCATTATATTATAAGAGAAAACAATAATAGCAGCAAGCATGATTATAGTGCATATGAATTTATTTTTTAACATTGATATGATATATGCCCATGTGTCAGTGTGGGAGATTCCAACATGCAACTAATAGAACAAAACATAGCATAACAAAAGATAGGACTTCACTTCTAAAATACACTAAACAACAAGGATGGCACTAGAGAACACTGACATTGAAGATGATAGATTGTAGTTTCAGATAAGTGGCACACCACCTCAACTCAAAACTACTAACAATCGCACAACCAAGAGGCTCCTCACAGATCACAGGGGCAAAAAGGATCTAAACACAAAATAACAGACTAGTAGTGGCTTTTGAGGAGCCAATTCTCTCCCAAGTCATCCTTCCCAAAGTTCTCCCTCCCTTTTATTCCAAGGCTGGTCTTCACTCAGAAAGTTTCCCCTCAAAACTTCCAACCACTCCCTCCTCTTGCAGCATGAAATCCTTTTTCTGCCTCCCTTCTCCTTTGACACTTACAGCGTTGACAACAGCACAATGAGTTGGTCCCCTGCTCACGGCCTTAGCAACTTTAGTCACAAACCCATCAATCACATTTCTAATTGTTTGGTTACCTACGATAGGCTTCTCCTCTGACATTTTCAGCATAGCCAACAGCACAGTGAGTTGGTCCCCTGCTCACAGCCTTAGCAACTTTGGTCACAGCTCCATCAATCACATTTCTACTTGTTTAGCTACCTACTATAGGCTTTTATGTTCAGGAGCTGTGATTAGGTTGATGATATATTCAAAAATTTTACTTTAGTCGTAGCTCCATCAATCACATTTCTACTTGTTTAGCTACCTACTATAGGCTTTTATGTTCAGGAGCTGTGATTAGGTTGATCATATATTCAAAAAATTTAAGGTGTTCTACAAAAAAATCCACTATTAAGTACAAGTTTACTAACAAAATAGAATCATAAGTTACAGACATGAACAACTTTCTCCCAGCACAGGCTTAGTCAACAAATCACAATTAAATTAATTTTACATTCTTCTATAATGGTCAAAGTGGAATAAGCATGGCATGCAACAAAATCTACCAGAAAACAATGGATAACAAATGAAATTGCTTTAAATACCTTAGGTCCCTTCACAGCCAAGTAATCACCAATACGCATCTGTTGAAAATGGTGAGACATCCTTCCTTGTGGATACACCTATTAATTGACCAAAAGCAGTATGAAACAAAAGTAAGCAGTATTCCCATTATAAAAAGACCCATATTTAGTTATGCCTAAATACGGAGTAAAGAACGCTAATGGCATGTACCTTTATAACCAAATCAAAGTATCCAAGATCAGTATCCAATGTTATCGGAGTATATCGTCTGACAACTTCTTCACCAAAAACGTCTTTCCCTCTGTATAAAGGAACAAATTATCTCTTGAGCTCAATGAAGGACCATACTTTCGTGAGCTAGTATCATGCATTAGGACTGTGGGAAAAGTTGAATAAACTCGGGACTGGTTCCAGCTACTTAAGATGAGATGAAATTATGAACTGCTTTCATGCATGAATTGAAAAAGCAAAACAATGAATCCAAACCTGCAGCTTATATGTTGTCCAATGGGAAGTCCTAACACTGAGGTAGGTGTTGGAAGACTAAATCTAAACTCGGCCACATCAAAGCTGAGTTGTCTGAATTGAACAAGTTCAAATTCCTTGAAGTTCTCCGGGTCCAAACAACCTATCAAGACAAGTTGTAACATAATTTAAGAAATACAAAAGAGGCAGAACAAGCAAATGCATATTTCACATCTTTAATTTCAGAGAAATGATAACAAAATTTCATACGGAATATTATACCAGTAAGCTAAAGTTAAAAAGTAACAAGAAATTTTATATAGAGCATACAAAGATTTGATGAAATTGGCTCCCCAAAATGTCCTTGTTTGCTTTCTTTGGCCCGTTTACTTACAACTATGAGGGAATGTTCAGTATTGCAACTTTAAACTGTACAACGCCTGTACCATAACAAGAGCCTAAGTACAATATTGTTGTTTCCTGTTTCCAGTTACCATGTAATATATTACCATATCAAGCCGATTTCAGTCATTTTGTTGCAGTCATTGCAATCTTGCACCAAAACTATTGTGAGTATATGTTCATCTAAGAAATGAAAAGTTTGTTGTCATGATAACTTTTAGACCTTGTGTAAATCATGGAATTATGCATTTCAAAATGTTATGGTGCAAAAGCCACCATAAATCGATCTACCTCATTTAATTTCATGGTTGAATTTAGCCTCACAGCACAACAATGCTGTAAAATACATTATAGATATAGACTAGCATGGGATGGCTTCGAAGACATCAATTTTGGAGAGCCAATTTCATCAAATCTAGGAACCTTTCAACTTGATGACGTCTCACATTTCCTCAGCACACTGCGGAAGAGACTGCTGTTAGTTTCAGCCACAACATTGTACCGCAATCGCGAACATCTTATTCCTATTACTTTTGGACTATATCAGGACCAATTCGAAACCATGTCTGGTCAAAAGCAAAACCGTCCATCCATTTAGTGAATGCATAATTAACTCAAACTTTGTTCAGTGTCCGCGAAATTCGCATTCAAATGCAAGCCACGTAAAATAACTACAACGGGGAAGGAAAAATGAAAACACAAATAAGAGCGATCGAAACACCTTTGGGGTTTTTGGTGACGAAGTAATAGTAAGCAGTACCGCCAATAATAGCGACAAGAGCAACTGCCATGCTTAGCATCTCGGTCCTGTCATCAGTGTGAAGAAACTCCATTTTCGAAAATTCGAGCTTCAAAGTTGAAAGAGCTTGGAGATAGAGTAATGGTGAACTTAGGTCACTATATATAGCAAATCGAGATGGAGGAGGAGGAGGAGGAGAAACTTTTGGAGGGAAAATTCCAAGGGTTCAGAGAGTTAATGGCCAATGACAATCAAGGTTGAGCCGCACATGGAGCCTCTGCCTACGTGGCACGGGTAACTGACTAACTGCCCAAATAGAGAGAGATTCTGCATGAGCCTCTGTGGCACGGGTAACTGACTAACTGCCCAAATAGAGAGAGATTCTGCATGTCAACGGGGAGAAAAATAGATTCTGTATAGCACGACCCGAGTAGCAAGCATAATTAGTTAATTACACATTAATTATATACATATTAAAATATTTAAAAGCCAGTTGGTTGGGTTATTACTGAATTTTGCCATATGTACATCATATAGAAATGATGCCATTGTAGATTGGCCAATAAAGGTGCATGATCTACATTATAAAGGAAGAAGACCCAAATTTTAAAAATTCATAACTATCATCGCCTCTAATTTTGATTTAATGGGATAACAAATAGGTTGGGTCTGTCGAACGGAGTTAGTACAAACTACAGTTTGAATATTCACTAAAAAAAAATGTCCACATTCACTGTCTGAATGTGCTTCAACAGGTCAACCTACCAAAAAAAAAAAAAACTGATTTACAGTGTGATGAGAAAAAGTTGTCGAGATTTTTTTTAATGAGAGAGAACGTGAAAAATAAGAGAGATGACTGCTATAGTTTGAAATATATATAAATGGAAATAATTAAAATGAGAATGCTTATATATATTATTCACTAAAAACAATGGAAGATGAACATCAAAGTAAAAGTCTAGGTAGTGAGTGAAGGCAGTAAATAACAATACTAAAGAAGTTGAATCTAAGAAGAAGATGATAAGTAATTAATGGAGATCGAAACATTATTGTGAAATGGAGTATATAACTCAGAGGAAAATAGAAGCCAATCCAAAAATGAAGAGGGGGCAAGAGGGAACAAGGCTTGTGGCTCCACTTCCAGTTGGAGGGCTTGCCACGGATCCTCCTGTCATAGTCATCATTAATTAAATTAATATTAATAAAGATCGATGATGCAGAAAATATTAATTTCTGGAATATTATTTTGTGAAAATGGTGCTTACCGGGAGATGCCGATGGAGAAGAAAGATCTGAAGTACCTGATCCATTGTAAAGCAATAGCACAATGAGTAAGTATATATCAAGTTGGCATTCATCATATTCATAACATATACATTCATTCAAATCATACTTCAATTCAACAGTACGGCTTAATTATTATATTATTCCGTGTTTAATTGCAAAATTTACATTTTAACATTATATCTTAAACCTCAAACTAATATTTTATATGTAAATTAATAAAAGTTAAAATAAAAATGCTTTAAAAAGAAAAATACCAGATGGAGAATATGCACCACTAGATGGAGGCAAAGACACTGGCACTCCTACCGCTGCGTACAAAACGATATAATGTTAAATAATATTAAATATATACTCTTTTTAGTGCATTTCATTTACATCACAAAACTGCTAATTAAATTGCAATAACCTATCATACAACTTGCCATTGCTAAAAATTTATATATATACACACACACACAAAAGTCACTATATATATAAAAATTATATTTAGAGGACAAGCAGGTGAAAAAGAAATGGCAACATTAGTCCCTTGGTAGGTGCAGGGTAAATAAAGCAATAGGATATGTGATTGACTTTTTGAATGAAAGATTACGAAAGTTAAATAAATTACTTAATTATATATATGTATATATATATATATATATATATATATATATAAATTTATAAGTTAAAAAGTTAGTTTGAAAAAATATATATATATATATATATATATATATATATAAATACTTTAAAGTAATTTAATTAGCTTAAAGTTTAGGATTAGAGGTAATATTATTTTTGTATAGCATGCCTTCATACTTTTCAAAACACTTCATAATAAATACTATTTTAGATTTCTAAATACTTCCCCATGTCAAATATAGGGCATTTTTTAAAAACAAACTCTTAGTTCTATAATATAAGTCACTTGGCTAGCATTAAGAAACTTTTTCTAAATATTGCCCATATTGCAATTTACTAGAAGAATATGACTTGAACTCTAATGCCTATGCTCTTAAAGATGAATAAAGTTAAAGAACTGTTGCATTTTTAGCCAAAGTTAATAAGTTAACAAACTCCCTCTGACTTTGTAGTAATACAATTCAATAATATGCATGGAGTTACGTACCTGCGCAGGTGGAGACAGGAAGTGTGGAAACACCACAAATAGAGGGAAGTTGAAGAGCCTTGTTAAGATCAATCTTGATGCCGGCGAAGTCAAGGTTTGTAAGCATTTGACATGTTCGCCAACACCGAAAAGCATTCACTGCCCATTCCTGCTGGTCCCGGCGCTGCCATCGCTTCAGCTGTCGTCATAATTTAAACACGTGGTCATCATCAATATGTTCTCTTCAGAAGCTTACTTGCCTTAACGTACAGAAATAATATCAAAGGAGGTATATGTATAGGCCTTACTTGGTGATGGTGCAGATAGTGATGGTGATGGAGGATTTACATTGCTGCTAGATGGAGGCAAAGAAACTGGGACTCCCACAGCTGAAATACCAAATATGTATTAATATCTTAACTTACATTACACAAATACGTATGTCCAAAGATAAACAAATAAGAATTTGTGATTTTTAAAATGATAAATTAATTTTTATGAGAAGTGATATTTATAAGAAGCAAAGTGTTATATCTCTTTCCTCTTGTGAAGCTGAGTATCGTGCTTTTGCTATGACTACTTGTGATCTCCAGTGGCTTTTGCATTTGTTATCAGATTTACGAATTTCCAAATCTAAAGCTACCCCTTTGTATTGTGATAGTTAGTCTGCAATTCAGTTGACTTCTAATCCTACTTTTCATGCTCGTACTAAGCATATTGACATTGATTGCCATCTTGTTCGGGACAAAGTCAAAGACGGTGTTATTCCCTTGTTACCTGTCCGTTCTCAACATCAACTTGCTGATATGTTTACCAAACCACTTGGTTCTAGTCCTTTTCATTTTCTTACTTCTAAGCTGGGCATGATTGACACCATTGCTCCAGTGTGGGGGGCTGACAGAATATGTGAATAAAGATAATGGGTAGATTAAATATTTCATTTAATTAATTGTATTTAACTTAGTTGGCATTTGGTTTTTTTTTTTTAGTTCAGTTGTAACTGTTTAGTTGTGTATCACATGTGTGTACAGAGACTGATATAAGGCACTTGTGTACTGTACAGAATTCATGCTTTTTTCCCTATTTGCCACTTTTTAAATAATTAATTACCATTTTGCCACTGTTTTCAAAATATTTCCTAATGTGTCATATTTAGTCGACTAAATCGCGGGAGGTTGATTTTTTTTAAATGCCCCCGATATTTAGTCGACTAACCCAAGTGAGTTAGTCGACTAAATATCGATCAGGGTTTTTTTTTTAAACCTGACATTTAGTCGACTAACTGATAGAGGGGTTTTTTAAAAACCCCCAATGACAGCTTAATGGAACCCTAATCGGCTAAATTGCTCTCCAAACTTTTCCCCCTCTGTTTTTCCGACTAAATCATGTTGGGATCCGTACACGCATCGGATTAAATTTTCTTACGAATCCCGTCCCGAGGATCACTCAGGTGCGTTTAAATTAAAGTTAAGGAACCGAATTTTACCTCCAGCGCTGAAACGGTCCACGTTTTATTCTCTTTGAACTGGTGTGCTACCTTCTTGATCAGTAGAAGTCGACTCTTAGAATTGGCTTCCTCTACCGGTATCCACACGAATAATTCCCGAACCCGATTGCGGCAGCATGCTAGAGCCTTTGTGTAATACCCTAGATTATTATTAAATGATTTATTTTTTTTTCTGATGATTGTATTTATAAAATTATTTTGTGACTTGCTGTATGATTATTATTCACATGTGAATTTTATTTTAGTTTCGAGGACGAAACTTGTTTTAAGGAGGGTAGAATGTAATACCCCGGATTTTTAATAATAATAATAATAATAATAATAATAATAATAATAATAGGAATAGTAATGATAATGATAGATTAAAATAATACTAATAAAATAATATTGATTAATAGTAGAAATTAAAAAAAAAGTAGTAGTAGTAGTAGTAGTAATCATAATAATAACAGTATATTAAAATAATAATAATAATAATGTTGTTTTGTTTTTGTAGTAACGGAAAATCATATATCCTGTGACAGCACCTAACCTTTTGTCATGTGAGATTAAAACGACAGCGTTAGGTTAAATGAATAAAAGAAAACAAAACGCCTATGTGATTCCACGGGCAAAGATTAAACAGAAAAAAAAAATCCAGCGATATCGTAACAGAAATCCAGCTCTATCACAGAACCTACCTTATCAAATCTGAAAGGGAAATTCCACGACCAAAGATTAAACAGGAAAAAAAAAATCCAACGCTATCGTAACAAACAGAATCTACCATATCAAATCTGAAAGGGAATAGTCCTAACAGAAATTGTCGAAAAAAAATCATGCGCTATCATCGTGAATCTGGAAGGGAATAGTGCGCAAGCTCAAATCTGAAGAAAAAATAGGAATCACTACATCGAAAGAAAATACCAAATTGTGATTCTATAGAGAACTTACTGAATTAAAATCTTATTTCTTAATTTATAAATCAAATCGTGAAACATAGCCATATCTCAGTACATACTGAAACCAAATCGCTGATTTGATCATTATATGCATAGGCGTAAGCAAACATAGTCAAGAAATAAGATTTTAATTCACGATTTGATCATTATATGCATATCAGTAAGCAAACATAGTCAAGAAATAAGATATTAATTCAAGATTTGATCATTATATGCATATCAGTAAGCATTGGTTGACCAAGTAAAAAATGATATTCCTCACAGAATCAGGAAATATTGAAGTCACAGAATGAAATCAAATCACAGACAGTTCCTATTTTGAAATCAAATCACATCACAGACAGTTCCTATTTTGAAATCAAATCGCCATCACCTGGAGAAATTCACAAACAGTTGAGCGATTGGGTACTGGACAAGTGTTTTGTTGGATCAGTTCAAGGTTGCAACAATTTGGGTTTGAAGCCTTACGGTCAGATTCTTCTCTATTTATCTGTCAAATTCTAGGATCATATTGCATACCTCACTTCTATTTATCTGTCAATAGTGAATAATTTGAATGAATAAATCTCTAGTTCTCTACAAATTGTGTAGTGGAATCATCAATAGTACCAGAATTTATTGTATGAAGCACAGAATAGTACCAGAATTTGTGAGACAAGATCCTAGTTCTTCTATTGTAAAAGGGCAAGGAATAACCAAATATGCAAATTTAACATGGAATTATAAGGGTACCCTTGTTCTTAATTTAATTCAAGTACTACTTTTACATGAATACTTATCTATCTAGAGCATCATATGTCAACAATTTAAGCACTAAATAGAAAGAGAAAACAAATTCGCTACAAAAAGACTAGGTTGCTTGGCCTTATATAATCAAGGTTCCCTTTCCTCTTTCTTTCTGCAACTCCAAATCCAGAAATTGAAAATCTAATAATCTGAATGAGGTACTTTATGAACCAAATGTAAGACCAATACATTGTGGTTCAAAAGTTTGCATTCATGTTGTGTACAAAATAAAGTAGGGATGATGGCTAGGCATAAACAATGATCACGGGATCTTTCTCTCTTATAAACTGTCTTTTTTTCCCCCCCTTAATATAGGATATAACACAATAAGAACTTGCACATATGTTTTTATCTTGGTTTTCTTTCATATTTATTAAGATTTGGATATCTTCAGCAACTTTAATAATGCTTATTTTGGTTTATGATGTAAATATTGTACAGGCGCTTGGTCAACTTTTTTACATCTTTCTAATGGATCACTCCCAAATAACAACTATTGAAGACATTGACATAAGTGGAAGTTTAGTAAATGTAGATGACATTGTTGATTTGGAGAAAGACGATGATGAATGGCGAGAACATGATCAGTGTCAAATCATGGAGGATGAAGATGGTGATGATAGTGTACAAGAAATTGTGGGAGATGATGATAGTGGATTCAGTGAGGCACCTATTTTAGGGAGAGTGTTTAAGATAGCAGAAGAAGCTTATGGTTTCTATAATGATTATGCACAAGGTAAAGGATTTGGAACACGTAAGCAATATACTAGCAGGAATATGAAAACACAGCAAATATATAGGTGGAATTATGTGTGCTCAAAGCAAGGTGTCAAGAAACATAATCATAAAACAGTTGGTGATCACATTGTCAAAAGGCGTAGGGACTCAAGGACAAATTGTTCAGCGATGTTACAAGTAAAGTTAGTGGATGGATTATGGATCATAGAGAAGTTTAATGATGAACATAATCATCCATTGATTATGACTCCTTCAAAGGTGAAGAAGTTTCCTTCTCACGGTGATTTACGACGCTCAAATTTCATTAAATCACTTGTTACTAAGCTTTTCGAGGAGGGCTTAAAATCTTCAAAAATTTCAAAGGTGGTGAATGCTATAAACAAAGAAGTTAATATTACTCCTATTTAAGTCAATACTATTCTATCAGGACAAAGAAAGAATAATGTAGGGCGAGAATGTCAAGGCGTCATCAAACACTTTCAAAGGAAGTCCGCTCTTGATGGAGATTTTTATTTTGATATGCATCTGGCAAAAGATGGTACACTAAGAAGTGTTTTTTGGGCGGATGGTAGGTCGAGAGCTGCATATGCGCAGTTTGGTGAAGTGCTTGTGTTTGACGTGACTTATAAAACGAACAAGTTTAGGTTTCCTTTTGCCCCTTTTGTGGGGGTTAATCACCATGGGCAATCAATTTTATTTGCAGCCGCTTTGTTAGAAGATGAAACAGAGGCAACATTTACATGGTTGTTTGAACAGTTTCGGACATGTATGTTTGACAAGTCTCCTAATGCTATTATCACAAATCAAGATAAAGCGATGGGAAAAGCAATTGCCAACATATTTCCAAAAGCACGACACCGTTTTTGTGCATGGCATATCAAAAAACATGTTATGGAGCATAGTCAAGCTTTGTGCACACAATTTAAAGATAGTTTTGATATTGACTTCCGTGAGTGGTATAAAAGTCGAAACATTGATGAGTTCGAAGGCAAGTGGGCAGAACTGAGTACTAAATATGATATTAAAGCAGGTAGTTGGCTGTTCAACATGTATAATTCACATCATCATTGGGCAAAGGTATACTTGAAAAATACCTTTTTTGCTGGAATGACCACAAGTGGCCGAAGTGAGAGCATCAATTCATTTTTTGATGGATACGTCAACTCTAGCACGATGTCAAATGACTTTGTGACTCAATATGACAAAGCAATTAAGTCCAGGAGGGATGCAGAAGAAAATGAGGATTTCAAAACTAGAAATACAAAAGCAGTTTTGGAGACTAATAATCCAATTGAAGCAATAGCTGGAGAGCGTTATACAAGAAAATTATTTGACATCTTTAAAAGAGAGTGGAAGGCTGCCATACATGACTACTTTCATGAAAAGATTTCAACAGACCAAAATGTGATCAAGTATCGGGTGGGGTCTCCTGAAGTTGATAAAAAGTGGTGGGTAATTGTCGACTACCAGTTGACTGAAATATTCATAGCTCATTGTTCTTGTGGAAAATTTGAGACTATGGGGATTTTGTGCAAACATATTTTATACATCATGAAGAAGAAACAAATCATGACCTTACCAGAAAAATATATACTCTCTAGATGGATAATGGATGCAAGCTATAAGGCTGATAATCTTGTAGGTGTTCATGCAGAAACAAGTACTAACGAAGTTAGTGCATCATCTTTGTGGTCGGTTCACTCCAAAATCAACATTGCTGTTTCTGAAGCCTCAGATTCTATTTTTGAGATTAGAAGGCTTGACTCTATGATTACTGATTTTTTGCAACAACAACTAGAAAGAAAGAGAAAGTCAGTTGAAGACGAAACAACTCCCCAAATTGTTCCATCACCCATTCTTAGTACTGTTTCTCAAGTTTCACTCATTAATGATGTGCGCGATCCCACCCAACCAATCAGAATTAAAGGGCGTCCAAGGGTTGCTTCACGTATCAAATCAAGCATAGAAATGTCGACAAAACAACAAAGGACTTGCAGTTATTGTCAAGGAAAGGGACATTATAGAACTGGTTGTCCGAAGCAAAAGGTATGTGTGAAGTTGATGTTTTGTGTTTGACTCTTTAAACTTGATTAAAAGTTTGAAAGTTTTATTTGCAGATGGATATTGCAAGAGATAAGCAAAAGGAGTAGAAGAAACTTGGGTATTGGACTCAAAGGCTCAATAAATCAGAGATCAGCTTCTCCTTGGCATTAGAGAATTCTCATGCATTCTATTTGAATCAAAATTGTAATTTTTACTGAATTGGTGTTATAGTTTCCAAAAATTGCAATTTTATTTATTTTGGAAACTAAAACTATTTGTTTGGCTGGAAATACTTCCATTAATGGAAGACCAAACAGGTTACAGCTCTTAATGGAAGACCATAACTCAAGATTATTGGGAAGCAACAGTTGAAACTGAAACAGAAAATATTCAGCTTTTACTAGCCATTTTACAAGTCAAACATATTTCTGAAGATCATGCATGTTCAGCTAATCTGTCAATTTTGTCACCACTCTGACATTATTAATAACGACTTGAGGGGGATCACCTTAATAATATATTTTTCCTTCTTAAGAATCTATGAATCTCAATATATAACAAACTCTACCAACTTAATAATTTCAATAAGTGTGTTTCTTTCTTGTGCACTAATGTATCCACTACCAATCCATTTTTATACTAATATCTGTTATCTCTTCCAGTTTTATAACATGCTTTGATTCAAAGAGTTCAAATTAGATTAGTTACTTATTGGTGAGTGCAGAGACGTAGCAGAAATGGGAAAGAAGTAATTAAATCTAATTTGCCATAAAAAACACACACACACACACACACAAAAGTCGTATAGATATATCCTCAAAGTGTTCAAACCAAACCTCCTTAATGGATTATATGGGTTGACGCAACTAATTAACTATCAGAAGTAGCATTATTTGATATGTTCCTTGCTTGGGGTTTAAGTCAAGAAAGGACATTGGGACATTGTAAGGTAGTAGTAGAATAGCCTTGACTCAATGTTCCTCTCATAACAAAGATGAATTGTGAGACGCAGGGCATGGTTAATGTAATACTCCAGTTAGAAGACACTCAAGTCATTTTACATTGAATTGACACCAAAAATAAACACTATGAATGCAACCTATGGGTTATCAATACATAAGGCATTACTTATCTGTATATGGTGGCACTCATAGCATTGGCTCCAAGGCAGCCAATTTGTGTTGCAGAAACTTGTAAACTGATTCAGTTGTCACCGCGGCCACCCGAACAATAAGACCGTTTTTCTGTGCAAAATAGGAGCTAGCAATTAAAAATATAGATAAATTATGGCAACCATGAAGCCTACATGACCAAAATGAAGATTGAGGTAGCAGCAATCAGTAAGGCATCCAAACTTCAAAACCAGAATCATAGGTCTAATACAAGCTATTTATCTGAACATTATCAAAGCCCATGTGTTAATAAAATAATAACTACCTTTGGACCAAAGAAACTGCAAGAAGCAATGAAGCTTGGTTATGACGTGCGGTAATCTGAATTGCTTTCACTTTGATGGCTTGAAGTTGTGGAAGGGTGTAGTAACTGCTCAGACATTATTCATTTCACATCATCTTGCGCTAGATTCTGAACATGCTGCATCTTTGGCCTAAAAAAACATAAAGCATTTGGTATAGGAACTTGTGATACAAGAAAATCAAATCATAAAATATGATCACCCACCCTAGAAGTACAATCATTGCAATGACTTGGTAATCCAGCATATAACCTTCCACATGGCCGACTTTTTCTTTATCTAACAAAATCTGTATATATGAATGGGACAACTCAGTAGGATTAAAATAAAAAAAGGGAAAAAAAAAAGAGGAGGAGGATAAGCATAGCATGTAAAACCAGATCATAATGAACGTAACATTCATGATTTTTGGGTAGTGAAACCAAATGCAGAACCAAATTGATAGCTTTCAATTTCTGATTTGAAAAAAAAAAACAGCAAAATAAACAAATGCAGAACAATTGAGTTCATTGCAGCTACCAGAGAAATCGAGCAGATCAAACAAATGGATCCAAATCGGAGATAACTCGAACCACAATATTTCAGACTACATTTCCAACAACAAAGAAAAATCAAAGACGAAGGGAAATGTTATATGAAGACGAACTCGGAGACATCAAAATCGAACTGGAAATTCTCACCGACCTGTTTCTTCTTGTCCGATTTGGCGAATTGAGGTTTGGATGCTCGTTTCCTAGTTCCAATTTTGGTAGTAGACATTGCTGATGAATCGAAGCTCAATGAACTGAAAGAAATTTAGCGCGCTCAGACAGTTGGGAGGGAGTGTCTCGCGCGGAATTCCCAAGCACTGGAAATCTCTCAATTTCTGTCGATTTGTTTTTTCTCTTTCAGATGTGGAATCCCTCATTTAACCTAACGCTGTCATTTTAATCTCATAGGACAAAAGGTTAGGTGCTGTCACAGGATATATGATTTTCTGTTGTAGTAATCACATTATTTTGTAAATAGTATTATTAGATTGGTTAAGATTAGATCCTAGATTCTAGGGGTTAGTTATATTATATTATAAATTAGATTGGTTAATATTAGATCCTAGATTCTAGGAGTTAGTTATATCATATTATAATTTTAATCTTTTTAAATTCATCATCGGATTCAGAATATATCTAGTAATCAAAACTCTACAATTTGTTTTAATTCATTTATTAGGAATAATTAAAAGGTCCAGCCCATAGCCAAAACCCTAGATTTTAGTTATAAATTTAGGTCTGACCGCTTAAATCTAGAAAACACCCGATACTTTTCTCTGCCGCTATACTCTCGTTCTTCTAGGAGGTTAGCAAACACGGAGACCAAGTAATCCTAATCCTCATGAGTCTGTAATTTTATATATTATATGTAATCCTAATCCCCCAGAACAATCTTGCATCTCGTGCTTCTTCTTTCTCTCTACATCCTATTTTTGCTAATGGGTTGTTATATATAAAATATATATGTAATCCTAATCCCCAGAACAACCTTGCATCTCGTACTTCTTCTTCTTCTCTACATCCTATTTTACTAATCATAATCCCATGAATCTTAGTGTAATTTTATATCTTGATAGGTAATCCTAATCCCCAGAACAATAGTTGCATGTCTCGATTTCTGAAAAACCGTTAAATGTATCACTGCATTTTTATATGGATATATATGTTTTTTTTTTTGAATTACTTTATGAAAGCAAAACACTTCACCAACTTATATACATATATTTCTTCTTATTGATTTGCGTTTAACTATTTTGCAAAACCCTTATTGAAACTTTTAAATCCTTTCATATATATATATATATATATATATATATATATTATTGAGAAATCCATTTATTTTGTTATGAGTGTATTTTTAAAATAATTTAACAGTGGGAGGATAGCTTTGGGATGGTGTAACATCCCAAATTTTGGGATTTGAAATTGGAAGGATGTATGGAAATTAATTATAGAATTTTGAATTAAAATAATTATGAGAATAATTAATGAAATAAAGCCCTATTTTTTCCCCCTAAGTTTATTTTATGGGGAAAAAAAAGAAGAGGTCCAAGGAATATTTGTAAGAGATCATTTATTTAACGAATCAGTGTTAAAATTAAGAAGGAGTAAAATGGTAATTTTACTAGCCCAAGCCTACAAATGAATTTAGGTAAAACCAACGCACAATTTGATAGACAAGAATATATTTAATTAGAATTTTAGAGAAGGGAATTGTTGAAGTTTAAAGTTTAATATTAGGAAGAAAAGGGAATATAAGAAATAGTGGGAAGAATGCTTGTGGGACCCAAGAGTAAAATAATTGGTATCTCTTTTAAACCATTCAATACCAATTTGAACAATAAAGCAAGCCCATGTTATCTCAACCCACGTGCTCCTCCTGTTGCAATTTCAATATAACTTAAACATTTGGCACATGATCATTAAATCTCCATCAGCCCAGGCCCATGCGTGCAAAACCATTTGGCTCATTTATTCATCAATCACAACCCAACATCAAATTGTAATTTCTACCCCATTTAACCTCAGCTCCAAAACGCAGCAATAGGCACCCAGATATATCTACTCAGCTACTATATCTTATTCTCAACGTCAGCTACAACAACAACAACAATAATAAGTAAATAAATAAACAAACAAATAAATACGTGTATAACAGAAGGTGCAACACGTTAAACCGAGACTGTGAGATAACGTCAGGTTAACGAAAACGCAGAAAAGCTGAGATTCACACAGCGTCGATCACGGAATGCAGAAGCAACGCCATACCTCTTGAGCCTCACGCCGCTATACCCATCAGTTTTTACTCATCGGACTGGACCCTTAGCCCTCTATTAAATCTTAGCTTCAAGCTTTCATTATTCATCTTGCTTCAAGCAGAGAGAGAGAGAGTCTGTTTGATTTCTCTGTTTTATACTAGCAAAACAGAGCCATCGTGACCTGCAAGGATTAGCGTTCAAGTCCAGCGATCAAGGTTAGCTATTGTTGCATATGAATATATATATTAGCGTGTGTGTGAGCGTTGCAAGAAAAGAGAAATCTTTTGTATATATGCATGGTTTGAAAACTGAAATGAAACAGGGGCTGTTATGTTACTGCATAAATTTAGTTGCCTAAAATATATATATACATCTATGAGTATGTGGTTGTATTTGGGAAACTAAAGAGAAAAACTTACTCTCTTACATATGAGTTTTTACTTTATTTGCTGCACATAGAATTTATATATGGTTGTCACCTTGCCGGTTCATAACAAGAAGGAAAAAGCTGTGTTCTGTCCTAAGAACACAGAGATTGGACTTGACTAGGTTGTCAAGCCTAGAGCCTACGTACCCTTTGAAGGGATCAAAGTCCACGTAGTTCGCAGCAAACTTGGAGGCGCGAAGCTAGGGGGTGGTGTGTGTGCTCTGTGTAACGGAAGGTAAATAGAGCATGAGATAGAACGTGTGCACCTGTTTAAGGTTTCCTTCTATTTATAGAGGAGTTTGGTGCGAGTATCTCTGCAGTAATGACCGATATCCGTGATAGAGGAATCAAGGGCTAATTGGTTGGGATCATGATTGGGGAGGATCCCCTTTAATGAGATCCTAAATCAGTGGGATCCCAGATTCTTGCCCGTTATAGCGCAGGTTCTGTTCCGGGCATTGTTGGGTCGAGGCCCGGATATGGGCCTGTTGGGCCGGTCCGTAACAGTTGCCCCCCAGCTCGGTTATTCAGGCTTCTGGACGGTCGAAGTGCATCTTGCCCCCAGTCCTGGATATGGCCGAGGTATTCTGTGTCGGCTTTCGGTTGCCGTGACCATCGGTCCGGTCCGGTCCGAATCGGTGGTTGACTTCTTGTGCCTCTTTCCCGACGTCCTGCCTAGAATGCTGGGCTCCTTTCGCCGAGACGGGTATTTGTCCTACTCCGGTCCCCAGCGCCCGTTGGTGATCCCGGATACGAGCCTTTTGCCTTTTGCGATTCTCTGAACGCTTCGGGTCTCCCCCAACGCGTGTCATCATTGCGGTTTGATAGCTGTCAGGCCTTGAGTGGGTGCGGTCTGCAACCGCCGCGTCTTTCCGCTTCTCGAGGCCTGTGCGCATTTATTGCGCTGGCGTCGTGCTGGGCCAATCCCGTCACGTCTGTACGGGAATGGACCATTGTATCCCTGCTGTTGCGGAATTTTGCTTTAAATAGCTTTCCTTTCGCTCCTCTTTCATTTTTCCCGCTACTTCACTCTTTTGCTCAGATTTTTCTGGTTTCTCTAGAGCTTACAGAGGGGATTTTTCTTCGTTTAGAACCTTCGCCGTCTTCCAGCGTCCTAGTTCCTCACCCTTTCTCCACACAGGTATTCTGCCTATTCCCTTGTGTTTTTGTTCGGTACTTTCCTGCATTTTACCGTTTATTCTTGGAATCGCTGCCTGCGTTATCGTTCTTCTATGTTTCTGGGTTTTTCTGGGTTCCTCTAGTGTCATTACCCTGAAATTCGTCCTACTTCTTGCCTTTAGACAACAATCCTTTAGTGCCTTAGGCTTCTAAACATGGTGAGAGGTAGGAGTGCTCTTGGACCAAGGGCGTCATTAACGCCGGAGGAGGAAATGTTCCTCCGTGCGCATCTCCCGGGTCACTTACTGGGTTTTTGGGGGTGCGCTGCCTGCCTCGGGGATCTTAGCTCCTCTGCGTCGAGGTGGCGCCGTTCGTCCAGGGCGGGCCGGGGCTCGCCCGGCTTCAGCTAGGATTCCAGTTTCACTCCCTCACCGTCCTTTTCGTCCACTGGCGCGCGCTCTTCCTCTCGAGTCGTCCGGTGGGGCCGGAGTGGGCTTCTCATCCAGTTCCAGACCCCCGGTAGTGATGGCTCAACCCCTCAACTTCTATGAGGGCCCTGCTGCCTTTCGCCAGACATCCGCCCCGAAAGGGTACCTCGGCCCTTGCTGGGATTGTCTCGCGGAGGCTTCTATGCTGATGGCTTGCGCTGGAGATGCCGAGGCTTCCTCCATACTTGGATCTTGCCGTCATTGGTCAGCCCCGGCTGTTTCTTCTAGTGACCTTGTTCGTCCGAGTCCGCAGTCTTTCTCGCCTGCTAGTGCATTTGCGCCAGGTATTTTCGCACTTCACTGATACTGGTTTTGTTTGTTTGCCTATAGGTTTAATGGCTCCCAAATCTGGGTCTTCCAAGCGGCGTTCGGAGCCTGAGGGTTCGGACTCTTCTAGTCCGCCCACGGCCTTATGCCGGCAGTATAGCTGGGTATCGCATGAGGTGCTAAAGACCCAGTCATTAATGTCCGACACGGACGTCGCGTGGTTGAAGGTCCCGGCCATGCCCGGCTGCGTCCTTCGATGTCCGGCAGCCGGCGAGCCTGTCTGCGCGGCTCGGTCAGAGAGTAACCCGGACTTCTTCTTCTTCTACCGTGACTGTCTGACACGGGTGCAGGTTTCCCTTCCTTTCTCCCCCTTTCAAATGGAGGCGTTGCGGCATCTTCGCCTCGCCCCGTCCCAGCTCCATCCGAATGGCCGGGCCTATCTTGTAGCCTTTGAAAGGCTGTGTGACCATTTTCCGGTTCCCATATCGTGCACGGCCAACCTTTTCTTCTATTTCTTTGGACCCTTTACCCCTAGCCCACCGAAGAGGAGTGACAAGCTACGAGGGTTGGTATCCCTCCGGCTCAACCCGGAGCGCAAGTTGATGACGCCCTTCTCTGACTCCTTCAAACGCTTTAAGAGGGCGTTTTTCAAAGTTGAGGCCGTGCCTGGGGAGCGGCCCTGGTTCTTGGAAGAGGGCGGTCGCTTCCCCTTGTACTGGGTGGAGGGTCATTACAAGGCCAAGGCTATCTCCTTCCAGGTTCCGCGCAAGAGTCTTCTGCCGGAATCGGCTTCTGCTCTGCTACGGCTGGAGGCTCTTGTGGCCAAATACGGTGTAAGGCTGGCTGGTTATTTTATAACCGGGGTTGGGGCCGAGCCACTACTTCCTACCAGTAGGGTTTCTAGTATTGTACTGTTTATGTTCTTGTCTTGGTTTTTTGGATTCATGAATCTGACCTGTTTTCCTTTTCTTTTTTTAGGCCGAGATATGAGCTTGCTTCCTCTCTACCTTCGCGTGGCGAATCCAGCTGCTGCTTCGCCCCGCCGCCCCAAGAAGCGGAGTGTTTCTGAAGGCGCCGATGCTGCCGAGGCCCCGAAGAAGGCAAAGAAGGGCTCGGCTAGTCAGAGTCCTTCTACTGCTGAGGTCGCCCCAACTTGCCCGGTGAATGCCCAGTCTTCCCCTACAGCTGGGCCCCAGGCTTCTGAGAGGCAAGAGACCGCTGCCACATCTCCGGCTTCCAGGGGGAAGGAAGTCTTGATTTCTGACGAGGAGATCGAGGCCGAATTCTTCCTTGAAAAGCCGACTGGTTCCCTGCCGGGTCTGCCCTCGCCTTCTGCACATCCTCCTCCTCCTCCAACGAGGCCAAAATCTATTCTTCCCTGTGGCCATTTATGGAATGAGGGGGTGGTTCCAGAGATAGACGTGACATTCCTTCCTCCCCGGAACTTCATGAGTAGTGCTGCACTGACTCAATCGGCCTTGAATGAGCTACATTTGAACCAGAGGGAGCTTTGCCGGTCGGTGGGGTACGTCCAGGCTCTAATCCTGGTTCGGGAGCAGTACGCCCGGGTTAGTGCTGAAGTTCAGAGGTTGAGGGCGGAGAGGGAGCAGCTGACGAAGGGCCTGTCTGCGGCGGAGGCTAAGGCCACGTCTGTTGGCGACCTCAGGGAGGAGCTGGAGGTGGCTGAGGCCAAGGCCAGGTCGGCTGAAGAGGAGCTCGTCAAGGCCTGGGCGGAGCGGGATGTGGTCCGGGGCAGAACTAGATGCTGCTCGGGCGGAGCGAGATGTTGCTCGGGCGGAGCGAGATGCTGCGAAGGTTGCGGCGGTGAAGGCCGATCAGGAGCTCCAGCTCTCCCGGGCGGGTGCCGAGAAGGTGGCTGAGGAGTGCGCCTGGGCCCAGAAGGGGATGTCGGAGGGCCTTGCTGCGTTGAAGGTCCTTCAGCAGCAGCGTGCCTCCTTGGCAGAGGAGAAGGATGGGCTTCAGAAGGCTCTCAACGCCGAGAAGGTGGGTCGGCAGGAGGCCCTGAACGCTCTGGTGGAGACCGCAGCAGAGTGTTTCAAGCAGGCTCTGGCGCAGATCCGGTATTTCAACCCGGGTGTTGACCTGAACGTGGACGGGTATGACCACCGTGCCTTCGTTCAGGAAGATGGGACTCTGATCCCCTATGAGTCTCCTGCCGCTGAGGGTCCTGCAGATGCTTCTCCTGCCGCCGAGGGTCCTGTCGGTGCTGAGGCCGGGCCTACTGAGGCTGAAGACCCCGTGGCCGAGCCTTCCAAGTAGTTTTAGCGTTTGTTTGTTTGTTTCTATTTTGGGGCGTTGGTGCCCTTGTAATTTTTGAATGATTTTGGCCTTGGGCCCTTATGCACAGACATTTTAATGAATGATTTTGGCCTTTACCATCCTTTTGCCTATATTTGACAATGAATGATTTAAATTTTCATCATTCCTCTGGTTCAGTTCGCATACCTTTAGACAACGAATGATTTCGACCATCCTTGTGTCTCGGCTTAGATGCGTGTCGGCTGTGTATGTACAGGTCGTTTGGATAACTCAAACAATGGATGATTTCATCATTCTTTTGTCTAAGTTTAAGTGTTTGTCGGCCGCATGCGTACAGGCTGTTGGTACTCTACCACACTTAGTGCGTGGGAGGTTGGGGCAGGGTTGTCTTGTCTCAGCCTCGTCAGGCATAACTAACCGCATTGCCTCGGTCCGCCTTTCTGATAGTCGGACTCCAACTTTCACTTAGTCGGATTAAATCTTACCGGCGTAAGGGCAGAACTATCACGTGTCTAACCGAGGCTTCGTCCGCCCAGGGTCAGACATTTTGACCTGATCAGGGTCGGCATGGTAGTCTGTGTACTTAGCCAGGCGAGCGTTGACGCGTCAATTTCACGAAGGGCCGCGTACGGTCCCTTCGCCGAGCTCTAACCAATGCCTGTCGGAGTACAACGACTGGTTTTCGTACATCTAGATGTTTTAAGTTTTTGCGGCCGGGTACATGACCTCGGGGCCTTTTACCGGTGCCGGGCTTAACGGCCTCGGCTTTTGGTTCCTTGGCCGGGCTTCTTTGCCTCGGTCTTATCGTTTTTGGCCGAGCTTCATGGCTTCGGCTTCATGCTTAATCGAATTTTGTGCACATTCGTAACTCTCCTCAATGGGATCCTTTATTGATAAGAAATAGCCCTAAGGGGCTTTACAAAGCAACTTGATTAGAAAATGTCATAACTCGAGAATAGAAGAAATAACATGAACACAAATGAAAGCAAAGAAAGCAAACACTGCCGAAAGGGGATCTAGCTATAGTAGATTTTCAGCTTGTCGGCATTCCATGTTCTTTTGACCGGCTTCCGTGCCAAGGTTTTGAGGATGTATGCTCCTCTGTCGAGCTTCTCTTTGATCCAGTAGGGGCCTTCCCAGTTTGCCACTAGCTTCCCGTCCTTGGCATTCTTGTTGCCTATGTCAGCCCGTCGGAGTACCAGATTCCCTCAGTTGAACGACCGGGGTCTGACCTTTCTGTTGTACTTAGCCGCGAGTAACTGCTGTTGGAAATTATGCCCTAGGGGCAAGTCATTGTTCTCCATTAAGTTATCATTTCATACGCATGTTTATGGTGATAACTATATCCCTGGATATATCTTATAGATTATCCTAAATGTCCCTGGTCGGTCATCTAGGCGGGAGCGAAGATGAGTTAAGACCAGTATGACTTTGATGAGGTATGGAGATACGAATCAAAGTCATAGGCACTTGTAAGAGTACAAGGGGCTGGACCGACCCGCTATGAGAAAGCTGCATGGATTAAGTCATAAGCTTATCTCATGTATAACCGCGTCACAACGCCCTATGACCTGAGATCATCATGGATTCCTACATGATGAGTCACTGGTCTTTGACCTAGTCAAAAGTCACCTTTGACCGGGTGATGATAAAGGCTAGGATCGGGATCAGTGGTTTTCATGCGGAGGAATGTGAATAGTCAAGATGGAATTTGTCCCTCACATTAGTAGAGAGATAATACTGGGCCCCTCGATGAGTGAGTCTAAGAAATGTATGGCCATACTGTGATGGAAAGGAGTTTCCATTTCACTTATTAGACTACTCGATAATCGAGAAAGTAATGGTCAAGAAAAGGAAGTTGACGTTATCCATGTCTCATCCTTGACCAAATTATCGCGTGACAAAAGGGACGTGACATGGTTATACGATAGGTAGTATCATGTCATCGATCCCCATGTGAATTGGGTAGTCGCAATGTCTTGCTAGAGGCCGCTTGCGACTTGTGGGCTGATACAGTCTTGGCCCACTGCCAATCTCATATGGGCCTGCAGGGTCGCACACAAGAATAATCCAACACGGGTAAAAGTGTCCAGATTCATTGAATCTCAGATTAATCTGAGATTAAATGAATACTGAATTTAATCTGGGGTAAATATATATATGTGTATATATATTAAATTTGAAAATAATATAATAATATTATTTAATGGATATTATAATATTATTATATGATATTTGTTTTATATTTAATTTATCGGATAAATTAAATATCTAAAACAAATAGAAATATTATATCTCATTTGATTTTCGAATAAAGATATCATTATCTATTTAATTTAAATTGAGATATTGTATCTCAGATTTAATTAAATAGATAGATATCATTTCTCGGATTTAATTTATACAGATAAATTAAATCAGAAGGCTTTTAATTTGAATTAAATAAATACATTAGATTAAATCTATCAGATAGATTTAATTAATAAATATTTTTTTAAATTAAAATTTAAAATTCAAAATTAATGGGGATTAATTTTGAATATAATACGCCGATGGGTTTAGAAAAACCTACGGGAGTTTTAATCGAGCGTATTAGAAAGCCGCGAGAAACCCTAGAGCAAAAAGAGAGAGACGCACAGTTCGAGGCGCTAGCACGCTGCCGTGTCCGTGTTCGGAGATTGTTCGTGTGGATACCGGTAGAGGAAGCCGATTCTAAGAGTCGTCTTCTACTGATTGAGAAGGTAGCCCACCAGTTCAAAGAGAACGAGACGCGAACGAATTCACTATAGTTTGGGTTTTCTTGATCACGAGAAAATGTGCGCAAAGGTTTGTGTAGATTCTTGAGCTACTAGTTCGCTAAAATCAAAGGAAAACCTCCGGCTCCGGATGATTCTGAGTTCTCTATAAGGTATGATTCGGGTTCCTTAACCTTGATTTAAACGCACTTGAGTGATCCTCGGGACGGGATTCGTAGAAAAGATTAATCCGCTGCGTGTCCGGATCCCAACAGTGGTACCAGAGCCAACTCAATGTGCGTTTAAATTGGGTTTCTATACATGCTATTATATGTGATATATATGCAAGAATCTGAATCTTTGTATGCAAGAATTTGAATCTTTGTATACAAGAAACTGAATCTTTGTATCAAGAAATCGAATTTTGAATGCTTTAATTTGAAAATTCGCGTTAGGGTTTCAGACGGGTCTCTAGAATTATGTCGCGGCTGCTTCGTACAATTCTGAATTGTTCAGAGTGCACGATATTCGGAATCGTCCGTCACGTTCGTGTGCATCGAAGACGTTCTGAATTTTCGATCATGCTCGGACAACGCCCCTAGGGGTTTGAAATTAAGTTTTATGAAACTCTCTTTCTAAAAGAATATGATATTTTCAAAAGCTCTGGGGGCGCTCCTGCTAACCGGCTAGCGGGACCGCCATAGAGACCGGCTGATTGTTTGTAGCGCGAGAAATGAAATTGTTTGTAGTGTGAGAATTTAAATCATGATATAAAGTAATATAAGATTAGAGAAGTTTATCATGAGTAATATTTTATTTCATAAATGTATGAATTAAAGTATGTTCATAACCTTACAAAGTGTTGTTTGGGTATGGTGAACAACATGACTCTAGATTTTACTAGTGTTGTAAATTTAAATATGTGTTTTCTCTTATTATTTAGAGAAGTCCTCTCATTGGCTTGACTCTAGATTTTACTAGTGTTGTAAATTTAAATATGTGTTTTCTCTTATTATTTAGAGAAGTCCTCTCATTGGCTTGAGGGGACTACAGGTTAAATGAGCCATGTTGTTAATGAGTTTTAATTATGTTTTGATATGATCACAGCATAATTAATTTAGATTCTATATGAGATATACAATAATGATTGCATTCATATAGATAGAATTAATAAAGATAAATTAAATCAGCAAGCTTTTAGATTAAAATAAATAGATCATATTAGATCTGTTGGACATATTTAATTAATATTATTTTAATCTAAAATTTGAGTTCAAGATTAATTAAGATTAATTTTTGAATATTTTAATACGGCCAATTAGGGTTGTAGAAATCCTATAAGATATAGATCTAGTCGTATTAAAATGAAGTGACAGCCGCAAGTCTCAATAATTTAATCATAATGACTTATTTCATAATTGTATGAATTAACATATGTTATAATTAATTTAGAGTTTTAATTATGATTTGATTTAATCACTCATAATTAATTTAGAATTTTAATTATGATTTGATTAGATCACTCATAATTAATTTAGAATTAAATTAATAGGATTAATTTGATTATATCTAATAATACCCTCTAAATAAAATCTTAAGTCACAATGCCATCAATAAATGAATACTTGTCAAAACCTCGATCACTCATTTGTATGTTCCACCAAAGTGGATGCATTTGAGTAATCTTGGGGAGACAAGAGAGAGTAATGGTGATACTCTACATTCATTATTGTCTTGACTTAATTGAGATCATCAAAACAGTTTTGGATCTCAAGGCATTGGATGGGATTAAACATGCTAGGTCATATGATGATCGAATCCCATAAAGATCTAAGAGTTACATGTGATGTAATTGGCAAGGGGGTTGCCTACCTAAATAACTTGATTTTAAGCGTCCTGCCAAAGCGGACTTAAGATTAAGCCAAATATGGATCTTAGCCCACTAATTATAATGAGGGTTATTAATTCAGTGGGAGGTTACTGATTAAACTTTGCATACCTTTTGACTATGGAATCATGTAGAATAGTAACACTCCAACACCATCAATACGATCAGTCCTTAAGAAGGACGAACTCGATGAGACAAACTTTCTTGACATGTTTGAGGACTTAAGTGTTGATCTTAAACACGAAAGAAAGGAGTATCTTATCTATCAACCCATCCCTGACGAGCCTACAATTGATGATCTAAGAGCTCAGACTGATACTTACATGAAGCATCAGGATGACTCTATGGATACAGGATGCCTGAAGCCTGCCACTGTGTTTCCAGACCTCGATGGAGATCTAAAACACATGGAGGTGTCTAAGATGATTTATCATCCTATGGAAATGTTCCAGGAACAGGCAACGCAAGAGAGGTATGAGACCACAAAGGCCTTATTCTCTTGCAAGATGGCTGAAAGTAGATCAATTAGTCTTCATTTTGTTGAAAATGAAAGGCTACATTGAACACCTTGAAAGGCTTGGATTCCCCATATCCGAGGAGTTAGCTACAGATGTGATCTTGATCTCACTCCCAGAAAGTTATGATGACTTTGTCATGGATTACAACATGAACAATATGGAGGAATCAATTTCTGAACTGCATGGGATGCTCAAAACTGCTGAGCAGAGCCTTGAGAAGAGGCCCAGTTCTGTTTTGTCTGTTCAGAATGGAAGGGGTATGAAACGGAAAGTCAAGAAGGCAAAACCTCTGAAGGATGGGGTCTACTTCTTATGCAATGAAATCAGTCATTGGAAGAGGAACTGCAAGCTCTATCAAGAAGATCTGGAAAAGGACAAGAAGGATAGCGGACCTATCGCTTCAGGTATCTATGTCATAGACACTCACTTTTCTACTTCCTCAAACATGGGTATTAGATACTACATGCAGTTCACGCATTTGTATAAATGTATAGGAACTCAAGGATAGTAGAAAATTGAATGGACATCTGTGATATAAAGGATCAAGTCAAAAGATTTGAGTCCTACCTTCCTATGGCATTGTCGTCTAGGCCATATAAATGAGAACGCATTTCGAAACTCCATTATAGATGGATTTCTGAAGTCATTTGATTTTGAATCATTTGATACATGTGAGTCTTGTTTATTGGGTAAGATGACAAAGGCACCTTTTACTGGACACAGTAAGAGGGCCACCGATTTATTGGGCCTCATACATACGATGTGTGTGGACCAATGAAGCTGCCAGAGGAGGTCATTTGTACTTCATTACATTAATAGACGGTCTTAGTAGATATGATTATATCTATCTAATGAAACATAAAGTCTGAATCTTTTGAAATGTTCAAAATATTTCAAAATGAAGTGCAAAACCAACTTGGCAAAAGAATTAAGGCACTTCGATCTGATCGATGCGGTGAACATTTGAGCCAAGAGTTCATTGCCCATCTTAGGAGTTGTGGGATTATCTCACAACTGACTCCTCCAGGAACACCTCAATGGAATGGTGTTTCTGAATGGAGGAATCGAACTTTATTAGATATAGTTCGATCTATGATGAATCAAACAGATCTTCCATCTTCTTTTTGAGGTCATGCCCTAGAAACTGTTGCGTTCACACTAAATCATGTTCCGTCAAAGGTGGTTGAAAAGACACCATATGAGATATGGACTGGGAAGTAACCCAACTTGTCATTTCTTAAGATTTGGGGATGTGAGGTTTATGTTAAATAACAAGCCTCTGATAAATTATCATCAAGATCCTCAAAATGCCTTTTTGTGGGGTATCCTAAGGAAACTAAAGGATACTATGTCTACATCCCACCGATCACAAAGTATTTGTTATTCGGAATGGTATCTTTTTGGAAAAAGAGTTTGTCTCTAAAAGAGCCAGTGGGAGTAAGGTGAGTCTCGAAGAAGTTTGAGAGTCACAAGACAATGTAGAACCACAGATAGAAACAGGAGAAGACTCACAACAAGTTGTTGAGACTACTCAAGTAACACAAGGCCCGCGAAGGTCCGATAGATCACTGCAGCCTCAGAGATATGGATTTCTGATCACTGGAAGTTGTGATGTTTTGCTCATTGAGCAGAATGAGCCAACAACCTATCGAGATGCCGTAGTGGGACTAAACTCTGAAAAATAGCTTGATGCCATGAAGTCTGAAATGCAATCCATGTACGACAATAAGGTATGGACCTTAGTCGATCCACTTGAGGGTGTAAAACCCGTTGGGTGCAAGTGGGTTTTCAAAGAGAAAACTGACATGGATGGCAAAGTAAATGTCTTCAAGGCACGACTGGTTGCAAAAGGATTCACTCAAACTCATGGTGTAGACTATGATGAAACCTTTTCCCCAGTTGCAATGGCCAAGTCAATCAGAGCCCTTCTTGCCATTGCATCATATTATGACTATGAGATATGGCAGATGGGCGTCAAAACGGCCTTCCTTAACGGAAAGCTGCTTGAGGATGTGTACATGACACAACCTGAGGGTTTTGTGCGTCCAGAAGACACTGGTAAAGTATGTAAGCTTCAAAGATCCATTTATGGATTGAAGCAGGCATTTCGTAGCTAGAAATCATCGTTTTGATGAAGGATCAAAGAGTTTGAATTCATTCAAAACATTGATGGACCTTGTGTTTACAAGAAGGTTAGTGGGAGCACAGTTTTATTTCTAGTGCTTTATGTTGATGACATCCTACTCATTGGGAATGACATTCTTACCTCGCAGAGTGTCAAGTCTTGGTTAGGAAAGTCTTTCTCAATGAAAGATTTAGGCGAAGCCACTTATATCCTTGGGATAAGAATCTATAGAGATAGATCTAAGAGGCTGATAGGCCTAAGTCAGAGCACATACATAGACAAGATACTGCATAGGTTCAGCATGCAGGATGCTAAAAGGGATAATATGCCCATGTCTCATGGCATCCATCTCAGTAAGGATCTGTGTCCTAGTACACAAGATCAAAGAGACCGCATGAGTAAGATTCCATATGCCTTCGCCATTGGATCTATCATGTATCCCATGTTATGTACTCGACCGGATGTGTCATTTGCCTTAAGTATGACTAGCAGATATCAACAAGATCCCAGTGAGGGTCACTGGATTGTTGTCAAGAATATCCTTAAGTACTTAAGAAGGACTAAGGACTTATTCTTGGTATATGGTGGCTTGGAGGATGAGCTCTGTGTAACTGGTTACACAGATGCGAGTTTCCAAACTGACCAAGATAATCTAAGATCGCAATCAGGACATGTATTCTTGTTGAATGGTGGTGCGGTGAGCTGGAAGAGCTCTAAGCAGAGCACTGTAGCTTATTCTGCAACGGAAGCTGAGTATATAGCAGCATAGGATGCAGCTAAGGAGGCCGTTTTGATCAAAAAGTTCATCACTGAACTGGGGGTGGTTCCTACCATCTCAGATCCAATAGTCTTGTTCTGTGACAATAACGACATTATTGCACAGACCAAGGAGCCTAAGTCACATTAAAGGACCAAGCATGTACTCAAGCAATTTGTAGGAGAAATCAGAGATAGAGGTGATATAAAAGTATGCAAAGCACCAGGAGAAGACAATGTAGTTGATCTTCTTACTAAGCCACTTACACAAGTAAAACATGATCATCATGTTAGGGCAATGGGAATTAGAGTAATTAATGATTGCGCCTAGTGCAAATGGGAGTCTGTTGGAAATTATGCCCTAGGGGCAAGTCATTGTTCTCCATTAAGTTATCATTTCATACGCATGTTTATGGTGATAACTATATCCCTGGATATATCTTATAGATTATCTTAAATGTCCCTGGTCGGTCATCTACGTGGGAGCGAAGATGAGTTAAGACCAGTATGACTTTGATGAGGTATGGAGATACGAATCAAAGTCATAGGCACTTGTAAGAGTACAAGGGGCTGGACCGACCCGCTATGAGAAAGCTGCATGGATTAAGTCATAAGCTTATCTCATGTATAACCGCGTCACAACGCCCTATGACCTGAGATCATCATGGATTCCTACATGATGAGTCACTGGTCTTTGACCTAGTCAAAAGTCACCTTTGACCGGGTGATGATAAAGGCTAGGATCGGGATCAGTGGTTTTCATGCGGAGGAATGTGAATAGTCAAGATGGAATTTGTTCCTCACATTAGTAGAGAGATAATACTGGGCCCCTCGATGAGTGAGTCTAAGAAATGTATGGCCATACTGTGATGGAAAGGAGTTTCCATTTCACTTATTAGACTACTCGATAATCGAGAAAGTAATGGTCAAGAAAAGGAAGTTGACGTTATCCATGCCTCATCCTTGACCAAATTATCGCGTGACAAAAGGGACGTGACATGGTTATACGATAGGTAGTATCGTGTCATCGATCCCCATGTGAATTGGGTAGTCGCAATGTCTTGCTAGAGGCCGCTTGCGACTTGTGGGCTGATACAGTCTTGGCCCACTGCCAATCTCATATGGGCCTGCAGGGTCGCACACAAGAATAATCCAACACGGGTAAAAGTGTCCAGATTCATTGAATCTCAGATTAATCTGAGATTAAATGAATACTGAATTTAATCTGGGGTAAATATATATATGTGTATATATATTAAATTTGAAAATAATATAATAATATTATTTAATGGATATTATAATATTATTATATGATATTTGTTTTATATTTAATTTATCGGATAAATTAAATATCTAAAACAAATAGAGATATTATATCTCATTTGATTTTCGAATAAAGATATCATTATCTATTTAATTTAAATTGAGATATTGTATCTCAGATTTAATTAAATAGATAGATATCATTTCTCGGATTTAATTTATACAGATAAATTAAATCATAAGGCTTTTAATTTGAATTAAATAAATACATTAGATTAAATCTATCAGATAAATTTAATTAATAAATATTTTTTAAATTAAAATTTAAAATTCAAAATTAATGGGGATTAATTTTGAATATAATACGCCGATGGGTTTAGAAAAACCTACGGGAGTTTTAATCGAGCGTATTAGAAAGCCGCGAGAAACCCTAGAGCAAAAAGAGAGAGACACACAGTTCGAGGCGCTAGCACGCTGCCGTGTCCGTGTTCGGAGATTGTTCATGTGGATACCGGTAGAGGAAGCCGATTCTAAGAGTCGTCTTCTACTGATCGAGAAGGTAGCCCACCAGTTCAAAGAGAACGAGACGCGAACGAATTCACTATAGTTTGGGTTTTCTTGATCACGAGAAAATGTGCGCAAAGGTTTGTGTAGATTCTTGAGCTACTAGTTCGCTAAAATCAAAGGAAAACCTCCGGCTCCGGATGATTCTGAGTTCTCTATAAGGTATGATTCGGGTTCCTTAACCTTGATTTAAACGCACTTGAGTGATCCTCGGGACGGGATTCGTAGAAAAGATTAATCCGCTGCGTGTCCGGATCCCAACAACTGCTTGGCAGCTAATTCCCGGCAGTGGGCCGCGACCCGGATTTCGTCTATGAGGTCAAGATCGGTCTTCAGGCATCGTCATTCGACTCCTACCCTTATTGTCTGGCTTTGACCTTTCTCCAGGATGGTTGTCCGATTTCGACCGGGATCATTGCTTCGCATCCATAGGTTAACCTGTAGGGGGTCTCCTGGGTCGAAGACTGTACGCTTGTCCGATATCCCCAGAGAACGCTGTGCAGCTGCTCTGTCCAGTTGGTGTCGGCTTGTAACATTCGCCTCTTCAGCCCGTCCAGGAAGACTTTGTTAGCGGCTTCGGCCTGGCCATTCGACTGCGGGTGTTCCACGGATGAAAAGTGCTGTTTAATGTCCAGATTGGACATTAAAGCCTGGAATCTGTGGTCCATGAATTGGGTCCCATTATCCGTGACGACCTCAGCTGGTATCCCGAAGCGGGAGACGATGTTGTGCCGGAAAAACTTTATTACTCTTGCCGAGGTTATTGTGGCGAGTGGCTCTGCTTCGATCTATTTGGTGAAGTAGTCCACTGCAACTATGAGCCATCTGCATTGCCCTAGCGCCGGTCGGAGTGGTCCGAGGATGTCCATACCCCATTTGTAGAAGGGCCAGGGGGCTGGCATTCCTTTCAACTCTGAGGGTGGCGGCCATATGATCCTGGCGTGTTTCTGGCAACTATCGCATGTCCTGGCCTTCTCCATGGCGTCATGCTTCATAGTGGGCCAATAGTAGTCGACGTGTAGTGCTTTCCTGGCGAGGGCCTTGCCCCCCATGTGGTGGCCGTTGCTGCCTTCGTGTAGTTTGGCCAGCACGTATTTTGCCTCAGCCTCTCCGAGGCACTGCATCATCGGACAGTGGAGTCCTTTCCTGTACAGTTGGTCATCAACCATAGCATAGAGAGTGGCTTCTCTGACCAGCTTCTTGGCCTCGGTCGAGTCGGTAGGGACAATTCCCCTTTCGAGGTAGTCTTCTATCGGTTTCCTCCAGTCCGCCCCGGCCGAGATGGCCATAACGCAGCTCGGCTCAGTGAGGTTCTGCTGGATCACCGTCCTGTGATTGTCCAGTCCGTTGGTACTTGCCAGCTTGGAAAGGATGTCTGCCCGGGCGTTCTCCTCTCTTGGGATATGGGAGACGGCGACTTCTTCGAACTCGGCCATGAGCTCTTTGGCGCGGTTCAGGTACTTAGCCATAAGAGGGCCTTTTGCTTGGTAGCTGCCGTCGATCTGTGCGGCGACTAACTGCGAGTCGGTTAAGACCTTTACTCGTTGCGCGCCGTTCTCTTTTGCTTGTAGTAGTCCGGCCAGAAGAGCCTCACACTCGGCTTGGTTGTTGGAGGTCAGGAACTTCAGTTGGAGAGAGTGTTCAGTAGCGACCCCTTGTGGGCTCTCCACGATTACTCCCGCGCCGCTGCCTTTAGCGTTGGAGGATTCGTCCACATAGACTTTTCAGGTCCCGTCATTCGTCACTGCCAGGGTGAGTTCCCTGATAAAGTCTGCCAACGCCTGGGACTTGATTGCCTGCCGGGCTTCAAAAGCAATGTCAAACTCGGACAGTTCTATGGCCCAGTTGGTCATTCTTCCCGTCAGGTTGGGCTTGTGGAGTATCTGCCGGATCGGCTGGCTGGTTCGTACCACTATCCGATGTCCTTGGAAGTAAGGCCGGAGCCTTCTGGCCGCGGTGAGTAGGGCGAAGGCCACTTTCTCCAGTTTCTGGTACCGAAGTTCGGAGCTTTGTAGGGCCTTACTGATAAAGTAGATCGGTTTCTGATCGGCCTCAGTTTCTCTTACCAGGGCGGCACTGACGGCTTCATTGCCGATGGACAAGTAAATGAATAGGGTCTCTCCTGGATTCGGCTTGGTTAGCACCGGCGGGCTTGCTAGACATCGTTTAATTTCCGCGAAGGCGGCATCACACTCGGGATTCCATCCGCCGTGGGTTTCTTTCTTCAGTAATCTGAACAGAGGTAGGGCCTTCTCGGCTGATTTCGGGAGAAACCTTGTCAAGGCGGCCAGTCGGCCGATCAGCTGCTGTACCTCTTTCTTGGTCCTCGGGGGCTGCATGTCGAGGACTGCCTTACATTTGTCCGGGTTGGCTTCGATCCCTCGGTTAGTCAGCATGAAGCCCAAAAATTTCCCAGCTGGAACTCCGAAGGCACATTTGGCCGGGTTCAACCTGATTCGATGTCTTCTTAGTTTCTCAAACGTCCGTTCTAGGTCCCGGATGTGGTCTTCTGGAAGTTTCGACTTGACGATCATGTCGTCAATGTAGACCTCTATGTTGCGCCCAATCTGGTCTTCGAAAACCCAGTTCATCATCCTCCGATAGGTGGCCTCGGCATTCTTCAGTCCGAATGGCATGACGTTGTAGCAGTAGTTTGCCTTGTCCGTCATGAAGGCGATCTTCTCCTGGTCGTCCGGATGCATTGCAATCTGATTGTACCCAGAGTAGGCGTCCATGAAGGAGAGGAGCTGGTACCCGGCCGAGTTATCCACAAGCTTATCAATGCTGGGCATCGGGTAGGAGTCCTTTGGGCACGCCTTGTTGAGGTTGGTGTAGTTGACGCATACTCTCCATTTGCCGCTGGGCTTAAGGACCATGACAACGTTGGAGAGCCAGGTGGTGTACTGCACCTCCCGAATGAAGCCGGCAGCTAGAAGCTCTTCGATGTGGCTGGCGAGGGCCTCCTATCTGTTGTCCGCGATATTCCTCTTCTTCTGTGCCACTGGTCTTGACCCCGGCTAGATGCCGAGTTTGTGGCAACAGAAGTGGGGGTCGATGCCGGGTACTTTGGCCGAGGTCCAAGCGAATACGTCTTGGTTCTGTCTGAGGAAGCGGATCATATGAGCTTTCACGCCGTCCCCCATGTCTCGGCCGATCTTGGCGGTCTTGGACGGGCCCTCGCCCAGCACTATCTCCTCTAGTTCTCCTTCCGGCTCGGGCCTCGGATTCTCTTGTTCTCGGAGGTCGAGCTCCACCATGTTGACTGGTTGCCGTGGGCGTTTATCCGAGTCGGCTTCGGCTACTTGCTCGTTGGATCTGAGCCGAGGTGGAGATGAGGGCCCTCCTTCCTCAACCCGAAGAGCTTCAAAGTAGCATTGCCTCGACTCTTTCTGATCTCCGGATACTACAACTATCTGGCTTTTGTCATTGACCATCTTCAGCTTCTGGTGCTTGGTGGATACCAATATGTCCCAGTTATGGATTGTTGGTCGGCCTAGGATGATGTTGTATGGGGACCGGAAATCGGCAACGATGAACCTCACTCGTTCGGACTTGAAGGCTTCTTTTGTCCCGAGGGTCAACCTGAGGTTGATGTAACCTTTCGGAAAGGACTGCTCGCCGTTGAACCCGATCAGGGTGGTCTTACATGGCTTGAGATCCTCCGGGTCAAGGTGCATCCTTTTGTACGCGTCCCAGCTTATAATATCGGCCGAGCTTCCTGCATCAACAAAGATCCTTTTCGCACGACAATTAACCAAGGTTCCAGTAATTACCAGTCCGACCAGGTGGCCAGGTATGACGTCTTTCAGCTCCTCGTCGGTGAAGGTCAGGGTAGGCGGCCTCGATTTTTTGGGGTCCTCCTTGAACTTGGGGAGGTCTCAGACGATCAGTACCTCGCGGAGATATTTCTTCCGCTGGGTTACAGTGTCTCCGCCACCTCCAAACCCTTCGCTGACGACGTTGCACTGGAAATCCACATCGGGAAATTCGTCATTAGAGGCGGTCTTCTGCTTCTTTCCCGTCTTTCGGGCTTCCTTGGGCGGACTTCTAGTACGGCCGCGGTCACTGCGCTTGCCGTTTGTCCTTCCCTGGGTCTTGATGACATACTGACATAGCTTCCCATCCCTTACGAATTTTTCGATAGTGTCGCGGAGGTCATAGCACTCGTCAGTAGTGTGTCCGTGGCAGTCGTGGAACGTATAAAACTTGGTACGGTCCGTATTGGAGCAGCCTCTGATCGGCCTCGGCTTGTCCACCCGTTTCATCTCGGCCTGGGCTACCTCTTTCCATACTTGGGACCGAGGGACATTCAACGGGGTGTAGTTATCGTACTTGGCCTTCTGGTCGGCTCGGTCTGGCTTGGCTCGGTTCTCGCGGTTTCGTCTGCTAGGTTCGGACCTCGGCCTCCTTGGCCAGTCTTCGTTGTTGGGCGGAGTGTTCCTTGACCGTTCGGGTTCATCAGCATTGGCCGCCTCCATCTGCTCCACTTCCAGGTACTTCTTCGCCTGCGTGTAGAACTCAGTCAAGGTGTACACTGGGTTCTTGCACAGGTGTCGAGCCAGCCGGGATGACGGGTCTAGTTTGTTGACTAGGCAGTGTACGTGGACCTCTTCGAGCAGCGACCGCACCTGCATGGCTACATCGCGGAACCGATCCAGGTACTTCTGTAGGGCCTCGCCTTTCCTCTGTCGTACCTTACTCAGTGTGAATGTGGTCTTTGGCTGTTTCTTGCTAGTGGCGAAGTGCAACTCGAACTTACGTCTGAGGTCTTCATAGCTCCGGACGGAGTTGTTCGGGAGAGAGCTTAGCCATCTGTGTGTGGGCCCGTTCAGGGTAGCCGCGAAGAGACGCTGGACAACTGGGCCGCTAATTTGTCAGACCCACATGAGCTTCTCAAATACGTCAAGGTGGTTGCATGGATCTTGGGTTCCGTCGTACTTTGGAAGGTCGGCCAGATCGAAATGCTTTGGGTAACGGGCCGTGGCCGCCTCCCTGGAGAATGGGGATCTGCCGGAGTCCGACAGGTACATCAGCCGATATTCCCGGGGGGATCCACGGCGAGGTGATCTATGAGTCCAGGGAGTTTTGTCCTCCACACAGCGTTCTTCTCGTTCCCAGCCTTCTCTGGCAGCCCGATCAATGCGGTTAGGACCGTCACTGCGGTTCCCTTCATTCTCCTGAGACCGTGATCGGCCTCTCTCCGCGCTTGTCCTCCGCTCTGGCTCGCAGTTACCGCTGTGTGTGCTCCTCGGCTCTAGGCTGCTCGATGAACTGCTGTCATCCACGGGAGCCCTCCTTCCTCTTCTGTGATTCCTCCGGCGGTTTCCTCGTCGGCGATCGTTCTCGAGTGCCTCCTGGATCATCCGGCCAAAGGCCTCGAAGTCGGCCTGCCTTTGTAGGTCATCTCGTTTTTCCTTGTTTTCAAATCTTTGGAGGAATGACTCCTGTGTCCTCCGTAGTATGCGGACGTTGGCTTCGACCGCCTGGACGTCTCATACCGGGGGTTCTGTGCGCGCTTCTTGCAGTGGCTGCTCTTCCGCGGAAGGGGAGTTTGCGTGTCAGTGACATGCCCTTCTGGGGTGTTTTCTCGCCGCGGTTGCTCTGGGGGCTGATCTGGTGGAGGCTGGCTTGGCTGGGGGTCCCCACCCACCGGCGGGGGATTTCTGCTGTGGCTTCTGGTGTTTGCCATCAGTGGTCACGGGGATAGAAGTTTATAGATCCCCACGGTCGGCGCCAATGTTCTATCCTAAGAACACAGAGATTGGACTTGACTAGGTTGTCAAGCTTAGAGCCTACGTACCCTTTGAAGGGATCAAAGTCCACGTAGTTCACAGCAAACTTGGAAGCGCGAAGCCAGGGGGTGGTGTGTGTGCTCTGTGTAACGGAAGGTAAATAGAGCATGAGATAGAACGTGTGCACCTGTTTAGGGTTTCCTTCTATTTATAGAGGAGTTTGGTGCGAGTATCTCTGCAGTAATGACCGATATTCGTGATAGAGGAATCAAGGGCTAATTGGTTGGGATCATGATTGGGGAGGATCCCCTTTAATGAGATCCTAAATCAGTGGGATCCCAGATCCTTGCCCATTATAGCGCAGGTTCTGTTCTGGGCATTGTTGGGCCGAGGCCCGGATATGGGCCTGTTGGGCCGGTCCGTAACAAGCTGTATATATATATATATATCAGCATGTCCCCATACATAAAAGAATGGAAAAAAAAGGTGGTCGTAGAATGTATATATATATCCACACGCACACATATATATACACACCCAAAAGCTAAAATATATACACACACGTTGCAACCTTTGGGAAAAAGGGAACAATAATCATAGTTGCTGATATAAGTTGCTGTCATTATCCAAATGCATGTGTGTCGTTGCATCCTTGGCTATGAGTGTGGGTGCATTGCTGCAAGTAGAAAGAAGAGAGAGATCTTGAGACTATAAATATATAGAGAGAGTGATTAGGCATAGGATAAAGCTTGTATAAGACAAATGCCATTGTCATGAGAAAATCAATGCTGGAAGTGTAATTTGATAAATATAAAGAGGCATTGTCATGTATGTGTGGTACTAAGTGAAAATGGTAGTGGGAAAATATGTAGGAGGCTTCATTGGTAAATATAATTGCTGCGTCTGCATGTGTAAAATCTAAGGAGAAAACAAATTAATATAGGTAAATATTTTTTTTTAAAAAAAATTAAAGACAAAAGTCAAATGTTGGTCCCACGCATGTCAATTAGCTATTCTATTTTATCTCATTTGGAACTAAATGGTAAATGGTTGGAAATTTGTATCCCTTTTCCTTTTTGTAAACACAATTCCCAAATTGAACAAAACTAATTTGGGCAATACAATAATTATTAACGCTAATTATGCAGAAGTACATTTGTCTTAAAGGAAAGAAGTCTTTGATCAGAAAATATGAAACCTTGGCTGAAGAGTTGGTTTTGAGTTTAAATTAATAATAATAAATAGTAAAAATAATAATAGAATAATAATGATGATGATGATAAACATATATTGTTATTATTATTAAAGAAAAGGAATAAATAATTAATAGAATTATTAATTATTAATTAATAAAGAAAAAAAGGAGAATTAATAATTACAATAGTCTTTCTAATTTTTCAACACCGTCCTAATTTGCCCACCTCAAGCATTCCAAATTTATTATTAAAAATTTGTATATTCTTAATTCGATTAATCTATAATTTTGATTTCGTAGAGTTTTAGACGAGTTATTAATGGTTAGTAAATTGGTTGTGGTAGATTGATTTTTGGCATGTGTTTGAGCTCTTGGATTAGGAGCAGTGTGATAATGTTAGCTACGGCGAGAGGTAACCACTTTCCACTTATTATGTGTATTAGTATGTTGTTTGTGAGTATTTTGTAAAATAGTTATGAATATCTTATTAGAAATTGCCTTGTGGAATCTTATGATTTGAATTGTCAAATATTTGCATATATTTATTTATGTATAAGAATTGAGAATTTTGATATTATGATATTTATTATGATAATTATAGGAATGGTTGAATTGGGAGGAAATGAAATATTATATTCCACCACGTGGTGAGACCTCCATTAATGCATGATGATTGGCTTTATATTGTCTCACCTGTTCAATGAGGGACTAGCTCACTAGTTCAATGAGGGCGTACGACACCCCGGTAGTTCAATGAGGGGGAAAGACCCATGGTCTGGGACATGTGCTCTGAGGATTTTGGCCAGTCCTCATCATATGACCAGTGAGCTTTTGAGTAACCAGTAATATGGATGTAACTTAGCCCATGGGTATAGTTGGAGGAAATAGCGCGGTTCGGTTGGATTGGTTGGAGGTATCTTGGAAATTGTGTTAATGAAAATTGTGATACATAATTTCTGATATGAAATTTTGTGATATGGATATTGGCAAATTATATATATTAATTTATTTAAAATACTTTGTTATATAAATTGTTCCACATGGCACTTCACTAGCACATATTAGTATTCGTAATGAGTTGGATTGATGGTTACCCACATTTTTCAGGTGATAGCTCTCATGCAGGCCCATCAGGGAAGACCTCAGAAGCTTAGGCTACTCTGCGAAAAGTAGTGCTTCTGTCTTTTTGGTTTATGTGGGATGATTGTATATTGCCACGTTAGGGCTCATTTTGCATACTCTGATTTACTTTTGGTATATTTTGGTAAATGATGGGCATTACTTAGTTGTTAATGAAACTTAATTACTTATTATGTGAAGTAAATTTTAAAGATGTTACAGATGGTACCTCCTAAAGTGATGAACACAATCTTAGACTTTATGCCTCGATATATTATTTGATGTGAACTTGATTATATCCGTTTTTCCCAAAGTGGTGTCTGGCAGGTTTCTGGGACACTAGTAGCAACTTTGGGAAGAAGTGTGCACATTAAGACAAATTGATTTATTGTGATAGGGCCAAATTGATGATTTGTGACTGGCAGGTTTCCGAGTCACAGGGTAGACTAGCAGGTTTCCAGGTCGACTGGCAGGTTTCCGAGTCCAAATGAAATTAATTAAAATAATGAAGGATAGTTTTCAATGAGAATATATAGATATGATAGTATTGAAATTGATATTTTAAATTATATATATGTATATGGTATCTCTCTTTCTAATCATCGTGTGGATATTTTATTTAATATTAATATTATTATTACTATTATTATTTTCTATATTATCTTTGTTTATTAGGATTACCAGCTTTTGCTGATGTTTGTGTTCTGGGCTGCGACGATCCTTCGGGGGAGTGAAACAAGTTTCAAAGTTGGGGCTGTTGGGACTAGCAGTGAGAAGTGAGGAGGAACATTCGGCTTTCTAGCTAGTTTTATTTTATTTTATACTTTGAAAAAAAAAACATTGTTGCTTAAGTTTTGATTTTCGTTATTGTAATAAAGTAGCCTTGCACTTGTCTCAGTACAAGTGCGGCGGTAACACTTCTCCAAGTTGTTTATTTTGAAATTCAATAATTTTATTGGAATTTTATGCTATGAAGATAGTTAGAAATCGGGGGTGTTACACTTTGAATATTGCGTCTCTCTCAATTTCACTCTAGGGTTTTCTAGCGTTCAGTGTATTATATAAAATTAATCATCATTAATTTTTGAAATTCAAAGTTTAGATCTGGATTAAAACATATTAATCAAATCTCTATCCAATAGATTTAATCTGATATATTTATTTAACCATATTAAAAGTCAGATCTAAAATTCGAATTTTGAATTTGAATTAAAATATATTAATTAAATCTATCTAATAGATTTAATCTGATATATTTATTTAATCCATATTAAAAGCCTTCAGATTTAATTTATCTTTATAAATTAAATTCGAGAAATGATATCTATCTATTTAATTAAATCTGAGATACTATATCTCAATTTAAATTAAATAGATATCTGTTTTGTCCTAAGAACACAGAAAGATTGGACTTGACTAGGTTGTCAAGCCTAGAGCCTACGTACCCTTTGAAGGGATCAAAGTCCACCTAGTTCGCAATATACGTGAAGGCGTGAAGCCAGAGGGGTGGTGTGTGTGCTCTGTGTGACAGGAAGTAGATAGAGCATAGATTAGAACGTGTGCACCTGAGTGTTGTTTCTCAGCTTTTATGGAGAGTTCGGTGCGAGTATCCTGGCTTGGTGAGTAATATCCGAGGCCGAGATTCCCGGGGCTGATATCTAGGGATTATGGTTAGGATAGATTCTATCTTGTTGGGATCCCATGCTGTCACCTTATACCGTCATCTATGCCCCCAGGCAAGGTTGGGCCGTAGCTTGCGTCTGGGCTGTTGGGCTGGTCCGTAACAGTTGCCCCCCAGCTTGGTCGTTCAGGCTTCTGGACGGCCAAGGTGTATATTGCCCCCGGTCCTTGTTATGGCTGAGGCATTCCATCTTGACTGGGTCGGCTTGCGGCTGCCGCGGCCCTTCGTCGGGTTTCAATCCGGGGTCGACTTTTGTGCCTTTGCCCTGGCGTCCTGCCTAGAATGCCGGGTCCATCCTGCCGGGACGGTTACTCATCCTGCCTCGGCCCCAAGTGCCCGCCAATGACTTCAGATTTGAATCTTTTGCCTCTTGGCATTCACTGGGCGTCTCGGGACTCCTCCCGCGCGTGCCATCATTGCGGGTTCGCAGCTGTCAGGCCCTGAGTGGTGGTGGTCTGCAACCGTCGCGTCCTTTCGTGCCCCGATGTTCGTGCGCATTTAATATGCTGACGTCGTATTGTACCAATCCCGTCGTGCCAGTGTCAGAATAGACCGTTTTATCCCTGTCGTTTCGCGACTTGGTTTAAATGGTTTTCCTCCCCCTTCTTTCTCACTTTTCCCGCTACTCCACTCTTTACCAGTTTCTCCTTCTGGTTTCTCTTGAGTTTGCAGAGAAGAGTCTCCCTCGATCACAGTTTCTGCCGTTTTACAGCGTCCCAGTCTCTCTCATTCTACTCGTACAGGTATTCTTGGCATTTCCTTGTGCCTTTGTTCGGTATTTCTCTTCATTTTACCGTTTATTTTCTGGGATTATCGTCTGTGTTGTCGTCCCTTCGGGGTTTCTTCGAACTTTCTGGGTTTCTTGTGTCATCTCTCCCAAAATTCATCCCCCTACTCTCCCTTAAACACAAGCCTTTTGCACTTTAGGCTTCCAGTTATGGTAAGGGACATAAATTTTCCCAGGCCAAGGGCGTCGTTAACGCCGGAAGAGGAAATGTTCCTCCGTACGCGTCTCCCACGGGCCACTTATTGGGTTCTTGGGGGGTGAACCACCTGCTGCGGGGGTTTTGGCTCCTTTGCGTCGAGGCGGCGCCATTCGTCCAGGGCGAGCCAGGTCTCGCCCGGCTTCAGCCAGGGTTCCGGTCTCACGTCCTTCCCGTCCTTTCCGGCCGCTAGCGCGCGCCCTTCCTCTCGTGTTGCCCGGTGGGGCCGGGATAGGCTCCTCATCTGGACACGGATCCTCGGTGCTGATGGCTCAACCCCTCAATTTCTATGAAGGCCCTTCTTCTGTTCGCCAGCCGCCTTTTCCGGAAAGGTATCTTGGCCCTTGCTGGGACTGCCTCGCGGAGAGTTCTGCCCTGATAGCCCGTGGTGGGGACGCCAGGGCCTCTTCCATACTCGGTTCCTGCCGGCATCGGCCTGCTCCAGACGTCCTCCCTAGTCCCTCGATTCGTAAAAGTTCGCTGTCTTTTTCGCCTGCAACTGTTACTGTGCCAGGTATTTCCGTCCTTCACTAATACTAGTTTTGTTTACTTGCCTATAGGTATAATGGCTCCCAAATCCCGGCCTTCCAAGCAACGTTCTGAGCCCGAAGGTTTGGACTCTTCTAGTCCGCTGGAGGCCTTGTGCCGGCGATACAGCTGGGTGTCACATGAGGTATTAAAGACCCGATCTCTTATGTCGGATACGGACCTCGCTCGGCTGAAGATCCCGGATATGCCGGGGTGCGTCCTTAGGTGCCCGTTGGCCGATTAACCCGTGTGTGCGACGCGAGAAGTGGGTCGGCCAAACTTCTTCTTTTTCTACCGGGATTGCCTGACTCGGGTCCAGGTTTCCCTGCCTTTCACCGCCTTCTAGATGGAGGCCCTGCTCCATCTAAGACTTGCCCCCTCCCAGCTTCATCCGAACGGGTGGGCTTACCTCGTCGCTTTTGAGCGGCTATGTAATTCTTACCCGGTCCCGATTGCATGTACCACCAATCTCTTTTTCTACTACTTCGGCCCTTTTACCCCTAGTTTGCCTAAGGAGAGCGAGAAGCTGAAAGGGTTGGTATCGATGCGTATCAACCCGGATCGGAGGCTTATGACGCCTTTTTCTGACTCTTTCAAGCGGTTCAAGGGGGCCTTTTTCAAGGTTGAGGCCGAGTTCGGGAAACATCCTTGGTTTCTGGAGGGTCCCGAGGGTGCCGACGTGGGCTGGCGCTTTCCCTTGTATTGGATGGAGAGCCATCATGATGTCAAGGCTACCTCCTTCCAGGTTCTGCGTAAAGACCTGTGGCAGGAGTCGGCTTCTGTCGTTCCCCGGCTGGAGGCTCTCGTGGTGGAGTACGGGTTGAAGCCCGCTAGTTTCTTTATAACTGGGGATGGCTCCAAGCCGCTGCCTCCTACCTGTAGGATTTCTTAGTAGTGTGTTGTCTTTGTTTTCGACTTGGCTTTTTGGATCCATTAGTCTGACCTGGTCTCTCTTTGCTTTTTTAGCTCGAGATATGAGTTCACTTTCCCTCTACCTTCGCGTTGCGAATCCTGATGCTGCCTCGCCCAGTCGCCCTAAGAAGCGGGGCCCTTCTGAAGGTGCCGGTGCTCCTGCGGCTGAGGCTCCAAAGAGATCAAAGAGCTCAGTCGGCCAGGGCCCTTCTCCCGCTACCGTCGTCAAATCTTCCTTGGCGGTTGAGGCCATGGATTCGGAGGGGCCAGAGGTCGTCACCAAGTCTCTGGCTTCCAGGGGGAAGGAAGTCGTGATTAGCGATGAGGAGGTAGAGGCCGCGCTTTTCCCTGAGGAGCCGTTTGGTTTGCCGCCGGGTCCTCGTTCGTCCCCGCCACCTCCCCCTCCTCCTCCTCCGCCGACGGGTCCGTCTTTGGTTTTTCCCTGTGGCTTTTTGTGGGACAAGGGGGTGGTTCTGGAGATGGATGTTGCTTTCCTTCCTCCCCGGCATTTTATGGATAGCCGGCCTTTGTCTCCGCCGGCCTTAGATCAATTACATGTGGCTCAGAAGGAATTATGCCGGTCGGTGGGGTACGTTCAGGCCCTGATCTTAGTGCGGGAGCAGTACGCCCTGGCCGATGCCGAGTGCCATAGGTTGAGGGCGGCTGAGGCGGAGCTGAAGAGGGGCCTGGCCGCGGTAGAGGCAAAGGCCGCGTCTGCCGGGGAACTTAGAGAGGAGTTGGCCGTGGCTGAGGCGAGGGCCAGGTCTGCTGAGGAGGAGCTCGTCATGGCCTGGGCGGAACGGGATGCGGCCAGGGCGGAACGAGACTCTGCCAAGGCCGCGGCGGTGAAGGCTGACTAGGAACTTCAACTTTCCCGGGACTCCGCTGAGAAGCTGACTGAGGAGTGCGGCCAGGCGCAGAAGGGGCTGTCGGAGGGCTTGGCGGCAATGAAAGCCCTTCAGCAACAGTGGGCCTCCCTGGCTGACGAGAAGGAGGAGCTTCAGAATGCCCTTTTCGAGGAGAAGGCGGCTCGTCAGGAGGCCTCCGACGCCCTGGTGGAGACTGCTCGGGAGTGCTTTAACCAAGCCCTGGCTCAGATCCGGTACTTCAACCCCGGCGTGGAGCTCAATGTGGACGGGTACGATTGCCACGCCTTCGTGCAGGATGGGAATCTTATCCCTTATCAGTCTCCTGACGCCGAGGGTCCTACTGATGCCAAGGCCGTAGATCCCGAAGCCGAGCCTTCCAGCTAGTCTTTGTTTTTTGTTATTTTTGTTTTCGGGGCGTTTGTGCCCTTGTAATGTTTTCAGAACAATTTTGGCCCTTGGGCCATTTTGTATGAACTTTTCTTGACAATGAATGACCTACGTTTTCATCATCCTTTTGTCTCAATTCTTTTGCAATTCTAAGCTTGGTTAGATAACTTAGGCAATGAATGATTTACTTTTTTATCATCCTTTTGCCTTGTCTTAGATGTGTGTCGGTTGCATGTGTACAGGCCGTTTAGATAACTTAGACAATGAATGACTTACAATTCTATCATCCTTTTGCCTTGTTTTAAATGTTCGTCGGCTGTATGTGTACAAGCCGTTTTTACTCTACCACACTTAGCGTGTGGGAGGTTGGGGCAGGGTTGTCTCGTTTCAGCCTCGTCAGACATAACTAACCTCGCTGCCTCGGACCAACTTTCGAACAGCCGGACTCCAACTTTTTACTTAGTCGGATTTCGTTTTACCGACGTAAGGGCTAGACTATCATATGTCAAACCGAGGCTTCGTCTGCCTCTAGTTAGACATTTTGACCTGATCAGGGTCGGCATGGTAGTCTGCTTGCTTAGTCGGGCGAGCGTTGACGCGTCAATTTCACGAAAGGCCATGTATGGCGCCCTCGCCGAGCTCTAACCAATACCTGTCGGAGTACAACGGCTGGTTTTCGTACATCTAGATGTTTTTAGCTTTTGGCCGGGTATTCAACCTCAAAGCCGTTTACCGGTGCTGGGCTTACAGGCCTCAGCTTTCGGTTTTCGGCTGGGCTTTATTGCCTCAGCCTTCGTGATTTTGACCGGGCTTCATTGCCTCGGCTTCATGCTTAAGCGGATGTTTGTGCACATTTATGATTCTCCTCAATGGGGTCCTTTATTGATAAGAAATAGCCCTGAGGGGCTTTACAAAGAAATAAGATTAGAAATAACATAACTTGAACTTTGAATTAATGGCATAAACAAACTCTAAACAGAGTAAAAACAAATGGTGCCGAGGCGGGATCTAGCAATAGTAGATCTTCAGCTTGTCGGCACTCCATTTTCTTTTGATCGGCTTCCGTGCCAAGGTTTCGAGAATGTATGCCCCTCCTTCGAGCTTCTCTTTGATCCGGTAGGGGCCTTCCCAGTTTGCCGCCAGCTCCCCGTCCTTGGCATGTTGCCTATGTCGGCCCGTCGGAGTACGAGGTTCCCGCGGTTGAATGACCGGGGTCGGACCTTTCTGTTGTATTTTGCCGCGAGTAGCTGCTTGGCGGCTAATTCCCGGCAGTGGGCCGTGACTCGAATTTCGTCTATGAGGTCCAAGTCGGTCTTTAAAGCGTCGTTGTTCGACTCCTGCCCTTCCTGTCTGGCTTTAACCTTTCTCCAAGATGGCTGCCCGATTTCGACCGGGATCATTGCTTCGCATCCATAAGTTAGCCTGTACGGGGTTTCCTGGGTCGAAGACTGTACGCTCGTCCGGTATCCCCAAAGAACGCTGTGGAGCTGCTCGGTCCAGTTGGTGTCGGCTTGCAACATCCGCCTCTTGAGTCCGTCTAGGATGACCTTGTTGGCGGCTTCAGCCTGGCCATTCGACTGTGGGTGTTCCACGGACGAGAAGTGCTACTTAATGTCCAAGTTGGACATAAAAGCTTGGAATCTGTGGTCCATGAACTGGGTCCCATTGTCCGTGATGACCTCGGTTGGTATCCCGAAGCAGGAGACGATGTTGCGCCGGAAGAACTTTATTACTCTGGCCAAGGTTATTGTGGCTAGTGGCTCTGCCTCGATCTATTTGGTGAAGTAGTCTACTGCGACAATAAGCCATCTGCATTGCCCTTGCGCTGGTCGGAATGGCCCGAGGATGTCCATGCCCCATTTGTAGAAGGGCCAGGGGGCTGGCATTCCTTTCAATTCTGTGGGCGATGGCCATATGATCTTGGCGTGTTTCTGGCAACTGTCGCATGTCTTGGCTTTTTCCATGGCATCATGCTTCATAGTAGGTCAATAGTAGTCGGCGCGTAGTGCCTTTCTAGCGAGGGCCTTGCCCCTCATGTGGTGGCTGTTGCTGCCTTCGTGTAGTTCGGCCAGCACATATTTTACCTCGGTTTCGCCGAGACACCGCATCATCGGGCAATGCATTCCCTTTCTGTAGAGCTAATCATCCACCATTGCGTAGAGAGCGGCTTCTCTGATTAGTTTTTTGGCCTCGGTCGAGTCGGTAGGGATAATTCCCCTTTCGAGGTGGTCTTCTATTGGCTTCCTCCAGTCAAGCCCTGCCGAGATGGTCATGACGCAGCTCGGCTTGGTCAGGTTCTGTTGGATCACGGTCCTGTGATTGTCCGGTCCCTTGGTGCTTGCTAGTTTGGAGAGGATGTCGGCTCTGGCGTTCTCCTCTCTTGGGATATGGGAGACAATCACTTCCTTGAACTCGCCTACGAGCTCTTTGGCGCGGTTTAGGTACTTCGCCATAAGAGGGCCTTTTGCTTGATAGCTGCCATCAATCTAGGCGGCAACGAGCTGAGAGTCGGTTAAAACCTTTACTCGCTGTGCGCCATTGTCTTTTGCCTGGAGCAATCCGGCCAGCAGAGCCTCATACTCGGCTTGGTTATTGGAGGTCGGGAACTTTAGTTGGAGGGAGTGCTCGGTAGCGACTCCTTGTGGGCTTTCAACGATGACTCCTGCACCGCTGCCCTTAGAGTTGGAGGATCCGTCCACGTAGACTTTCCAGGTCCCGTCACTTGTTACTGCCGGGGTGAGTTCCCTGATGAAGTCCGCCAGCGCCTGGGACTTGATCGCCTGCCGGGCTTCGAAAGCAATGTCGAACTCGAACAGTTCTATGGCCCAGTCGGTCATCCTTCCGGCCAAGTCAGGCTTATGGAGGATTTGTTGGATCGGCTGGCTGGTGCGCACCACTATCCGATGTCCTTGGAAGTAAGGCTGGAGCCATCTTGCCGCGAAGAGTAGGGCGAAGGCCACTTTCTCAAGCTTCTGGTACCAGAGTTCAGAGCTTTGTAGAGCCTTGCTGATGAAATATATCGGCATCTGTTCGGCCTCGGCTTCTCTTACGAAGGCAACCCTGACGGCTTCGTTGCCGATCGAGAGGTAGAGGAATAAGGTCTCCCTCGGGTCCGGTTTGGTGAGCACCGGGGGGTTGCCAAACATCGCTTGATCTCCGCGAACGCGGTGTTGCAGTCTAGATTCTAGCCGCCTTGGGTTTCCTTCTTCAGTAGCTTGAAGAGAGGTAGGGCTTTCTCGGCCGACTTTGGCAAAAACCTCGTCAGGGCGGCCAGTCGGCCGGTCAACTGCTGTACCTCCTTCTTAGTCCTCGGGGGCTGCATCTTTAGGACGGCCTTGCATTTGTCCGGGTTGGCTTCGATTCCTCGGTTGGTCAACATGAAGCCCAAGAACTTCCCAGTCGGAACTCCGAAGGCACATTTGGCCGAGTTCAACCTGATTCGATGTCTTCTTAGTCTTTCAAACGTCTGTTCTAGGTCCCGGATGTGGTCTTCTGGAAGCTTCGACTTGACGATCATGTCGTCTATGTATACTTCTATGTTGCGCCCGATCTGATCTTCGAAAACCCGGTTCATCATCCTTTGATAGGTAGCCCCGACATTTTTTAACCTGAAGGGCATGACGTTGTAGCAGTAGTTTGCTTTATCCGTCATGAAGGCGGTTTTTTCCTGGTCGTCCGGATGCATGGCGATCTGATTGTATTCGGAGTAGGCGTCTATGAAGGAGAGGAGCTGGTACCCGGCCGAGTTATCTACGAGCTGGTCAATATTGGGCATCGGGTAAGAGTCCTTTGGGCACGCCTTGTTGAGGTTCGTGTAGTCGACGCATACTCTCCATTTGCCGCTGGGTTTGAGTACCATGACGATGTTGGAGAGCCAAGTGGTGTATTGTACTTCTCGTATGAAGCCGGCCGCTAGGAGCTCCTCGACGTGGCTCTCAAGGGCCTTCTGTCTGTTATCAGCTATCTTCCTCTTCCTCTGTGCCACTGGTCTTGATCCCGGACAAATGCCGAGTTTATGGCAGCAGAAGTGGGGGTCAAATGCCGAGTTTTTGTCATTAACCATCTTCAACTTCTGGTGCTTGGTGGACATCAGTATGTCCCAGTTGTGGATTGTTGGTCGGTCCAGGATGATGTTGTACGGGGACCGAAAATCGGTGACAATGAACCTCACTCGTTCAGATTTGAAGGTTTCTTTGGTCCTGAGGGTTAGTCTGAGGTCGATGTAACCTTTTGGAAAGGACTGCTCGCCGTTGAATCCGATCAAGGTGGTCTTGCACGGCTTGAGATCTTCTGGGTCGAGGTGCATCCTTCTATAGGCGTCCCAACTTATGATGTCGGCCGAACTCCCTGCATCCACAAAGATCCTCTTGACGCGGCAGTTCACCAAGGTCCCGGTGATTACCAGTCCATCCAAATGGCCTGGAATGACGTCTTTCAGCTCTTCGTTGGTGAAAGTCAAGGTGGGCGGCTTCGGTCTTTTGGGATCGTCCTTGAACTTGGGGAGGTCTCTGGCGGTTAATACCTCGCGAAGGTAATTCTTCCATTGGCTTACAGTATCTCCCCCTCCTCCGAATCCTCCGCTGACGACGTTGCACTGGAAATCCACCTCGGGGAATTCGTCGTCTGAGGCCGTCTTCTGCTTCTTCCCTGGCTTTCAGGTCTCCTTGGGCGGATTTCTAGTGCGGCCGCGGTCGTTGCGCTTGCCGCTCATCCTTCCCTGGGTCTTGATGACATATTGACGTAGCTGTCCTTCTCTCACGAACTTTTCAATGGCGTCGCGGAGGTCGTAGCATTCGTCGGTGGTATGGCCGTGGCAGTTGTGGAACGTGCAGAACTTGGTACGGTCCGTATTGGAGCGGCCTCTGATCGGCCTCGGCTTGTCGACCCGCCTCATCTCGGCCTGGGCGACTTCTTTCCATACCTGAGACCGAGGGACATTCAAGGGGGTGTAGTTGTCGTACTTAGCCTTCTGGTTGGCTCGGTCAGGTTTGGCTCCGCTCTCGCGGTTTCGTCTTCTTGGTTTCGGCCCTCGGCCTTCTCGGCCGTTCCTCTTCACTGGGCGAAGCATTTCTCGTCCGTTCGGGTTCATCAGCGTTGGCCGCCTCCATTTGCTCCACTTCCAGGTATTTCTTCACCTAGGTGTAGAACTCGATTAATGTGTACACCGGGTTCTTGCATAGGTTCCGGGCCAGTCGTGATGATGGATCTAGCCCGTTGACTAGGCAGTGTACATGAACTTCCTCGGGTAGCAACCGAACCTGCATTGCCACGTCACGGAACCGATCTAGGTACTTTTGTAGTGCCTCGCCCTTCTTCTGTCTCACTTTACTCAGTGTGAATTTAGTCTTCGGCTGCTTTTTGCTGGTGGCAAAATGCAACTCGAACTTGCGTCCAAGGTCTTCGAAGCTCCGGATGGAGTTGTCCGGGAGCGAGCTCAGCCATCTGTGCGCTGGTCCGGTCAGGGTGGCCGCGAAGAGACGCTGGATAACCGGGCCTCTAATTGACCGGACCCACATGAGTTTCTCGAACATGTCAAGGTGGTTGCGAGGATCTTGGGTTCCGTCGTACTTTGGCAAGTCGCCCAGGTCGAAGTGCTTTGGGTAACGGGCCGTTGCCGCGGCCCTCGAGAACGGGGATCATCCGGACTCCGTCAGGTACTTCATTCGATATTCCCGGGGAGAACCTCGGCGGGGCGATCTGCGGGCCCGGGGACTTCCGTTGTCTGTGTGGCGTTCTTCTCAATCTCGGCCCTCCCTGGCGACCCGATTGGGGCGGTTAACACCGTCACCCTGGTTTCCCAAGTCGTTGATACTCTCTGGGGATGGTAGGCGGCCTCGTTCTGCGCTCGTCCTACCGCCCGGTTCGCCGTTGTCTCGGTGTGTGTTCCTCGGTTCTAGGCTACTCGAGGAACTGCTGTCGTCCACGGGAGCCATTCTTCCTCTTTTATGATTTCTCCTGCGGTTTCCTTGTCGGCTATCGTGCTCGAGCGCGTCTTTTATCATCTGGCCAAAGGCTTCAAAATCAACCTCCCGCTGAAGGTGATCTCGTTTTTCCTTATTCTCGAGCCTTTGAAGGAACGACTCCTGCGTCCTCCGTAAGATGCGGACGTCGGCTTCGACCGCCTGGACGTCTCGTGCTGGGGGTTCTGTGCGCGCCTCTTGTAGCGGTTGCTCGTTTGCTTGAGGAGAAGTCGTCGTGTCGGTCACGTGGCCTTCAGGAGTGTTTTCCCGTTGCGGTTGCCCCTGTGGCTGATTGGGTCCAATCGACGGTTGGCTCAATTGGGGGTCTCCGCCAATCGGTGGTGGCGGATTTCTGCTATGGCTTCTGGTGTTTGCCATTAATGGTCACGGGGATAGAAATTTACGGTTCCCCACGGTCGGCGCCAATGTTCTGTCCTAAGAACACAGAAAGATTGGACTTGACTAGGTTGTCAAGCCTAGAGCCTACGTACCCTTTGAAGGGATCAAAGTCCATGTAGTTCGCAATATACTTGAAGGCGTGAAGCCAGAGGGGTGATGTGTGTGCTCTGTGTGACAGGAAGTAGATAGAGCATAGATTAGAATGTGTGCACCTGAGTGTTGTTTCTCAGCTTTTATGGAGAGTTCGGTGCGAGTATCCTGGCTTGGTGAGTAGTATCCGAGGCCGAGATTCCCGGGGCTGATATCTAGGGATTATGGTTAGGATAGATCCTATCTTGTTGGGATCCCATGCTGTCACCTTATCCCTTCATCTATGCCCCCAGGCAAGGTTGGGCCGTAGCCTGCGTCTGGGCTGTTGGGCCGGTCCGTAACAATATCCGATATCTTTATTCAAAAATTAAATGAGATACAATATCTCTATTTGTTTTAGATATTTAATTTATCAAATAAATTAAATTCAAAACAAATATTCCATTTAGGGTTTAACGTCTGTCATGTGACTTGACACAAGCTTTTGTCAAGTCACCCCAAAACTACGTCGTTTTGGGAGTTATGGGAATTAATGAAGGGTGTTTGGGTAAAATTCATATAATAAATAGAAAAGCCAAAATACCAAAACACCATTCATTAATTCCCCTAACTTCCAAAACGACGTAGTTTTGGGGTGACTTGACAAAATCTTATGTCAAGTCACATGACAAACGTTAAACCCTTATATTTAATATTATAATCCGATATCAGTGTATATATTTGTTTTGTAATAATATTATGATGGAGATTATCTTTCGGAATTATTCGTGTGAATATCGATAAAGGTTTGGGGAGCAATTTAGTTGATTAGGGTTCCATTAGGCCGCTATTGGAGGTTTTTAAAAAACTCCTCTACCAGTTAGTCGACTAAATGTCAGGATTTTTTTTTTAAAAAAAAAACTTGGTCAACATTTAGTCGACTAACTCACTTGGGTTAGTCGACTAAATGTCTGGGACATTTAAAAAATAAAAAGTTCCTCGATTTTTTTAGTCGACAAAACTAAGGTTTAGTCGACTAATGGCACATTGGGAAATATTTTGAAAAAAAATGGTAAAATAATAATTAATTATTTAAAAAGTGGCAAGTAGAGAAAAAAACCCATTTACGGAATAATATTTTCTTTTCCTCAGTTTCATATTCTCTCAACTTTACCTTCTTGTTTTTCCTCTCCCGCTGGTTCACGATCTGAGGTTCATTCCCAAATCTCAGATCTGATTTGTGTCTGATTCAGAATCGCTTCACACAGTCTGGTGTTTGTGCAGCATTTAGTCGAGGTATGAATATCATCTATGCGTTATGATATCTGAATATGCGTGCTGTTCAATTCTATTTGCATCTGAAAGTCGATGTATGATACATACTACATGTTTTAATCATTTTCCTTTCCTTTTTTGTTCCAGATCTTGATCTCCGCCGTGAACACTTTCCTGATACTGCTTAAGAAGAAAGTCACAGAGTATACACTGCCAAAGATTCCCAATCATCAAAGCGACTTCGAAGCCCGTTGAGAGCAGTGGACCTTTCACCTGCAAGCATTCCGACGGAGCCTTTGCACGAAGAATCCACCATGGAAGCTGCAAAGAATCCGCCATTATCAATGGTTCACATAGAGCTCTACTTTGGACATTTAGTTATGCTTTTATAATCTGCATGCCTATTTAACAGTAACAATGAAAATGTACCCCAGACGCCACACTCTACTTTCGACTGAGTTCTAATTATTCTAATTGCTGTGGATCCTATATTCTGTACACGGGCAGTCTACCAATGGAGAAAGTTATGTGGCCTTACCTCACATTTTCATTACATCTTACTTTCACATGTGTATAACTTGAATTATTGAAGTGCAAAACAGATGATTTCTCTTACATTATATGATTCTTTGACGCTCAATGTTAATCTCATGCCATTATTTCAAATACTGAATCTGTCAAAGCATCAAGGTGGCAGCTTAAGGAGGCAATATGTGCTGCCCTCTTTGACATGAATGTTCCTGCTATTTGTGCTGTCAACCAGGTTTTCCTCTCTTTTTAACAAGAAAGCTCTGATTGCCTTATATCTACTGTTCTACCATAAGGATGATGCACATTAATAGATGCTGAAAATAATTCATTAACTCAGATTTAGAGGATTTTTGTGATTCCTTGTCTAATTTAGCTTATTAGAACGGACACTAAAAGAAGTTGGTATTAAGGCATCGTAGTTGTTTCACTAATATAACTCTATCTGCTTCTCTTTTGATATCTCTTTCTAGTGTTCATAACTTCATATGTAATTATTCCTGCCCCCTATGCATCTTTGATCTTTCTGATGAAGAGAACATCTTTTTTCTTCTCTAGAGTAATCAACTTTGCTTGGCTGATGAAGGGTAAGAAAAGAAAATTATGGTTTTGGGTTTCCACTATTGTGGATTGCTTAGGTATGCATTATACAAGTATTGGCTAGAATGATGAATTTTTGGTCAGTTAGGCTAAAGCAACAAAGAGCTAACTCAATTAGTAAGGGTGGAGTGGGGATGAGTAGGGTCCATGGTCTAAACTTTCTTGATAACAACAACAAAACAAGTCTTATTTCAGTTGGTGAGATTTAGGACGTCATTAGAATCTACAGCAATTAATTGTTTTGAAATATTATTCAGGCTTTGTTGATGCCCCCCCCCCCCCCCCCCCGGAAAAAAAAAAACACAAAAAAAAAAAATCAAGGGAAATACTTGTATGTGTCAAATTAGTAGCAAAGGACCTTGGTGTGAATATTCAAGTCGACGTATATGATGTAATCTAACAGAAATTCAAAGTTATTAACCAAGTATGATGTTCAATGTGATCCGTCCATGAACATAATTCCTTTGAGTTTGAATGATATAATTTGGTTATTCTATTCTTTCAATCAATTATTTTTGGGTATTTTGTCCATCTTACTTACTTTCTCTTTGATGAACATAGGCCACTTTGTCTCTGTATGCTGCAAAACAAACTTCTGGAATAGCTGTTAATGTTGGTTTTCAGGTCACATCTATTGTTCCAAGTATTGCCTATAAACTCCTTTCTATATATCGCCCTGCATTCTTTGATGAACAATAGGCCACTTTGTCTCTGTATGCTGCAAAACAAACTTCTGGAATAGCTGTTAATGTTGGTTTTCAGGTCACATCTATTGTTCCAAGTATGCCTATAAACTCCTTTCTATATATTGCCCTGCATTCTTTAATATAACATTTTATTTATGCATACTATTAAATTCTTGCATGTGGAGCTTATTAATGTGCTATCCTTGTGGGGATGCTTGACAATTTTTTGTTTCATGCATGAACAAGTGGCTGTTAATGCTTAGCCATTTGTCTGAAGCAGTACTCATTTTTTTAAAAGAGGAGAAAACAAAAGGCAAAAGAAATGCTAAGTTTAGATTTTTCTGATGGGAATATATTTACTCTTGCATTATCATTTTCCAGTTCTGAATGGTAAAGTTCTGCGCAAGGTAGGTGTGGAAGTTGTGGGACTGAGAGCAATTAAACTTACAAGATTCCTTAAGGAGTTTATGCAACGCAAGGTTGGTATATATTCTGGTGCAAGGTATGATTATGATATTGTGAAGCTCATGATACATGCTGTTAATTGTCATATGCAGGGGGCTTCAAGATTTATTTTTTGGAAACATTTTGATATTGCTAATTGTAGACGATTGCTGGTCTGCTGCAACAAGAAATTCAAAGGGATGATACTGTGTTTAATATTATCTTCGTGCTTAGTATTATACACGGGCAAATTTTTTTGTTGGCCGAATTGAAACGTAGTTCTTTTCTTTTACTATGCTTTGTTTTCTATTCAATTACTTAATAATTTAGATGAGTTTAAGGAGAGGATACCCTGTAATTTTCCCAAATTGATGCACCACGCAACGCACGAGGGAATTTCGTTCTTGAATATATTTATTTTGTTGTTTTTTTTTAATGCATTTTAAGGTCCAAAATTAGAGATATGGCGGACAAGAAATATGGGAAAATTCCATCTAGAGACTTGAAGCCCAATTCATGGACCTTGCTGTACTTTGGTAAATGACTACGTATTATGAAAGCATGACCTACAATTAGCAATTCTGAAATTATATATTCAAAAGTAGAAATTCAATTTCTAATCTGTTCTTACAAAGCCTTATGAGGAAAAGCCCAATTCCATGCCACTAACTTATTTTAGTCACTGCCTTCAGTTACAGGATATGGTTGATAAGAGATCATTAATACATAAATTATTAGATTCTCTCTTTGTTTTTGTAGCTCATTTTTAGTTTCTCTCAGGGGAAACATATCTTTTGTCAAGCTAAATTTTTGGTGAACATGATCAATTTACTTTTCATATACGGACGTTCTGTTTTTTTTTTTAAAACTTTTTTCGGCCTTACTGTCAATAGTAATGGTAATTTTTCTTTTGGATAAAACGATCTACACTAAACCACTTTACAGTTTCTTTTAGTAAAATTTGTGATTCCATATGTACTATATACTGATCATTAGTACTTTTGCTGTTAGTATGAATTCATGCAAATGCATTAGAAGTCAGGTATAGAGTTATATGCATGATTACGGAATACAAACATGGGTAATGTAATGTTTGACTGGCTTCAAATGGTAGGTAAAGTTTCTCTCATTTTGGATGTTCGATCCAGAGAAGGCAAAGGATTCTGTTCTTATGCTTAATAGTTTGCTTAAGTACCTATTACTTTTCATAAAAGAGTAATTATTGTTATTTATTTACTTATGCGATGCTTTATGGAATATTAGAATTATCTTTGTATTTCAACAAGTGACATTGGAAATATATTTACAGGTTTAGCAACTGTGATGATGTGCTGCCTATATATCTTGGAGATGATTGGTCTGATTAAGATACTTTTCAGAAGGTTTATAACAAATTTATATCTGTAGTTAATAATATTAATTGGGATATAGCCATTAATATGAAGCAAGGGCCTTGCTGGATAACATTAGATTGTGAAGGGAATATTGCCACTACAACTGTTTTTTATCAATCTTTCTGTTTTGAATTGTGAAGGGAATATTGCCGCTACAACTGGTTTTTGGCAATCTTTTTGTTTTGAATTGTGAAGGGAATATTGCCATTACAGCTGTTTTTTTAATAAGATATTAAAGCTTATGTTATGGTTTAGAATTATCATTTAATCTAAGTTAGTTATGTGGGGTAATTTTTATCATACTTCTATTATTAGCCATCTTATTATTGTCTTTTTTGCTAGCTTTTAAATGAATCAACTATAGATACATGTATTAGACATGGAAGTTAATAAGGGGAAGGCATATGTATTTTATCCTTTCAACAAAAGAAAATAACAAAACTCAAAACAAGTTAACTGGAAGACAACAGTTAAATCTGAATTGGAGTTGTGCTGTGCAACTTCTTTGTATGTTAAAAAGACCAAATTAATAAAATTATTCATTCTTCAACTCAGCTGATGCCCCAAATTTGTGCCATATATTTTCTGTCTAAGGATGGTTGCTGAAATTTTAATGGTTGTCTTATGGATTTTTTTAATATTGCTTGACCGTATTGTCTTCCCTTCCCCATTTGTCACTTGTGCTTTGTTTTCATTTTGAGTTTTAGATTGAGTTCTTGGATGGCAGGTCTAAAAGTATTGTTGCCTGTTCTTCTATTCTAACGGGGCTTCATGTGAAAATTGGAATCAATATGATCGTGATTCTATTTATTGAGGAATGATTAGACTGAGATAAATATTATTTCTGTAAAGGAGTAATTCATTTGATGTTGGTTGTTACTTTGTAGAAATCATTGTGTAACTTTCAAAAAATTGATGAAAGATGTGTTATATTATCACTTGGTTTAATTAGGATTTTTTGATGTCACTTTTTATCATTTTCTGGTAGGCTATAGTCCTCATAGTCGTCTTGATTTATCTTTTGGACTTGGGAAAGAAAAAGTTGAAAGTGTTGATTTGTCTACTTGCTCTAGCTCTTATAATATTTGCCTATTACTGCAATTTTGCTACACTTTGTTGCTATTGATAAGGACTTGGTATTCTTTCTTTTAAAATATTGTTGCATTTTGGTAATTTACAGATAATGTTGCAGCGCCTAAGCTTTCTAATCATTGATGATTTTTGCTCACTTTTTTTCCAACATTTTTTCTTGGTGAAGCAGAATTTTAAAAACTTGAGGTCGGTGGAAATGTGTGCCAAACGGTTAACTGATGATGATGTCAAAAATCAAAGACCTTTCATCTCTGATGTGCTTAAATTTATCACAAAATAGTAGTCTTATAGGCAAATTCTTGCAAATGATTTGTGATATGTTCACAAGTCTCTGCATTTTTGGGAAACATGGTTTCATGTTTTTTTTTTTTAATACATACAATTCAAATAAAAAAATGCATGCAGTACAAAGTTGTTTGGATTGGTGTATGAAAAATTGTCTTGCACTATTTTTGAAAAACATTTTGGTTGTTTGATATGATCTCTTTCTTTTTAACTTATCACACAATAAGGTTATTGTTGTCTTCTACATGTCCTATATAGCATTTGTGACCATAACAATTTTCTAATATGTATTGTGATTAATATTGTGATTTGGTGTTAGTAGCTCACCATTATTCACGAATGTTTTATAATATCTCTACATCAAGAGATTGGATTGGGCGGTTTAAAGTTTCAGAGGTTTTAATTATATATGTTGGAGATGTGTTGATTAAGTTAAATTAGTCATCAAATGTTTACAAATTTATATTTTTTGGTGTTCTTTTTTTTCTTTTTCCTTTTGGTTATCATTTTTTAGCATTTTTTATTTTTTGTGGGTTAAAACATTCTTTTGGTCTTATCATTAATATATATATTCAATAGTGCTACCTACTAAATTGGTCTATTTGTACTGTCCAAATGTTATTCTCATTAGTTGCTTTGGTTCATTTTTTACTTCTCACTAATAACTTCTGCTCATTAAATGATTATTTAGTTTAAAATGTGAAGTTTTGAAATCTGAAATATTTCAAACTCAAATTGTCTCCAATTTAAGATTTTAAACTCATTTTTCAAACTCATTATTTATTATGATGGTTAGCGGTTGGAAAAGTTGGGTCAAACCCAAATAAGAAGGTTTTAATTCATATAATGGACATGAATTCTTCGAACAAGAGTCTTCTTTTCTGGATGCAAAGAAGGCAATTTCTTCTTGCTTTGTCTTTTGTAATGACAATTAATAAGAGTTAGGGTCAATCATTATCATTACAAAATGTTGAGCTATATTTATTGAAGCTAGTGTACACATGGACAATTATATATGTTGCTTTATCAAAATTAACCATCATGCAGGTGTGAAGTATACAAGATAGCAATAATCATGGAAAGTGTACAACTATCAATGTAGTTTATAAAAAGATATTTAGAAATGTTTGGCAACATTTGTGAGATATTGTTTGTTCGTGTTGTATATAAGAATGTTTATATAAGTTGATGGCTAGCATTTTGATATAATTTTTTTTTTGTTGCTTTTGAGCTGATGCAGCAGTTGCTAAACATATAAAAGTATGACTACTTATGTGGTTTTAAATAGTGAGATAACTTCTATTTTTTGTTTGTTGATTTGAAATCCAATTCTTTTCTTTTATGTTCCTTTGTATTTTATTTAATTTCTTAATAATTTGTATGAGTGGAAGGTAACAATATGTTTTCATGTTAACGAATTGTTGCACCTGCGCATCGCGCGGGGAGTAGTTGCTTGTTTTTAAAATGATAAATTAATTTTTATGAGAAGTGATATTTATAAGATCATCTTTATTTTCTAATTTTACATAGGATTAAGGTTCAAAAATATATACGAGATTTTTTTAAAAAAAGTGTGTCCAATATCAAATGTTTTTCTTAGGATAAAAATAACTATGAACTTACAAAATATGTATAAAATTACATATTGACCGTTTGTTGACTGTTTATTTGAATTTTTAAAAGTTAAGGTGTAAAATAACAAAATTTTCTCTAAAGTGTGTATGACGTATGCTTTTTAGAGAGACAAAAGTAATTATAAACTTCTAAAATAGGTACAAAATACATATATGATTGATTGTTTGAATTTTTTATTGAAAATGGTGACATGGAGAATGAAGCCCATGATTAAGAAACAACCTGAAATAATAATTTATTGACTAGGCAAGGGACCTTTTATCTCTACCTCATCGCTTCTTAAGAGAGAGAGGAGAGAAAGGATGAAATGGAGATAGGGTGGCCGAGAAGAATGTCTACATTGATCACTCTCTTCATTTCCTTTCGATTGAATGCCTCCACTATTAGGACCCGTTTGTTTCGCTGAATGTTGGGGAAAAGAAAGGAAAGGAAATGAATGGAATGGAAAGGAATGGAAGATTGAGAGGGAACTTTAAAAAAAATGAACTGTTTGGTAAACATGAAAAAAGGGATGGAAGATGATAATTTTAAAAAATATACGTATAAGTATAAAATATGAATTGTCTAAAATACCCCTTAACCTAAAAAATTCATTCCTCTCTTCTTCATCCTCACTCTGGCTGTAGTCTCAGCCGACAACCAGTAAACAAAAAAACCAGTTCCTCCTTCATCCTTCTCTCTCGATGCAGATCCCTGCTTTGTCCCAGATCCTTGCTTCGTCCTAGATCCTTTCTTCGTCCCTCTCTGAGTCTGATCCCTCCTTCTTCATCCCTCAACCTGACAACAGCCCCCCCCCCCCAAGAAAAAAGTTTCAGATTTCCTCTTGATCCTTGCAACGTCGGCGTCAGGATTTGCAGAAGGCGGAGGAGGCAACGTCGGCAGCAATGGCAAGGAAGACAGATGATTGAAGGAGGAGAAGATGGTCATTTGTTGGACGTTCGAACTACTGGTGGACGTTTGAATGTAGTGCCTTAAAATATGTTCAAGTTCGAAAGAAAATTTTGACAGTGAACACTCTAGTGCATAACAGTGAAAAGGCTTCACAGTTTCACTGCAAGAACTGACAACACGTTGATAGAATTCAACTTCTTTTTTGTTCATTCCTTGGAGTTTTTGTGAATGTCCCCAACTTCGAGCTTATAAAATGTGTCTGTGTTTGCAAATTGCTTGCCAAAGCATTCAACTGTGTGTGTCTCCCTCAGCTCGAAGTAACAGGGCATTGCAAAGCTCAATTTCACCCTGGGTTCAACTTCTCCTTCGCCTCCAACGCCCACTGTAGTTCGAAGCTTCCTCACTGACTGCTTCATTCAGCTCGTCTAGCTTGTTGGCTCTGTGAAGGTAAGGGTAATGTTTTTGAGGGCCAATTTCATAAATGATTTCACTCTCCTGGGATGATTTCAGCTTTCCCTCCATTTTTGGATGGAAAGCACATTCCAATGAATGATGGAAGATTCGCAGTGGCAGGAAAGTTACACGAAGGAAGAGGAGCCAATCAAACACGTTTTTTTTCGTCAGAACTATCTTATTTTCCCTTTCTATCGCTCACTTTCGTTGTAACAAACGGGTCCTTAGATTAAGTTTAAATAGTTGTGATTTAATGCTATATAAAAATATTAACATAGCATTAAATTTCAACCATTGAAACTTGATCAAATGATGGAGACATTTAATGGAGATAAAGGATTAGGACGAAATTAATTTCCCTAGCCCAGTTAGCAAATTCTTTTTTTCAAATTAGAGAAATACTTACATACTCCAAAAGTATCACATCATTTGGACTATATCTAATAAAAACATAATAACTCAAATCATTTTAATCTTTGTTGGTTCATGACTCATGAAAAAATTCAAATTTTATCTTATATTTAAGAAAAAAAATCTTAAATTTTTTAAAACAATGATCAACCAATATTTTTCTAAAAAACAATATATAATTTGAATTTTCTCAAATGACTCATCAGTTAACTAGGATTAAAATGATATGAGTTGTTATGTTTTCTTTATCATGCATGTCCTCCTTAATATCACCATTTTCAGTAAAAAAAAAATTCAAACAGTCAACTTATGCTCAATGTGTATTTTACACTTATTTTAAAAGTTTATAGTTACTTTTGCCTTTAAAAAAAGCATTTGTATAGAAAGCCCTTTTAGAAACCTCTCATGTAATTTTGTACCTTAATCTTTAATAAAAAATTTAAATAAACAGTCAACTAACGATTAATGTGTATTTTTGCATATATTTTAGAAGTTCATAACGACTTTTGCCTCTAAAAAAACCATTACAAATTAAATTACATGTAGACTATTTAAAATCAGTCTAACGATAACGATAATAGTGATAACTAGAAAATGTGCTCCTAAAATATGGCAGACATTCCTTCACTCATTTCATGACCATAGAGACGTAGATATTTCTGCTTCCCATTCTTCATTAAACTAATTAAGTTTTTACAAGCCATGTTTCAAAGTTTCAAAGTGAAAATAATTGAAACGCATATTTTAGCTAAATGTAGCAAAGAACCAGCATAGAATTACTGGCTTTTGAGTTCAATTCCCAAAAAAGACATTTTATTAAAAAACCTCAAACCGGATGATAATATGAAAAAAAGGTTGGAAAGAAATCTATTGCAGCCTGCTATCCCTACATCATATCATAGTAAACATGATTGATAGTCATGAAGACGTATAGAGACAATACAATTTAGGATATCCTGAATTCAGTTCTACAACTTTCTAATCTGCCTTGTTACAATCAGCAGTGAATTATTCTTCACATTCGGAAGCATGAAGATGTTGCAAAGAGCTCCTATGAAAATGAGTTACGTATTTCCTAAAAAGCAAAATCAAAAAACGGTCTACGTAGGAGCTAAAACTGAAACTGCATTTGGGAACTGTATCCAAGCACTTGAAGATGTCTAGCGATGGCCCTGTTCATTGAAGATGGTCCACACCTTAACATCTGTAAGTTTCAAAATTTGTCTTGTTACTCTCGAAATAGGGGGGAAGAAAGGCGGAGAGAGAGAATGAAATTAATTAGTGTGAAATTGACCTTGATATCAGGAGCTGGTGCAGGGCAGCGTGCTCGGATCAATTCCCTGGATACCAACCCGACCCCGCCTTCCCACGGTTGCCAGTCTGGTGGTTGCTGTAATGTGTAAAAACCATTCGCAATAGAATTCAAGAACACATCTAAAGGCCAACTTTCCAGGCTAATACACAAGAGAGAACATTATACTTTTTACCTCAATGTTTCACCCATTTTAGTTTGATCTTTATAGTTTAAAAATTTATAACTAGGCTTTTAAAATTTAAAAGGATTTTTAATTTATTCATTGTTATTATATTTTTCTCAATACTTTATGATTTATTTGTGACTTGTGAGTTGATATAAATCACACAAATTCAGAATACAAAGAATATAAAAAAAGAAAAGAATATAAAAATAGTCAGCGATCAAATCAAATGAGAGGCCTAAAGAACCCTAAGGTGTAATGCTCAGGTTTAATTTTTTTTCTCATCTGTGACTTTACTTCCTTTGATTTTATGTGCTTCTAAGAACAATTCTCCTTGGCACAAGGCATTAATAGTTCGTTCAACTACACATCGTTGACTGATTTTCCCTAAAACCTATCAACTAGTGAAACTGAGCAATCGTATTCCATTCAAGTCAAACAGCAATGCTCATGAAGGTTCATGTTAAGAGAGAATTTAAATACCTGATTAAGGACATAGTAGACACTGAATTGACTTGGGAACATGAGTGCAAAATAATCCAGAACTGGCTGAAAAAGAAACAAGCATCATGGATTTAAGTTTCTGGAAAACATGCAAGCCTAGTTATGAGTCACTTATGAATGTCTTCTTACACCATTAAGAATAGATAACGAAGAAAAAACCCATAGAAGGCTGCAACTGAGCTTGATCTATAGAGTCCTTTAACCTCTATAGGAAGACAAAAAGTTCCATGCCACACAAGGGAATGTGACTGATGAATTGACGCATGATATATATATATATATATATATATATATATATATATATATATATAAGCTACATGTCGGTGATGCCACGGATGAACATACATCAAACGATTGAGATGAAGATATATTTACCTTTAAGAGAATGTCATTAAAACTACCATTAGCATAAATCAGATGTATGATAGTTTTGTCTTCTGGGTTTTCCAGTATGGCTTTCGTAACCTTAAGAAATAGGAAAAAGAATTGATTAATTCCCAAAATATAAATTACATAACATTGAAATGGAAGAACAATAGAAGCCACAAAGCTCAAAAATCCTGCACCTGAAACATTGGCGTGATGCCAGTGCCACCAGCAATCATGCCAAAAGCTCTAAATTCATTGGGTTGGTACTTGAAGCGCCCCTGGATACATCATAATAATAGCAGTAAGCATGATTATAGTGCCTATGAAATAATTTTTTAACATTAATATAACAAATGCCCATGTGTCAGTGTGGGAGATTCCAACATGCAACTAATAGAACAAAACATAGGATAACAAAGGATAGGACTTCACTTCTAAAATACACTAAACAACACGGATGGCACTAAAGAACACTGACATTGAAGATGATGGATTGTAGTTTCAGATAAGTGGCACACCACCTCAACTCAAAACTACTAACAATCGCACAACCAAAAGGCTCCTCACAGATCAAGGGCAAAAAGGATCTAAACACAAAATAACAGACCAGTAGTGGCTTTTGAGAAGCCAATTCTCTCCCAAGTCATCCTTCCCAAAGTTCTCCCTCCCTTTTATTCCAAGGCTGGTCTTCACTCAGAAAGTTTCCCCTCAAAACTTCCAACCTCTCCCTCCTCTTGCAGCATGAAATCCTTTTTCTGCCTCCCATCTCCTTTGCCACTTATAGCGTTGACAACAGCACAATGAGTTGGTCCCCTGCTCACGGCCTTAGCAACTTTAGTCACAACCCCATCAATCACATTTCTAATTCTTTGGTTACCTACGATAGGCTTCTCCTCTGACATTTTCAGCATAGCCAACAGCACAATGAGTTGGTCCCCTGCTCACAGCCTTAGCAACTTTAGTCACAGCTCCATCAATCACATTTCTACTTGTTTAGCTACCTACTATAGGCTTTTATGTTCAGGAGCTGTGATTAGGTTGATCATATATTCAAAAATTTTACTTTAGTCGCAGCTCCATCAATCACATTTCTACTTGTTTGGTTACCTACTATAGACTTCTATGGTCAGGAGCTGTGATTAAGTTGATCATATATTCAAAAAATTTAAGGTGTTCTACAAAAAAAATCCACTATTAAGTAAAAGTTTACTAACAAAATAGAATCATAAGTTACAGACATGGATAACTTTCTCCCAACACAAGTTTAGTCAACAAATCACAATTAAATCAATTTTACATTCTTCTATAATGGTCAAAGTGGAATAAGCATGGCATGCAACAAAATCTACCAGAAAACAATGGATAACAAATGAAATTGCTTTAAATACCTGAGGTCCCTTCACAGCCAAGTAATCACCAACATGCATTTGTCTAAAATGGTGAGACATCCTTCCTCGTGGATACATCTATTAATTGACCAAAAGCAGTGTGAAACAAAAGTAAGCAGTATTCCCATTATAAAAAGACCCATATTTAGTTATGCCTAAATACGGAGAAAAGAACGCTAATGGCATGTACCTTTACAAGTAAATCAAAGTATCCAACATCAGAATCCAATGTTATCGGAGTATATTGTCTGACAACTTCTTCACCAAAAAAGTCTCTCCCTCTGTATAAAGGAACAAATTATCTCCTGAGCTCAATGTATTATAAAGGACCATATACTTTCGTGAGCTAGTATCATGCATTAGGACTGTGGGAAAAGTTGAATAAACTCAGGACTAGTTCCAGCTACTTAAGATGAGATGAAATTATGAACCGCTTTCATCCATGAATTGAAAAGGCAAAACAATGAATCCAAACCTGCAGCTTATATGTTGTCCAACGGGAAGTCCTAACACTGAGGTAAGTGTTGGAAGACTAAATCTAAGCACGACCACATTACGGTGGTATCGTAGGCGTCGAACAAGTTTAAATTCCTTGAAGTTCTTGGGGTCCAAACAACCTATCAAGACAAGTTGTAACATAATTTAAGAAATACAAAAGAGGCAGAACAAGCAAATGCATAGTTCACATCTTTAATTTTAGAGAAATCATAACCAAATTTCATACGGAATATTATACCAGTAAGCTAAAATTAAATTGTAACAATGAAATTTTATATAGAGCATACAAAGATTTGATGAAATTGGCTCGCCAAAATGTCCTTTTTTGCTTTCTTTGGCCCGTTTACTTACAACTATGAGGGAATGTTCAGTATTGCAACTTTAAACTGTACAACGCCTGTACCATAACAAGAGCCTAAGTACAATAATGCTGTTTCCTGTTTCCAGTTACCATGTAATTTGTTACCATATCAAGCCGATTTCAGTCATTTTGATGCAATCATTGCAATCGTGCACCAAAACTATGGTAAGTTTATGTTCATCTAAGAAATAAAAAGTTAGTTGTCATGATAACTTTTAGACCTTATGTAAATCATGGAATTATGCATTTCCAAATGTTATGGTGCAAAAGCCACCATAAATCGATCTACCTCATTTAATTTCATGGTTGAATTTAGCCTCACAGCACAACAATGCTGTAAAATACATTATAGATATAGACTAGCATGGGATGGCTTCGATGACATCAATTTTGGAGAGCCAATTTCATCAAATCTAGGAACCTTTCAACCTGATGACGTCACACATTTTCTCAGCACACTACGGAAGAGACTACTAATAGTTTCAGCCACAATATTGCACCGCAATCGCAAACATCTTATTCCTATTATTTTTCGACAATATCAGGACCTACTCGAAACCAAGTCTGGTCAAAAGCAAAACCATCCATCCATGTAGTGAACATATAGTTAACTCAAACTTTGCTCAATGTCCGCGAAATTCGCATTCAAATGCAAGCAACGTAAAATAAATATCATCTCCCAGTGATCAACAGGAAAAAGAAACTGCAGAAAACTACAACGGGGAAGGAAAAATGAAAAACACAAATAATAAGAGAGATCGAAACACCTTTTGGCTTTTTGGTGACGTAGTAATAGTAAGTGGTACCGCCGATAATAGCGACAAGAGCAACTGCCATGCTTATCATCTCGGTCCTGTCAGTGTGCAGAAACTTCATTTTCGAAAAATCGAGCTTCAAAGTTGAAAGAGCTTGGAGATAGAGTAATGGTGATTGGTGAACTCAGGTCAACATATATAGCAAATCGGGATGGAGGAGGAGGAGAAACTTTTGGAGGGAAAATTTCAAGGGTTGAGAGAGTTAATGGCCAATGACAATCAAGGTTGAGCCGCACATGGAGCCTCTGCCTACGTGGCACGTGTAACTGACTAACTGCCCAAATAGAGAGAGATTCTGCATGTTAACGGGGAGAAAAATAGATTCTGTATAGCACGACCCACGAGTAGCAAACATAATTAGTTAATTACACATTAATTATATACATATTAAAATATTTAAAAGCCAGTTGGTTGGGTTATTACTGAATTTTGCCATAAGGACATCATATAGAAATGATGCCATTATATTGTAGAATGGCCAATAAAGGTGCATGATCTACATTATAAAGGAACAAGACCCAAATTTTAAAAATTCATAACTATCGCCTCTAATTTTGATTATTAATGGGATAACAAATAGGTTAGGTCTTGGAGACGAAGTTAATACAAACTAAAGTTTAAATATTCACTGAAAAAATGTCCACATTCACTGTCTGACGGTGCTTCAACAGGTCAGCCTACCAAAAAAACTAATTTATAGTGGAATGAGAAAAAGTGGTTGAGATGAGAGGGAATTTGAAAAATAAGAGAGATGGTTGTTATAGCTAGTTTGAAATATAAATGGAAATAATTAAAATGGGAATGTTTATATTATTCACTAAAAACAATGGAAGATGAACATCAAAGTAAAAGTCTAGGTAGTGTGTGAAGGCAGTGAATAACAATACTAAAGAAGTTGAATCTAAGAAGATGATAAGTAATTAATGGAGATCGAAACATTATTGTGAAATATATAACTCAGAGGAAAATAGAAGCCAATCCAAAAATGAAGAGGAGGCAAGAGGGAACAAGGCTTGTGGCTCCACTTCCAGTTGGAGGGCTTGCCACGGATCCTCCTGTCATAGTCATCATTAATTAAATTAATATTAATAAAGATCGATGATGCAGAAAATATTAATTTCTGGAATATTATTTTGTGAAAATGGTGCTTACCAGGAGATGCCGATGGAGAAGAAAGATCTGAAGTACCTGATCCATTGTAAAGCAACAGCACAATGAGTAAGTATCAAGTTGGCATTCATCATATTCACAGCATTGAGTAAGTATCAAGTTGGCATTCATCATATTCATCATAACATTTACATTCATTCAAATCATACTTCAATTCAACAGTACAGCTTAATTATTATTCCGTGTTTAATTGCAAAATTTGCATTTTAACATTATATCTTAAAACTCAAATTAATATTTTATATGTAAATTAATAAAAGTTAAAATAAAAATGCTTTAAAAAGAAAAATACCAGATGAAGAATATGCACCGCTAGATGAAGGCAAAGACACTGGCACTCCCACCGCTGCGTACAAAACAATATAATGTTAAATAATATTAAATATATACTCTTTTTAGTGCATTTCATTTACATCACAAAACAGCTAATTAAATTGCAATAATTGTAACATCCTCATTTTCGAAATTCATTTTCAAAATATCTTAATTAGAGTAGAGCATCGGAATAATTTAAAAGAGCGAGTATCTGATATACATTCCCTGTTGTTGAGTCTGGTTGCTATTACAGTGGTACAATTCTCTGAATATTTATTAATACAATAACCCATAACTATGTTCTCTGCCCGTGTCCTCTTGTGTGCTATTTATTCTTGTTCTTGTCCCGGGTTCTGCCAGAATCTGAGACTATGAGCTGAAGTTCAATTCCTATTGAACCTCAGGTAACGGTTAACCTCATGCTTATGTATCAGTTATATATGACAGATATTCATGATAAAATAACAATATTCACATTCAATATTCATTTCTCAAAGATAAAAATACAACCATCATATATCCATATTATTCCAGTCTCACCACATATTCACATCAAACCAGCCTGCATTATTCACCAGTGCCACGGTGTACATCCGTGTCCTCAGCGCTAGGAAAACTCAACGGCGTTATCATGACTATAACTCGTACATAACTGTATGCCCAATTTTTTATAACAGAATCCACAACTTTTCAAAAATAGTGTCTCAGACTATCTATCACATATAGGTATACAATAAGCATTAGAGTTAGTGTTACAGTACGCGTCCGTACTTTTGCTTGTCGGGCAGGGTACGTTATCAGTTGCGAGGCGATCTCAGGTTTCCTATGAGGGTAATATCGCGTTTATTAATTCACAACCAATATCCCAATAGATATCCTAGCCACAATTGACTATTTTAGCCCTGGTATATTTACTATTTAATTATTTTTATTAATTTTCGGAAAAAAACGCTAATGCACAGTATTTCGGCTGATTTTCACCTAACTTTGAAAAATCATAACTAATTCTAGAAAACTCGAAACGAGGATCCGTAAAATTCCCTGGAGTCTTTAGGATGTCTAATTTTAAGGAAAAATAATAGCTTTTTCCCAAATCACACGGTTTATTCCCAGTTTTTAAGTTTTGAACATCTGTCTAGAATTTTCTAGAAATTCGTAGCCCTAACTTTGAGAATTTTTATCTCCCTATAAAGACATCATTTGGACATGTTCTTTACATATTTAAAAATCCCTATATGTCTAATTTAACCATGAATTTTCCCAAAATTTTCCAGCCATGTTTTCAACATAAAATATAAGCATTTTCATGGCTGATTCAGAAATTCCAGAATCGATGAAATTTCGTCAGAACTTCGTTACTTCAGTGTTTCTCTTCCGGAAATTTTGCTAAAACCCCTTCTTCATTACTTTTTCGAAATAAAACCAATTTTAAACTCAGAAAAACATAAAAACAACTATATCTAAAATATTTAAAGATTAACCTATGAAATATCTAAAAACTCAAAAGCTAGAGCTCAAGAACTTACCTAGAACTTTGCTCCTTCTTTCTTCAAGACTCTCACCTTCTCTTTCACTCTTAGAATCAGATGTTGCTTGAGATTTTGGTGTGAGGATTTGTGAATGCTAATGCCCCTATTTATAGTAAAAGGGTTGGGTAATCTTGTAATTAATTGAAACTTTCTCTTGGCAATTTTTGGCCCTTGGATCTAGGATAATTGGGAGAACAAATCCTAACCTTACACCACACCCTTCTAGCCTCTTTTAAAACTTTATGACTCACCTCTTTGATGAGGTCATTGGTGACCTACATCACTTAGCTTCTAAATCACAATTTCCTCCTCCTTGGCTTTGCTTTTGTCTAAATAAAAATACATTTGGGGATCCTAATGAAGTTTTATATACATTTTCTCATTGGTTTTGAATTCTTGAAATTTTTAACTTCATTTTGAGACCAAATTTGCCTATCTTCTCTATTGGTTTCAATCTCAACAATTAAAGAAATGACTTTGGTTATACTTGTTTTCATACTTGATTTATGCTTGCTATTGTTCTCAATTTAGCTTTGATACTTAGTTAGTGGATTTTAAGTTATAATTTAGTTTGTATGGGTTTTCATTTGCTCATGTCTAGAATTAATTTCATGAATTATCCTAAATGTTTTATGCCTAAATTCTTCTATTGGCCAATGTCTTGACTTAGATTTACAAGCCTCACAATATTTGCATACACACACACTCACAACACTCCACCTCCTTCCCTTTTCTCTCTCGTCATCCTCTTCCAACTTCATAAATACCTTATCTTCTTCCATGCTATCCTCTTCCAAGTCTTCATGCATTTATTGGATTCCATGACTCATCCATTAGTAGAGTTGTGACTCAACACTTGGGTTGGTGATTCATCTTTTAGATTTGTGACTCATGCATATGTAGATTAATGACTCACCCATGCTAGGCTAATGACTCATCTTGCATGTGTCTAATTGTTTTTATTTGTCTCATAACTCCTAAGAGGAAATTCCTTCATTGGTGGATTTAATTTCACATGGATTATGCTTTATCAAATTAATTATAAGGCCCTTAGATTTGCTTTATGAGAGTTAATCCTAGCCCTTCATGTTTAATCCTAATTAGCATCCCTAATAAGGTGGTTAAGTGCAATTTGTCAAACCATGATTGGTTCCTAGCTTAATTATGGCCTTTGAACCATAGTTGAAATTGTTGACTTTTCCAAAGCTTGATTAACATCTTAATCCAAAGCTTAATTGTCTCTTGATTATTGTATTATTGGTGTTTAGGGTAATTTATGATTGTTGATAATTCATCTTATGCTAATCTCAAGCCCTTATAGGCCTTTGAATTTTAATTGGCTTAACCCTTCTTCATTTGGTGATTACCAATGTTAATTGGAAATAATTAGCTAAACCTTCTATACTTGTTAATTAATTGCCCAATAAAAATTAAAAAGTGCCTTTTTAATTGTTCAAGTGTTTTGATAATTCTTTATGGCCTTTTAAGAATTAATATGAGCTAGGTATTAGTTCTAGGGTTTTAGATAATTTAGTTCCTTAATAAATTATGAATTTTGAGACTTAAATCTCTTTTAGTTAATCCCTTAATTAATTATGAAAATTTATATAATCATTTAGTTTAGTGAAAATCTAAGTGTCTACTAATTTTTATTATTTTCCCTAATATTTCCTTGCTCCCTTTTGGTCCTATAAGAACCCTAATTTAATTTGGGAATTGTTTGTACTTTTATGGTATTTTATGATCCCAAACAAACTTAGAAAAATAAAACATTGACTACCTTAAATTCTAAGGAGAAATAATCTAATAGATAGAATAAATATATTTCAAAATTTGAGACCACATATTCGCCTATTTTACATAGGTATCATTTATCAAAATATTGTATTTATAAGAAATAATAATTTTTGGGGTATTACAATAACCTATCATACAACTAGCCATTGCTAAAATTTATATACACACAAAAGTCACTCATATTGTATATGAAATTAGCATCCTTTAGTTTGATCTGCATGGCATAGGAAAAAATATAATTTGCATGGCATGGGAAAAAATATAATTGGAGACGAGGAGATAAAATTATATGTATAATACTATATATATATATATATTTATTTATTTAGAGCACAAGCAGGTGAAAAAGAAATGGCAACATTAGTCCCTTGATGGGTGCAAGGTATAGCTATGTCAGCAGCTATATATGTGTATATATGGTATAGGAGTTCCCAACATAAAAGCCTCTCAACAGAGACATTGAATGTCACATGTGCAGGTAGCTAGTACGAGAGTTTGACACACTGTACATCTCTAATAACATGTCTGGCTACAGAGGCGGATTTAGAGGGAGGCTAGGGTGGTCCCCGCCCCCCTAAAATTATAGTAAAGAACCCAAAATTTTAGAGAATCATATTTCAACCTCATAAAAGTTTCAATATTTTTACTTTAGTCCTTGATATAGGTGTCAAATAGGGACTAAAATGAAAATATTTAAATTTTTATGAGGCTCAAATATGATTCTTAAAACTTTGGGTCCTTATCTGTAATTTTCGCCCCCTCAACATCATTTTTTGGCTCCCCCTGTCTGGCTACTACTACCTCCTATCTTAAATAGGATAGGTGATTGACTTTTTTAATGAAAAATTAAAAAAGTTAAATAAATTACTTAATCATATCATATATTATATATGATTAAATTATATATATATATATATAAGTTAAAAAGTTAGTTTGAAAAAATATATATATATACTTTAAAGTAATTTAATTAGCTTCTTTAATCTTCCAAAAAAAAAATATGTTTAGGATCAAAGCTAATATTATTTTTGTATAGCATGCCTTCATACTTTTCAATACACTTAATAATAAATACTATTTTAGATTTCTAAATGCTTCGCCCATGTCAAATATAGGGCATTTTAAAAAACAAACTCTTGGTTTTATAATATAAGTCACTTGGCTAGCATTAAGAAACTTTGTCTAAATATTGCCCATATTGCAATTTACTAGAAGAATATGACTTGAACTCTATAGTTAAAGAACTGTTGCATTTTTAGACAGAGTTAGTAAGTTAACCAACTCCCTCTGACTTTGAAATTATGTGCAGGTAAGAGGCGACTTATAAAATGAACAGAGGAAAATAATGAGTAGTAATACAATTCAGTAATATGCATGGAGTTATGTACCTGCGTAGGTGGAGACAGGAGGAGTGGAAACACCACAAATAGAGGGAAGTTGAAGAGCCTTGTTAAGATCAATATTGATGCCGGCGAAGTCAGGGTTCACAAGCATTTGACACAGACAGATAGGGTTGGTATCCACAAGACCTGCAAGCTCTCTGCAACATGGTTTCTCTGGTTGCATTAGCTTGCTTCCTTCTTCCACAAATGTTAAGCAATCTGACATGTTCGCCAACACCGAAAAGCATTCACCACCCATTCCTGCTGGTCCCGGCGCTGCCACCGCTTCAGCTGTCGTCATAATTTAAACACGTGGTCATCATCAATATGTTCTCTTTAGAAGCTTACTTGCCTTAACGTACAGAAATAATATCAAAGGAGGTATATGTATAGGCCTTACTTCACTACAAGAAAAAAGGGTTTTAGCGACGGAAAAAATCCGTCGCTAAAACCTCAAATTCCATCGCTAAATGAATTAGCGACGGAATTAGCGACGGATTTTTTCCGTCGCTAACAAGTGGTCGCAATTGGCAATTAGCGACGGAAAATTATTCCGTCGCTATTTTGAATTTAGCGATGGAATCTAAATCCGTCCCTAAATTCAAATTAGCAACGGAATCATATTCCGTCGCTAATTTCGCTAAATTCAAATTAGCGACGGATTCAGTTTCCGTCGCTAATTTGATTAATTTTTTTTAAAAAAAAAATTATTCAAATTATATATTTAGCGACGGAATTAAATTAGTAGGAAATACGAAATAAAGAAACAAAAATGAAAATCAGATGTTACAAAAATTTAAGCTACATCAATAACTAAAAGAACACTAATGGAAAAGTACAAGAGTCGAATACATCTCACTGGTGACAATCTTGACCTAATAATGGAAATATAAGAGTGGAATCAATATTCCAGGGGCTAGACCAGCTGTTGGCAAAGGCAGATTGAAAACTTCAAGGATCAGTGATCGAAACTCAGTATAACCAGGATGAGAAATGTAGGGGAAACACTAATGTCAAGGACTAACACCAAGTGCATACCTGAATAGTCCTTTGAAGGGTTAAGACAGACAATTCCACACCTAATAATACCTAACTGTGATGGTTTAGCGTAATATCATCCAGTAGCTACTTTACTTATTCCATAAAAGAGGGTTGAACTTAGCCCAAAAAAAGGTTGATCAAGCATCTGTAATCTAAAGGCCTCTCTTAATTAGTGAGGATTGATGGTAAAGCTATACCCTATAACCCCCATCTTACAATTTATAACCATAAATAAAATAACTAAAAGAATAAGATGAGGAAAATGAAAGAAATAAGTAGATCCAGAAGGGGGAGGGGAATAAGTAGATCTTCTTTGACGATAACAGGTGTAAGAGTTGTGCAATATAAAGATCACAAACTCACACACTTAGAATCTGACTATAAATATGGACAGAGGCTATCAACATTAACAATATTGCAGTTACAAAGATAAAATTATTTCTTTCAAGGTTCCAGGTATTACTCCCACTGACCGGAGAGAGTGAGACGCCGGCGACAATCCTCCGAGCAACGACGGCAAGCACGAAAGGGAGAGACGAAGAGCTAGGGCTGAACGCTGGAGACAAAGGATTTCCCCAAAATCGTGAAACTTCTCACGCCTCCCCTGCCAAAACATCCGAATTGAAGAATAAGAGAAAAAGAAAAAATCGCTTTTTGCGACGGAATTTGATTTCCGTCGCAAAAAGCAAGCAGCTTTTTAGCGATCCGTCGCTAAAAAGCTGCACCTGGCAGCTTTTGCTGACAGTTAGCCACGGATTTTTAAATCCGTCGCTAAATTTAGCGACGGATTTTGAAATCCGTCGCTAACTCAAAAACCAGTTTGCGACGGATTTAATCCGTCGCTATATTTAGCGACGGATTTTGAAATCTGTCACTAACTCAAAAATTAGCGGCCTTTTTGGCCGCAAGTTAGCGACAGATTTCAAAATCCGTCGCTAAATTTAGCGACGGATTGTGTGAAATCCGTCGCTAACTCAAAAACTGGCGACCTTTTTGGCCGCCAGTTTGCGACGGATTTTGAATCCGTCGCTAAATTTAGCGACGGATTTTGAAATCCGTCGCTAATTTCCTCATTTTGTGACGGAATTCCATTTCCGTCACAAAATACCGTGAATTTGTGACGGAAAATTTTCCGTCGCAAATTCTGTCGCTGTTTCACATTTTTCTAGCAGTGCTTGGTGATGGTGCAGATAGTGATGGTGATGGAGGATTTACATTGCTGCTAGATGGAGGCAAAGAAACTGGGACTCCCATAGCTGAAATACCAAATATGTATTAATATCTTAACTTATATTACACAAATATGTATGTCCGAATTAAAGATAAACAAATAAGAATTTGTGATTTTTAAAATGATAAATTAATTTTTATGAGAAGTGATATTTATAAGATTATCTTTATTTTCTAATTTTATATAGGGTTAAGGTTCAAAAATATATACGAATTTTTTTAAAAAAAAAAGTGTGTCCAATATTAAATATTTTTCTCAGGATAAAAATAACTATGAATTTACAAAATATGTATAAAATTACATATTGATCGTTAGTTGAATGTTTATTTGAATTTTTAAAAGTTAAGGTGTAAAATAACAAAATTTTCTCTAAAGTGTGTCTGACGTATGCTTTTTGGAGGGACAAAAGTAATTATAAACTTCTAAAATAGGTACAAAAATTCATATATGACCGATTGTTTGAATTTTTTTTAATTGAAAATGGTGACATGGAGAATGAAGCCAATGATTAAAAAAAAATCTGAAATAATAATTTGCTGACTGGGTAAGGGACCTTTTATCTCTACCTGATCACTTCTTGAGAGAGAGAGAGAGAGAGAGAGAGAGGATGAAATGGAGATAGGGTGGCCGAGAAGAATGTCTTCATTGATCACTCTCTTCATTTCCTTTCCATTGAATGTCTCCAATATTAGATTAAGTTTTAACAGTTGTGATTTAATGCTATATAAAAATATTAACATAACATTAAATTTCAATCATTGAAACTTGATCAAATGGTGGAGACATTTAATGGAGATAAAGAATTAGGACGAAATTAATTTCCCTAGCCTAGTTAGCAAATTCTTATTTCAAATTAGAGAAATACTTCCATACTCCAAAAATATCACATCATCTGCACTATATCTAATAAATATTATGAATATATTTATTATGTGAATGTCTATTGACTCTTGACCTTCCATATATACTTTAGTCACCATTCATGAATGATCTGAAGGGTCATATAGTATGCATTCATCTGTATTTATTGTACCATTTATTGTTTTAGTGGTGACCTTTGGTGTGATGACCTTTGGAGATCTATAAATAGAAGTCTTTATTGTACCATTCATCTTTATTTATTATACCATTCAATCTTAGTTGGTTGATGACTCCTGGAAAAATTCAAATTTTATCTTATAATTAAGAAAAAAAATCTTAAATTCAAAAAAAAAAAAGATCAACCAATATTTTTCTTAAAAACAATATATAATTTGAATTTTTTCAAATGACTCATTAGCTAACTAGGATTAAAATGATATGAGTTTTAATGTTTTCTTTATTATGCACGTCCTCCTTAATATCACCATTTTCAGTAAAAAAATTCAAACAGTCAACTCATGCTCAATGTGTATTTTACACTTATTTTGAAACTTTATAGTTACTTTTGCATCTAAAAAATCATTTGTGTAGAGAGCCCTTTAAGAAAACTCTCGTATATTTTTGTAACTTAATCCTTAGAAAAATTTAAACAAGCAGTCAACTTACGGTGATTGTGTATCTTTGTACATATTTTAGAAGTTCATAGTGACTTTTGCCTCTGAAAAAATCATTTGGTATTAGATGTATTTGTGGGAAAATCTCATATTTTTACACCTTAACGTTTTTACATATATTAAAATAAATATTAAATTAAAATATACAAATTAAATTAAATGTAGACTATTCAAAATCAATCTAACAATAACGGTAATAGTGATAAGCAGAAAATGTGCTCCTACTGCCGGCACTACTAGTAGTGTAGTGGTATTGTGAGTAGTCTCCTCACCCCCTTGTACTAGGTTCGATCCCCTCCATCCCCTATCACCTATGTATAAAAAAAAAAAAAGTGCTCCCAGAATAAAAAATTAAAAAAAAAAAAGTGCTCCAAGAATATGGCAGACATTTCTTCACTTATTTCATGACCGTAGAGGCGTAGAAATTTCTGCTTCCCATTCTTGATTAAACTTATTAAATTTTTACATCCCATGTTTCAAAGTGAAAATAATCGAAACGCATATTTTTACTAAATGTTGCAAAAAACCAACATAAAATTTCTAGGTTTCGAGTTCAAGTCTCAAAAAAGACACTTATGTTAGGAAGGGTAGTCAAAAGCATCAAACCGGATGATAATATGAAAAAAAAGGTTAGAAAGAAATCTATTACAGCCTACTATCCCTACATCGTATCATAGTAAACATGATTGATAGTCATGAAGACGCATAGAGACAATACAATTTAGGATATCCTGAATTCAGTTCAACAACTTTCTAATCTGCCTTGTTACAATCAGCAGTGAATTATTCTTCACATTCGGAAGCCAGAAGATGTTGCAAAGAGCTCCTATGAAAATGAGTACGTATTTCCTAAAAAGCAAAGTCAAAAAACTGTCTACGCAGGAGCTAAAACTGAAATTGCATTTGGGAACTGTATCCAAGCACTTGAAGATGTCTAGCGATGGCCCTGTTCATTGGAGGTGGTCCACACCTTAACATCTGTAAGTTTCAAAATTTGTCTTGTTACTCTCGAAATAGGGGGGAAGAAAGGCGCAGAGAGAGAGAGAGAGAGAGAGAGAGAATGAAATTCAGTGTAAAATTGACCTTGATATCAGGAGCTGGTGCAGGGCAGTGTGCTTGGATCATTTCCCTGGATACAAACCCGACCCCGCCTTCCCATTCTTCTGGTGACTGTAATGTGTAAAAAGCATTCACAATAGAATTCAAGAACACATCTAAAAGGCAACTTTCCAGGCTAATACACAAGAGAGAACATTATACTTTTTACCTCAATGTTTCACCCATTTTAATTTGATCTTTATACTTTAAAAATTTATAACTAGGCTTTTAAAATTTAAAAGGATTTTTAATTTATTCATTGTTATTATATTTTTCTCAATACTTTATGATTTATTCGTGAGTTGATTTAAATTTATTTTCTACACTTTCATCATTTTATAACCATAAATCACACAAATTCAGAATATAAAGAATATAAAAAAAGAAAAGAGTATAAAAATAGTCATCGATCAAATCAAAGGAGAGGCCTAAGGAACCCTAAGGTGTAATGCTCAGGTTTAAATTTTTTTCTCATCTATGACTCTACTTCCTTTGATTTTATGTGCTTCTAAGAACAATTCTCCTTGGCACAAGGCATTAACAGTTCGTTCAACTACGTACACATCCTTGACTGGTTTTCCCTAAAACCTATCAATTAGTGAAACTGAGCAATCATATTCCATTCGAGTCAAACCGCCATGCTCTTGAAGGTTCATGTTAAGAGAGAATTTAAATACCTCATTCAGAACATAGTAAACACTGAATTGACTTGGGAACTTGAGTGCAAATTTATCTAGCTCTTCCTGAAAAAGAAACAAGCATCATGGATTTAAGTTTCTGGAAAACATGCGTATGATGATCACTTATGAATTTCTTCTTACACCCTTAAGAATAGATAACGAACAAAAAACCCATAGAAGGCTGGAATTGAGCTTGATCTATAGAGTCCTTTAGCTTCTATAGGAAGACAAAAAGTTCCATGCCACACGAGCGAATATGACTGATGAATTGACGCAAGATACACACACACACACACACACACACACATAAAAGCTATGTGCCAGTGATGCCACGGATGAACATACATCAAAAGGGATGAAGATATATTTACCTTTAAGAGAATGTCAACATAAGTAACATTAGCGTAAATCAGATGTATGTTAGTTTTGTCTTCTGGATTTTCCAGTATGGCTCTCGTAACCTCAAGAAATAGGAAAAAGAATTTATTAATTCCCAAAATCTAAATTACATAACATTGAAATGGAAGAACAATAGAAGCCACAAAGCTCAAAATCCTGCACCTGAAACATTGGCGTGATGCCAGTGCCACCAGCAAACATGCCAAAAGCTCTAACTTCATTGGGTTGGTAATTGAAGCGTCCCTGGATACATCACAACAAATACATCTTAAAAGGTGATGTATGAAGTGCAAAATTGCTCATGCACAACTCACGTTATGAAAGCTACACTTATGCTATTTATAACAATTCAAATATTAACTATAAGAGAAACTTCGAAGATAATGATAAATGATAATCAAGACTCCTAGACAATGATAAACTTCATGATTCCAACTTCCAAGATGATGATAAACTCCTAATATTTTGAGTCCTCGTATAAAAGGGCTTCTCGACAGTATGGATGACATTATAAGCATTACAAGAGAAAACAATAATAGCAGCAAGCACAATTCTAGTGCATATGAAATAATTTTTGAACATTAATATAATATATGCCGAAGTGTCAGTGTGAGAGATTCCAACACGCAACTAGTAGAACAAAACATAGCATAACAAAGGATAGGGCTTCAACTCAAAACTACTAAGAATGGCACAACCCAAAAGCTCCTCACAGATCGATCACAGGGGCAAAAAGGATCTAAAAACAAAACAATAATAGCAGTAAGCATGATTATAGTGCATATGAAATAATTTTTTAACATTAATATAACATATGCCCATGTGTCAGTGTGGGAGATTCCAACATGCAACTAATAGAACAAAACATAGGATAACAAAGGATAGGACTTCACTTCTAAAATACACTAAACAACACGGATGGCACTAAAGAACACTGACATTGAAGATGATGGATTGTAGTTTCAGATAAGTGGCACACCACCTCAACTCAAAACTACTAACAATCGCAAAACCAAAAAGCTCCTCACAGATCACAGGGGCAAAAAGGATCTAAACACAAAATAACAGACTAGTAGTGGCTTTTGAGAAGCCAATTCTCTCCCAAGTCATCCTTCCCAAAGTTCTCCCTCCCTTTTATTCCAAGGCTGGTCTTCACTCAGAAAGTTTCCCATCAAACACTTCCAACCACTCCCTCATCTTGCAGCATGAAATCCTTTTTCTGCCTCCCTTCTCCTTTGATACTTACAGCGTTGACAACAGCACAATGAGTTGGTCCTCTGCTCACGGCCTTGGCAACTTTAGTCACAACCCCATCAATCACATTTCTAATTGTTTGGTTACCTACGATAGGCTTCTCCTCTGCCATTTTCAGCATAGCCAACAGTACAATGAGTTGGTCCCCTGCTCACAGCCTTAGCAACTTTAGTCACAGCTCCATCAATCACATTTTTCTATTTGTTTAGCTACCTACTATAGGCTTTTATGTTCAGGAGCTGTGATTAGGTTGATCATATATTCAAAAATTTTACTTTAGTCGCAGCTCCATCAATCACATTTCTACTTGTTTCGTTACCTACTATAGACTTCTATGGTCAGGAGCTATGATTAGGTTGATCATATATTCATTTTTCAGCTTCAGATGCTGAGAGAAAATTCATGCTTACAACACTTTGTGAAGTTGGGTATATGGTGTTGTTTTCAGTACAGGCAGAAACTGAGGCTACACTAGAAGAGCTGAAGAAACGACACAGTTTTGGGTGTCAAAATTCTGCAAACACCACCCCCTATGTTTCGTGGGGATCATGATTCACAAGTAGCAGAAGATTGGATGCTGAGGATAGAGAAGATTTTTCAAGTCATGGAGTGCCCAGCTGAGAAGAAGGCACCAATGGCCATTTACAAGCTAGAAGGCGATGCAGACCATTGGTGGAAGAATATGGAGATCACTCTTCGAGCCTGGAATATTCCTATCACCTGGGAATTATTCCAAGAGAAATTCAACGACAAGTATTTTCTCCCGTCTGTTAAGGTAAAAAAGGAGATGGAGTTTCTGAAAATCAAGCAGGGTGATAATGAAACTTTTGATGATTACCTTGCTCGCTTTATTTGATTATCTCGATATTCCACTTACTTGAATTATCGAGATGACGAAAGTTGGAGTTCTAACATGATGATTGAGGGATTGAAGTACGAGATCAAAGAGAAATTGGTCTCTCGACAATTTAAAGAACTAAATATAGCTATTGAAGAGTGCCGATTGATTGAAAGAAATCTGAATGAGCTCTGAGCATCTAGGAATCAACCATACAGTGGTGGTTCCAGGCGAGGAGATTTTCCTCAGAAAAGAAAGAAGCAGTGGATTAAGCCTGGAAGAGGTAACAAGGGAGTGCCTCAATCTGGTCAGCGAACTTCACAGAGACCCTCCGAGTGACAAAACTGTATGCATTGCGACAAGTATCATCCTGGTAGGAATTGTGGTGGAAAGCTGATATGTTTCAATTGTAAAAAGCCAAGACACTTTGGCCGAGATTGCCCCTAGCGTGCTACAGAGAGTAGGCCTCAGAATCAGGGCAGGGTATTTGCTTTGAAGCACGAAGAAGCCAGAAAGTCTCCTGAAATGATTCAAGATACCATTCTTCTTTATGGTAATACCTTAGAAGCATTGTTTGATTCAGGACCTAGCCATTCTTTTATTTCATATGATTGTGTGAAACGACTAGAACTGGATATTCATCGGTTACCTTATGATGTCAACACCTCTTGGTGTTAAATCTGTGACTTCGGATGTGTGTCTGAATTGTATGATAGTTATTGATGGGCATGAATCCACAATAGATTTAATCTGTTTACCTCTGCGTGGTATTGATGTGATACTAGGTTTGAATTGGCTAACGGCAAACGTGTTGTTGGATTGCGGAGGAAAGAGGATTATAAAATTTAAGGTGTTCTACAAAAAAATCCACTATTAAGTAAAAGTTTACTGACAAAATAGAATCATAAGTTACAGACATGAATAACTCTCTCCCATCACAGGCTTAGTCAACAAATTACAATTAAATCAATTTTACATTCTTCTATAATGGTCAAAGTGGAATAAGCATGGCATGCAACAAAATCCACCAGAAAACAATGGATAATAAATGAAATTGCTTTAAATACCTTAGGTCCCTTCACAGCCAAGTAATCACCAACACGCATCTTTTGAAAATGGTGAGACATCCTTCCTTGTGGATACATCTATTAATTGACCAAAAGCAGTGTGAAACAAAAGTAAGCAGTATTCCCATTATAAAAAGACCCATATTTAGTTATGCCTAAATACGGAGAAAAGAACGCTAATGGCATGTACCTTTACAACTAAATCAAAGTATCCAACATCAGTATCCAATGTTATCGGAGTATATGGTCTGACAACTTCGTCACCAAAAAAGTCTTTCCCTCTGTATAAAGGAACAAATTATCTCCTGAGCTCAATGTATTATAAAGGACCATACTTTCGTGAGCTAGTATCATGCATTAGGACTGTGGGAAAAGTTGAATAAACTCGGGACCGGTTCCAGCTACTTGAGATGAAATTATGAACTGCTTTCATCCATGAATTGAAAAAGAAAACAATGAATCCAAACCTGCAGCTTATATGTTGTCCAATGGGAAGTCCTAACACTGACGTAGGTGTTGGAAGACTAAATCTAAACTTGGCCACATTATGGCTGAGTTGTGTGTGTTGAACAAGTTTAAATTCCTTGAAGTTCTTGGGGTCCAAACAACCTATCAAGACAAGTTGTAACATAATTTAAGAGATACAAAAGAGGCAGAACAAGCAAATGCATATTTCACATCTTTAATTTTAGAGAAATCATAACCAAATTTCATACGGAATATTATACCAGTAAGCTAAAATTAAATTGTAACAATGAAATTTTATATAGAGCATACAAAGATTTGATGAAATTGGCTCGCCAAAATGTCCTTTTTTGCTTTCTTTGGCCCGTTTACTTACAACTATGAGGGAATGTTCAGTATTGCAACTTTAAACTGTACAATGCACGCACCATGACAAGAGCCTAAGTACAATATTGCGGTTTCCTGTTTCCAGTTTCCAGTTACCATGTAATTTGTTACCATATCAAGCCGATTTCAGTCATTTTGCTGCAACCGTTGCAATCGTGCACAAAAACTATGTTAAGTATATGTCCATCTAAGAAAAAAAAAGTTTGTTGTTAATCATGGAATTATGCATTTCCAAATGTTGTGGTGCAACAGCCACCATAAATCGATCTACCTCATTTAATTTCATGGTTGAATTTAGCCTCACAGCACGACAATGCTGTAAAATACATAATAGATATAGACTAGCATGGAATGGCTTCGATGACATCAATTTTTGGGAGCCAATTTCATCAAATCTAGGAACCTTGCAACCTGATGACGTCACACATTTTCTCAGCACACTGCGGAAAAGACTACTGTTAGTGTCCGCCACAATATTGTACCGCAATCACGAACAATATCAGGACCATTTAGTGAACGCATAATTAACTCAAACTTTGCTAAATGTCCGCGAAATTCGCGTTCAAATGCAAGCCACGTAAAATAAATGTCATCTCCACGAAATCAACATGAAAAAGATGCTGCATAAAACTACAACGGGAAGGAAAAATGAAATACAAATAATAAGAGCGATCGAAACACCTTTGGGCTTTTTGGTGACGTAGTAATAGTAAGCGGTACCGCCTATAATAGCGACAAGAGCAACTGCCATGCTTATCATCTCGGTCCTGTGAGTGTATAGAAACTCCATTTTCGGAATATCAAGCTTCAACGTTGAAAGAGCTTGGAGATAGAGTAATGGTGAACTTAAGTCAACATATATTGCAAATCGAGATGGAGGAGGAGGAGAAACTTTTGGAGGGAAGATCGCAAAATTTCAAGGGTTCAGAGAGTTAATGGCCAATGACAATCAAGGTTGAGCCGCACATCGGGCCTCCGCCTACGTGGCACGTGTAACTGCCCAAATAAGGAGCCATTCTGCATGTCAACCGGCAGAAAAATAGATTCTGTAGAGCACGAGTAGCATAATTAGTTAATTACACATTAATATTATATATATGGGTAAATGATTTATTCAGTGACTGGACCTAATAAGAGTTTTTCCTGTGAACCCAAACTACATCATTTGGTTTAATGAGGGCATGCCAAAGATTTTTTTTAAAAAAAAAGAAAGAAAGAAAAAAAAAACAGACATAGTGTCGAATGAGAAAAAACTAAAAACTATTTGGTATATTGCAATCGTAGAGCAAACATGTGGTATATAATCAAATCGCTATATTGCGATCGTTACATCGCTAATGCAAACACCTGTGATACTAGAATTTGACAAATAAATAGATAAATAGTCTCAACTGTTTGCTCTGCTCGATTTGGATTTTTATGCATTTGTTGTCTATTCTGCTACTCTTTGTGAATCTGTCCAGATGATAATGATTTGATTTCAGAATTAAACTATCTGTGATTTGGTTTGTCCGCTCGTTACCGATGCATTAGCGATTTGATTTCTGAATTTAGATATAAAGTTTTAATTCACGCTGGAAGTAATTCTCTCCAGATTCGCAAATTCCAATTGATTCTCATAACTAATGGTAGATCGCAATTTTCTAAAATCAATCGAAAAAGCGCGTGACACTGTGTTTGTTTTTTTGTTCTTTTTTTTTTAAATCTTTGGCTACCCTTACTAAACCAAACGATGTAGTTTAGGTTCACAGGAAAAATTCTTAGGTCCAGTCACTAGACAAATCATTCACCCTATATATATATATATTATTACTGAATTTTGTCATAAGGACATTATAATATTATATAGAAATGATACCATTGTGGATTGGCCATTAAAGATGCATGATCTACATTAGAAGAAGAAGGCCCAAGTTTCAAGATTCATAACCATCTAATGATGTGTTTGAATTATCTCTTGGATAATGGTTTTTATGATTTACGAGATAAGCATGTTCAAGAAGTTTTATCTTAAAAAAAACTTCTGAAACCATGGTTACAGAAGTTACCAAACACTCATGATAACCAACGGGGTTAGATTTAGGGGAAAGAGACAGTGCCTTACAAGTCACAATATGACGAATTAAAGTTCAAATTTTTATTGAGAAACATGCACACATTTAGTGTTCGAGTCCGGTTTCTCTTATTAGCAGATTTCTCCATATCCCTCCTCATCACGCATCTTGACCGTCCAATTTTTGATCCAATGACCCAAATGGATTTTTCTTAAAAACCGCATGCGGTTTTTGACAGTCCAGATGCATGATGAGGAGGAATATGGAGATATCGTCTAATGAGAGTATCTTATTCCTTAGTGCTCAAACATGCCTTAAACACATGTCACATGTGCCTAACAACAAAAAAAACTTTGATTTAATGGGATGAGAAAAGATCATCAAGATTTTTTAATTAGAGGGAAGTTAAAAAAATAAGATAGATCTTTGTTATAGTTTGAAATATAAATGGGAATAATTAAAACGGGAATGTTTATAGATGAACATCAAAGTAAAAGCCTAGGTAGTGAATAACAATACTAAAGAAGTTGAATCTAAGAAGATGATAAATAATTAATGAAGAAACATTATTGTGAAAATAACTCGAGGAGGGAAGTTCATAGATCTATATCTCATTTCGCAGGCAAAAATGAACTTGATGTTGCCTTCTCGCTTCAAGGAATTGGCCCGCATAATTCATGCATTTCAGCAGATCTAAGCAGAAATTTTGAAGGTTGTCCCTCTGGTCACTTTTAATTTATTGTTTTTCTTATTGGCTTCAAAGGGTTGGCCTCGCCACTTTTTCATGGGAGGGTTGAAACTATTGTACGATTGTCGATAAAACTTGTTATTGCGTGCAAAGTTTTGCAGCAGTCTTTTCTTTTACTTAAAAAATTATATGTATTTTTGTTTATTCTGATCTAATACTAGCAGTAAAACCATATTATATTGAAGTATTACCCAGTATTTATACCGCTTGACCGATAATTCAGTGCTTTCAACAAAGGTATTAATTTTAATTTGTGATTTTTAAAATGACAAATTAAGTTTTATGAGAAGTGATATTTATAAGATTATTTTTATTTTCAAATTTTATATAAGGTTAAGGTTCAAAAATATATACGAGATTTTTTTAAAAAAAAAGTGTGTCCAATATCAAATATTTTTCTTGGGATAAAAATAACTATGAACTTATAAAATATGTATAAAAGACATATTGATCGTTAGTTGAATGTTTATTTGAATTTTTAAAAGTTAAGGTGTAAAATAACAAAATTTTCTCTAAAGTGTGTCTGATATATGCTTTTTGGAGGGACAAAAGTAATTATAAACTTCTAAAATAGGTACAAAAATTCATATATGACCGATTGTTTGAATTTTTTATTGAAAATGGTAACATAGAGAATAAAGCCAATGATTAAAAAAAATCTGAAATAATAATTTGCTGACTAGCTAGGTAAGGGACCCTTTATCTCTACCTGATCACTTCTATAGAGAGAGAGAGAGAGAGAGGGTGGCCGAGAAGAATAAATGTATCTGTTCACTTCCTTTCCATTGAATGTCTCCATTGATCACTCTCTTCATTTCCTTTCCATTGAATGTCTCCAATATTAGATTAAGTTTTAATAGTTGTCATTTAATGCAATATAAAAATATTAACACAACATTAAATTTCAACCATTGAAACTTGATCAAATGGTGGAGACATTAAATGGAGATAAAGGATTAGGACAAAATTAATTTCCCTAGCCCAGTCAGCAAATTCTTATTTCAAATTAAAGAAATACTTGCATACTCCAAAAATATCACATCATCTGCACTATATCTAATAAATGTCATGAATATATTTATGAGATTTATTTTTCTCATGTTGCATGAGAGAAACAAGATTCATATACACACATAAAATGGTGGGACCCACATATATATATAGTGCTAATTATATATATATGTGGGTCCTACCATTTTATGTGTTTGTGGCATGAGAAATGTTTTTCCCTATATTTATTATGTGAATGTCTATTGATTCTTGACCTTCAACATTTTAGTCACCATTCATAAATGATCTGAAGGGTCATATAGTATGCATTCATCTGTGTAGAGGGCCCTTTTAGAACATTTTAGTCACTATTTTCAGTAAAAAAAAAAAAATCAAACAGTCAACTGATCATGCTCAATGTGTATTTTACACTTATTTTGAAAGTTTACAGTTATTTTTGCCTCTAAAAAAGCATTAGTATAGAGAGTCCTTTTAGAAAACTCTCGTGTATTTTTATAACTTAATCTTTAAAAAAATTTAAACAAGCAGTCAACTAACGGTCATTGTATATCTTTGCACATATTTAGAAGTTCATAGTGACTTTTACCTCTGAAAAAACCATTTGGTATTAGATGTATTTCTGTGAAAATCTCATATTTTTACACCTTAATATTTTTACATATATAAAAATAAATATTAAATTAAGATATACAAATTAAATTAAATGTACACTATTCAAAATCAATCTAACAATAACGGTATTGTGCTCCCAGAATATGGCAAACATTTCTTCACTCATTTAATGATCGTATAGACGTAGATATTTCTGCTTCCCATTCTTGATTAAACTAATTCAGATTTTATAGCCCATGTTTCAAAGTGAAAATAATCGAAACTCATAGTTTTACTAAATGTTGCAAAGAACCAACATAAAATTTCTGGGTTTCGAGTTCAAGTCCCAAAAAAAACATTTATGTTAGAAAGGATAGTCAAAAACCTCAAACCGGACGATAATATGAAAAAAAAAAAAAAAAAAAAAAAAGGTTGGATAGAAATCTATTGCAGCCTGCTATCCCTACATCGTATCATAGTAAACATGATTGATAGTCATGATGAAGACGCATAGAGACAATACAATTTAGGATATCCTGAATTCACTTCTACAACTTTCTAATCTGCCTTGTTACAATCAGCAGTGAATTATTCTTCACATTCGGAAGCCAGAAGATGTTGCAAAGAGCTCCTATGAAAATGAGTTACGTATTTCCTAAAAAGCAAAATCAAAAAAGGGTCTACGCAGGAGCTAAAACTGAAATTGCATTTGGGAACTGTATCCAAGCACTTGAAGATGTCTAGCGATGGCCACGTTCATTGGAGGTGGTCCACACCTTAACATCTGTAAGTTTCAAAATTTGTCTTGTTACTCTCGAAATAGGGGGGAAGAAAGGCGCAGAGAGAGAGAGAGAGAGAGAGAGAATGAAATTCAGTGTAAAATTGACCTTGATATCAGGAGCTGGTGCAGGGCAGTGTGCTTGGATCATTTCCCTGGATACAAACCCGACCCCGCCTTCCCATTCTTCTGGTGACTGTAATGTGTAAAAAGCATTCACAATAGAATTCAAGAACACATCTAAAAGGCAACTTTCCAGGCTAATACACAAGAGAGAACATTATACTTTTTACCTCAATGTTTCACCCATTTTAATTTGATCTTTATAGTTTAAGAATTTATAACTAGGCATTTAAAATTTAAAAGGATTTTTAATTTATTCGTTGTTATTATATTTTTCTCAATACTTTATGATTTATTCGTGAGTTGATTTAAATTTATTTTCTACACTTTTATTATTCTATTATCATAAATCACACAAATTCATAATATAAAGAATATAAAAAAAGTCAGCGATTAAATCAAAGGAGAGGCCTAAGGAACCCTAAGGTGTAATGCTTAGGTTTATTTTTTTTTTTTTTTTCTCATCTATGACTCCACTTCCTTTGATTTTATGTGCTTCTAAGAACAATTCTCCTTGGCACAAGATATTAACAGTTCGTGAAACTAAACATCCTTGACTGGTTTTCCCTAAAACCTATCAATTAGTGAAACGGAGCAATCATATTCCAGTCGAGTCAAACGTAACAGCCATGCTCATGAAGGTTCATGTTAAGAGAGAATTTAAATACCTGATTCAGAACATAGTAAACACGGAATTGACTTGGGAACTTGAGTGCAAATTCATCCAGCTGGTCCTGAAAAAGAAACAAGCATCATGGATTTAAGTTTTTGGAAAACATGCAAGCCTAGTGATGAGTCACTTATGAATGTCTTCTTACACCCTTGAGAATAGATAACGAAGAAAAAATCCATAGAAGGCTGGAAACTGAGCTTGATCTATAGAGTCCTTTATCCTCTATAGGAAGACAAAAAGTTCCATGCCACACAAGGGAATATGACTGATGAATTGACGTATGATATATATATATATACACACACACAGGGTATCGTTTGTCATGTCACTTGATGTTATGTCAAGTCACCCCAAAACTACATAGTTTTGAGGTTAGGAATTAATGAACTCTTAAAACGACGTAATTTTGGAGTTAGGAAAATTAATGAAGGATCTTTTAGTAAAATTCATATAATAAATACAAAAACAAAAACACAAAAATACCCTTTATTAATTTCCTTAACTCTCAAAACTACGTAGTTTTAGAGTGACTTGACATAATCTTATGTCAAGTGATATGACAAACGATAAACTCATATATATATATATATATATATATATAAAAGCTCTATGTCAATGATGCCACGAATGAACATACATCAAAAGAGATGAAGATATATTTACCTTTAAGAGAATGTCAACATAAGTAACATTAGCGTAAATCAGATGTATGTTAGTTTTGTCTTCTGGATTTTCCAGTATGGCTCTCGTAACCTCAAGAAATAGGAAAAAGAATTGATTAATTCCCAAAATATAAATTACAAAACATGGAAATGGAAGAACAACAGAAGCCACAAATTAAACTCAAAAATCCTGCACCTGAAACATTGGCGTGATGCCAGTGCCACCAGCAATCATGCCAAAAGCTCTAACTTCATTGGGTTGGTACTTGAAGCGCCCCTGGATACATCACAATAAATACATCTTAAAAGGTGGTGTATGAAGTGCAGAATTGCTCATGCTCAACTCACGTTATGAAAGCTACACTCATGTTATTTATAACAATTCAAATATTAACTACAAGAGAAACTTCAAAGATAATGACAAATGATAATGAAGACTCCTAGACATAATAAACTTCATGATTCCAACTTCCAAGATAATGATAAACTAATATTTTGAGTCCTCGTATAAAAGGGCTTCTCGACAGTATGGATGACAATATAAGCATTATAAGAGAAAACAATAATAGCAGCAAGCATGATTATAGTGCATATGAATTAATTTTTTAACATTAATATGATATATGCCCATGTGTCAGTATGGGAGATTCCAACATGCAACTAATAGAACAAAACAAAGCATAACAAATGATAAGTGGCACACCACCTCTAAAATACACTAAACAACACGGATGGCACTAAAGAACACTGACATTGAAGATGATAGATTGTAGTTTCAGATAAGTGGCACACCACCTCAACTCAAAACTACTAACAATCGCACAACCAAAAGGCTCCTCACAGATCAGAGGGGCAATAAAAAGGATCTAAACACAACATAACAGACTAGTAGTGGCTTTTGAGAAGCCAATTCTCTCCCAAGTCATCTTTCCCAAAGTTCTCCCTCCCTTTTATTCCAAGGCTGGTCTTCACTCAGAAAGTTTCCCCTCAAAACTTCCAACCACTCCCTCCTCTTGCAGCATGAAATCCTTTTTCTGCCTCCCTTCTCCTTTGACACTTACAGCGTTGACAACAGCACAATGAGTTGGTCCCTTGCTCACGGCCTTAGCAACTTTAGTCACAACTCCATCAATCACATTTCTAATTGTTTAGTCACCTACTATAGGCTTCTCCTCTAACACTTTCAGCATAGACAACAGCACAATGGGTCGGTCCCCTACTCACAGCCTTATCAACTTTAGTCACAGCTCCATCAATCACATTTCTAGTTGTTTAGTTACCTACTATAGGCTTTTATGGTTAGGAGGTGTGATTAAGTTGATCATATATTCAAAAATTTTAAGGTGTTCTACAAAAAGCATCCAATATTAAGTAAAAGTTTACTAGCAAAATAGAATCATAAGTTAAATGAATGAATAACTTTCTCCCAGCACAAGCTTAGTCAACAAATCACAATTAAATCAATTTTACATTCTTCTGTAATGTTCAAAGTGGAATAAGCATGGCATGCAACAAAATCTACCAAGAAAACAATGGATAACAAACGAAATTGCTTTAAATACCTTAGGTCCCTTCACAGCCAAGTAATCACCTACACGCATCTTTCGAAAATGGTGAGACATCCTTCCTTGTGCATACATCTATTAATTGACCAAAAGCAGTGTGAAACAAAACTAAGCAGTATTCCCATTATAAAAAGACCCATATTTAGTTATGCCTAAATACGGAGAAAAGAACGCTAATGGCATGTACCTTTATAACCAAATCAAAGTATCCAACATGAGTATCCAATGATATTGGAGTATATTGTCTGACAACTTCGTCACCAAAAAAGTCTTTCCCTCTGTATAAAGGAACAAATTATCTCCTGAGCTCAATGAAGGACAATACTTTCGTGAGCTAGTATCATGCATTAGAACTGTGGGAAAAGTTGAATAAATTCGGGACTGGTTCCAGCTACTTAAGATGAGATGAAATTATGAACTGCTTTCATCCTTGAATTGAAAAAGTAAAACAATGAATCCAAACCTGCAGCTTATATGTTGTCCAATGGGAAGTCCTAACACTGAGGTAGGTGTTGGAAGACTAAATCTAAACTCGGCCACATTATGGCTGAGTTGTCTGAGTTGAACAAGTTTAAATTCCTTGAAGTTCTTGGGGTCCAAACAACCTATCAAGACAAGTTGTAACATAATTTAAGAAATACAAAAGAGGCAGAACAAGCAAATGCATAGTTCACATCTTTAATTTTAGAGAAATCATAACCAAATTTCATACGGAATATTATACCAGTAAGCTAAAATTAAATTGTAACAATGAAATTTTATATAGAGCATACAAAGATTTGATGAAATTGGCTCGCCAAAATGTCCTTTTTTGCTTTCTTTGGCCCGTTTACTTACAACTATGAGGGAATGTTCAGTATTGCAACTTTAAACTGTACAACGCCTGTACCATAACAAGAGCCTAAGTACAATATTGCTGTTTCCTGTTTCCAGTTACCATGTAATTTGTTACCATATCAAGCCGATTTCAGTCATTTTGATGCAATCATTGCAATCGTGCACCAAAACTATGGTAAGTATATGTTCATCTAAGAAATAAAAAGTTAGTTGTCATGATAACTTTTAGACCTTATGTAAATCATGGAATTATGCATTTCCAAATGTTATGGTGCAAAAGCCACCATAAATCGATCTACCTCATTTAATTTCATGGTTGAATTTAGCCTCACAGCACAACAATGCTGTAAAATACATTATAGATATAGACTAGCATGGGATGGCTTCGATGACATCAATTTTGGAGAGCCAATTTCATCAAATCTAGGAACCTTTCAACCTGATGACGTCACACATTTTCTCAGCACACTACGGAAGAGACTACTAATAGTTTCAGCCACAATATTGCACCGCAATCGCAAACATCTTATTCCTATTATTTTTCGACAATATCAGGACCAACTCGAAACCAAGTCTGGTCAAAAGCAAAACCATCCATCCATGTAGTGAACATATAGTTAACTCAAACTTTGCTCAATGTCCGCGAAATTCTCATTCAAATGCAAGCAACGTAAATAAATATCATCTCCGAGTAATCAATAGGAAAAACAAACAGCAGAGAACTACAACGGGGAAGGAAAAATGAAAAACACAAATAAGATCGTTCGAAACACCTTTTGGCTTTTTGGTGACATAGTAATAGTAAGCGGTACCGCCGATAATCGCGACGAGAGCAACTGCCATGCTTATCATCTCGGTCCTGTGAGTGTGTCGTAGAAACTCCATTTTCAAAAAATCGAGCTTCAAAGTTGCAAGAGCGGTCCTGTGAGTGTGTAGAAACTCCATTTTCGAAAAATCGAGCTTCAAAGTTGAAAGAGCTTGGAGATAGAGTAATGGTGATTGGTGAACTCAGGTCAACATATATAGCAAATCGAGATGGAGGAGGAGGAGAAACTTTTGGAGGGAAAATTTCAAGGGTTGAGAGAGTTAATGGCCAATGACAATCAAGGTCGAGCCGCACATGGAGCCTCTGCCTACGTGGCACGTGTAACTGACTAACTGCCCAAATAGAGAGAGATTCTGCATGTTAACGGGGAGAAAAATAGATTCTGTATAGCACGACCCACGAGTAGCAAACATAATTAGTTAATTACACATTAATTGTATACATATTAAAATATTTAAAAGCCAGTTGGTTGGGTTATTACTGAATTTTGCCATAAGGACATCATATAGAAATGATGCCATTATATTGTAGAATGGCCAATAAATTAAAGGTGCATGATCTATATTATAAATGGGATAACAAATAGGTTGGGTCTTGGAGACGAAGTTAGTACAAACTAAAGTTTAAATATTCACTGAAAAAATGTCCACATTCACTGTCTGACGATGCTTCAACAGGTCAGCCTACCAAAAAAACTAATTTATAGTGGAAAGAGAAAAAGTGGTCGAGATGAGAGGGAATTTGAAAAATAAGAGAGATGGTTGTTATAGCTAGTTTGAAATATAAATGGAAATAATTAAAATGGGAATGTTTATATTATTCACTAAAAACAATGGAAGATGAACATCAAAGTAAAAGTCTAGGTAGTGAGTGAAGGCAGTGAATAACAATACTAAAGAAGTTGAATCTAAGAAGAAGATGATAAGTAATTAATGGAGATCGAAACATTATTGTGAAATATATAACTCAGAGGAAAATAGAAGCCAATCCAAAAATGAAGAGGAGGCAAGAGGGAACAAGGCTTGTGGCTCCACTTCCTGCTGGAGGGCTTGCCACGGATCCTCCTGTCATAGTCATCATTAATTAAATTAATATCAATAAAGATCGATGATGCAGAAAATATTAATTTCTGGAATATTATTTTGTGAAAATGGTGCTTACCGGGAGATGCCGATGGAGAAGAAAGATCTGAAGTACCTGATCCATTGTAAAGCAACAGCACGATGAGTAAGTAGATATCAAGTTGGCATTCATCATATTCATCACATTTACATTCATTCAAATCATACTTCAATTCAACAGTACGACTTAATTATTATATTATTCGTGTTTTAATTGCAAAATTTACATTTTAACATTATATCTTAAAACTCAAATTAATATTTTATATGTAAATTAATAAAAGTTAAAATAAAAATGCTTTAAAAAGAAAAATACCAGATGGAGAATATGCACCGCCGCTAGATGGAGGCAAAGACACTGGCACTCCCACCGCTGCGTACAAAACAATATAATGTTAAATAATATATGTATTTTATTTACATCACAAAACTGCTAATTAAATTGCAATAACCTATCATACAACTTGCCATTGCTAAAATTTATATATATATATATAAACACACACAAAAGTCACTATATATATATAAAAATTATATTTAGAGGACAAGCAGATGAAAAAGAAATGGCAACATTAGTCCCTTGGTGGGTGCAGGGTAAATAAAGCAATAGGATATGTGATTGACTTTTTTAATGAAAGGTTAAGAAAGTTAAATAAATTACTTTTATATATATATATATATATATATATAAGTTAAAAAGTTAGTTTAAAAAAAATATATATAAATACTTTAAAGTAATTTAATTAGCTTAAAGTTTAGATCAGAGATAATATTATTTTTGTATAGCATGCCTTCATACTTTTCAAGACACTTAATAATAAATACTATTTTAGATTTCTAAATACTTCCCCATGTCAAATATAGGGCATTTTTTAAAAACAAACTCTTAGTTCTATAATATAAGTCACTTGGCTAGCATTAAGAAACTTTTTCTAAATATTGCCCATATTGCAATTTAGTAGAAGAATATGACTTGAACTCTAATACCTATGTTCTTAAAGATGAATAAAGTTAAAGAACTGTTGCATTTTTAGGCAAAGTTAATAAGTTAACAAACTCCCTCTGACTTTGTAGTAATACAATTCAATAATATGCATGGAGTTATGTACCTGCGCAGGTGGAGACTGGAGGAGTGGAAACACCACAAATAGAGGGAAGTTGAAGAGCCTTGTTAAGATCAATCTTGATGCCGGCGAAGTTAGGGTTCGCAAGCATTTGACATAGACAGATAGGGTTGGTATCCACAAGACCTGCAAGCTCTCCGCAGCATGGTTTCTCTGGTTGCGTTAGCTTGCTCCCTTCTTCCACAAATGTTAAGCAATCTGACATGTTCGCCAACACCGAGAAGCATTCACCGCCCATTCCTGCTGGTCCCGGCGCTGCGACTGCTTCAGCTGTACGTCATAGTTTAAACACGTGGCCGTCATCAATATGTTCTCTTCAGAAGCTTACTTGCCTTGCCTTAACGTACAGAAATAATATTAAAGGAGGTATATGTATAGGCCTTACTTGGTGATGGTGCAGATTGTGATGGTGATGGAGGATTTACATTGCTGCTGGATGGAGGCAAAGAAACTGGGACTCCCACAGCTGAAATACCAAATATGTATTAATAACATAACTTATACTCCCTCCGGTCCTAGGTCCTAATTATAGGAGCTAGTTGACTTTTTTGAAGAGATTAAGGAAGCTAATTAAATTACTTTAAAGTATTTTTACTTTCATTTTTTTCTTCAAACTTATTAGTTTAACCGATAAACTAATATATAATCTAAGAATATTTAATATATGAATAATTAAGTAACTTATTTAACTTCCTTAATCTTTCCAAAGAAAGTCAACTAGCTCTTATAATTAAGAGGTCGGAGGTAGTATTACACAAATATGTATGTCCAAAGATAAACAAGGATGCATATATAATTAAATTAAAATAAAGACCCATTGTAAATACGTCATCCTAATTTGTTAATATTAATTTGGCTTTGTTATTATTCTGGAGGAGAGGGGAGTATCGTCCTGAAAACAAAAGACCAGCACCATTGATACCTATCCAAGTGTAGGTGTTTCCTATACATCGAAAAACTGATAAGCGATTTTATGAGATATATCTCTCTCCCTAAAATGCAATATTGCCAGAATTGTTTGGTTTGCATGACCTTTAGAATTTAAGACGTACCGGAATGGTGTTACCTTTCTTATATATAGAGAGAGTTGTTGGTTGCCAGTGGCCTAGCTAGTGTGACATCATGCACCCTCTCAATAGTTGCAGACAAATATGATAAGGGAACGCGTTTCGATGCTATCCCAGCCAAAAGGATAGGCACCACGAGCTTGTATCATTTAGAAGCGAAGTCTAGATTGGACGGTTTATATTTGATTTCTTTAAATTTTTATTTATTTTAAAAAATTATTTTAATCGATAAAAAATATAAAATAAAGATAATCTATTAACTTATATTTTTTTAAAAAATAATTTTTTCCTATTAAAAAATCACCATTTTAAAAAAATTTAAATATGGTCGGGAGCGTGCCCGAAACACATTCCTATGACAAGAGTGAGTCACATCCCATATGTTGAGATAAAACACGCTATTTTATTTCTATTTCTCTCTTACCTCTATCATTTTGAAATACTCCTTTGGAGATAACTAATTTACAAATATCCAGGAAGTTAGTTAAATTACTCCTTATTTGTTTTTTTTTAAAAAAAAAAGTGTTTTGGTTTTTCTGAAGAATTCCTCTACTATAGGAAACAAAACAAATCCATCAACTAACTCCTACATTTATGATCATTGGGAGTATTTAAATTATGAAATGGTCAAATTAAAGCTACCCATAGGATGATATCCTAGTAGATATATGGTAGATTATTAAAAAAGGTTGAAATTAAATGAAGGGACAAACTTCAAAACTGATCAAGTCTCTCACAAATGCATTGTTCTCATTTAAAGGACTTCCATAGAACAGCAGTCAATGCTTTCATGTGCAGGTAGGTGCCTCTACCTACACAGCTGTATTTCTAATAATTAATGACCCCCCCCCCCCCCCTCCCCCTCCATATTTTTATTTTTTTAATCATAAAATCTAAAAATCGTCATTAACAATTCAGATAATAATAATCTGTATCCTATCCATGTTAGTTTAATTTCGTCCAAAATCTCAGCTCTTCATATGCCTTTCTAAATGAATGGTTTAACAGTAGACGCAACAAAACAAATCCCTTGATCAGTGATGATGTTAATCTATATAAAATTGTATTATTGTTGTTCTTGTGTATATAAGATTTATATATAAAAGAATGAATTTGATGATGAAATTAAATGAAAGGGATCATATAGTTACCGGAGCATGTAGAAACAGGAGGGGTAGAAACACCACAGACAGAAGGAAGTTGAAGAGCCCGGTTGAGATCAATCTTGATGCCGGCAAAGTCAGGTTTTGCAAGGAATTCACACAAACAAATAGGGTTGCTTTCCACCAGGCCTGCGAGCTCCCCGCAACATGGTTTCTCTGGTTTCGTCAGCTTGCTTCCTGCTTGCACATATGTTAGGCAGTCTGACATGTTTGCCAACGTTGTGAAGCAGTCATTGCCTCCCGGAGAAGCCGCCGGCGAAAGTGACTGTGCCCTGATACCCGCCACTAAACATAGTACCAAAACCGTGGCTGCTATACTCCGTCGGATCGCCATTGAGAGTGTGTGAGAAGATATGATGTGCGACGTACGGTGAAAAGAGGCTAAGCTTGTTATTAATTTTGGCTTCCCAAGATAGATGGGTAGCCATTAAATACAGGAATGGGGGTGGGAAATTAATTCTTTTTTTGTATTTTGTTTTATGAAATATAAATTATTATTCATGCTGTTTTTTTTTTAATTTGTATAAATAAATTATACCGTGCCTCTTAATTTATTTTTCTGGTGAGATTAGAGTATTTTTCGGTGATAAGATATTTAAAAAATATATAAACACCTCTTAACTAAGTCTTCAGGATGAGGTTAATTGCGATAATTACTCGTTCATAGCGAGTTGGTTTATATTTTTGAAACTAGATTAGTTAGTTGATATGGATAGAGATAAAAATCTAATCCCAAATATCCAACTATTTACTTAAATAATGAGCTTTTTTTTTTTTTTGTGCTATTGCATTTGGTTCACCAGAGCTTCGCCCTGCCTAATCCGGATCGAGGTTCTGTCGGGCGCATACACGAGGACCTCTCTCAGGGGAGTTTTTTGCATCCACAAGGACTCGAACTCAAGACCCCTGCTTAAAGGGCCCAAGTCCCTTCCACTTGAGCCAACTCCCGCCGGTAATAATGAGCTAAATTTGTTTCTTTAATTTTTTCTAGTAGTGACACCAAATTGTAGGCTTTTTTTTTATGGGAAAATCCATATAGTGGCCCTTTTAAGTAAAAAAAAAAACTAAAAACTAAAAATGGCCCCAACATTTTGAAAATCCCAGAAAAAACTCTAAGACTCTTTTTAGCATCTAAATTAGAGCTTATGTGTCACGTATAAGCTTGTCATGGTACCAATTCAGATGTCAAAAAGGACCCTATGACTTTTTCTAGATTTTCAAAATGTTGGATCCTTTTTAAGTTTTTTTTTTTTTTTTTTGCTTAAAAGGGCCCATATGGATTTTCCGTTTTTTTATTTGAGAATTATTGGTTTCACTACTATATATAAGAAAAAAAGAACTAATAAAAAAATAAATCACCCCTAAAATCAAATGCGGATACGCACTGATGTCATTTTATTTATTTTTTATATTAAAATAGTGGAGTCGGAGGATGTGAAGAATTCTCTGTCTACCTAAAAAACCGCAAAGGTTGTTATTTGCTTTGGGCTTTTTGAAATGATGCAAATAAATAAATAGGAGGACAAGTAAATGTTTTATTGAATTTTGTTTATTTTCTAATATAATATGGTCACTTAAATTTTATTAGAGTTGCACTGAATTACTGATTTTTTGTGTGTTTTGAAAATGTGAATAAACCTTATTTAATCTTTACAAAAGTATTTATAATTAATAATTATATATTTACTTTTTCGTGTTTCTAAAATAACCCCCAAAAAAAAAAAACCATCAGAATTACTACTTCTGGTCCTTATTATAAGGCACCAACTAATTTTTCTCACAAACCAATAAAAACAGTTCAAGTCAATAAAGTTGTCCTACAATTTAAGTAATTTTCAATATTACCCCTTCTAATTACCATAAATTTTAATATCATATTAATTATTACTCTCACACACTACCCTCATTAATTATGGGTAGACATAGAAACAAATAATTAATGCTAATTGGAAATAAACAAGTGTCTTATAAAAAGGATCAAATAAACTTACTTGTTGATGCCTTATAATAAGAACCAATATGGAGTACAAAGATTCCAAAATATCTACTAAATTAGCAAACAGACAAATAGGTAATCTAATAGGAATATAAGATTTTGAAGTTTGGGTGGTGGTAACTTGAGTATAAAAATCAGCAATTTCAATATAAAATTGACAACTTGAGCTCCACAAATTGTCACTATGTATACCCAAATCGTTAATTGTTATTCTTAAATTGTCATTGCCTATATTTAAGTTCATAATAGTTAAACTTTGAATTCTCAATCTCCTCCCAGATCATCTATTTGTCCTTTTGCTTAATTCAATAGACATATTGAGGGCTTTTTGTAATTCAAATGATATTTTTCTATTAAATACGAATAACGAAGCTATGATGATATGATCACGGCGGAGTAGCCACATATCTCGAAAAGTATATGAAGTGTAATTGAAGGTATATTAATAATTTTTTTGTCCTCAAATATAAGCTTTAAATGTGAGAAAAGGTCGGATCCAAAATACAAACTTTGTTTCAGTTTTAAAGTTGACAAATTCAACAAATCCTCAATTGATCTATTAACCCAATTTAGGATTTCAAAATGTGAGTAACATAACTTAAATGCCTCTTCTAGCTATTTCTTAAAGAGTTTGGTTAGTTTGTAACTTAAATCATTCAAAATGTGTGTGTATTCATCTATAGTTTAAATATATTAACTATTACCTTAAGGTGAAAAAAACTGTACATTAACTATCATCATAACAACAAAAACATAGAATATTTTTTTTGAAAAAAACGAGCTTTTATTAACATGAACAATTTTTCTTTTCAAAAAACGTATAATATATGCCATTATAAAAAAATTATTTTTTAATAAATATATCAAATATAAATTTTATCATTTTTGTTTCTTTTATATAGATTTTTTTAAAGTTCTATAATATGGACCACATTTTGTGAAATATAGTGTATTTGATATCTTTTTAACTAAAATATTTTTAGAAGTATATCAAATTTACACGTCTCTTATTAGAAACAAATATTTAATATTAATAATTTATTTAAAGAATGGAAAAGTTAAAAAAATTGAAATCTTAACTAAATATTTTTTTAAAAAAATCAAATCTATATGTTTAGGAAAATTATTCAGAGCCTGTTTTTTTTTCAAAAAAAAAAAAGGAATTGGTAAAAGTGACTTCTTTTATAAATAAAAGTGACTTTTATTTCAATTAATTTTTGAAAACTGAAATTGGTATGTTTAACCTTTCCTTTCTTTTTTTCCCCTCACGTGACAAAAATAACTACATTATTTTTTAAAAATAAAAACTCAGTTTAAAAAAATCAATTGATTTAGAAAGTCATATTTTATTTTATTACATATTAATGTTGATATATAGAATAATAAAGTCATAAAGTAATAAGCCCCAATTTTTACCAAAAACAAAAGTCATAAAGTAGTAAGGGTGTGCATGGTAACACTCCCAAAATGGCTTTTTTCTTAATTTCTGTGCCCCGGAACAAAAATAGATGGGAATTGTGTTTGGTAAATCCGGTTTTTATTTTTGCTCTCGGGATGAACCGGTTTATTTTTTGTGCTGGGGAGTAAAAAAAAGAAGCTAAAAATTTTGGATTCTCTATTACAGGACAAAAAATCAGAATTTATTTTTCTCTCAATCGAACCAAAAATCCACCCTCGTTCATCACCACCACCGCTGTTGCCACCCCCAACACCACCGTCGCCCCACCGCCACCGCCACCACCCCACCACCGCCACCACTACCGCCCCACCACCACCGCCACCGCTGCTGCCACAACCGCCCCACCACCATCGCCACCGCCCCACCACCACCACCGCCCCACCCCCACCGCCGCCATTGCTACCACCGCCACTGCCACCACCACCGCCACCACCCCACCGCCACCACCCCACCACTACCACTGCCATTACCGCCGCCACATAAATAATTTTTTGAATATAAAAATTATATAAATAATTTTTTTAGGAAATTTAAATTTAAGTTTATTTGTAAAATATAATAATTATATTAATTATTAAAGAAAAGGACAAAATGGTAAAAATAACTTATTAATCATTCATCTTCCTTCTTTACTATTTTTTTAACTCCCAAACAAGGGGAGGAAAAATATGTTACCAAACGTAATTCTAATTTTCGGAGTAAAAATAAAATAAGTTAACAAACGTAATTCGGATTCTCAGAACTCTTCCAAAGCACAAAATCAGAAAAAACTGTTTCATCTCAGAAACAGTGCTGGACAACAGAATGGTTGCCATGCACACCCTAAAACTCTTTAGAATGTGTTGAAGTCATTTTATGCACGTTTTGAAATCTCAAACCGGGTTAATGACTCAATTAAAAATTTGTAAAATTTATTAACTTAACTTAGAATTTTCCTATTTTAGGTAGTTCTATATGGAATTTTTCTCTTTATTATCATTCTCACTTATCCTCTTTACATATAGTTGAAAAAAAAACATATTTATTGTTCTTAACTAATTTTAATTGTTTTATTGATAAATGCAAATCAGTTATAGCCTTTACTTAGAGATCGAGGGAGTAACACTAATAATAATATATTAAATAGTTTAATTTATCTAAAATAGGGCGTTGTCTTAGCTACAATAACAACATACTACCTCCGGTTCTAATTATAGAAACACTTTTGTAGTGTAAATTACACTACAAAAGTGTTCTTATAATTAGGACCGGAGGGAGTATTTTTTTAGTAAATATTAAATTTGAACCACCCAAATTTTAAGGGGTGACCACATATTTCGGAAATAATAATATTATTATTATTAAATAGTTTAATTTATCTAATATGAGACGTTGCCACGTGACACTGCCTACGGGTGTCCCTCCTATTATATACGTAATAGGATTATGATTAAATCCAAAAGAAAATTTAAAAAAATTTAAACCACTTAAAATTGTTCAGACCAAAGAGCAAAAGGAACAAAATTTTGAGAGGAAAAAAAAAATCACTTGAAAGTGCGTACTAGGAATGAGTTACCTGTGTTGACTTCCATCATGTTCATGGGTCAATTGTTAAAGGAACAAATACGAAGATGGGTGCAACAAGCTCATAAATAAAGCCATAAGCAAATGGTCCCACATGAATGATCTCCACAAGTTTTGGCAAATGAGGATGGTTGGAGTGCAAATTTAATGTAGTTTGGTGACAATATAAAAAAAAAAAAAATACTACCTCTAGTCCTAATCATAAGACAATTTTTGTAGTGTAAATTGCACTACAAAAGCGATCTTATAATTAGAACCAGAGGGAGTACTAAAAAGCCCCATAATAGGTGAGCAACATTCAAGACAAAAAAAAAAAAAAAAAGCAACATACAATAACAAGGTTTGATGTAAAAAAATGTCATGTCATGACATATTGACAGCTCAAAAAATTTTTAGTAATTAAACTGCTTACGTGGGATGCAGAATAATTTTTACTTCTTTTCAAAACCTAACAATTGGGATGTTGATATTATTTATGTTTTTTTTTTTTTACATATGCGCATATTTACATTATGTTTTATTGAGGAATAAGATGGAAAAAAAAAAGGTCTAAAATGTGTAAATAAAACTATTTGGATAGCACATGGTGCAAGTGTGCATTGAATCCAAAATAATTTTGTGGTGTGTGTTTGATGCTGCCATCTCATGTCATTTATCAAATTTGAGGGTTGGAAGTTGAAGCCTTGAGAAGAGAAAGCATTTATGGAGAAACTAACTGATTGATGTGTGAGCTTATCTGTACTTTGTGCTCATATTTATGCTCTTGATAGCCATCACAGGTGATCATTTTTGCGGTGCTGGTATTGGTTTTCTTCTGTTTTCTTGATTTATTAACTAATTGTTGCCATTAACGCATTAACAACAATTCTTTAGAGATGGACCCAAGAAGAAGAAGCAGCAGCAGCAGCACCTTATCTCACTAGATAACGACGCAACCAAATCTTTCATCAAATTGTTACCCAAGAGATTCTCAGGAAGCCATTAGAATTAATTCGATACATGTCTTGCACAAGCCATCCTATTATCATCGACCGCCTTAGAACAACAATGAGCATGATCAGAGCTACCATGACTAGAATATTAGCAAGCTCTATTGCTTCTGTGAAAGAAAAATTATAGGATACAGCAGACTCACTTAACAAAAGCATATAGAACCTGAAAGCTGCTTGACCACAACTGAACTGTCAGAGACCTGCAACCAAATTTTCTGAACCTAAATGACAAGAAATTTGTTTTACTTATAAGTCCTGCTGTCCAGATATGAGGGTACCAGATTTTCTGAATCTAAATGACAAGATAATTGTTTTGCTTATAAGTCCTGCTGTCCAGATATGAGGGTACCAGATATAGTAACATTTACCATATATTTGATGAACCATAGCATATGAACAGTCCCATACAAAACTAAAACCCCGCTTCTGTCCTGTGAATGAACTTTCTGCTTTTGAAATGTAGTCGCTATTATTGACAAGATATACATGAAGGATACATGCCAGAGATACCACATCTCTAAACTCACGTAGTGCACGCCCTTCCCCTCTAACCAATAAATATACCTAAATAAGTCCTACATATGCACTATAATTTGAATTTTGCAATTATGGATGTACTTTCACAGTATGTAATCAATTGGTTTCTCTTGAAAAAGAAAATCACCTTAATCATTATGGAGGTCATGTGTACAATATCTTATCATGGTGAAACTGATTGTAATCGACAAAATTGCAATACAGCAGTATAAATCAAACCCAACCAAAATTTGTTCCTAACGATACAGTTAAAAGTTGTTAGAATTGTAGATCTCATATAATGCCTTGCAGCTCTTTTTTCTACAGTCAATGGCGCAACAAAAAAAAATAAAAAAGAATATCAGACTTTACGAGCTAGTGTCCTCTGCTTTGTTCCATGTTGTACTATTTTTTCCTCCACATGAAGTCCCTTACCGCGTCTGACCGCATTAATTAACTTTCTTGCGGTATTAGGAAGCACACTAGAGCCGTCTCCAAACTCTTCAATTTCATCTTCAGTTTTAGGTACAAAGAAAGGATCCTCAGATAGTTCTTCCCAGTGACTAAGTACAAGAAGCGCACTAGCAGCTCCAGAAGTCCCCCTCCTAAGCTCTTCCGCAAAACCAAAAGTTTCAGAAACAGGCACATATGCATGCACAGTGAAGAAAGGGGAACTTTCCTGCATCTCTTCCTTTAAAATTCGGGCCCGTCTTCGGGCAAGTACAGCATACATGGCACCCAAATATTCAGTAGGAGTATTCAACTCACAGAAGTACATGGCTTCCACAAGCCGTGGCCTATTCTGAAGCACAGCTGCTCTACAAGCATCCTTGACGGTTGTGATTATTTGTCCTGCAAAGATGCCATATTGCTCAGATTGTTGGTGTGGTTCTGATTCATTATACTGCCCTAAATAGGGATATATGTATGCTTCAATGACAAATGCCAAACCCCACATAGGTTCATCACACAAGGGTCCGGCTGCAGTGGCCAGTTGGAACCCAGATATGACACTACTCTCAAGACGCTTAGCCTCCTTGTTTAATGACTCATTCACATTTGATGGTATATCAGCTAGCGTATTAGAAGTACTAGAATCATCAGCAAAACCCAGTCTTTCAGATACATGACAATCACCATGTATTAGAATAGAGCTATCACTACTCTCTGCTTTTATATCAGGAGTAAAGAGAATGTTGGGACCAATTTGCCTAGGTCCAAGTGCCCATATCCTTCTCAAAAGGTTTAACCACTTTGATTTACATTTGTCAACATAATCCTTGTCATTCTCATTCTTGCTCAAAATCTCACTTTCCAAAGCATCCATTATGCGTTTTTTTAGCACTTCAGTTGGATTATCATTTTTAAGGATACCTGATCTTTGAGAATCCAAATTTTTACCAGACTTTAATCCAATGGCATCCCCCAATACATCAGAACTATCATCAAGTACCTTTGTTAAAGAAGATGGAAGTTTCATCACATGCACACGTACAACACATCTACCATTTGGTGTTGTTTTTTCAACATAATCAGAGTTCTTACTAGCTTTCAAATTTTCAAGCATGCTAGACACTTCTCCTTCAATGGTCTCTTTGTAAGACACAAGAGGTGGAGAGACTTGTAAGCTTACCTTAGAAAATCTTTCCTTTAAATCTTTTACACATCTTTCAAGATGAACTTCTCCTGCTGCAGCTAAGACATGTTCTCCTCTTGCAGATACAGTGACCTCAACAAAGGGGTCTGCTCTATTTAGAAGCCTCAAGCCCTTCAATAGTGCACTCATTTCTGCAGGGTCAGATGGCTCAATAGCAACTCTTAAAGTTGGGGTCACCTGGAAAGACATATTAGAAAAGGGCCAAGAATTCTTGCTAGATGAGAGTGTAGCACTTTTCAGGATATGTTGGCCGAGGCCTCGGATAGCAACAATATTTCCTGCTTTAGCCGATGTCACTACCTTCAAGCCTTGGCCCATCATTAGATACAAAGATTGTAATTCAGCCTCTTGAACATGCTTTTGCATTTGTTCTCCTTTTAGTGGATCATACAAAGCTGAAAGCACAAAAACTTTTTGTCTTGCAGACAAAGTTCCACTAAATATTCTAGCAAATGCCAAGAAACACTCATCTAATTCACCCTCTCCTTCACCAGAATAGTTCATGACCTCCCCGTGTGAACCCCTATCAGGAAGCATTTTAATCGGCACGGCAAACATTTTTGACACAAAAGCAACACATGGAGCTTCAGGTTTCAAATCACACGACTCAACTGATTTTCTGACAAGCTCTGCCTCTGCAAGCACATTCTGATCAACCCCATTATCAAGAACCACTCTTTTTGGAATAAGACGTGAGATACGAAATGATTGTGCAGATACTGGATCTGGCATACACTTCACCACCATTGATAAGATTGTATCAGAAAGGGGAAGCCACCTACTCATAACAGCTAGAAGCACAAGCTTAGGGTCTTTATTTTGCAATTCACGAGATGGTATAGACAAACTAAACGACTTAATGACTTTCTCAAGCATTCCTTTGTCACCACCATCCTCTAGAGCACCTTGGTATACCTGCCATAATGGTTCTAGAACAAATTGGACAAACATTGGCCTTGCCTTACTTCCTCCACCTATACCCTTTTTACCAACAATCATTTTAGTTTTTGAATTGTAATAACGAGGACCCCATAGGGCCTTTTGCAATGCAGCAGCACTAGCCCCCAATTTTGAAGCATAAATTTCAGCAAATTCGTGAATTCCGAATCCCCAACCATCTAGTGCACAGACAAATGCCACATTCCCTTTCTGCGGTTGAAACATATCTTCTTCATCGTCCTCTATGAGGTCAATGTTTCCATCAGCAGTGACATCGCCTGAAGGTCCTGCAAGTATGGAATCTACATCTGACAAATACTTCTCAGACTTATATGTACTAACTATCCCATTGACCTCATGCACAATCCGTAATAACCGAATATAGGCTTCCATGGGACTCAACTTCAATTCACTAATCAACCTATCAATCTTATTAAGAACCAAGCAAGGAGAGAGCTTCTCAATCCAACACTGCCGCAACACAGCATGGGTTTGAATATGCACACCCTCAACAGCATCAACCAAAATTAATGCACCATCACTTAATCTAGCAGCTGTGGACACCTCACTACAAAAGTCCATATGACCTGGGGAATCTATGAGGTTAATAGAGTAGTCTTTATAATGAAGACCAATGGAAGAGCTCTTCATGGTGATGGCTCTCCTCTGCTCCTCATCAAGATAGTCCATGAACCTAACTCGTCCAGCCAACTTCGGGTGAAGTAGGCCACCCCCTGAAGCAGCAATCAAATGATCAGCTAGTGTGGTCTTTCCATGATCGACATGTGCCAAAATACATATGTTTCTGATCTTCTGAGGATCAAAAGCATCCTCCATTTTGCCCAACTTCTGTATTCAAGCCTGTTATTGAAAGTAGAAATAGAAAGATGAATAAACAAAAAAAGATGTGTGCAAATATACACTTAAAACATGTGTTAGAACAGAACAAGCATAAGAAAGAAATAAAGTCATGTTCAATGAGCCTCCATTGTACATGTTCCCCATTTTGCACCATTACGTTCTTGTTGATTCCATTGACAGTGTTCCTTCACCCCAAGTCTAATCTATTGTAGTCAATTAAACCAATTTATTTAATCTTTTCTAGTTACTTATCAGAACTTCCTCCTTTCCAAGTCAAACTACTCATAATCATGATGAACCTGGGAAAATGAATAACAGCTAGAAATTATACCTTCATGCTTGTCATCAAATATTATCAAAAGCACGACCTGAGCCCAAGTCATACCAACCATTATTCATTACAAAAAGCAGTAGAATAGAGGATGACACCACACATAATAAATTCCCAGCTCTAGCAAAGCTTTAATTTTCAGATAGGTATAGGAAATGAAGAACAAGGAAGATTATATAAGTATTTAAAGTACAAAAGTCTCTTACCCTCTTCAATGGTGGAATGGACAGGAAGTGATACTAGGTGGAAAGGGACAAAATTTTCTTTGAGAGGATCTTCAGGCTTCAAAACGTTGTTGAAAAGTGCTTCTGATACAAGAATAAAAATACATCAACCATGTAAATAATTCAAAGCTCTAATGGGTTGGACACCAATTTGAAACCTGACAGCAAATCATATGGGTTCAAAATATGAACCTGATGCCCCATCCAACAAGGATAACCCAGCGTAAGATTGTGGTGGGTTATCATGCACAGGTTGGGCCAGTTTTCATCAAACAGCAAAATGACAACAAACAAAATGAAGAACCAAAATCAAAGAAAAAATCAACAACCAATCGACCAAATTATGGGTGTTCAAAGTCCTGGCCAGGACCAAATTATGTTGCCCCATCCAGCAATTGTCAAATAAATTATAAAAGAAAATTGGTCTTGTTTTGACTTATATGAAGCACAAGAAAAGTAATTAAACGATAATGCCTCCAATTCCTGGGCCAACATAAAGAAACCAACAAAATGAAGACAAGCATTACCATGATATGAATTTAACAATCACCATTATACCCCGGGACCGGGATGGGATTCCCGAAGGCTTGACTGGATCCCGTCCCAGTCCTGGACAGGACGGGACTTTCTAGTCCTGACATTACCGGGACCGGGACTAGTACTACTTGAACACCCCTAGACCAAATCTTGGAATGAAAGCTAAGGAAAGGCTGCTTCTGAACTAGAAATTTCCATAATAAAGCTTGACATTCGTGATGACCATGAAAACAAAATGCTATAGAGGGAGGGGAAAAAAAACAAGACAAACAAGGCAGCCTATTACAATTTAGAGGCATCAGTACTCAGAATCATTGAGAAAATATTATATACAAATCCTCTCCATTCAGCCTTTAAATGAAGAGGATGCATTCAACATAATCAATAACCACTGATGTCATCCTATGTTCCAAATTTTGCCACGCCTGCGTCTCACTAAAAAGAGGAACTTAAAACGTAGTGCTTTTTTTTGACAGATTTTGAATCCAATTTCAGTTTCCCACCAAATATAATCTAGAGGCCGCAAGCCCAACAAATAAATAAAAAGTAAAATGCTGCTCAATTTTATTTTGCAGAACTTGACAGTTAACCAGGATAGAGAGGTGAGATATGTGTACATACATAGATGAAAGAAATTTCTGATTTATTCTTCCACTCGCAGGTTTGACTTTCAATGCCAGTCGAAGGTTTGATACTTCAGTGCCACATGCAGGTTTGATTCTTCACGCATATTTCAAGATAAGAGAAAAATGACAAGACTTGCTAACTCGGAGATGACTGAAATTGGCCGAACGCTACCTTTAGAGTGCTAAGACTAAATAATGCTCAATTGAAACGAAATTCGAAGTTACAGCCCTCAATCCCCACTTTCAAAACTATAAATCAACGAAACATAAAAGAAGTACCTGAATAGGGTTTGAACCACACTTGAATGAAACCAATGGGATGATGCTGTAATATTGGATTCCCTCTTGTAGTTGGTCTGTCGCAGACGGAACGCCGCCAGCGAAAGACAACTTCACCTGATAATCCTTTCTTGCAGTCTGTGAAAACGGCAAAAATAGGAAGGAAGATGGTGGCGCCAATTCGGGCCCGGGAAGAAGGCGTTTTGACTTGAGTTTTTGGTTTTCTTGCGTTGTGTTGTGTGAAGGCCGGAAGCAAAGGGTTTGCGAGGCGGTTTCAATTTTAGTTTTTTTTTTTTTTTTTAATTTAAAAGAGGCTGATTTTTTTTTTTTGGGGGGGGGGGGGGGGGTTTTAAAAAAAAGAGGGTGAATGGAAACAGAAAAAATTCAATCAGTTGAAGAGCTTAAGACAAGCCATCCGTAATTTGGGATAGCTCCCGTTTTAATTATAAGATATAGTTGACTTTGTTTGGAAAGATTAAGAAAGCTAAATAAATTACTTAATCATTTTATATGTTGTGTATCTTTAGACTATATATTAGTTTATTAGTTAAACTAATTACTTTGAAGAAAAAAATAAAAATACTTTAAAGTAATATAATTAGCTTTCTTAATTTTTCCAAAAAAAAGTCAACTATGTCTTATAATTAAGACCGGATGGAGTATAATTTATCTTTGGATTAGTATTAGTATAACTAATATACTAACTTTTGTGAAGTCAGTGATATAAGTGGCTTTTGAGATAATTATAACATAAAACTTAAAATCATGTAGTTTAAAATATCTCAGGTGGGGCCAAGCACCTCGTAACGCGATGACACTAGTGCCAGCCTTAGGAGCTGGTCTTCCCTTTTGTGCAGGGTTTGGATCCTGCCTCCCACTCCCTAGTGACTGTATCAAAAAAATAGAAAAAAAAAATCTCATGTGGGTTTTTAGTCTTTTACCAAACAAACTCTTGCCTTCAATCTTATTTTCCTGGTCAATGTCATACCAGCAATGGGAGAGGAGAAAAAATTCTAGACTTGCACAGTGAGGGCGAGAGTTGCGAATCAATTAGAGAGAGCTTGAAGACCACCATCGGCCTTCCTTCTTTCAACTCCATCAACCCCATCAACCCACCACCGCCATCAATGTTTAATGGACGTCGCATATAAGGAAGGGTGAAGGTGGAGATGGAGGAGGATCGATCTAGTGAGCTCTGGTTCTTGTCCCGCAGCGCCTCTCTATGATCTCTGTGATCTGAAGGGCAGCTTTAATATGAATTTCTCCCTCGCCACTGCGACTGCGACTGCAAGTGAGACTGAGGCTACTGGTCTTGTTCTTCCATAGAGGCTGATGGTTGTTGGAGCTATACAGAGAGCTGTTTAGGGTGGGGACTTTGCACCATGATATAACGGCTCTTTCCTCCAGCATGGTGGGGATGAAGGGATGAGGCAAAGGGAGAGAGAGGCAATTGCAGAAGCCATTTCAGAATGAGCTTTGTCAAAAACTCCAAAAATTAGCTTATGACATAGGGCCGATTGGTTGAAAAGCTAAGATTGAAAATGAACTTTTGAGAAACGTTCCCAAACATATGCGAATAACATAAGGAGTGATTGGACCTTTTGAACGCACAATTGGGTTCCCAAACATACAAATCTCAATCTGTATATTTTGGTAAAATACAAAAACTCAATCTATATGCATGTATAGTATTATATCAGGTCAATATGTGTGTGTGTTTGTGGTATTAAAATAAAAAGAAATTATCTATATTGATTTTTTTCCAAAGTTAATACATTTTTTTAAAAAAAATATGATCTCTTAAAAATTAATACCAACATAAAGTTGGTCTAGTCTTGTAAGGCTTTGCTGATACTTTTGGTTCTTGAGTTTTAGTTTAAGAAAAAAATATGTGTTAGAAAAAACAGTCACAAATCTCAAACTAGGTAACAAATAATAATGTAATATATATATATATATCAATAACAGGAAGTTATTATATGTCATTTAAAAGCGAATGAAATAAATTTTTCTACATTACATGGTATTCAAAAAAGTATTACTCACTCTGGTCCTAAAACACTTTTATAGTGTAATTGACACTGTAAAAATGTTCCTATAATTAGAATTAGAGGTAATAGATTTTATATTATCTCCCCAATTTCTAATAATATAAGAGTTAGATTTAATTATAAATATATGACCTCAACCGTTTTGTTCTACATTCAATTATAGATATAAGACCTCATCCATTTTGTTTTTCAAATTTTACTTCAAGAATCCCTATTAATTGCACATATTATGAAGTTTTTATTCCAAGATAGGTGAAAGACACAGTTTTTAGAATACTGACCTTGTTTTGTTGCGTATAATTAACATAATTAATTTACATAATCTACTCAAATTAGTCAAATAATTCTTATATTAATGATTGAAGATAGTAATTATCTATCTAACACATTTTTCCGAAACCATATAATATCCCCGATATAAATTTTTTTTTTTAATAAAAAGATATACTCACATTAAACAGCATGGTCAAGTTACACACATGCATAGAATTTAAATAAGTACCTACAAAATTATGATAGACAGAGGAATAGTCTTAGTGTTAACATGCATGTAATATCAAAAGAAAGCGGCCGCGGGGGGGGGGGGGGGGGGGGGGGGATATATATATATCCTTTCTAAATAGAACATCCCTAATTGCACACGTATTACTCGTGAAATTTCCTTCCTCGTTAACCCAAGGAAGGCATGCAACTGATATTTTTATTAACATGAGGTTTATCTCCGGCCACCAATATAGATCAAACCGATGGTTTATCCAACAGGTTACCGGAATTAAAAATTCACAACAAATCAACCATGATGATGAAAGCAGTCAAAACCTTTGTAACAGAAAAATCCTCTGCCGCCATTTAAAAAATGTGAAAAATTATGGTATTAATGGTGGAGGTGGTTCTTTCCTTGTCAAGGAAACAAGCTATGCAAATCTATAATATCAGCAAGCACGCCTGCTGCAGTAGTGTCATTGCCTGCTCCAGCACCTTGAATAACCAGTGGTTGCTCCTTGTAGCATCGACTGTTTATTTCCAACTGCCATTTTCATTCACAAAACAACGACAAAGCTGAATGAACCCGACAACAGTAGAGCATCAAAAACACAGAAAATTACATGAAAGTACGACAGAGCAAAACTTTTTAGAAAATAACACTTAAACAAACGAAGTCTAATGTCTTTGAATGATTTATTTGCATTTCTAAAACAGCAAAGTTCAGAAATTTCTAATATTTCGGCCATGACATATCTAAAAACGGTTGAGCTTGAGTGATGTATATGAAAGTGTTATGTAATATAGATAAAAATAAGAAAGGGTAGTTAAGATTGCTAACTCTGTTATTCTGTTGTATTTTAATATTAAAGCCGTTAAAGGTTAGGGTAGGTGAAAGGGGTAGGTAAGTTCTCTAGATTATATATAAGCCCAAAACTATTCTTTTAGATCGGATTTTGTGGCTAATCATCAGTAAAAGTGCACTATCAGAATATTCCTTCTCTGCTCTCTGTCTCTATCTGATAGGAACGAGCATCTTTATTCGTATTATATTGTTTTATATGTATCAGTGTCTTATGTCAGTTACTGTTAGTTTTACAAGTGTCCTGTGTTAGTTAATTAGTTAATTTAAGATAATGTCAGTTTTATTGATAGGAAAGAGTGGTTATTTGCAGTTATTCTATTAGTGTATAAATGCCAAACATATACCCTATCAAATGTATGGACAAGTGAAATTATTATTGAGATGATTATCTCTTCTCTTTCCCTAGAACTCACTCCTGGTTCTAGTCTCTCTCCTCTCTGACTAGATTTCAGATTCTGGCTCCGGCTTTTTCTCCTCTTATCCCTTTCTTCTCCTCTCTTCCTTCTTTTTCTCTTCTAACTCCCTATTCATCTAGAATTATAGATTCTGATTCAAGATTTCCCGCTGCTACTCTATTCTTCCTCTTCTCTTTCTTTCCATTTTCCTATTTCTACTTTTATTTTCTAGGTTTTGATGAGCCCAATCAATATTGGGCCAAGACCTACCAGCGAAGAACCAAAGGGGATCCTCGGCCCAAACAAGATGCTGGAAAGGATGGGGGACCACTTAGGGGTAATGCGTGTAACTGACAATCGTCAGGTAGTGGGAGTGTGTTTTATAGCACAGTAGGAGATGGAATGAGGCAGAGAGGTTGTTGTGAGGAGAGTGTGCTAGTCTCTCGAATTGCTGGCAGTGTGTTTCTTTTCTTCGTTTCTGCATTTGTTCTTGCTGTTCTAGGCTAGAGTGTATGAACTTAGCGAAGTGTAGGATTGTATTCTCTCATTTTCCCAATAGTACAGAGGATACATTATGAGTTTATTCCATATTTTCCTTGTTAAATCTCTGGCTCTATGTTATAACACTCGGTCTACTCTCTCTTTCTTCCCTTTTCTTCTTCGGATACCATAGCAGAGAGAGTAAGCATATTTAATTGGGAGCATTAATACAAAGTCCCAAAGAAAAAAATGCGATCATGAAAAATTCCTACAAAAACTGAGAAGCATAAAATGACGAGTACCAAAAAGTCCCATAATAACTTAGCAAAATGCAATGACAAGTTCCGGTACAAAAAATAGCAATAATTTCCTACTGCTCATCTGTCATTGGGACTTTTTGGTACATTCCTTCCTTGAAACCTCGTAAAAATTCTCCCTATTTAATTTGCAACCCCAATTTTAAGATATAACCCTTCTTTCTGATTCCTGCCAGGACTTTAAAATGAGTATAATCTGCCAGCAAACAGCGAGTGACAACAGGTAACTAAAAGTCTAAAACAACAAAAAGAGGCTTACTATATTGTCACTTCCTCTCAGTCTTCCAAGAGCAGAATTCTTCAGAATCTCAAGAATGCCAACTTCACACCTATACAGAGAAAAGTTTGCACTAACTAAAATTTATTGACATTCTCAATTTACCACAGCTTGGTCAAATGCACAAGTACGGAGGAAAAAAGGAGAGGGTAAAATAATGAAGAAAAATAACCTCGGTCCCTCAATCACACACACATAGCGCAACACTTTCTCATTAGAAGCTGCCTTCATAACTCTCTCTTGCATATATCCATCCACACGTGATATGCCATGGTCCAGGAAGTCTTCAACACTCATCATATCGGGTCCCAATTCTTTAGGATACAAGCTCTCAATCTGTATAAAGAAACATTAAAAGAAATAAAGTTCCTCTTTTGGTATACCATAAGAGATTGAGCCTAGACTTCAACCTACATCCCATAAACAAATATGAACATAAATAGGCTGAGAAATTAAAGATAATGATAATGAAAGGGGAGGAGAAAGTAAAATATGACCATTATTTTTTGGACGACAAAATATGACCATTATCATACCAACCTTAATGTCATCTAGACTTATCTGCCTGCCAAGAATTCTAGCAAGAATTAAAGCCTGTCTCAATATTTGCCCCAGAAAGACAAACAAATTAGCATCAAGTGTATATTCTTCACTAATCATAATATAATATCTCACAAGTTAATATACTACAATAAGAGGTCCAAAATTTTTCTAGAAGCACTTCAACTCAATAGTAGTAAATAACACTGTAATAAAACTCCATTATGTTGGCCCTGAATAAATTTCATTCTCTTTTCCCATCAAAATTATTTTTTTTTCCAGCGAAAGAAATAGGAGATAAAGAGGAAAAAAAGCTTACATGCAATTTCCGATATTATTGTAGTCAGGTTTCCCAATCAAAACATGGCAATTTAGCGATTTTCCAATAACAATATGAAAATAAATGTGATTTCTGCAAACAAGTATATGATCATCAAATTAAAGGATATATTTGTCTTGTTTTACTTGGAAAATCATTCACTTACGTATTTATCTAGAAACCTAATAACATAGATATAAGAAACTGCATCTAAGTCCAACCCATCATTAGAATAAATAATGGGCATCACGCATGTTTCTGCTTCAATGCAATAGCCACAATCAAAGCTTATTATGTACATTCAGTTTCACGTTGATTGTGAAACATTCTAGGCTATTACAAAGAAAAACAATTAAAAAAATGAATTACAAAGAAAGGAAAGCCAATAACATTAAAGATTGAACCTTTCTAGCAACATCCATTCCAGATAGATCATCTCGAGGATCTGCAAGAAATTCTTATATATAATTAACAATCATACTCTAAGACACTTAAAAGTTAATCGCCAAGTGTACTAAAATAGAAGGTATGAGAATGAGAGAAATTGAATCTAAACGAAAGTCCGATAAAGTAACAAGATTAGTCCTATCAATTCAATACCAAAGAATCAATTTAACAATGATGATATACTCATTCAATTTAAATATATTACACAACATTATAAAAAAAAAAAAGTATGAAGAAAAACAACAATGTCAAACGCACTATATAATATAGTAATTTAAGATTATTCATAGAATCCCATTGAATGCCATTTCCATACTAGCCATAGGTGAATTAATAGTTACCATATCAAAATTGAAACAAAATACTAAAGATAATATGATAACTAACAAATCTATGTATCTTTATCAAGTATAAAATCAACAAGAAGCCGCAGTTAGGCTCACCTTAGACTTCAAGTAAAGCATAAACATATAATATAAGTACAGAACGTGATAATTTAAAGTGTGGTAAAGGTTTAGAGTGAATCATATGAAACAAGTTATTCATGTGTCCGCAAAGCTAGTTTTATCAAGAGGATATTTCCTTTGAGTAAAGGTAGTCACATCGAACTTTCAAGTATAAATTTCATATGTTAAGTGCAATAATTTGATGTCAAATGCAACAAAGTTCTGTACCTGGTTCAGTGTAACCTAGAGTTTTAGCATCTCTAACAACTTTGCTCAATGGCTTCCCATCTTCAAGCTCACTCATCACATATCCCAAAGTGCCTAAACAGAACATACTTCATAATTACAAACAACTACATGAACAACAACAAAAATTTAGGTCATGTACCACTCAGATTTCAACAATGTGACAAGCAACGTGATTAATTCACAACATATAATGAAATGCATCAAATAATGTGATTAAAAAGGTCATGGAAAGGGTATAATACCGCTTAAACTCCCAACAACGCGATATATAATATCTCCAGAAGAGATAATGCGATTGAGGGATACTATTACAGGGAGTCCAGCACCAACCTTTGAAGGAAATGAAACTAGATTAATATGAGCCAGCTGTCTCATGAATTCTTTTGACTAGCTATAGAATGAAGTTAAGATCAGAACACAATAGACTATGAATTAAAAAGAAATCGCAACAAAGATATTAAAGAGACATTCAACTCTCACAATCTAGTGCGTGCATGTGCACAGAACACACACATGCGCGCGCACCATTCGGGTAGAGAGTTGCAGACAAAATTAAATTGAAGAATAATTACTAAAACAAAGTATTAATACAACATGAGATATCCAGCTACCACAGTTATCACTAATAATGATGAAATTACGTTCAATCACTTGTATTCTAAGAGAACTACTGAAATTAACTTCAGTCAATTATTCATTTCACATTCCATCTTATACAATTAACCTGTATTTGGTTTACACGAATGACCAAAACATCCAATGCTCAATTCTGCGAGTGTAAGCATGCCTAGAGCTTTCAGGAACTATGATTGGCAAAAACCAATTTTTTGGGGCCTTCAACTTTAGATGTTTTCGTACAGCAGTAATTTAGTGTTTAACTGAACCCTTTCAGAAGGTCAGTTTATAGCAGGTTCGGGATTCATACATGACTCCATAACTTATAAAACTAGTTCATAAAATATGTGATCATAGTTAGAAGGGAAAAAATAAACAAATAAAAAACTTGTAGCAACAAATTTGCAAATTATATTTTAAACTCTCAAATCTCACTTCTTCAAAACTCCAATAGTCTCAAGTTTCAACCATGCCAGAAGTGTAAAACATGTTACATTGCTACTACACATATCGTCAATGAAATGGAGGCACAAAAAATATTACTTACAGTGGATTCATGCCGAATTCGATGTGGGTATCCAAAAAGTTTATCAAAATCCTCCTATACATAGGAATCATTAATAGACAGGAAATACACAAGTTCTGAACCCAAAGCCCTAAAACACAAAACTAAGCTTATAAGAACTCAAGTTATAAGCTTTCACTTGAACGAATAAAAAATACCAAACCCTCTTATATTATTTCACATACTGGTGTGATAGATTTTCCGAAGACGGCAACAAAAGATTAGCAGGATATATAGGTCTTATTGACTTCTTGCATATAAAGGAAGATTGTATATCTCATATCAATTTATAATTAAGAGCATTTAAAACATGTATTACCATTGTAGATGTGAGAGGTTTTTTGTTTGCCAGAACTACACAACAACCCATATGAACGACTTCTTTCAGCACAACAACAGTGTCAGAACTGGCAGAGCAATCTACACAAACCAGACCTACATGAAAAGATTCCAAAGTTTTTTTTATTAATGATTGAGAGCATGAGTATACTCTTATTCTGATATATCCTCACATTAAATCATTGTAAGATATGAAATATTTAACAAACCTGTTGATTTACCAAGTTGAGAGGCAATCTCAAAAATTTTTCCTTGTGATTCTGAATGCCCATATACCTGGCATTTATCTTTAAATATGAATTAGAAAACAAAAATAAAAAATAAAAATGTAATCACAAATCACTGTGACAAGCAAATATGCCTACCAAAATCACCAAGTATTGATAGAGAAGAGCCATCTTGCTTGACTTGACAAGCTTTCAATAATAGGCTGTCATCCAAATCATTATTCAACCAATCCCTTGTGACGACCAAACATTGACTATCACAAACTCCCACAACTCGTAAGTAGAGTCCCTGGCACAAAAGGTAAAATATCAGATAAAATATAAAAACAGGGTATTTTTAACTTAAGCAACCCAGATGACTGTCTACCAATTATACCATTGAGAATAAGCACATATGAAACAAAAACAGTGAACACAAACAAATACAAATAAATACCTTACGAGAGTGAAGAGAACGGGTGGTGATAATGTGTTGGAGAAGCTGGCGCCCAACACCTCCACAGCCCATTAATATCAGAGGAATATTCTTCATTTGTGATTGCTTTTTTTTTAATTCAGCTATCAAAATTTTTATCACTGCTGGAAGAGATAGGCACAGTAAGGATACTGAAGATGGATAAAGAGACCCTGAAGTGGAGAAATCCAGAAGTGTCCTGAAGTACAGAAATATTGGCCCTTCAATTATATGAAAATAGCAGATCAACCCACACCATTCCAAATGCAAGCTGAAAACCACAATTTAAAAGTTTCATTTCAGTGTGTTAACTCCCTGGCAATGGGAATAGATAGAAAGAATGGAAGGGAAGTGGCCATCATCGCTAGGAGAAAAATGCAAGTTAAATATGGCTATTTAGAAACAAAACTTCAGTCTCCCTCAAGTTTCTTCTTATAAAATATAGAGCATGAGAATATGGCTATTTATTAATTTATGACAGGAAAATATTGTGAAAAGATCAACTGTAAAAAAGTCAAGGTACTGAGCTCTCGAATTTGGAGAGGCCAGGATAAAAAAGCCGAAGACAAACGTGCCCAAAAAGATCGCCATTGTTAAATTGGAAAAACCAAAGCGACAGCTCTGGAACAAGCATTTCATCACTTTCACCAACTTGGCCTCCAAATAACAACTGTAGTGCTTCATCAGTGCTGGCAAACGATAAGAAATAGTAGTAAAAGAACTTAATAAATGTGTTTCATTCAGCATATCTTGCATTAGGGCAGTAAGAAAAGGATCAACTGATCAAGTTATGTGTTTGCAAAACAATGCTCAAATTTATTATTTAAACAATTTACCAGTTCTTCAATTAAAAAATAAAAAGTGATACACTGGAGAAAATCAGATGCAAAGAGCAATATCAGTGACAAGCAAGGGAAAATTTAGACGAAACTTGACCTCTGTAAACGGAGACTCAACCAAGTGGCGGAACGAGGGAGCCAGCTGCTGACGACACAATTAATGGAGGCACCAAGGCAATTGCAAAAATTGGAACTTTGGAGGGCATTCAGCTTTCATCTTCACCGTTCAGCTCCCAACTGTCCAGATTAAGCCACGTGCTAGTCTGATCTATCGCTTCGACTGTAACTATGATGTAGCCCAAACGAAAGCGAAGGAAATTCATCTCACGTACTATTGTTTGGCAACCTCAAAAAAGTGCTTTTTGTAAGCATTTTTTTTCTCAAATAAGCTTTCTAAAAGTTAAAATAAACAGGCACTTACTTATCCATGCCATGAAATAGCTTCAAATAAGCTTCCAAATGCATACTTAGCTTTATTACTATAAACAAATCTCAAATGAGAAAATAATTATTTACATGCGTAAATATCAAAAGAAGATGACATATAAACGCTACAGGGGGAGAGGAGAGAGGTTTGTGAGCAAGAAAGCATTTTCCGGCACCTTTCTGATGCTTGTCTGTCTGTTTTTACCCTCATGGACCACTTCACTGGTTTTGATGTTTTACTCGTGTAAGGTGGCCCTTTTATGTAACGTAATCATTTTACTCTGTTATAATGTTGGCTGACCTTTTATCAAGAAAAAAATGCTAGAGGGTGACTTGTAAATAAAGACTTTAAAATAATTAAACAGGCTCTAATACTTACTTACCAATGATGACTAGCTAGTTTTGCTTCTTCTTTTTGTTGTTTTTTTTTTATATTAAAATTTTAGAGAAAAGGTTGTGCTCATGCCCTAGGATGCCCTCATCAGCCAGCGCCTTGACCAACTCCAGAATTGTTTTTCTTTCTTTTTTGAGTATTCTACCAGTTGAATCCAAGAAAAGGGGTTTCTTCTTGTTATTGTTGGTAATACTAGCTTAGTTCATTTCTACAAACTATGTATTTGCCTTTTGGAGAAGCTGGCATGGCATGGTTTAATTTGTTTCGTTCACAAGGGGTAGCAGCCAGGATTTGTCCACCCATCAAATTCAAAACAATTTAGGAATTTTTGACTTCATGTGTCGAATCTCAAAACAGAATTATAATCATATAAAAGCGTATTTTTTTTCACAAGCTTCTTGAAGTTTTCTCTCTCTCTCTCTCTTTTGGGTATGTTTGGTTGGGGGGAGGGGAGGGAAGGAAAAATGGAGAGAGATAAAAGTTATTTGTAGTCCCAGCCCACAAAAGTTTTCTCTCCTTTAAACATTTTTCCTTTCCTCCCCTTCTCCCCAACCAAACATACCCATTTCTACGCATTTGATTGCGCTATATTTCATTTTGCTTTTGCTTTTTTACAAATTAACAAAATGAATTATTATGTCCAATGTAATACATCATGTGTAACAAAAGGACATGGAATAATATTTGATAAAATTAGAAATGAGCAAGTTTAAGTTAGCAGTTCATAAATTCCCATTAGTTATTTACAACAAAACATTTGCAATAAAATCGCTAACGTAATCAGAGTTCCTGCTACCGTTCATTGCCGAATCTCCTGCTATTGTTATCCAGTGGCAGAACCAGACAATTATTTTAGCCCGGGCCAAAAAATAAACATATTGAACTATTTTTTAAATAATATCCCATAACATTTAAAATACAAATAAATGATAATTGACAATTATAAATTAAAAGATAACATAGTAAATAAAAATTCTATGATGTTTAGAAGGCGACTCATTAAAAAGTGCATCACTTTTATTGATTATTTTCTTAAAAATATCACTTTCTGAAGTTATTTTCTTCTTAAAAAACACATCTATGTTTTTCTGTTTATCCTTACTTATCTTTTTCAACCTACAAAAATTGGGTGACCCAGAATATATATTGATGTTAGTGTTAATTAGTATCTTGTGTCACTAAACATTAATTCTTATAGTATTACTCAATCCACAAAATTAATACTTAAATGTACATCTCACTTACTTCAAAACAAAGTAATTGGAGAAAATAAAAGAAATATAATATGAACCAAAAAAATATTTCAAAAAAAAATACAAAATTGATTCAATTTCAGCTAAACAAATAATCTATTACGAGTATAATCTATTTTTTAAAGAAAAATTCATTATAAAATCATAAGAGAATCAAATAATAAATCCAAACCAATTAAAATTAGTCATTAATCACCTTCTACATATATATAGTCTTCTATTGTCAAAACTCACGATTCTCCCGAAATCATAACCCCAAAATTTTCACTAATCACACAATATTACCCTCATTAGAAAGATAAAAATACGTAGAATAACTTTCACAAAAGGAGTGAGGTGAAAAAAAATGATTTTGAGTACCTATTTAGTCTTTAAAATGAACATGAACAGCACCATATATAAGATGATACTAATATTTTCAATAGGTATCTCAAACAAAAATTTTACTTTCCTCTCACATTCCAAAAAATAGAGTATGATTATAGAAAAAATAAAAGATTAGCTGAGGCCAAATTAGTGGCCAAAATAAAATATTATATAACACATATATAAAAATACATAAGATAAGAAAAGACCAGCTGGGGCCAAGGCCGAAACTGGCCATAACGTGGCTCCGCCACTGTTGCCATCGGTGCTCTAGCCGCCGGTGGGATGGCGACTGCTTGTGGCAGAGGAGGCTTTGGACAAAAAGACAGAAAGAGGGGAACTTGGAGAGAAAAGTGAGGCGCAATATGGTAATTTAATCAGCATTTTGGCGACTGCTCAGTTAAAAGAATAAAAGATGGCCTTTTCATTGATAAACTATTTATTGACATTGTTAAAGCAACACTTAAAAGAAGAAAGGCTGGCATTATTGCTAATGATTATCATGTGGCTTATTAGCATTTCAGCTTCTTCTTCCTCCCGAGGCTGTAATCTATATTCCTGGCCTCCATCTTTGTTCAATGCATGCACCTCAAAGTGTCCATCAAATCAATGTCCAAATGAAAATTACGCGAACTCTGTCATTAATAATCTTGGAAACGTCCAACAAAATATATTAACTTCATCAATAAGAGATGGGTTAATAATATATTTGTTTCGTCAAATTTCCTTTAACTTTGGTCTCTTCAATTTCAAATTATATGTTTTGATCCTTGTAGAAGCAAAATAATTGAGGTTTTTATTGAATTATACAGACCAATGTTTAAAAAAAAAAAAAGAAACTTGAAAAACTAAAACACACATATATATATATATAATTTAAACCAAAAAAGACCAAAATTAAAATGAGTGTAAACTTCAGAGATCAAAAATTATATTAACACATGAAACATTGAAGCTGTCACAAACAATGAATGAAAGTGTTTGCAACAAATTTTAAAACTATAATATCTATAATTTGTTATTCTTACATTCTGTATTAGTTGATGTTCTCAGTTCTTAACTTATAATTAACCATGTTCTTACATTTTGAATGAATATATTACGTCACGAAGTACAAAATTCTAAAAGTTATAAATTCGAAAATCAATTACAAACTGAAACAGAGACTAAGACTGAGACTGAAACTGAAACTGAAGTGAAGTTCAACAATGAAGCGTGAAAGGAAAATATGACGCACTTTGTGTTAAGGAGCCCACAGCCTTGGGTCATGCACTTGAGAGATCCCACCACAAAACGCACAAAATAAGCCAAGATCCGATTTTGACCCATGTGAGAGCCGTTCACCATAACTCAACTCTTACCGTCAGATTCAGATCCAACGGTGACTACCACACTTGTGCACTTATGTCATATCGAATCTACGTGACGCGCACTCACACGCACACACACTCTCTTTCTCTCTCCGGCCCTCTCTCTCCTCCCTCTCGACACCGCAATCGCCCGGAGAGACAGAAACCCTAACTACCTCCCCCAGCACCTTGTTTTCCACCGAGTGTCACTGTTCGTGTTCATTCCATGATGTTCTGCTTGGCCTCCCGTGGATTGAACTTTCTCGGGGTTTCTCTACTATGAAATTACAAGACTTTGGAAATTGATTGTCGTCGTCGGCTTGATGTGGATGTGGGTGTGGATTTTGAGTCACACTTAGCATTTATTGTGGTAAGTTGGCGTTTCCAATTTTATTTGATGGTTCCTTTTATGCAATCCTTTTTGATGAATCAGCCTCTTTAACAATTACTCTGTCCCGGGGTAACTTTACGGCGTTATTATTTTTGGCTTTTTATTTTTATTTTTATATATTTATCCTATTTACTCAATTTTGTTCAATTACTCATCCAGATATCTAAATAAATTGAATTGTGATGGATATTTCTAGCATATTCAAAATTATGATCATAAAGACCGTTAGTTGCAGCTATGGTGTTATACCACACTTTTCAGTTGAAGCCTAAGTCAATTCTCATAGTTTGTAATTGTATGTTTGTCAGATACACACTTCCTTGCTCTCCTCTTTCTGCCTATGCGAGTCAGTTTTAAATGGTAATCTCTAATTAGAGACATCAATTTGGTATTATTCTATGTGGGCTTAATGTGGTAATCTTTTAGCTGGATAGGTTTAGTTGCATTTCACCACCGAAAACATACATGGTGAACATGATTGCGCGCATGCTGAAAAGGACAATGTTCTTTCTGTGGAAAACATCTGTGTAGTACTTCCAGATATTTTTATTCATAAAATGATTGTTTAATCATGACTTTCATTTGGAACACAGGCAACATAATCAGCACAGGATTTTAATTTATTGGGGATAAAGCGTGCAGTTAATTGCTGAGCACATTTACCCATGAACTAGGTGTCACATAACTTATTGGTAGAAAGCATTTCAGATGGATGTTCAAGTAATAAATGTGGAAGAAGGGACTGGTCATCGAGCTACCACCAATGATGGGGATGCAGAACCTAGTGAAGGTGAAGTTAATAATGCTGAAAACTCAGGATCTCATGTTGAGGATGGAATTCCTGAGCCATTTGTTGGCATGGAGTTTGATTCTGAAGATTCTGTGAGGACTTTCTACAATGATTATGCCAAACGTGTGGGTTTCACCACTAAAGTTGGCCAGCATGGCCGTTCTAAAGTTGACGGGGCAATCATGTATCGGGAGTACATCTGTGGCAAGGAAGGTTTAAAAAGAAGGCTAGGTGACAGTTGTGATGCAATGATTAAAGTAGAGTTAAAAGGTCAAAATAAATGGGTCATAACAAAGTTTGTGAAGGAGCATAGCCATTCCATGGTGAATCCCGGTAAGGTGCATCACCTTCGGCCGCGTAAGCATTTTTCTAGTGTTGGAAAGACCATGCCTGAAACTTACCAAGGGGTGGGACTTGTCCCAAGTGGTGTCATGTATGTATCCATGGATGGGAATTGTGCTGCTAATGAGAATATTCGTGAAGCTAAGAACACTCCTCTTGAACCCAGTCACGCAGCAAGGAATTCTACAATGATGAATAATACTGGTAGGCCTCCTATTCGAAAGAGGACATTAGGGAGAGATGCTCAGAACCTGCTGGAATATTTCAAGAAAATGCAGGCCGAGAATCCTGGTTTCTTCTATGCCATACAACTTGATGAAGAAAATCGCATGTCGAATGTATTTTGGGCCGATGCAAGATCACGGACGGCATACTGTCATTTCGGCGATGTCGTGACCCTGGACACAACATACAAAGTGAATCAATACAAAGTTCCTTTTGTTCCATTTACTGGGGTGAACCATCATGGCCAAATGATTTTGTTTGGTTGTGCACTTCTTTTGGATGATTCTGAGGCTTCTTTCTTGTGGCTCTTTAAGACTTTTTTGACAGCAATGAATGACTGCCAACCTTTTTCTATAATTACAGATCAAAACAAAGCCACTCAATCAGCAGTGTCTCAAGTTTTTCCCCAAACACGCCACTGTATAAGTAAGTGGCATGTTTTGAGAGAAGGCCAAGAAAAGTTGGCACATGTTTGTCATGCTCATCCAAACTTTCAGGTTGAACTTTATAATTGTATTAACCTAACGGAGACCATTGAGGAATTTGAGTCATCTTGGAGTTTCATCCTTGATAAATATGAGCTCAGAAGAAATGATTGGCTTCAGTCATTGTATGATGCTCGTGCTAAGTGGGTTCCAGCATATTTTCGTGATTCATTTTTCGCTGCAGTATCTCCTAATAGAGGATTTGAAAGTTCTTTTTTTGACGGTTATGTCAACCAACAGACTACATTACCAATGTTCTTTAGGGAGTATGAAAGGGCTTTAGAGAACTGGTTTGAGAAGGAAATAGAAGCAGATTTTGAAACTATCTGCACCACACCAGTTTTAAAGACACCTTCACCCATGGAAAAACAGGCTGCTAGTCTTTATACAAGAAAAGTATTTTCTCTGTTTCAAGAAGAGCTAGTTGAAACATTTGTTTATACTGCCAATAGAATTGAAGGTGATGAGGTGAATAGCACGTTCAGAGTTGCAAAATTTGAAGATGATCAAAAGGCATATGTTGTGACATTAAACCATTCAGAGTTGAGAGCTAACTGTAGTTGTCAAATGTTTGAGTATTCAGGAATTATTTGCAGGCATGTCTTAACTGTTTTCACAGTAACCAATGTACTTCAATTACCACCCCATTACATCTTAAGACGGTGGACAAGAAATGCAAAAATTGTTGTTGGATCAGATGAACGTGCTGGTGAATTACTTGGACAGGAGTCTCTAACATCAAGATATAACAATCTATGTAGGGAAGCAATCAGATATGCTGAGGAAGGGGCAGTAGCTGTGGAAACATATAATGCTGCTTTCAATGCCCTTAAAGAAGGTGGGAAGAAGATTGCAGCTGTGAAGAAAAGTGTTTCCAAAGTTGCTCCTCCTAGCAATCAGAGTGGTGGGACTCCTTATGATGACAAAAAATCTTCTACGTCAACCTCAGATACAACCCCTCTTCTATGGCCACAGCATGATGAAATATTGAGGAGGTTTAATCTTAATGATGCTGGTGCTCCTGTTCAATCGGTTGCTGATCTAAATTTGCCACGAATGGCTCCTGTTTCCCTTCAGAGAGATGATGGTCCATCTGACAGCATGGTATGTAGAAAGGTATCATTTTTGTTTTTGTTTCTATTGTTTAATGTTTAATATATTATTTAGTTTGTAATAGGAAAGCATGAAATTGATCCGATCCTTATTGGTTCAATTAGGTGGTTCTCCCCCATCTGAAATCAATGACTTGGGTAATGGAGAACAAAAATTCAACTCCTGGGAACAAAGTAGCTGTTATCAATTTGAAGGTATGCTTGTTATAAAACTCAAACTATAAAATGCTTGTGTAAGTATTATTCATTTATTGCTCAAGAGTTAGTTGACATCCTATTGCTTTATATGCATTGGAAGCAACTTATGTTGCCACTTGAAGGCATAGCCATTTTGGGTTTAAACTTGCCTTTATCCTTTAATAGCATACTTGAACCAGTTAAGTGTTTAAGCTCTTTAACTCGTCTCAAATTTTACTGTTGCAGTTGCAAGATTACAGCAGGACTCCATCAGCAGAATCTGAGGTTAAGTTTCAGCTCTCAAGAGTTTCTTTGGAACCGATGTTGAAGTCTATGGCCTACATTAGTGAGCAGCTCTCAACACCAGTTAATAAGGTTGCTGTAATAAATCTCAAGGTATGCGATTCTTATAGGGTTTTTCATTCAAATCTGACCATCCATAAGCTATGTTGCGTTGTAGTTCTACTATTACAAAAGCTGATATTTGTGCTTCTTGGCACATTTTTAATTGGTAAAATTTTGGAGTGATTATCTTCATAACTAGCATTAAGGGGTTTATAGGTTGGGGAAAGATATGCGCATGTTGATTTTCTCCTTATGAAGCTAGAATATGTCATTAAGAACCCTTGTGATTGTTAAGGCTGGTCTGGTGAGGAGGATACTGATATTAGTTATCTGTTCCAGAGCTTCCTGATGTAATGAAGGATTTTGCCTTATCTTGTGTCAGATGATTTCTGGTATTGTCAGTAGGTTTTAAAACTTTTTGGTGGGGTAATATACCTTCCAGGATTTCATAAGACTAACATTTTGTATTAACCTTAATGATTTATATAATAGATTTGCACCAGTCTCAGTTCAAAGTATAAACATATTGGGGACAAACAGAGAGTGGCGGTCTCTGGCATCTTCCAACCAAATGGGAAGTAGCATTCCAACTTAGAAGTCACATTAGGAGGCAAATAGCCCCTATTTTGAGAAGGAATCATGTTCATTGTGCTTATGAGCCAACATTAGCTTGACTGGAACTATTGCTATTCAGTTCATGTTATTTTTATAGTTATTGTTTATAGATTAGATGTGGGATTGTTAGGTCGTTATTCTTTTCAGGAACATGACCTTGTGGAAATTGTATCTAATACATGCTCCTTCAAAGAAAGGGCAAGCCACCTAAGTAAGGATGGGAAAGGATATGGGTAGAGCCGTAGAGGTCAAAAGATCAAACTCTAATGATGTAACTGAAAAAAAGGGAAGAGCATGATCAGAATGGTTCAAATCTTACCAGCGATTATATTTTTTGTTTTAACTGCAATAGTAGGTTATAAAGTCTCTCTTGATCCTCTATCTTTGTGCTTTGTCCAGTATATAAATATTGAACGTAATAATTTAAATTGTTTCAGCTTCAAGATACTGAGACAACTTCTGGGGAGTCTGAAGTAAAGTTTCAGGTGTCCAGGGATACATTGGGTGCCATGTTACGATCAATGGCTTATATTCGTGAGCAACTTTCTCATGCTGTAAGGTTTCATGTTCCTGTTATTTATATGCATGGCGATGGATGAATTATTTCTTCAAAAAGATCACTTACGTTCTTATATTAATAAACTCACTTATAAAATGGTAAAAATATGGTTTCTTGTCGAGGTGCCAAATCTTTATGCGATGCCAGCCCTTTTGATTCAATGACAACCCAAACTTTTTTAATATTTTGCTCTTTTGATTGAATTATGACCCAACACTTCTCCCCCATATCAGAAGCACCACTTCTTTTGAACCAGTATACAAGTGTAATTTAGGCACTTAAAACTGTCTGTTCCCGTATGCAATGCTTCTCCCTTCATGGAACTTTTGTTTGCAGCGTGTGGGTTATTGTTCCCATGACTGTTTGAGGACAGTAGTGGGTTTGCCATGCCTAAAGACTTTCTTAATAACTAACCAATCAACACACACGAGGCATAATTGGTTTTCAATCTGCAGCTTTTCTAATCCTGTTAAGATTTCAGTTTATTGTATTGCCAGGGTTTTTATGTTACAATTTAAGTGAGTATGTAGCAATCTACTTGGTATTATGTTTTAGTTTGACCTAAAATATATACTTTCAAGACTCAAGCTTCCTTTTCTGGTTTCTTTCTTGAAATAAAAAATTAATGTATGTTAAAATTGGCAGGGAGACATGCAGTCAGAGCCTGTATGGAAAAGGCAACGAAAATAAGGCTGCGAAGTTTCTTTTCCATGCTCAGGTGGGTTTGTGACTACTTTGATGGCAGTGTGTGGTGCCCCGTCAATACACGAATGAATGGCTTAGAAAATGTAGTGTTTATTTTCATTTGGATAGGCTTTATTTTAGGAAAACAAATTCTCTGCACAGATTTGTTGCCTAACTTATTTGTAAATGTATCGTGTCATAAGCAGCAAGTTTGTAACATATGGAATCAGTTGATATATCCCCACTCTATCCCCCTTCTCCTTTTCTACCAAAACAACCTGACCCTCTCTAAGTGAGTAAGAATTTGGGTTTCAATTTACCCTTCTTAATCCTAAGCCTCTAGGCATCATGCAGTGAGCGGGCTGTTTGGGTCCTCTCTATGGAAAGGATGTCCCTTTGTACCTTGAGGTATGAAAGAAAGTTGGATAGGTTAGATTTTAATGATTATTTTAAATCTGTTTAATCTAATTTCTCAAAGTTTGCAGGTGAAAAATTGTTTGGTTCTGCGTGAGAAGAGGATAATTTGCAATAGATCACTTAGATTCAAGTTTTTGGATTTGTCAGAGTACTTTCTCACACACACATACACTGTATAGGTGAAACAATATGTGAATATGACCAATTTAGTAGTGCTATCGACCTTTTCATCTATCTCCAAGTCTTGCTTTTCTTTTTGCTTACCTTTAAACATCGCTTGATTAGGATTCAGGCTAACCAAATGATTTCCTTTTGGTAATTAAAACCATCGTTTTAATGCACTGAAAATTGGGACTTTGTAGGGTGTTGTAATGTTATTTGTTTCCGTGTTTTGAAGGGTGCTCACCACCATATGACATTATTTTATATTCCTTCTGTTCCTAAATATAGGAATCAATTAACCTCTTCTTTTGGAGAGTTTAAAGAAGCAAAATAAGTTATATTGAAGTATTTATATTTATATTTATATTTATCGTTCTCTTTCAAACATTTTTTAACTTATAAATTGATATATAATATGATGATATATAACATGTTATGATTAAGCAACATATTTAGTTTCTTTAATAAACTTAAAAAGTTAGTTGATTCTTATATTAAGAACAAGAGGAGGTATGATTTTTTAAATTTGTGTTCCCCTAAAATGAATGATCCATATTTTTAGTCATGCGAATTCAGAATGTCTAATACGTGAGCTGATATCTTGGTTAGTGTGGGCAAGTGTCTGAAAAACTCCGACTGTAGCAACTTATATCCATTAATTAGATCACACTTGGAGCAGAAGACAGTTGCCGACTCCATACGAGAGATCATTGATTTCTCTCTCTCTCTCTCTCTCTCTCATTTGTTTTTGGATTGTCCAACTATCATTAATTAATTCTACTAGTAAAGAATATGAAATTATTCGAAAAATAAAAATAAAAATGTATTTGTTATAAATATATGAAAGTGTGGATGCCCATTGGACTCAATCCATCAACAATGTATTATATTACATAGGTATGTAGGTAACACAGGTTGCCGCCCACATAGCTCACAATTAGGGAATGGAGAAATCAAGTAGTATGTGTGTTTGTGTGCTGGACGTCATTACTGCACCGCCAGGAATATCTATTATATATTGCAATGTAATAAATGAGGTGGATGTCTCCATGGGCTATAAATAGCCCCATACTCAACGCATATTGTGATGATGTTGGAAAGAAAAAGTGTATGAATATAAGTTCTCAACTTTCTCTCAAAACTCTTTGTTGGAAATTATGCCCTAGGGGCAAGTCATTGTTCTCCATTAAGTTATCACTTCGTTCGCATGTTTATGGTGATAACTGTATCCCAAGATATATCTTATAGATTATCCTAAATGTCCCTGGTCGGTCATCTACGCGGGAGCGAAGATGAGTTAAGACCAGTATGACTTTGATGAGGTATGGAGATACGAATCCAAGTCATGAGCACTTGTAAGAGTACAAGGTGCTGGACCGACCCACTATGAGAAAGCTACATGGATTAAGTCATAAGAATATCTCATGTATAACCGCGTCACAACGCCCTATGACCTAAGATCATCATGGATTCCTACATGATGAGTCACTGGTCTTTGACCTAGTCAAAAGTCACCTTTGACCGGGTGATGATAAAGGCTGGGATTGGGATCAGTGGTTTTCATGCGGAGGAATGTGAATGGTCAAGATGGAATTTGTCCCTCACATTTGTAGAGAGATAATACTGGGCCCCTCGATGAGTGAGTCTAAGAAATGTATGGCCATACTGTGGTGGAAAAGAGTTTCCATTTCACTTATTAGACTGCTCGAGAATCGAGAAAGTAATGGTCAAGAAAAGGAAGTTGACGTTATCCATGCCTCATCCTTGACCGAATTATCGCGTGACAAAAGGGACGTGACATGGTTGTACGATAGGTAGTATCGTGTCATCGATCCCCATGTGAATTGGGTAGTCGCAATGTCTTGCTAGAGGCCACTTGCGACTTGTGAGCTGATACAGTCTTGACCCACTGCCAATCTCATATAGGTCTGCAGGGTCGCACACAAGAATAATCCAACACGGGTAAAAATGTCCAAATTCATTGAATCTCAGATTAATTTGAGATTAAATGAATACTGAATTTAATCTAAGATATATATATGTATATATATATATTAAATTCGAAAATAATATAATAATATTATTTAATGGAGATTATAATATTATTATATGATATTTGTTTTATATTTAATTTATCGGATAAATTAATATCTAAAACAAATAGAGATATTATATCTCATTTGATTTTCGAATAAAGATATCATTATCTATTTAATTTAAATTGAGATATTGTATCTCAAATTTAATTAAATAGATAGATATCATTTCTCGGATTTAATTTATAGAGATAAATTAAATCAGAAGGCTTTTAATTTGAATTAAATAAATACATTAGATTAAATCTATTAGATAGATTTAATTAATATATTTTTTAATTAAAATTCGAAATTCAAAATTAATGGGGATTAATTTTGAATATAATACGCCGATGGGTTTAGAAAAACCTACGGGACTTTTAGTCGAGCGTGTTAGAAAGCCGCGAGAAACCCTAAAGCAAAAAGAGAGAGACACACAGTTTGAGGCGTTAGCACGCTACCGCGTCCGTGTTCGGAGATTGTTCGTGTGGATACCGGTAGAGGAAGCCAATTCTAAGAGTCGTCTTCTGCTGATCGAGAAGGTAGCCCACCAGTTCAAAGAGAACGAGACGTGGACGAATTCACTACAGTTTGGGTTTTCTTGATCACCATGAGAAAATGTGCACAAAGGTTTGTGTAGATTCTTGAGCTACTAGTTCGCTAAAATCAAAGGAAAACCTCCGGCTCCAGATGATTCCGAGTTCTCTATAAGGTATGATTCGGGTTCCCTAACCTTGATTTAAATGCACCTGAGTGATCCTCGGGACGGGATTCGTAAAAAATTTTAATCCGCTACGTGTACGGATCCCAATACTCTTGTCCCTTTTCTTTTACCTTATTATTACGTTAGTTTTATAATACGTTATCAGCACGAAGCTCTAGCCAAGGTATAATTTTCTTATCATCTTTTAATGATTATATTATATGTTTATTTTACCTATCTGGGATGATCTTAACCACTATATGAAATTAAAGAAATAATTTTATCAAAGGCTTTAGATATCAAATTCCATGGTTAAGATCGAAGATTATTATTACTCGTTTATATTATGATATTTAAACTAGTATTGCTTGTGAAATTTCTATTTATTTCATGCATGATTATATTCTCCTTCTATTTATAAACTAAGTCTTGGTGAGGATTACCCCCATCTTAGTTCATTTCTCTTACTGGTGTGGATTACCCCCATCTTTATGGTGTGGATTACCCCCATTTTTATTTCTTTTACTGGTGTGGATTACCCCAATTCTTATTTCTGGTGCGGATTACCCCCATTTTTATTTCTTTTACCGGTGTGGATTACCTCTGGAATTAATTCATTTCTTTAAAAGTTATTTTTATTTCTTTTACCGGTGTGGATTACCCCCGGACTTAATTCATTTCTTTAAAGGTACTTTTATTGCTAACATTGATATTTTGTATAGCCAGAAGCTATATATATATATATATATATATATATATATATATATATATATATATATATTATTTATTTATTTATTTCTTATTTTAAAACTATATGACTAGAAGTCATGATTTCTTATATATGGCCAGAAGCCTTATAAATTCAATTTCTGATAATAAGATCTAAATGGTCAGAAGCCGCAAAATTGTAGTTTTTATTATAATATCTTACTTGTTGTCATATGAATTTCCCGTTATTAATTCTTGTTTATTTCTTTTCATTAGCCTGAACCATGACAAACACAACAATCACATCCCTTACAAAACTTGAATTTGTAGCTCTTGATATTTCTGGAAAAAATTACTTATCTTGGGTGCTGGATGCGGAAATTCACTTGAATGCCCTTAGTCTAGAAGACACAATTAAAGAAGGAAACCAGCCTTCTAATCAGGAAAAGGCCAGATCCATGATTTTCTTACGCCACCATTTACATGAAAATTTGAAAATAGAATATTTGACGATGAAAGACCCACTAGTTCTCTGGAACAATCTAAATGAAAGGTATGATCACCAGAAGATGGTCATCCTCCCAAAAGCTCGTCATGACTGGATTCAACTGCGTTTACAAGATTTTAAATCTGTGAGTGAATATAACTCAGCCATGTTTAGAATTACTTCTCAGTTGAAATTATGTGGAGATAAAATTACTGATGAAGACATGTTAGAAAAAACATTCTCTACATTTCATGCCACCAATTTGCTCCTGCAGCAGCAATACCGTGAAAAAGAATTCAAGAAATATGTTCAATTAATTTCTTGTCTCCTTGTGGCTGAGCAAAATAATGAGCTTTTATTGATGAACCATGAATCTCGTCCAACAGGCTCAACTCCACTCCCAGAAGTGAATGTGGTAACCAATGAAAAATTTAGAGGCCGAGGACGGGGACGTAAAAGTGGCTACAACTGAGGAGGTCGTGGTCATGGCCGTGGTTCAAATCGCGGTGGATTTAATTCCCGCTCTAAGGGAGGAAGGATTGAAAAGAACCCCAGAAGGGAAACCAGTGGGAATAACAAGTATACTGAAAATGCATGTTATCGTTGGCAAAGGTGATTGGTCTCGTATCTGTCGTACGCCAAGACATTTGGTCGATCTTTACCAAGAATCACTGAAAAGAAGTGGTAAAGGGCCGAGGACTGAAGCAAATCATGTTGATATGGCTGAAAATTCTGAGCAAAAAGACATAGATATTAATTATTTAGAAGCTACTGATTTCTTAGCATAAATTATCTTTGTCTGTTCGTATCACTATGTTTTGACTATGTTTTTGTATGATCAAACTTGTTTCTATTATCTATCTTTCTTTTAACTATGCTTTTATTCATTTTCATGTATCTTTTAATGAAGAATGAATTTCCGTTGTATCAATCCTGAAGATTTATGTCTCGTTGATAGCGCAGCAACCCACACTATACTAAGAAATGATAAATATTTCTCTTCCTTATTAATGCAAGAAACCAACATTCAGACTATATCTGGTAGTATAAATTTGATTGAAGGCTCCGGAAGAGCTAATATTTTGCTACCTGAAGGAACAAAATTATGCATTGATAATGCATTTTATTCTACCAAATCTAAAAGAAATTTGTTGAGTTTCAAAGATATTCGCAGAAATGGATATCATATAGAAACAACAATTAGTAATAATCAAGAATGTCTTGCTATAACGAATATTGTTTCTGGTAGAAAATGCACATTAGAATGCCTTCCTACTTTTTCTTCTGGATTGTATTATACATTTATAAGCACAATTGAAACACATGCTATTGCAAACCAGAAGTTTGTCAACACAAACCAGAAGTTTGTTAATGAATTTAATGTTTGGCATGACCGGTTAGGCCATCCTGGATCAACTATGATGCGACGAAGAATTGAGAATTCATGTGGACATACCCTGAAGTGTAAACAAATACAACATCCCATGATTTTTCATGTGCTGCTTGTTCCAAGGGAAAGTTAATCATTCGGCCATCACCAAGCAAAGTAGAAAGTGAGTCACTCACATTTCTAGAACGGATACAGGGAGATATTTGTGGGCCAATACACCCACCATGCAAACCATTCAGGTATTTTATGGTTTTAATTGATGCATCAACCAAATGGTCGCATGTTTACTTATTATCTTCCCGCAACCTGGCGTTTGCAAGATTACTTGCTCAATTGATTAGATTAAGAGCACATTACCCTGATTATCCTATCAAGAAAATACGTCTTGATAATGCTACTGAATTTACTTCACAAGCTTTTACTGAATATTGTATGTCCCTTGGAATTAATGTTGAACATCCTATAGCTCATGTTCATACGCAAAATGGACTTACAGAATCTTTGATTAAACGATTGCAACTGATTGCAAGACCCTTACTTATGAGATCTAATCTCCCAATTTCTGCTTAGGGTCATGCCATTCTGCATGCAGCAATGTTAATTCGCATCAAGCCAACTAGTTACTTAAAGATTTCCCCCCTACAAATGGTTTTTGGTCAAGAACCTAATATTTCTCATATACAGATTTTTGGTTGTGCAGTATATGTGCCAATAGCACCACCACAACATACTAAAATGGGTCCTCAAAGAAGAATGGCAATATATGTTGGGTATGAATCTCCTTCAATAATAAAATATCTAGAACCATCTACAGGAGATTTATTTACGGCACGATTTGCCGATTGTCATTTTGATGAATCAGTTTTCCCAACATTATGGGGAGAAAATAAGCAGTTGGGTAAAGAGATTAGCTGGAATGAATTATCATTGGCTCATTTTGATCCTCGTACGAAACAATGTGAACTGGAAGTTCAAAAGATAATTCATTTGCAGAATTTAACTAATCGAATGCCGGAAGCATTCACTGACCCAAAGAGAGTGACTAAGTCACATGTCCCAGCTGCTAATGCTCTTATTCGAATTGATGTCCCTGAAAGACAACCTATTACAAATGAATCAAAAGCATGCCTGAAGCGTGGCAGACCAATCGGTTCTAAAGATAAAAATCCTCGAAAGAGAAAGGGAGCTAAGAATATAGATGGTCAAGTCGAGGATAATCAAGAAAAGTCAGTAGTTCTAGAAGAGCCATCTCTTGAAGAGTTATTATCTCCAGAAGAGAATGTTGTAGTCCCAGAAAAGACCCAGGTACCTAAAACATGTGAAAATAATGAGATCTCAATAAATTATGTTATGAATGGTATCCGATAGGACCGAAATGAAGTCAACGTTGATGACATATTTGCTTATCATATAGCAAGTGATGTAATGAATGATGATGAGGATCATGAGCCAAAATCCATTAGCGAGTGCTAACAGAGAAAGGATTGGCCCCTATGGAAAGATGCTATAAATGCAGAATTAAAATCACTGGCAAAATGAAAAGTATTTGGGCCTGTAGTCCCTACACCTGAAGATGTAAAGCCAGTTGGATACAAATGGGTCTTTGTAAGAAAAAGAAATGAAAAGGGTGAAATTACAAGATATAAGGCACATCTTGTAGCCCAAGGCTTTACACAAAGACCAGGCATTGATTTTGAAAAAACATATTCACCAGTAGCAGATGCAACTACTTTTCGCTATTTGATTAGCTTAGCAGTAAATGAAGGACTTGATTTGCATTTAATGGATGTTGTGACAACCTATTTGTATGGCTCACTTGATAATGACATTTATATGAAAGTCCCTGAAGGACTCAAGGTGCCGGAAGCACCAAATTCAAGTTCTCAAAAACAATACTCGATTAAATTAAATAAGTCCATGTATGGCCTGAAGCAATCAGGGCGTATGTGGTATAATTGTCTCAAGGATTATTTGTTGAAAGAAGGATATAAAAATGACCCAATATGCCCATGCATTTTTATGAAGAGATCTAACAATGAATTTGCTATAATTGCTGTTTATGTTGATGATATCTACATCATTGGAACTCCTGAAGAACTCCAAAAGGCAATTAATTGTTTGAAGAAAGAATTTGAAATGAAAGATTTGGGCAGAACGAAATTCTGTCTTGGACTACAGATCGAGTACCTGAAGGATGAGATCTTTTTATATCAAGAAACTTATACAAAGAAGGTCCTAGAAAGATTTTATATGGATAAGTCACATCCATTTTGTACTCCAATGATTGTAAGATCCTTGCATGTCGACAAAGATCCATTCCGACCTCAGATAATCAACGAAGAAGGTGAAGAAGAACTACTTGGTCCAGAAGTACCATATCTTAGTGTCATTGGAGCACTGATGTATCTTGCTAATCATACACGTCCCGATATATCATTTGCAGTGAATTTATTAGCAAGATATAGTTCTACACCAACACGGAGACATTAGGATGGAGTAAAACGCATTTTTCGTTATCTCAGAGGCATTATGGACATGGGGCTATACTACTCAAATACATCCAAACATGAATTGATTGGTTATGCTGATGCTGGATTTATATCTGATCCACACGATGGTAAATCACAAACTGGTTATCTGTTTACATGTGGAGGTGTAGCTATTTCATGGCGATCTATGAAGCAGACTACATCATCTAACCTTGCAGAAATTCTAGCAATGCATGAAACAAGTTGAGAATGTATATGGTTGAGGTCAATAATACATCACATTCGAACAACTTGTCATTTATCTTCAGGAAAAATGGATCCAACTGTTCTATATGAAGATAATGCTGCATGTGTTGCTCAACTTAAAGAAGGTTATATCAAGAGCGATAGAATAAAACATATTTTACCAAAATTTTTCTTTACTCGCGATCTTCAAAAAGATGGTGAAATTGATATCCAGCAAATCAGTTCAAGTGAAAATCTGGCAGATTTGTTCACTAAGTCAGTTCCTGAAGCAAGTTTTGAAAAGCTTGTCCATGGTATTGGCCTCCGAAGACTCAAAGATCTCATCTGACGTTGTCAAGAGGGGGAGTTGATACACGTTGTACTCTTTTTTCCTATCTAGGTTTTATCCCACTGGGTTTTCCTAGAAATGTTTTTAATGAGGCAACACTGAAAAGTGTATCAATGAATGATGTACTCTTTTCTTTAGCTAGGTTTTTATCCCACTGGGTTTTTTCTAGTTAAAGTTCTTAATGAGGTACATTCATAATGGACATCCAAGAGGAAGTGTTATGAATATATGAAAGTGTGGATGCCCATTGGACTCAATCCATCAACAATGTATTATATTACATAGGTATGTAGGTAACACAGGTTGCCGCCCACATAGCTCACAATTAGGGAATGGAGAAATCAAGTAGTATGTGTGTTTGTGTGCTGGACGTCATTACTGCACCGCCAGGAATATCTATTATATATTGCAATGTAATAAATGAGGTGGATGTCTCCATGGGCTATAAATAGCCCCATACTCAACGCATATTGTGATGATGTTGGAAAGAAAAAGTGTATGAATATAAGTTCTCAACTTTCTCTCAAAACTCTTGTCCCTTTTCTTTTACCTTATTATTACGTTAGTTTTATAATAGTATTGACATTTTTCAAATGTTTTGAGATTGAACTGTTTTGAAAGGTTAAAGGTATTCAGATACTGCTGGAATGTACGAACACGATCGCGCAACATCTTTGAAAGGTTTGTAATCATTCTCTGAATTAGACGAAAACAAATAGACTATAAAACATGCGAAACTATTACAGCACGTTATTTATTAGATTAGATATTCCAGGATGCCACGGATTTTTTATCACGTTAAATAAAAATAATTTAAATCAAACGAACTAATTTCCCTGGACCAAAGCCAGATAGACATAAACAATCCATTGATAAAATTACACACCATTACTTTTCTGCTTAAATCATGCTACTGATTCAAATTGATATGCTATTTGGAATTCCCTTTCCAGTAACTCCAGGACCAGAAAATGGCTTCATTAGCTCATAAGGCACAATCCCAGCTCCGTTCCTATTCCTCAGCTTCTCATCACCATTCCTTGCGTCTATAATCTCCTCAATCTTCTTCAGCCTCCCATTAAACCTCACAAATGCTGCATTTATGGCTGGATCCTCAGCCCATGAAGGCTCTATCTTCTGCCCAATATACTCTTCATCTGGGGAATGGTCAGATAGCAGATAAAGAACTGCCATCACTATAGTGGCCTGAAGCTGTGAAGGGAAATTCTCCAACAGGCTTTGCTCAGGATTGTTCAGAAATCTCTCCCACTCTTCCTTAGAAGGATCCTCTGTAGGCATTTTGTTTCTGGCAATGGAGGGTCTGTTGGGGAAGTAGCCTGCATAAGCATATTGGGAAAAGTTCACAGAAGCATGATGAGCTGAAGCTAGCCAGGCTATGGTGGTGAGGATGTGAATTAGGTCTTGTGGGGTTTGGAGATTTGGCCACCATGGTTCGTTCTTCTTGTCTCCATGGCCCACTGTTTTGATCTCAGTCCACCATGCTTGGAGCTCCTGGTCTGACTCCACGAGGCTTGAGTTCGGATAGTAGTGAGTCACATAGTCTGTGAACCACTGCTTGATGGCATCCCATATGAGAAGGCCATCATTGGCAAAAGGGTAGTCTGCTATTTTTAGCTTCAAGCCATGTGGCGCATTAGGATCTTCCTCTGCCATTCCTCTGCAGCATCAACAACAGTATCAATGTCAGCTTATAAAGCATAAGCACACTAATTCTGAGGCCTGATACACAAATTGAATGATGTTGTTGCGAATTCATACCAACATGTGTCTGATAATATTCACATTTATAAAATGTATGGTTGGAACACAATTGAGACACATCAATCATAGTTAAAATAAGATATGCTTGAGCTTGGACGTTTGCCATTTAGATACAACCAAATGAAGTAAACAGAAATAAAACAGAGACTAAGATTTTATAACTTCAATTTTAAAAGACTTAATTCTCGAACTTATAATTTTACAAAGACCAAAAAATAAAATTATGTGAAAATAAAGAACAAAACAAATTTTCCAGAAATTCCTTTAAGACTGTATCACTAGATGGCAAGTGATGAGCATATATGATATTTGTACCTGTCAATAAGATCACTGGGAAGTGCCTGTAAATCAAACCTCCAAAGCTCGTCATACACGTCAGAACTGAACTCCATAGAATACTTTCCAGTTGAGAAAGAGATCTCAATGATGCCATTGGCATTGATGAGTGCTTGACGAGCAAGAGCATTGATCTCCATTGTATATCTCAGATGAGGATGTAGCAACCTGTAAATTGGATGCATCGTACTGAGCTGTCTGTTTGTTGCTATCACAAATGGTTCTACAGCACCGTGACTTCTTAGCCTGCAAATATTGGCATGCATACTTAGTTTTAATTCCAAGGTGATCCTAAACTTCTATTGATGCCTACAATGTGGAAGCTCGTGTTTCAACTAGAAATCAAAGACATGCTTCTTCTACCATACTATCAATGACATTATTTGCTGACCAAAAGATTATATGGTATCATTACCAGAAAATGAAAAGAGTTATATACTATTACTATATTTCCTCTGCAATGAAATTTAAACAAAACAAAACTTTTCAAAGTGGTTAAAGATCTTTGAATAAACTGATTGATATTAACTGGTCTCAAAGAGATGACTATGAGGTTTATACTCATGCATAGTAAACTGATTCTTTGGTAAATACAAAAGTTAGACCTCAAGAAGAACAACCAACTCCATATAAATCCTATTAGCATCCCTCTGTTACTTCACAAAAGGACTAATAGGAAGGTTAACACTTTTTCAAGAATTAATTCTTGCTTTCACTATTCTTGAAGTACTGAGATGAGTGATTTCGCAATGATTTAATGAATGTTATATTTTATACCTGTTTGTTATTATTATCATTATTATTAGAACAAGGAGCTTTCATTAGTCAATGAAGAAAATAAAAGTAAGTCAATGCATGAAAGGTGGGTAGAAGATAAGAGCATGGAAATACGAACCAATGGGTGATAAGTTCATGAACACCAGAATCATGGGCAAGGACATGAGCTTTGGCAAGCCTCCAAAGCCAAAGGTTGGTGGAACCACAAGAAGGCGTGAAGACTTGCTTCCACTGTGGTTTGCCATCCGTCGGTGGTCTAGTTAGCTCAATAGCCAGTGGCTTCAATGTGCCTTGTGTGGTCAAGAAGAAGACTGTCCTTGATCCATACAATGTCCTTCCCTCAAGTTGCCTCACTTTGTTCACATATGGCAGTAGTAAATCATGATAATCTATGATGAACAACTTCTTCTCTTCAATGGCCTGTATTGCATATATGTGTATTCATTAAACAACCTTATGAGTTATGACCAATGTTTTACTGAAATGATTGGTTATTGGGTCAATGAAAACAATGCTGCACATGACGGTCTATTTTTTCAACTGTGATCGAACCACGCTTAGATAATATGAGTTTAGTTAAAATTGTAACATGCAGGACTAATCAAATTTTCTGTAACATTGCGTAACAATTATGTTCAATTAAGTTAATAGAGTACCTTGTCAACAGTGTTGTAGCAACCTATCTGTTGCTCAATTACATCTCTGGTGATTGCTGATTCAGGCGGACCATAGATACTGGGGTCTAATTTACTGATCAGTGGCCATTCCTGCATGATAAATATAATATAGACCGAGAAGAAACATGTAAGATTATTGAAAATACATAGCTAATGTAGTAATAATATAATATATTCACATCAGATCGTACCTTAACCAGTTTTATGGTACAGGGGTTAACACCTGCCAGAGTCTCTCTGGCAAACTCCTCATCAGAAAGCCAAAAGAATCCATCCCCTGCAATTCCAAATTTTACAAATATATCAAAGTACAGACTAAAGAGAATTACAAGCAGTAAATTAATTGGTACTAATATCATTTATAAGCTCTTTTTCTATTGGCTTGAACTTTTGAATTAAATTATACTTACTGTTGATCGTATCAGGGGCCTCAAAGCGCAAGCGTTGTTGATGATCAGAAACAGCTTGAATGAGTTTGGGCAAGAACGTCTGGAGGAGTCCATTTCCACTGTTCTTGAGAGGTGGCACCTTATACCCCTCTTTGAAAAGCATATCTATTTCTGAGAATGTCAGAAATCCAAGGTTTTGATCTGTCACCGCCGCATCTAAGGATGGTAACAGTGCACTCACCCCTGCGGATACGGTGGTTGCCGTGAACTGAGTCTGCTTCGTCTGTGAGAATGCTTCGTCTCGAGGAACGTACACATTTGAACTTCTCTTCTCCGAATTTGGATCTGCATATATCCATAGCACAACACATTTCCATAATTAAGCATCTAAAGAATGCGACCTGCGTAAATAATAGCTTGGACCAGTGAAAACAGTTGGGTTGCATATATATCTGAAATTCTGATAAACAAAATTGATGAAGAAATGAAGAAGCTAGGCCAAGAAAGGTGTACCTGAAGAAGAAGGTGGGCGACCAGTACGACAGCGTCTAGGGTAGGGATGAAGAGAGCCGCCGAGAACGGGTCGGGCGAGGTCGATGTCGGAGTCAGGGTCACCCAGGTCATTGTAGAAGTCGTAGTCATATATTCTGTCCGTACTCTTTCTCTCTCCGTCGCCATTGCCTCTTACAGCCACCAGCTCCTCCTCCCTTAGCTTTCTCAGACCACTTGGTGTTTGTGATGGCAAATACGACTGCATTACCATGCACATAGAAATACAATAATCCCATTTTTTTAATCAATTCTCTACTCTCAAATTAATTAATTAAATTACGCATGCACGTTAATGCTATCAACAATATATATATATATAAAATTATCGATCTCATGAGTCATGAGTTCCTACAAAGAAATCGCATATAAAGAGCTAGCAAGGCCTAGAGGGCTTAATAATTAAGGTTCTTTTTTTTTTTTTTTTAATTACAATAATTAAGGTTCTTATTTGAATGATTCGATGCTATTCTATTCATAGCTAAGTTTGTTTTGCATGAGAACCCAAAAGGAATGGTAGATTTTTCAACCTTGTGATGCAATGATAAAATTAAAATACACATGTTAATTTGGTCATCATATTGCGAATGAAACATGCATGTAATTAGAAGCTTATAAAAGTTAATTTAATTATATTAATAAATTTAGTTAAGCTAGATAATATGATATTTAGTTTCTAAAATATCCTAAGCATCTTCTTTAATTTCTTTATTCTCTCTCCTTATTGATTAATATTAAGGGAATATCAATAAGGACAAATTAAGAAAATATTGACAAACATACAAACTATATCTTATATTTAGAATGAAGATCAACTCCCATAATATGTCTTATTTAAGAAGCAGGGAGAATACTAACCAAACAAATCTTTTTGTAAAAAGTAAAATGGTAGAGTAACTGTTTTAAGTAGGGTTTACATTACATGCTTATCCAAAAGATGGCATGTAGTGCTCATCTCTCTAATTTTGGGATGAGAACCATTTTTTTATTTTTCATGTATTTTTATTGTATGTTGCACTTAAAATATTTTTTTTGTACCCAATATTTCAAATTAATTAATTTCTAGTTCTACCTTTAGAAATTTTTTTCCTATGGCACTAGTATCTTGAAATTAATATTGATCTAAAATATTTTTTGAATGCCCACTATCTTAATTGAATTAATTTTTAGTGCATAAAATGTTTTTTCAAAAATTTTTTTTTTTTAAAAAAAAAAACCCTTTTATTTGGAATTGAGTACTACATGCTTATCTTTTGAAAGATGAGCATGAAATGTGGATTCGATTGATAAATTAGGAAAAGATTGAAAAATATATAAATCATGTTTATATTTATGATTAATATCAATTCCTCAAATATGTCTTATATCAAAACACGAAAGGGATATCAACTCAAGAATTCTGTTTTATAAAAAATAAAATGGTAGAGAAACTGTGTTTTAGGTAGGTACATAAGCCAAGGGTATGCATCCTAAAATAAACAAGCATTCATGAGTACGGTAGAGGGCGGAGAGACATATGCAGTACATGATATGATTGAAGGGGCAAAATGATACTGTTCATGTTGAAAAGAAAGTAACCTTGTTGGAGAAGAAGACTCTGAGGAGAGAAGGCTGAAGCCATGAATCGCAGGTGAAGAGGAGAGAACCATGAGGGAAACCCTCGAGAAGAATGTCGCGAAGGAATATCTCCTTGTTGTGGTCACTCCGCACCATAACAGCCCCCACTTCCCCAAAGTCTTGTGCCACCTCAAACACGGCCTCGTACAAGAATACCTCGTCATCTGTCTTCCCTTTCCTTTCTGCTTTCCCCTTTATCGTCTTCTTCTGTGTGTTTTCCCCTTCACTCACGTCATCACAAACATATATATTCACAACGTTAATCTCAGTCTGATATTATAGTATATGGTTGAACAACATTAAGAATTAAATTACGTACGTACTGGGATCAAGGAGGCAACTGACAAGCTCAATGGCGAGAGGTTTTCCAAACAAGTCTGAATTCACATTCGACACTCTCGCCCTCCCTTTAACCTTCAAGTAATTCGCCATTCTATTATCGCTTCTTCTTCAATAATCTCTCTCTTGTTTCCTTATTACCAATATATAATACTCCACCAGTAATCTCTCCTATATTTATAGGCCAATCTCGTGGCTTGACTTTTCTAAGTTTCTGACTTTTCCTAGGCTGTCTCTGTCTCTTTCTCTGTCTGACAAGGGAAACAGATAGGCTGCTTCCTCAAGATACATACAAATACATCCGTGTGGATGAAAATCCACGGACCACGTTTATATATATACACATAAATATATATATATATATATATATGATTATCATGAAACCTCACCACCCCAGCTTCCTTCTTTTTTATTCCTTCCCACTTGCAGCTGACTCATTCAATTGCTCTGATTAATCCTGACCTTCAAGTGGCTATATATCAATACACACATATGACTGCTAAAAAAAGCCAAATACTGACGGATTTTGCGACGGAATTCAAAAATATGGAATTTTGCGATGGAATATTCCATCCGTCGCAAAATAAAAAAATTTGCAACAGAACTGTGTTTGCTACAGATTCAAAATTCCGTCGCAAATTTTGCGACGGAAACACAGTTCCGTCGCAAATTTTGCGACGGACACCATGTCCGTCACAAATTTTGCGACGAACACCATGTCCGTCGCAAAACGGCGGCCAAAAAAGGCCGCCATTTTCAGGCATTTTGCGACGGACTGATATTCCGTCACAAATATTTGCGACGGATCTATACGTCCGTCGCAAAACGGCGGCCTGAGGTGCCGCCGTGCCCTCCCTTTTGCGACGGAATTGTGTTCCGTCGCAAAAGGGGATGCTTTTTGTGACGGAAAAGCTTTTCCGTCGCAAAAATCGATTTTAACCCCCCCCCCATCCGCCATTTCCTTCGTCCGAAGCTTTACCCCTTAGCTTGAATCGCTGCCCTCACCGCCCCCAGCTCAGGCCTCACCCTCGGCTCCTCCTCCGGTCGACCCTCAGCTCCCCCTCCCCCCAGCTCGCCCTCCTCTCAGCTTCCCCCGAGCTCCCCTTGCCCCATCAGCTCCCCAACCCGCCTTCCCTGCCGGACCCAGCCCCCTTTCCCACCTCCCCCGCCGGACCCAGCTCCCCCCGCCCCCTCAGCTCCCCAACCCAGCCCCCTTAGCTGCACCTCGAACCCCCCCCGTCATCCGCCACCTGAAGGTTTGTTCTCTCTCTCTCTCTTTTTTTTTTTTAAGCTGGCCATCTGGTTGTTGTTGTTTTTCTTTTTTTTTATTATTATTATTAAATATTAGACACCCATAAACACATTTATCTCCCATTTTCCGGTGGTATCTCCCTGTGCTCCGGTCAGTGATTTTCCGACGGTGTCTCCTCTTCCTCTTCTCATACTAGTTGCTACCCATTGCACCTCTATTCCAAGTAAGCTTGCTCTCTTTTTTCTTTTTTCTGGTGTGGAAAGATTTGATTTTTTTTATTTATTATTTTCTTGAGTATTATTTTTATTTGTAATAAAATTATGTCAAAAATATTACTGGTTCTCTTTAGTGTAATTTCTGCAGAACATATCTTTTTTAATATTTTGTGTTATTTCTTTAATGTTGATTAAATTATTTGTTATTGGTTATTAATGTTGATTTGTGAGTATTAGTGATAATATTATTGTTGCATTAATTTTTTATAGTCTCTTTTTTATAATGAAAGTGTAGTAAAATTATGATATTGTTTATTAATGAGAGTATTAATGTTGCACTATTTTTTTGACTAGTCTCTTTTGTATAATGAATAAATTGTGTGTTAAATTTATGATATTGTTCGTTACTGGTTATTATTGTACATAGTGGATTATGAGTGTTGGCAGAAGATTATCAATTACATGAGTTTAGATTTTTTTTTTTTTAGTTTCTTTTCTGGCTGATTGTATTAATTACATAAATATCTTGATACACAATGTGTTTATTGATTTGGATTATACTTATAGTGTGTAGGAGGTTCCATGATTTTTTAAATTATTGGGTTTTAATGATTTTGAATTTTTTAATCTTGCATTGTTTTTTTGGGACGAAAATAAATTAAGAATGTAAATTTCACAAGTAAACACAGTTATTAAACGTATAGAATTATTTTAAGCAAAGTTTTTTCATTTCCATTTTTGTTTTTTTACAAAAAATTATTTTAAGTTAAGTTGACATCAATTTTTATTATATAATAATTCTTAAAATCACAGCATTCAATAGTATTTTGTTTTTCACTTTTTAATATTATGATCCTCTATTTGGTTTGAAGATTTTAACTACCCTGCCTCTCCTAACATAAGTGATTCATCTGAAATTTGAACTCGAGACTCAAAGGAATTATCAAAACCTTACACCGCTAAACCAACCCTATGTTGGTAATAATTTTTTTTTTTAATTAGCTTACTTTGTTTAAATATTTTTTGTTCCCTTTAAAATAAAATATTTCCAAATGTATAGAATATTAATTTATCTACGACTTTTTATGTGAGGTGAAAGTATATATTTTTTTAAGATATATAGAAAGTTTGTACTTCCAAGGCATTTATAGTATTTTCAATATTAAATATTTGTAAATTTAATAATTTTTGTTTGGAAAGGTAAATTTGTAACATAAACTCACGCTTAAATGAAAAAAGTAGCAAAAGGTAGTAATAAACATTAGAAGGCGTAAAAATGAAATTTAAAAAAGATATAAATTTTAAAAATATCTTATAAACATTAGTAAAAATAGCAGTAAAAATTATTCGCTTAAAAATTCTTTTTAAAAATACCATATAAATATTACTAAAAAAGTATACATGGAGAAAAAAAAACCAATTGCACTTTAAAATTTCAAATCAATGATTTTATTTATTAAAATAATTTGTAAATTGATAAATTTTATACTAAATACTTATTCTGTTGAATTGACCACTTTTATATATTTGTGACATGTTGAGATGTTAATTAAGTTAGTAACTGAACTAGCTTGGAAATATGGATGGCAACCATGATAGAAGTTGGATGTACAATCGCCTAACTGAGAGAAGAGAACTGACTCAAGCATTCTTGGCGGGTTTGCAAGAGTTCATCATTTTTGCTCTGGCACATTTAACTAATTCAAGTAGGGAGATCAGGTGTCCGTGTGTCAAATGTAGGTGTATAAGATTTGAAGATTTTGATGAGGTCAAAATCCATTTCTGTAAAAAGGGATTCATGAAGGATTATGAGTGTTAGGAATATCATGGCGAAGTCCGACAGACACCAACACCTAGTGCTTATTACGGGGACAGTAGTCATCGAGACAACCTTAATCAATATGAGCAGTTGGTTATGGACGCTGCGGGACCGTCGATCGGCCGATATTTCGATCCTGTTACTCATGCTGAACCGTCATACATGGGAGAGGAGACCGATACACATGCTCAACCATCATACATGGGAGAGGATCCTCATCCGAAAGCCGATAGGTTCTATAAAATGCTTCAAGAAGCGCAACGTCCGTTATGGGAAGGTTGTGAACACTTTGAAAATAGTGAATATTCATCACTATCGGCTACCCTAGCAACACTAAGCTTGAAGACTGATCACCATATGAGTGATAGGAATTACAACGAAATGATGCAGATCATAAGCAGATCATAAGCAAGGTTGTTCCCAAAGACAATAATTTGCCGAAGGATTTTTACCAAGCAAAAAGAAAGGTGAAAGAGCTTGGGCTTGGATGTGAAAAAATTCATTGCTGCCCTAGGGGATGTATGTTGTATTACAAGGATGATGCTGAGCTGACCAATTGAAGATTCTGTGGACATGACAGATATAAAGTTGTGAGGGAAGGAAGGAAAATTACCCGTCAAGTGTTAAGCAAGATGCACTACTTTCCTCTGGTGTCCAGACTTCAGAGATTGTATGCATCAGAACAAACAGCTGCTCACATGAGATGGCATCGGGAGCATCACAGGGATGAAAACTTTGTAACGCATCCTTTGGATGCTGAAGCTTGGCATAAATTTGATTAGGCGAATCATTTCTTTGCTATGGATCCCCGTAATGTCCGTCTTGGTCTATGTTCGGATGGGTTCGCTCCTTTTGATAAAACGGGCAGGAATTATTCCTGTTGGCCTGTCATTGTGACACCGTACAACCTCCCACCTTCTATGTGCATCAGAAGAGAGTTTTTGTTCCTGAACACGTTAATCCCTGGGCCATCCAACCCAAAAAAGAAGATAGATGTGTACCTCAGGCCTTTGATAGACGAGTTGAAGATGTTGTGGAATGAAGGGATTCTTACGTATGATATATCATTGAGTCAGAATTTCACAATGCGTGCTGCCTTAATGTGGACGATAAATGATTTTCCTGCATATGGGATGTTGAGTGGCTGGCAAACGTCGGGAAAGCTTGCATGCCCGGTATGTCTTGAACAGAATACGGGTTATAGCTTGCAACACAGTCACAAGGTCTGTTGGTTTGACAGGCACCGGCGATTCCTACCCCCCGATCATCCGTACAGGACAATAGAAAAAACTTCACGCGGAATGTTGTCGAACGAGCAGATCAACCTCGTCGTTTAAGTGGCCAAGAAATATGGGATAGGGTCAAGTACATTCCAAGTGTCGAAGAGGGGGCTGCTTCCAACAAACCTAAGGGATATGGTGTTGATCATCATTGGAACAAACGCAGCATCTTTTGGGAACTACCATATTGGAAAGATCAACTGTTAAGACACAACCTCGATGTCATGCATATTGAGCGGAATGTGTTTTGCAATATTCTGTACACCGTGATGGACACCAAGGGCAAGACGAAGGACACAGTCAACGCAAGACTGGACATACAAGAGATTTGTAGAAGGCCTGCTTTGCATTTGGTACAGGATGGCAGGGGACAGATTTCCAAACCTAGAGCACCGTACACATTAAACAAACAGCAAAATTTAGAATTGTTGCAATGGGTTAAAGATTTGAAACTCCCGGACGGTTATGCGTCAAACTTGAACAGATGTGTCAACATGCACGAGGGGAAGTTCTTCAGGATGAAGAGTCATGATTGTCATTTTTTTTCCAAAGATTGTTGCCTTGGGCCTTCAAAGCACTACCGAAGGAAATATGGTCTATTCTAACGGACTTTTCCATGTTCTTTAGAGAAATTTGTGCTTCAGAGCTTAATGTTGAAAAGTTACGGCTTCTGGAGGCGAGTATGCCCATAATGCTATGCAAGTTAGAGACGGTGTTTCCTCCTACCTTTTTTGACTCAATGGAACATTTGCCCGTTCACTTGGCTTACGAAGCAAGGGTAGGAGGCCCGCAACAATATAGATGGATGTATCCGTTTGAGAGGTAATATATATGTCTTTCGATCTGTTATTAATTGAAAAACATGGTACTTTAGTTTATAAATACCCTATGATATTCCATTGTAGGTTTTTACGCACACTTAAGCAGAAGATCAAAAATCCAACCCACGTTGAAGGATCTATCGCTGAAGCATATCTAGTCGAAGAGGCCGCTAAATTTTCGTCATACTATCATCCCCCTGAAATGATGTCAAGATGGAGAAGGGTACCTTGCAACAATGCCGGTGATACAAGGGATCAAAAATCAATATTTAATTATCCAGGGCGAGTCGTGGGAAAACATTGGAAATCAACTCTTGACGGAAGAGATAAGCAAGTAGCGGAGTGGTACATTCTAAACAACTGTGAAGAGGTCGCCGAGTACTTAAAGTAAGATTTTTGTTTTTCCGTTTTACTATTACGATAAGTATTAAAGTATTAACTTCATATATATATATATATATATATATATATATATATCTTTGCAATTACTTTTCTAATTGGGTTCGATCGGAAAATCCTTCAATGTCGGTGTCCCAGGTTGATCAATTCACGAACTATGAGTTTCCAAAATGGTTTCGAACCTATTTCGCGAAACATCGAGAAGATCCCAATGAAGTTGCGTGGAGTTTATCTTATAGAGCTCCAATTAGTGTTACTCAATGCAGCAAATATATAATCAATGGGTATCGGTTTTCAACTGTTGACACGGATGCAGGTACACAATGTTGCAATTACGGTGTATGTTGTCGAGGTGACCAAGTTGACGGGGTGGAGACTGTCTACTACGGGAAGTTACGTGACATAATTCAATTGAAATATCCGTGGGACAATGTGGTGACCCTTTTTAAGTGTGAGTGGTTTGATAACAGTCCGCGTGGTACACTGTATACGTCGTCGTCACCGTCTACCCCCACTGATCCGCAGCAAATGGGACAACAGGTTTACTAGCCTAATTCTGATAGATTTACATATGTTTAGTTTCATGAAACCATCTATGTACAAACATCTTTAATATTTCACATTCCTTGCTTAGTACACCCAGTCGCCTCAGAGCCACGTCGGGAAAGAAGGTAGTTCCTCCAATACACCGATCTGGGGCACAACAGATCCTTCGACAGGGATGCTTTGGATCTGTCCTGATAACGACTAGTAAGTCATACCAAGTTACCAGTAATGTTACTAATCCCTTCTCTAATTGGTTTGTATGCTAATAATATTTGCATGATGTCCTCTGTCTTTAGCTTTGTGCCTCGTGATCCAGTGATGGCTTTCATCTCGGACCAATTATTCCGTAACTACAATCAAGCTTGGACCATCTGGACAGCGATTCCTACGGAAAATCGAGATGCTTGGTTCGATGAGTTTATGGTAAGTTATTTGTTTATGGTTATTAATTAAGTACTTTTACAAATTACCGCACTAATTGTTCGTTGTTGATTTTCAGAGGAAGCATATGTCATTGCCTGAACATCGTGAAGCTCTGAGAAAAGCTTATAACGCCAGAGCAGCACGGTGGTTGTCTCAAAAGCTTTATAACTTGAGAGAGGCAAGAGGCAGGCGAAATTGGCTTCAACAGGACACTACAAACGAATTATTTGACAATTGGGCTACCAATGAAAAGTTTCAGGAGAAGCGTGTGAAAAATAAGCAAAATAGGGCCAAAATGGAAGGACCGTCATATATTGGCGGCTCCATTCCGATGACTGAGTGGAGACGGAAACTCGTGAGTACACGTTATTTTCTATTTAGGTATTCAATATTTTGTACTTTGAAGTAATTAACTATGATCATCATTTGCGTTTGCAGGCAGAGACTGGGGTTCCTCCAGAGTCGGTAGGTTGGGCTGCCTTTGAGCGGACCCATTCCCGACAGTCTGAAGGAAGTGATGAGAGGGAATGGATTAACTCAAGGGCCCACACAGTAGCAGTTAGACATTTATTGCATTTATTACTTGTTTTATACATCACAATATTTATTTTATTTTACATGTCTTATTTGTTATGTATTTTTGTCTTTGTAGGAAAATTATACAAAGCTGTCGCAGGAGAGAGACTCACAGCGTGAGACTGACCCCTCATCCTCTGTGTCCGATAATGATAGTCTGTTCTTTGAGGCTGCAGGTGGATTTGACAAGAAAGGGAGAGTCTTTGGATACGGTGCCGCTGCTAGCCGATTGAAGCCAACAAAGCGCTCCTCATCCGGCATTGAAAATGTTTCTGCAGGTAAACGTATTTGATATTGATAATTTCCATTCTCTTGTCCATTCAAATGAAGTCCAAATAATAAATGTACTTGATATTGTTTTTGCAGATGAGATGAAGAAGATGAAGGCTTTGACAGCACAGATGACTCAGGAACAAGAGCGGATGCTTGAAGAGCAAGAGAAGATGAGGCAGATGATGATTCAGGAACGAGAGATGATGGAGGAGCGGATGGCTAAGGAACGAGAGATGATGCAGGAGCAGATGAGGCGGATGCAAGAGGAGATGATGAGGCAGATGTAGATTCAACTCAAGTCCCTAATGAACAAGGGTTCGGGGTCGACTCCTGGTGATGATGACCATGCTGGTGATGATGATGATGATCACAATGCTGCTGTTTAGACTACTGTTTAGAATTTGCCCTTTGTAACATTGTTACACTACTTTTTAGTATTTGGTATTTGTTAGATTACTCTTAATGTGCACTCCTTATAATTATTATTATATCCATGAATCACTACTTTTTGTACTCAATTTTTTAAAATTAAAAAAAATATTTTTTAAAAATAATTATTAGTTTTGCTAAGAATTGTTTCTATAGCAAACGATCAAATATGGGAAAATTTGTAAAATTTCAAGTTTACTACAGAAAAATAAAATAAATAAATAAATAAATAAAAGAAAAAAAAAAGGAAAAAAAAAAGAATTTGCTACGGAAATTTTTTCCGTAGCAAATTTGCTACGGAAAAAATTCAGTAGCAAATTTGCTACAGAAAATATTCCGTAGCAATTTGCTACGGAATAATAAATTTTGCTACGGAAATTATTCTGTAGCAAATTGCTACGGAATATTTTCCATAGCAAATTTGCTACGGAATTTTTTCCGTAGCAACTATTCCGTAGCAAATTTGCGACGGAATGGAATTTCCGTCGTAAATTGCAACGGATTTTCCATGTCCGTTGCAAATTGCTATGAATAATTTTGCTACGGAAAAATTCCGTAGCAAAATGGTTTTGCTACAGAAAATCCATATTTTTCCATAGCAAAATCATTTTGCTATGAATTTTACTACAGAATTTTTCCATAGCAAAATTTGAAATTTTTTGCTGCAACACACTGTACCACTTTTTTATTAACTGCAATTCCCACCATTATATTCCACTTAATAAATTTTTCCTTTAGCCGCCCCTAAAAATTTCCCATATATATATAAAATTAATACACGTGCTAGATTCTTCATGACGACGTACGCACTCACATGTTATTAGTAGAGGGAAAAGTCACGCTAATGAAATTCACAACCACTATTCAAATGACATCACAAGTGCTTTCATTATTTCTAATAAACAAGATTCACTACGTAACTCATATTCATAATTTCCTTAATCTCTCCAAGATAAAGTTAATTGAGTCTTATATTAAAAATTTAATTAGGGGTTCATTAAGCGAACTGCCTAAATGGCTTTATATGGCATTCACAGCACCGTCCTGCATATTTTGCAATAAAAAACAATACCTTATAGGTTTTTTTAAAAAAAGAAAAGAAAGTTTTTGCGGCAAATGTCATGCTGCAATCGATCAGTAGTTAACCTTTGTTGGGGAAGATGATAACTATAAGGAGATCGATCGAGAAGGTTAATTGGATCATAATTTTCAAATGTAATTATATATACATATAGACTAGATTAATTGATCACGCACTTGCATATGATTCGAGGATAAGAAATCCAAAAATAGATACATTGATTAGTAGAATAATGTCGGCTACTTATGTATATCTAGTTTGGTTGGAGATATGATTTGACCTGATTTATATTTGATGCTACACGAGAGGAAATTTGTCATCATGAAGCAAGCTTATTCATCAAACTATTTAGCATTTGTACAGCAACGAATCAAAAAAAAAACCTGGAATCTAATACCACTATGACCCTATTTATAAATCCACTTTTACTAAATTTCACATATCAAGAAAAGTTAGTTGACACAATGATTATGGGGTAAATTTTCAACTTTACTCTCATTTATGATTGGGTACTTTTTTACTATTTCTTCTCTCTCTATCTTTATGGGTGCAATTAATATGGGTAAGATTGTCACAATTTCATTTATTTCCGAAACTGGACTTAGACCAAATTTTTTTTGGTCAAACTGGACTTATAAATAAGACCAGAGTAGTACACGTTATTGAAAAAGCCCCTTTATTTGTGACATCCAGACGTGCGTCTCGTAACATCTTTTTGTTATATATATAAATTAAAGACAACTTGACTATTATATTAAATAAAGTTGACAAGTCATCAATAACTTGAAAGACAAGTTTTCTTAATAACGGGAGCAAGTTCTTCCCCCTATGAATAGTAGTGCGTTTTGCCCTACCACTGTCTGTCTTTTTCTTCTATCGTCATGATCATGGAATCTTCAAGCTTAGGATTGTCAAAGCAAGCAGATAGACATCTAATTCATGAACAAGGCTTTGAACTTTCTGAGCCTCCTTGCATGTTTATACTTATCCTCTCGGACAAACGCAGGGCCAGGAATCCAATTTGGGGGGGGGGGGGGGAATTTACGGAATAGAATCTAGGTAATTTTATAAACATTTAAATATTTTATTTTTAGTAGGGGTTAAAGTGAAACTATTAAAATTTTTATGAGGTTGAAGTATAATTTACTAAACATATGGGTACTATTCTATAATAATTTGGCTTTTGTTTTCTTGTTCGTTCGTCCATTCAATGAAAATGAGTTTTCAACGAAGCTGACACGGCATAAAACTCAACTAAAACTTCATTATCCAACTTTCCTTTTCTTTTGCTTTTCTATTGATTTAATGTTAATTACCATGAGATTCATTACATGAATGTCATGGATATGGATCAAAACATCTCTGTCTAGCCATAGTATAGTCTCAATTTTATAAGTTCATGCTTCACAAAATTATCTTATATTGGATAAAGTTTGTAGTACAATTTGTATAAAAATATTATCTTATATTTAGGATCGGAAAGAGTATCTTGTTTCACTACGATATTGTTAAGAAAAGTTACAGTTGTGGAAAACAACTTGAATTGCAATTGTGAAACAGTTTTCAATGGATCATGATTTTTTTATTTTTTTTAAGTTATCTTCTTACCCTTAACTACTCCTACCCAAACTCTACTAGCGTACATTTAAATAAGCTAAATCTAATATATATGCACGTTTGAAATAAATTATTTGATAAATTACAATAATGGGAAAATCTTAAGAAAGTCGAGGTTTCAATTATAATGAAATGATTGGTTTTGGGAGAAGATTATGAGTGACGGCAAAGAATTATTATAAAAAGAAAAATTGACAAGGATGGGATTGATAAGAAGAGGGTAGGTCCAATAATTATATATAGAATAGTATTCTCCAACTTGTAGTCGATCATATATATGGATGGATAGGATCAATGTTGAAATTAAAGCTAAATTACAAAAGGAGGGGAAAATGTAAGTAGAGATAAAGGTTACTAATAATTGAAATTAAAGTTAGTACAAAATATACGAAAGGATATATGAGGTGGCCTAAGAATTAAGAAGTCCGTACGTTTAATCAAATATAATTCGTTATGTGAGATGCCAAAAAATTTGCAGAAAACATTAAAAAAAACGTGCCATTATTGAATAGAAAGCACGTACATAAAGTTGCATGCGTTGTTGCATAATATAACAAAGGAAATTAATGCAAAACTAAGCTTTATAGGAATGACGCAATGCCTATGCAACATAGGATTAAGAGGTGTATGCGTGATATGAAAGAAGCCAGCTGCATCAAACTCGAAATTTAAATATTATCTCCAATCTTAAATATAAAACATAATTTACAGTGTAATTTACAATATGAATTATATTCTATATTTTGAATCGAATGAGTACTAATGATCTTGTCAATTTCTATGGATGATAACTGAAATGAGTAGGTGTTTAAAATATATCAATTGGGAGTGAGCAAAACTTTAAGTCAAATGGTGCGGGTAGGGATGGAGTTTGGGACAAAAATTTGGAAGGGCCAAATCTATACACATTAACTAATTAAAAAATTTTATGATTATAAATTTTTTTAAAAAATATTCAGATTTATAATAAAAGTTAGGAAGAGAAAAAATAGGGAGAAGATAAAATCAAAAAATAATAATATTACAATGGGTAAAGGATTTCTCCAGTCACTGGAAATATAATTTTCTTCATTGACCCCAAAACTACGTCGTTTTAGATTAATAAAAGGTATTTCTGTAATTTTGTTTATTTTCTAATCATATACATTTTTCCGAAACACCCTTCATTAATTTATCTAAAATTACTAACAAACCCTTCATTAATTTAAAACGACGTAGTTTTGGGGTCATTTGAGATAACTTTATCTCTAATGACTGGAGAAATACTTTTTCCTATTACAATATTACTTCTTGTATTTTGATGAACCAAAGAAAACACATAAAAGAAACTTTATAAATTAAAAGCCATATGTAGAAAAACTTTCTATCTTCTGTGTTATAACTATGATGATGCACCGAATATAAAGTAGCTCCACTGTGAAGAAACTGGAAAACTCTATAATAGTATTGTTGTACTTCACTCTGATTCAACAACATCATCTGCTGGCAATGTCTTTTTCCCATATCAGTTAAATTTATAGCAAATACTTTTACTTCTGAGGTTGAGGTTGAGGTTTAGAATGAAAAATCAATTAACTTCATCTACAAGTGTAATGTAGAATAGATAAAAGCATAGTAAAAAATACACCACAAAAGTAAATATTTCATTAATAAGCTAAAAATTTCAAGCAATTAGATTGGAATTTAAAAAAAATTACAAGATTAACATATTACATAGAATAAAGATTGAATTATATGCCCCAAAAATATAAAAGGCTAACTTGCAAATGAAAAAAAGGGAGGAAAATGTTATATAAAAAAATTGGGGGATTAAAATTTACATTATATTAAATTTTTTAAAAAAATATTCTAAACAATTTTTTTGGGGGGGGGCCATGCCCCCTCTAGTCCTAACAAAGCTCCGTCCCTGAGTGCGGGGTTGCGAGTTACCAACTAGGCTATCTTTTATCATTTAATCATGCAACTAACTTAATTAATTATACCACCACTTCATAAACTATATTTCAAAATGTAATTAATAAAGCAAGTTGACAATGCCTAACTCAACTTGTGAGACACCTAACTAGAGAGTAATGAGTAACCAATAAATCCTTATAGTTTTACTATTTTTTTTCCTTTTTGGGTAAGAAAAAGTTTAGATGAGGGGTAGACATCGGTAACCCACCAAGGCCAAGGCATACCTTCAGGCTCAAAAAACGCTTATAGAGATACTTACATATTGCCCACCAATGAAACTCTCATATCAATCAGCGAGAATCGAACCTCCTCCCTTTTGAGGTGAAAGCCGACGCCTTAACCAATTGTACTAATCCTTATTGGCAGTTTTACTAATTTTTTATTAGGTCTCTGTATTTATTTTATCAATATCTTATAGTTTCACTTATTTTTACTCTAGTCCGTGTAATTCTTTTTCTTTTTATTATGTCCTTACAATTTCACCAGATTTTAAATTAGTTCCAAATAGTTAAAGAAAAACAAAAACAAAAAATATACATGAACGTAATTAAAAAAGAGTGAAATTAGAAATTCATGATAAAAATTTTAAAAAACTAAAACTAAAAGGACTTCATTAAAATATGTAAAGCTATAAGGGCATGATAAAAAGGGAAAAAAACGACAACAATCTCTTTAAAAATCAAATAAAACTTTAAAAAAAAAAACTACAGCTTAATTATTCCAATTATATGTAACTCACCCAGCTAGCTACACAATTCAAATATAATATACTCTCTTCCGTCATTAATATTATGTATTATTTAATTATATATCAGTTTATTAGTCAGATAAACTAGTTTGATATAAAATAGATAAATATAAATACTTTAAAATAATTTATTTAGTTTTCTTAATTTTTTAAAGATGTTAATAAATCTTATATTAAAAATATGATATATTAGTACATTAATGCCATGAATGAAATCATCAACTTATAGCCACAAAAAATTGAGTCCACAAACCTATAGTAACTCCTACACAAAATCCAATTCAACCACCTAACATAAGCTCATACTTCAAATTTATAATAAGTTATATATAGACACAATTTGTCAATAGATGTTGATCCAGTTGATAAAGAGGTTGACTTAAAATCATAAGGTTGTGAGTTTGAATCTCATTGATGTGATCACTTTTTTTATAGAGAATCTGTAAGTGTTATTTGAGTCCACAGGATTTTGGTAGGCCATCAGAACTCACCTCTACTAAACTTTTATATATAAATATACACATACACAACATTCATTTTTAATTTTATGTTTATCATGAACTCTTTAAAATATCTAAACAACACTTTACCACAAAACGGAAATGCTTTCTCTATATCTACATATAGATAAATACTCCTATATCTTATATTTTTTAAAAGAAACACATATATGATGCGAAGAAAATATGCATGGCTTGAAAATATGAAAAAAAAAAATCACTTCAAATAACATTTATTAATGAATAATTTGATTTTAAATCAATATATTAAGGGATAAATAGATCATAATCGATTTTATTAATTTGTATACACCATATTAAGGTGTTTTGTGGAGTATGGACTCTATCTGGCCCTGACCTGTGATTAATTCTGGCAACAACACAACAGGTTGGGCTGATATCCTCTTGGGCCAACCATGAAGCAAATCAAAAGACATTAGTTCTTAGGCCGTCGAAAATACATCAGGTTGATAAGCCTTGAAAGACATTATCAATGTTTTGACCAAAAAAAAAAGACATTATCATTGTAATCATAAACGTTGGTCATGAAGTTTGATATTCTGGGTTGCTCCACGTGTGGTAACTTGGTACTAAAAGCTAGAGATCTATTGGCTTTGGATTGGCAGGTGGATATTAGAACTATTTTCAGGGACTTTAATAGAGTTGTTGATGCCCTTGCTAAAAGGGATATTTCAGGATCTATACTTCTGGATGAGTGTCCTTCGACCTTGAGAGGTTGGGTGTATTAATATGGTTTGGGATTAATTTCCCCAAGAGTGTAATGTCTTTTGTTGTATTGTAGGCTTTTTGCCATCCCTTATATCAAAAAAAAAAAAAGGTTTGATATTCACTGGTCTATATGAAAGCCTCGTTGATAGGTGACCTATAAGTACCTTTATAAATGCTCTTTAAGCCTAGAGGTGTACCCTGCCCTTGATGGGTTACTTGTGTCTACCCTACCTACACTTTTTTTAACAAAAAAATAAAAAAGTATGGCAAAATTTATCTTTTAGTCTTTGATGTTTTGATTTAGTTGCAACTTGATCCTCATTACTTTTTTTTTTAAAAAAATGATTTTTGGTCTTCGAAGTTTCGATTTAGTTGCAACTTGATCTTCATACTTCTTTTAAAAAATTTGATCAAGGGTTTCCCCCTCGATACCTAAAGGACAAAGGGTTATCACCTCTCTTAATAAATGCGATTCTTGAAATTTAAACTTGTGTTCTATTCCTTACAAGGTGAAGCCCCTTACCATCTAAACTAAGAGCTTATTGATCTCATAAATGGTAAATGTGTTGAAATTCAATCCGCAAAATTTTGAAATTAATCACTTAAAATATTGGTCGCTATATTAAAATAAATAAATAAATTATAAGGACTAAATTTTTTAGGGTTAAGGTGCACTTTCGCCAATAAACTATGGGCCCAGGAGCGTCCACCACAATATATTCTTCTTTGGACCTAAAATACCAACCAACTATTAAAAATGTTCACTAGGCACAATAACGTTAAATCTCAACTAACGCTGTTTCCCTCTCTTATTATTCCCTCTCTCTCTCTCTCATTCATTCTCTTCCTCCTCTTCACTTCGTCTGTCGTCTCCCTCTCTCTTCATCCTCTTCGCCTCGTCTTCTTCATCCTCTTCACCGATGCTAATTATAATTTTTAACCATGAAAATGATTCCACACAGGGGTGATATAATCTTGCAGAAGAAGAATCGCCCAATGTTATGGAAGTCTTAGAGGATAAGAGGAAGTTCAGAATTTCAAAGCTCTATCAATATCTCCAAAAACAGAATTAAACTTACAACTAAAAAAGGGGAGGGCCAAGGGCTGGTGCTGGCCCTCCCTCTACTATATGGATATGGTATATCAATTTATTACCAACCATCTACTTAAAAAAAAAACGAGTTAATGAAAAGAAACTCTAATTAATGAACAAACGAATTAAAGAAAGAGCGAACAGAGAGGGAAGTCAATAAGGTAACCTGCGAGTGCAAGAATGAAAACGAAGAAGACGACCGACCAAGCTTGAAACGGGTCCCGATCCTCGGGCAAAAATTCATTGAGAAACCTTAATCTCTTCGAAGCCTTAGCACAAGGCCCTCGGAGCTTTCTCACTACATATGAGTTTTCGTTCAAGAAATTCTGTTGCACAATGTCCCTACAACCCCTACCAAATTCCGTAAGTATCTCACACCAAGCCATCACAAATCCCACGGCCTGATCCTTGAAGCTCTCTCCCGATCCCTCCGACTCAACTGTCAACGATTCGCGGGGCATATACTCCGATCTTCTTATCTCAGACGACGGAAGGAGGATCTAGTGAAGAGCAAGGAGATGAAGAAGACGAGGTGAAGAGGATGAAGAGAGAGGGAGACGGCAGACGAAGTGAAGAGGAGGAAGAGAATGAATGAGAGAGGGAGAGGGAATAATGAGAGAGGGAAACGACGTTTGTTGAGATTTAACGTTATTGTGCCTGGTGAACATTTTTAATAGTTGGTTGGTATTTTAGGTCCAAAGAAAAGTATATTGTGGTGGATGCTCCTGGGCCCATAGTTTATTGGCGAAAGTGCACCTTAACCCAATTTTTTATTTAAAAACTCACAGACTAATGTTTTAAACAGCTAATAATAATGTTTGATCCGTATAGTTTGGTTTTATTTTAGTTTTAACTCGTATACATTTTAAACGATAGATTTTGATTCTTCAAATTTATTTCTTTATTAGACATGAGTCCCTATACTTTTTTTTTTTTGTTCAAGAGTCCCTATACTTCAAAGTTCCGGGTTAAGTTGCAAAATTATCTTTGACACATAGCTATATAGACGAACTGATTAATTTTCAAAATTATTTAGTTGAGAATGGAGTTATTTTAGATGTGACAGCCGAGGCAGCAACATGAAAGATAAAAGAATATAAATAGAGGGGGAAGAGGGTCGTTTCTAGTTGCACGTTCTTATAAATGTCATATTTATGGGTTCATTTGACTAAATGTCACATTTATGGGTACATTTCATTGAAATCTTGTCCTATGTTTTAATTAACGTCTTAGAAATGTTTTAAAATTTCCAACAACAAAAAATCAATTACCTTTAGTAGAATCAATCTATTACAATTTTTAATGGGAGACGGAAGAATGAGTGAGATTAATAAAAGAAATGCAATCATTTAAAAAAAAAATCCAGATAACAAATGAATATTATAGATATGTTGTGATTTCCTGCATATTGTCAAATTTTTTGATAATTACATTCCTTAATTATTGGAAGTCTCTCCGTTTTATTTATTTATTATTGTTTGAAGAGGAGAAAATAGTCATATAAAAGAGGAAACCCCAATTGGATTTGGCTAGGGATGTCCAAAGACTTGGTTTGGGGTTAGAGATCAATTCGAGATCTGGCTCGATATAACCTCAGGTTGGAAAAATCAACCTGAGGTCTGGTACCAGCCTGAGCTCGAGCTAGATCGGACCGGACTGGTTGGACTGCTTGGACCAGTCCAGACAATCCATTCTTTTCCAGTTTTTTTTTTCTTATTTTGTTTTTTTCCTTCTTGGAATGCAATATTTTAGCTCTGGTTTTACCTGACTTTCTAAAGTAATAAAAAATGACATAGTAAAAGGTGACTCCTATAAATTAAAAAGTACATTAGGATGTCCAGACTCCAGTGAACGGCTCAATGTAGTGGTGATTTATCCAAAAAAAAAGGACCTCGAGTCTAAGCCCCTAGACCGAAGTCCAGTCCAACCCGAGTAGTTTGGTTCGATCTAGTTTAGTTAAATTGGCTTGGACCAATTCCTTTCTATCCTAGACCGGGTTGGGTCAAATTGGACCAACCAGACCTCGAGTTTTTTGGGCAACCCTAGATTTGGCCAACATAGTGCCCTTACGGTTATCATTAGAAGCTAATTTTACATTGTAATTTACGGTTTACGAAGTAAATACTAGCTTTGCTTCTTTTTATAAGGTATGAACTAACAATTCTTATAGATCAATAAAAACAGTTAAAGTCATTAAATTTGTCCTAAAATTTCTTGAAATTTCAATATTACCCATACTAATTGCACTAAACTCTAATATTATATTAATTATTACTATCATCTACTACATTTATTAATTATGGACATACATAAGAAAAAATATTTAATACTTTTTTAAAACAAACAAGTGCCTTATAAAAAAAAATACACTTATTAGTTAATATCCTATAATAAAAATTAGAAGGAATATACGAGAGAAGTTTTATTTTACATAAACATGCTTCCAAACACGATGAGGTCAGTAGACATTGGCCAAAGTAGGTAACGTGAAGGGCTAGAGAGAAACAAACCGTGATGAGGTCTGGTAAATCGGTATGGTCTTGTTCATCAGTCTAGCCAGTTAGCTCTCCTACCCCAACGGTACGCATTTAATTGCCAGCCCAAGACCACCCCTTGTCACACTACCTTATATTCAGTGCGTAACTCTTATTCTTCATTTCTTCTTCTGTACTTGCCTCTCTCTTTCTCACCTTAGCTCCAGGTAATCCAACGTTTCCCTTTCCCTCATTTCTTCTATGGATGGGTTATCATCCCGACTTTCTTCAATAATTCACATCTTAATTATCAAATCTGGTTTTTCATCCTCAAATCCTTATTGGGTTTCTCGATACTATATTGCTTCTCTGAAAATTAAGACTCTTCTGGGTTTAGCTTTGAATACTTTTTAACCTTCCCGTGCCTGTAAGCGTTGTTGCCCATTTCGTTAACATTTATGTTCGTCGTGGCTTATATTTCCTCCTGTTCCTTTGTCGGGGCTGTGAATCTTTATTTTATAGTCTTTATTTCCAGCTGCTGCTTTTCAGGGATCTTGCATAGAACCGTTCACAGATTGATTGAATTTGTTAAGCTGTTTCCGGAAGCTGAGGATGAAGGTCTCAGTGGTTTCGCGGAGTGGAAGGGAAATCGTTAAAGGAGGCGTTGATCTCAATGATTCGGTACGCTGCCTTGCTCTCAATTTTACCCCTCTTGCATGTTATCCTTTTGGTTGTAAGCCAAATGGTGTTGTAGTTTCTTAGTTTAAATTCATTTCTGCAATCCATAATATTTCCTTTTCTGTAGAATTTTAAATGTAGACAACTTTCCGAAGTAACCATTTACTATTTCTCTCATTGTTGCTTTATGTTAGGCAACTGTAGCAGATCTCCAGGAAGCAATTCATAAGCGAAGTAAGTGGAGCATGCGCTTTTTCTTTGATCATCCTGCACATAAAATTGGACTGAACTATGCATTTCATATTTTGTTGTCGTTATCTGAAAAGTTTAAGCCTATAAGGCTTATGGGGTTATCTAAATTGTTCTCAGCTTTTTCTGTGGATAGTTTTGGTTTTCTGATGGCCAGATAGCTTAAATACCTCTGATAGATCTTTTAATTTATAACATATCTAGTGCATTCGATGTGATGATCAGCTTCTTCACCTCATGTGCTGGCCTGATAAATCTAGTGCTATTTCACTGTTCTTTCTAAAATTACCTTTGAAATTTAAGTTGAAATATTTCTTCTTCTAAAAGTTAAATCTAAATTATGGTAAAAGCATGCTGAGTCTTAGTTATTGATCAAACAGATGCAGTTTTTGACGTTCCCTTGCTCGTCTCTGGGAGAAAGTTAAATAAATTCTTCTTTACTAATTTACACGACCTAGAGGTTTTGCTATCATTTACTAGATCTACAATGCTATTTCTAGATCTTGACTTAGTCCGTCGATAATTATGGACTATCAAAGTGTCAACTTTGGAACTTGAAGCTAATTCATTGTGTTTCACTTCAGCTGCTATCAATATACTTTGTGGCCTTTGCTATTCCATCTTGACATCTTTTTTGGGCAAATGAAAAATCGTATGTTTATCTTTGAATGCATCTGTCTCTAGGTCTAGGAGCGTTGGATCATTAACCTGATTTATCTGTTTCGTATTAACAGCCAAGAAGTTCTACCCATCAAGGCAGCGCCTCACCCTCCCTGTCCAACTGGGATCTAAGGAAAGGCCTGTTGTCCTTAGTTACAAGAAAAGTCTTAAAGACTATACAGATGGAAATTCAGATAACCTAACTGTAGTTTTCAAGGACTTAGGCCCTCAAGTTTCATACCGCACACTTTTCTTCTGGGAGTATTTGGGTCCTTTGGTCCTCTACCCAATCTTCTACTACTTCCCCGTCTATGAGTATTTTGGTTATAAAGGGGAAAGAGTCATCCACCCTGTGCAGACATATGCCATGTACTATTGGTGTTTCCATTACTTCAAACGTATTATGGAAACATTTTTTGTCCATCGCTTCAGCCATGCAACATCTCCCCTTTCAAATGTGTTCCGTAACTGTGCTTATTATTGGACATTTGGCTGTTATATTGCTTACTATGTGAACCATCCACTCTTCACCCCTGTAAGTGATCTCCAAATGAAGATAGGGTTTGGTTTTGGGATCCTTTGTCAAGTTTCGAATTTTTATTGCCATATTTTGCTGAGGAATCTCCGTAGGCCTGAAGGCGATGGTGGATATCAAATCCCACGTGGCTTTCTCTTCAATATTGTTACATGTGCTAATTATACAACAGAGATCTATCAGTGGTTGGGTTTCAACATTGCAACACAGACCGTCGCAGGTTATGTTTTTGTTGTGGTTGCTGCCGGTATCATGACCAATTGGGCTCTTACAAAGCACAGGCGTTTGAAGAAGGTCAGTCTCCCATGCTCATTGTTCTGATAAACTGTGAGACCAAAATATACATGTTTTACCTGAATACATTTGCTTGATATGAGACGTGATAGCATGGACACTTGGAAAGTGAGAGAGATAAGTTTGTGTTCAAGGCGTGCTAAATATGATGCTACACTAAGAAAATAATGACTGGAATCCTCAAGTTTTTTTGTTCATGTATGTGTCTGTTTCCTGGTTCTGCAGTCTGCACATGTACGTTCTTGTAAACTAACCTGTGAAGGATCTATAGCTCAATATACTTGGCTATCATATCATAAAGCTGTATTAAAAATGGAATATAGTTTCATGTCTATTTTAAAAGAAAACGTAATTAAAAATGTTAACAGTTGAGCAAAAATTATGAAGACATAACAGATATTGCAAGAAAATGGAAAAAATCATTTTCTTCCATTTTACGAAAGGGGGCAAGGGTCAGACGTTTGGTTGTTGAGTGTGCTAAGTGAACTAGATTCTTTTTTTAATATTTGTGTCATATCCCATCAGATGAACAAAAACGACATTTCCCCTTGCATAATTGTTTAGTCTCTGCATATTATTTTACAAGTGAATTGGATGTTACGTGCAGCTATTTGATGGAAAGGAAGGAAGGCCCAAGTATCCTCGTCGATGGATAATATTACCTCCGTTCCTGTAGAAGCCATAGCCATTAATGAGGCCAGTGCTTGTCATTGCTCGTTTAGATGAAGAAGTCTAGATTTATTGCATGTTGAAGTTACCAGTCCTCCAGTATTGTCAGACATGGATTTTCCTCAGTTTCTCATGTTGAAGTCTAGATTTAGGCGTTATTCTTGAGAAGAATTTTTAATAATTTTCAGATTAAATTACTGAATACTTTTTTAAGTTGTTGTTGTTAGGTTTAAGATTTGTTTAATCTAGCATGCTGTGCTGATGATATTTGAAGCTGTTGTTTAACTACCTGGCGGAAAATGAACCTCTTTGGCTCATACATACTTGGCTTAGGAATGATCCTTTGTTCTCATACTTTCAGTTTTCTTTTCTCTGTTCATTGTTGAAGTTCCAGAGCCCTCACTCCGTCTCTCTCTCTCTCACACACACACATAGAGGACATTGCCTTTGCCACCATTCATATTTCATCTGCACCCAAAGTTATTTGGTCCACTTATAGTTTGAGATATGTGAATCAATAATCCTATGGTAGCCATTCAATTCAATCATTTTCGGATATTTTGCGTTGATCGCTAGTAATACTAGCTAGCACTTTGGGTGATGGGTCCACTGCTATTGGCTCACCTTAAACAATGCTTACTTAGAGGTGAGAGCATCACTTCAATTCAGTAATACAAGTACCGTGTCATGTGAATTTATTATTATATTCTTCGGAAAATAAATCGATGTTGAAATGAATTGCTTGCAGCCCAGTACAAGGTGATGTGTAATATAATAGGAGCTGTAAATTATCATAGTTTAGTCTAATCACTTCAAATTACTACTTGTGACCTTAGTACCAAATACTATAATGATGTGTATTTTGGAAATTCAAATAATATGACAAGTGTGTTGAATAATGGAAGGACGAGAGGCTTTCTTCCATGATCTGAAATCTTGATGCGGGGGTCAGCTCCTACCAATGAGATTTGTTTCAAAAATAATGACAAACTACCATTTCATCATATGGAAAAAGGCCCCACACTATCTTTCTATCCCAATGTGGTTTTCGTTTTTAAGATGTTTAAAAAAATATCTATAAGATGAGTTTTGTGGGGCCAGTAAATGAAATGAAGCGAAACTTTGTTCAATGGGAAGAGTATAGAAATGTTGAAAATAGCTCAACAACAAAATAACACACAAGACAAAACATCAAATGGTAATGGAAATAAATATCTTTTGGAATTTGGGGTAAACAAAGTTCTGACCTGCCGCATGCATGAAGATGAAGAGGAAGGTAACAACTGATTATTGAAGAGGATCCCAGGCCACAAAATCTCGACTGAAATTTGTGAAAGTCAAGCCCTAATCGATGAAACTCTCAAGAGTTTATGCATTTCTTGAAAGTATATATACTCACTTACTGAAGAGGAAGCACAACGGCGCTATCTGTACAAGCCATAAGCAAATCATCTATGGCTTATTATGGCTACAACAACATTGTAGAAGGAGGTCTCATGGTTTGTCATGTCTTTTTTTTCCCCCATAATAGAATCTCCAATATTTTTTTTCCCATCTTTTGCTTTGAAGCATTGGATTTGAAACTATGTGGTAAATTAATTACCTAACAAAAAGTAGTTTATGGTTGGTTTAATTGGTGGTTGACTATAGTTGAGTGGATCGAAATATCCTTCATGATTGAATGCGATGCTCTATGTTCAACTATTGAATTTCGCGTTTAGCTGCTACTCACCTAAATTTTAATCTGTTTAGGCTGTCAATCATGCAGAGATAGTTATAGTTGCCTTTCTCTTATTTTGAGAAGCATAGACACAGAACATTGCTTGTAGAGAATATAAAGTTTAACAAAGCTCCAATTCTTGTCAATTGGTATTTCCCTTTGTAAATTCCTACAAATAAGTATACTCTCTCTCTTTTCTTTTCAATTTATTTTAATGTTTTATTTTTATTCATAAACATATAAATTAAGGAGAGACAATATCATATTATGGAGATGTAGATAATGCATACTCATCATTCACCTTTTTTTTTTTTTTTTGTCATCATGTTGCACCTTATGAAAGAAATTATGAGTATTACTGAAGTCCTATATCAAGCTTCGCTACAAAAGTCTCAAGATATTTCAAATGTTTTACTTCTTGTTTCAACTACAAAAGAGTTACTTCAGATGAGATTAGATTGTGATATTTTCTTGGTTTATGTTCAAGAATTTTGCATAAAAATGACATTGACATTCCAAATATGAGTGCAAAATATATTGGAAGGAGAGGTCGTACTCGAAATAAATAAGACAGGGATAAATATCTTTTATAATACAATTGATTATTAATTGCAAAGATTAAATATCAGGTTTAATGATACTATTGTTGAATTACTTGCTATGAGCATGCTTTTAGATCCAAGAAACAAGTACAAGTCATTTAATAGTAATGACATTTGCAAACTTGTTGATAAATTTTAGTCTAGAGATTTAATAGAACAAGAAAAATTGCATTTGAAGATGGAGTCACAATATTTTGAGCTTGACATTCTTAAATATCCAGATTTGATTAAGTTATCAATTATATCTGAATTATGTTAAGGACTAGCAAGAATGGTAAAATCCATCATTTACTCTTTTATTGATAGAGTGATTAGGCTTGTACTCAGTCTTCCAGTTTCTATAGCAACTATTGAAAGATTTTTCTTTGCTATAAAGATAATTAAGAATATGCTTTGAAATAGAATGAAAGACTAATTTCTTGATAATTTTTTAACTACATAAATTTAAAAAAAATTGTTTTGAGTTTTAGCACGGATTTAATTATAGATGGGTTTAACAATATGAAAATAAATAAAGTAAGAGTGAAGTGAAGTGATCTTAATTTCTCTAAAATATTTCTTCCAATTTTTTGTATATTAAGTTTGTATTTTATTTCAAATATTTTTATTTATGATACAATTTTTTTTCCTCCATCATTAAAGTTCCTGGTTGAGAGCTACAAACTCCAAATCAGTTATGGAATAATAATAATAAATCTATAAGAGAAGAATCATGTGCTTGGGTTCTTCAAAAGTCAAACATAGGACATCTAAATTAGGCAGATCCTCGCTCTCTTTCGCAGTTCGATGGCAAAATTATTTGGGGGAAGGATCAGATTGGAATCTGCAATTTTTCCTTTCACAATATCTAATTTATTTTGGGATAGGATGATATTGTTACTATCATTTTGGAGAGGGGCTCTCTTACAGTCGGCCCCTCTCATTTTTTTCTCACAGGAGCTTCTGGACCGTTGGATCCTTTTTCGAAAAAGACAAATTTTTTTTAGAGATCTGAACCATTGGATCAAGGATCCAACGGTCCAGAAGCGTCTGTGAGAGAAAAGGAGAGGGGCGTATATGAAAGAAACCGGATCCTACCATTTTTTGTTACTATCACTTTTCCACACCGTTAGATTAGAATCTCATATATCTTTATAATTTCTCTCTTATATTAAAATTCTGATTTAACTGTGGAAAAGTGGTAGTAACATTTGTAGTAATAAAAAATAGTAGTAATAATATCCTATCTCATTTATTTTTATGTTCCGATAAATTTGCACCTTTTCTTCCATGCTTTGGCAGTAGGGTGATTTTTTTTTTCCGATTGGTCTTTGTTTTTTCAAAATTATTAGATTTTATCCCTTGTGTACAGTTGGCAAAAAAATAGATCTATAAATAGAGTAATGAATACTCATTCCTTATTTATTTTATTTTCAGTTCTCGAAAAACGACGCTCTCCGAGTTGGATTTGCCACCGCTTAATCTGAGAAGCAACGTCGTTGTCTTCCTCTGTGCATAGTGCATCCTAATCTCATTTCTCCTCACGTTTGTCACCGCTCGATTTCAGAAGCAAGCTCTATTCTATATTCATGGCCTATTCCTTTTCTGCTACCCAAAATCCTCCTCTTCTTCGTCTTCACCATTCCCGTTCAACTATCCGTTCCTCTTTCGCATCCCCATTTCATAAACCCATTCCTTTCTTCAGTCCTTCTGTTTCTGCTTCGCGCTTCACTCACTACACACCCTTTGTTTCCCTTTCACGCCCGCGACTCACTTTCTCCACTAATGCTCTTCATTCTGATGTCCCTCATCCCCATCAGGTACTGCTTTATTCTTGCCATTTTTTTTTTCCTTTTCCCCGTTTGAGAACCACCTTTGTTTTGAATCTTTTAGTCTGTCATATTCTGGGTTTTATTTACCTTGGCTTAGTAGTTATTGATCATTTGGCTGAATCTTTATCCTTTTTTTGGACCGCTTTCTTGGTAAACAAGTATGAGCAATTTGTCCTATTTTGCCGGAGAAAAATCTCCGTTATTGGTTGAGCTGGCTATTTTCTTACGAGCCTGTTATTACCTATTGTATCTTGGATCCTGCATTGGATCTATGCCATTCTATTGCGAGGTTACTGTGAACCTTAGCTTTTCAGGTAGTTTTTGGGCACAGCACTCCCAAAGGATCAAATCATTGCTTAAGATAAAAATTGTGCAAAGGTTCATAGTATCACTGGTATTTTGTTACTTTATTATACACGAACAAGTACAGTAAGAATTGAACGTGCATCAGGTTTCACATTTTATGCTTTCTGGCTCTGGTGGATTCCTCGTCTTAAGCGAATTTATTTCGTTTATCCGAGAAAACTTGTTTCCATTTGTTGTTTTTACTTTTGATGTATGCGTCTTTTTGGGATTTACTTGGGCAATATTTGAAGGGATCAGTGGACATTGAGAGGAATAAAAGGTACGAGCAGTGGAATTCATTGACATCCAAGTTCGCTGCAGCAGCCAACATTCCGTTTCTATTACTGCAGCTGCCCCAGATTATCCTTAATGCTCAGAATCTTCTGGCAGGAAATAAAACTGCTCTCTTTGCTGTCGCATGGCTGGTAAGGCAGGGCGCCAAATTTTAAATTAATAGCCTTCTGTTCTCCCTCCCCACCCTGCAAACCCTTTTAAAAGTTTAAATAAGAGTAGTTTATTCTAAAATCTTGCACTGGGATGAAACAATGATTTCTTACGTTTTCTTCAAGACTATGATTCAGAAGAAGTTTGTTTAAAGTAGTGATAAAACCAATTTTAGGTCTTTATAGCTTAGGCTTTAGAGTTTAAATGATTCTACAGTCTACACAATGTTCATTTTAAAAAATTTATATATCAGTAATTCTTTATCCCTGTGTTTTATTTTATCAACTTAATGGGGCATGCCTTTTAGACCCTAAGGCTAAAATTGGCACGAATATCAATGCAGGGGATGCTTACTTCTTTGCTTGGAAATTTGTCACTACTATCCTACTTTGCCAAGAAGAAAGAAAAGGAAGCAATGGTAGTGCAGACACTGGGTGTGGTTACGACATTTGTAGTCCTTGTGCAGCTGGCTTTAGCAGAGGCCATGCCTCTACCTCTCTTCGTGGCCACCTCAGTGGTTGTAGGATCTGGTCTTTTTCTGAATTTTCTGAACTACTTTGGTTTACTGAATGCTGCGATCTGGAGGTTTTGGGAAGACTTCATCACTGTTGGCGGTTTATCAGTTCTTCCCCAAGTAATTCTCCATTTCCTCCCCCATTAATAATTAAAATAAAAAATTCTTATTCTCTATCTGCTCACATTAAGGAACAAAGCCACCCGCACTCATTCACATTTACTCAATTTCATGTATATAAATGCTATATTTTTTCATTTCTTGGACAGAGACAAGCAAATGTATTGCTTTTATTATATCTCTTACTAATTATCTTATGTTGGCAAACATTTAAATTCAATACAGATAATGTGGTCTACATTTGTCCCTTATGTGCCAAACAGTATCTTACCGGGGACTGCAGCCTTTGTGGTAGCTAATGTAGCTGTTATCATGGTAATCTTCTTGTTCCCTTGATTTTTTGTTCAGATTATAAGATGTGATGTCTTTTAAGTTACAAACATAAGTGAATTAACTTGAAGTGTTACAAGATGGTACTGTCCTCAGTTTAAAATGACTAACTCTCTAGGGACTTGAAGTGGTAAATTTGTTCCAGGGCGTTCAAGTTAAGTGAGGGAAGGGATGCTACCATGCCTAAAGAGTTAGATTATTCTTTCCATAATTTAGCTCAATTCATATTTGATATATTCGTGTGAAATATTGTGTCAAACTACCTAGAAGAAGTTATTTCAACAACTTGTCTGACATTATAGTGGCAACACAGTTGCATATAATTTTGTGTGTGGTGTCGTCCATCTGTCTGTAACATAGAAATATGAAGTCGGGATTGTTGTTTGTATGTTGGATCTTGTGTGGAATTGAATTAAATAAGCTTCCTATTTCAGCGTCCTTTTAAACATACCACCGCTATGATTTGCAGGCGAGAAGTGGAAAGCTCCCTGAAGAAGGTGTCAGATTTGTTGGGTCATTATCTGGATGGACAGCCACGCTTCTGTTCATGTGGATGCCAATTTCGCAAATGGTAATTTGAATATGTATATCAATTTTTTTCCTTGAAGGACAATTAACAATTACCTTTAAAATCTAACTACGACCTTATGTTTCTTTTCTAGTGGACAAATTTTCTGAATCCTGAGAACATCAAAGGCTTATCAGCCTATTCAATCTTGCTTGCTATGATTGGAAATGGACTTCTGATCCCACGTGCTCTCTTTGTCCGTGATTTCATGTGGTACTTTCTTTCTTTCCGTGTGCTCTTATTATTCTTGCCAGTATTACTTCTACATGTAAAAGGTGACTATTCTCTGGTTCAACCTTGGTGATAGGTTCCTCGGTTCTTCTTGGGCTACTTTTCTTTATGGATATGGGAATATTACATGCCTCTACTTGTGAGTTGATCCCTGTTCATTTTTCTTTCCTGGATTCATTCTGGATCTCTGGTAGAGTAAAATTAGTGGGGATATTGCATTTTATTCCCTCTGAACTTTGAGGCCTAGTTACAAATTTGCTACATCAATTTTAAAACAAGACTACATGTATAGTCTATTCTTGAAGTTGACGATATGATTTACTGATGTTGCATCAGATCTTAGTTTATTGCATTTTCCCCTGAAATCAAAGGTTAGATGAAAACTAAGGGTGTTTTGTGATTGCAGTTTGAATATTATCAGGAAAGAGTACTTCTTGGCGGCAACACTCAGTCTGGTTTTATGGATAGGTTATTCTCTTAGCATGCATTTATGATTCCGTATTTATTCCATTTTTTCTTCAATAACACTGCTCTGATTATTTTCTTTTTGGGAGTAATGACTTGCATTCTTAAATATCTTTGCTGCCAGGTTCTTCCTTTAAAGTATTACACTTAATTATATTTATTCAATAGAGCCCTTCCACTTGTCAATTGTTTAATTGACGGACTTAAATATATGTGCTCAATGAATTGCACCAATACTGAAGATCTGCTAGCGTATAACTTGTTTTTAGGAAAAATGAGAATGAGAATTAAAGATTCACAACTTAAATCAATGGCAGGTAAAGACATCAAAAATTAGAATTTATGACAAATAATGTATTATCAGTAGTTTCTAAAGTTACTTCTTATATTTATTGAAGTTACAATCTGATTTTCTCCCCCATATTACAAGGATGTTTAAAATTTGTTGTTACCTCCCAATGAAGCTAGCATTTGAAAAATCAAGTTGCGTGACTCTAGAGAATTTCTGGAAGGGTTTCTAAATTTTAAAGTCCGTAGATGTTATTGATATAAGCTATCCGTTGTTGGTTGTCGTTTTTCCTTATTTATATGCTATGAATATGAACTTGCTAAAACCATGATATGGAGCATAAGCTACGTTCAGTTCCACAAGCAGTGATTTTATGTTCTTAGATTTTTGAAAAGGCATCCCATGTTTTGGAGTGTATGTTGTGAGAGGTGTGAATGAAGTTTTATGGAAGGCGAGGGAATACGAGTACTGATTATTTGTGCTTGTGGCAGTAACAACTTTCTGGAGGGACTCGTCAGTGCATGGCTACAGTTCACCGTTGAATTCTGTGCACGCCTTACTTTCTAAATCATCAAAATGAAGCTGCATCCACTTAGACTTCAATTTTTCCAGTGTCTTTGATCGTCCGTACGGTGTATCGTTATTTTGTACTCCCTAAACCTTTACTGATAGCACCCCAAGTCTCATCATATGAAATAGATTCTCATGAGACGTAAATTTTGTAACAGTCTAGGTTGCCAAAGCTTAGTTGAGTGAGTTATCTGTGGATTAGCTATCTAAAGCCCATTGCCATATCAAAGTTCATTGATGAAGACATTGAAGATGTAGATGTAGATTCTGGATGATGGCTTAAATAGGGTTGAATGTTAACTATATCTCCTCATTGGCCCAAAAAAAAAAAAAGAAAAGATTCTCAAGACATCCTCTGATTTCCATTAGAAATGGGGCACACGGAGAAGAGCATGCTTTCAAGTTTCAACTTTCAACTAACAATTTGGGTGTGGGATGCCACTGAACTAGCCAAATGAGGTTCCAAGTTGAAATGCTGAGGCGATTTTTTTAAAAAAAAAGAAAAAGAAAAAGAGAAAAATGATGTTTAGTTTTAACTCAGATGAGATAACTCAAGTTTTTATTAAGTTGTATAGTATTAAACATGAAGATAATGATAAAAATTAGGGTTAAGTGTCAAATTTGCTCTAGAAGTTTTCGCTAAATGTTACCAAAAAGTTTTAAAACGTAGTCATGTTGTCCATTTTCATTAAAAAGTCAATAAATTATTATTAATTTTTTTACGATTAACGTTAATTTTTTAATGAAATAAGGCAACATTGCCACGTTTTGAACTTTTCAATACAATATTGAAACAAGAAAAACTTTCAAAGCAACATTACTCTTAAACATATACTTCCAGGATGGATTTACTACTTAACCCTAAAAATTAGGACAGAAAATTGAGGCAATAATTTTCTAGCTGGGTCCAAATTATAAAAAGTAAACCGAGTATCTCCAATAATTTTACGATACGGCAAAACACTGCTATCTATGGGACGACGTGTGTATTAGTATTGAGGCACTTTTTTGTAAGTGCATGGAATCCAGAAAGCTTAATTTGGTGAAAGATGTCTAGTATTCAGAAACCATCATTGAACGGTCGAGTGTCAACACTCAGCACACGATATTATATTATAAATGATATGATCAGATCATAGTTCAAATGAGCATTCATGCTCCTCTACTAGAGATCAGATCCACCATCGTAGTAACCAATTAATACTACCAGTAAAAACAAACTGAAGCCGACTCAAACAATAATAAAGATCCTCTTTAATATGCTAGATGAACAAATTAACCTAGTTCAACTGAAAATCGTCGCATTACATCCTTCAACAGAATTTAAAAGAACCAAAATTTAACTGAACCCAAAAAACTAAAATCAATACAAACATCCTGAAGACTCATTTCTTCTTTGCTGCCTCAGAAGCCTTGCTCTGCACAACAAAAAACAAAAGTTAAAACATATCGAAGTACAGAGACATAAAAGCATAACTCAATAGTCACTAAATTAACCTTCTTCACTCCACGGATCTTCTTAGCACGGTTCTTCCGCTCCTTCATTTGCTTCCTTGACTTCTCAACCTTAGTTGCAAGCCCATTCTGCCACCCAAAAAAGAAAGGTTTCAATTGCATTAAAATTGAACACAGCCCGCAGAATACAGAGAACATCATAAAAATAACAACAGAATTGGCAACAAAAAGAACTGTTAACAAATTCAGCAACTAAATGGAAAGAATACCCAAGTACTGGCGATAAACAAAAAAGAACCATTGAAAGTTCCAGCCCGCAGACACCATTGAGGTGATAAACAGACGAACTATAGAATACTACATTACTTCGCTATATACCGCTGATACTAAAAACGATATTCCTAGCAACTCGAGAATGATGGAGAAATACAGCCCAACATAAAGGTACTATCCCTCGATCATCGAGAATTATATGATTTTATGACCCAAGAACATAAGATTTCATTCAGATTGGAAGAAATAGCAAACCCTCCCATGACCCATTAGGGGTCTGAAATGAAAACATAGACAGCGAGAGTCAAAAGAACAAAGGCAGTATTATAAGACAATGGATTCAATAGAATGACCAAAAGCATGATGTTGCCAACAAAATAAATCATTTCCATCACACCATGTACTTACCCGTATAAGCCTGTACTTGGGCTCAAACTTCTTTGCATTCTCAACGGAATCATAGATTAAACCAAATCCGGTTGATTTTCCACCTCCAAAATGAGTTCTAAACTTGAAGACGAAAATCGCATTGGGGTCCTTAACATCGTACATCCTTGCCAGCTTCTCCTTAAGCTCCGCCTTTAAGCCACAGCCAAGATAAAATAAAAAATAAAAAATCAATCATGCGTGGTCATGTAATTGTCAACACTGTAAATGCTTATAAAAGTAATAGATTTCCGATTGCTAAAGCCACATACGAGTTTTTTCAGACTCCACCGATAACAATCCATAACAAAGAATTGAAAACTAAAGTACCTTGGATACATTTGGCCTTCCAGGATGAAGCACATCAATGATCTGCACCACAAAATATAATGGAAAAAGTCATTAATCGCCTCTAGTTCCAAAAATTAGGCACAAAACCCAACAGATTCGATGTGCTTCAATGGATGAGAAACTCACAAACTGCTTGCGAGAGAGAAGCCTGTTTGTCATAAACTTCCTGGTTCGAACGGTCACCGCCTTGTCGGCCATGGTGTTTAGGAAACTCTGAAGGATGGAAGCTCTGGAAGGCAGGCGAGATCAGTGACAGAACGGAGTAATGCGACGCTAGACACAAATTTTATACCCTAGGGTTTCATTTTTTTTTTCTTTCGAACCAGAAGTTTAAATTGGGCTACGATGAACAGAAGCCCAAAAAACTAGCACAGACCCAATGAAAGGCCACTTAAGTATTTTTAAAAAGGTTTGGCTTAAATTTATTTATGTGCTTAAGTAATGAGATTTACTAAAATTGATTTGAAAATCAGGTGATTAATTTGAAAGAATAAATCTAAAGGCCAGTTATTTAAGTTTTTCAATAAGAAATACTTAGGTTTTTAAAGAAATGTCCTTACAATGTTAGTTTAAATGTTAAAAATAAAAATAATGCAAATTTTAAATGTTAATAAGGCTTATTATATTGGTAAGATGCAAAATAATCCCTCAAGTCCTAATTATAAAATCAAAATGATTTTTTTTGGAGAAATTAAGGAAATTAATTAAATTATTTAGAGTATTTTTATTTTTTTCTTACAAACTAATTAAGTTAACTAATGAACTAATATATAATCTAAGGATACACAATACTAAGTATGGGATAGGATATTGTCACTACCAATTTTATGTTACTACCATTTTTTCACCGTTAGATCAGAATCTCATCTACCTTTATCATTTCTCTCTCCCATTGAGATTTTGATCTAATGGTGAAAAAGTGGTATTGACTTGGTAATGACATAAAATTGGTAATGACAATATCCTATCCCTACTAGTATATAATATGATGAAGTAACTTATTTAGTTTCCTTAATCTCTCTTAAAAAAAAAAAAGTCTCTTGTAATTAGGACCGAGGTGGTATAAAGGTTTTTGAGTGTGAAGCAAAAGCACATCTTGCTTCTCTTGTGATTGGAGGGCACATTTAGAAAGCTATTTATAAGCTTATAGCCGTAGGAAGCCATTGACGTATACAATCAAAATCAATTGGAACAAGGATTATTTGCAGGGGCTCAAATGGCTGCTTCATCAAAGAGCTGTAGCTGATTCGGCTTTAGAATTTACTACTACCTTTATTCTTAAATATAAGATATATTGTGATTAAAGAAGTTATATAAGTTACTTAATTATATGTATTATTATAAAATATATTAGTTTGTAAGTAAGACAAATTAGTTTGCATTAAAACCATGAGTATAAATACTTTAAAGTAACTTAAAGGCCAACTAAGTCTCATATTTAGAAGAATAAAGAGTATTTAGTGAGAATGTGGATGCTTGCAGCTGCAAAAATCAAGGTCTGCTTCTTAATTTTTGGGCGCTTTGGATGGCTTCAACTTCTGATTATTTTAATCTCACTACTCCCGGAAGCTTGTGATGGAGTCGGTTGATGGCCACCCAACTCAGGAGGCCAATATATAAAAAAGGCCTTATTAATATGCCATGGTGAACACACACACACACGAATACGATTACAAATAGTCAGTTCTCTGTTGCTTTTTATAATGTTTTATTTAAGGAGATAGTTAAAATAAATATGAGAAAATGATTTTGTTTTCCATAAATACCCTTATTCATGTCAAACAGATAGAATATGTCATATTAGCTAAAAGGGTGTATGATCTCAGTATTGATAGACTGGGGGATTGATCAGAAAGTTTTTTCAACAAACTTGACAATGCTTCAGGATATACTGGAAGAGATGTTGAATTTGAGTAATAGCTTGATATGCAATGAGGATCGGAGTTTCTTCATTGGAAGTCCATTGCAAGTACATATTTGTTGGCGCCATTAGGTGCTTATAGCTGGCAACATTGAATTATAATTTGGTGGTCTGTCAAAGCGTACCTTTCCTACTTTGTATTGTATGGGAGAAGAAATTGCTCTATTTTAATTTGCACTCTACATTCTACTCATAGCTAATTAGCTTCCATGAATTTTGTGGGGAAAAAAATGGTTCTTTCTTATGCTATTTTGCATTGGTTAGCACAAGAGAATTCCAAAGAAGGAAAACATTACACCTTTCTTTCGGTTCTAATTATAACAGCAAGTTAACTTTTTCAGAGAAATCAAAGAAGTTAATTAAATTATTTTAAAGTATTTTTATTTTTATTTTTTCTCAAATTAATTAGTTTGACTAATAAATTAATACATAATCTAAGGTTATATGATTAAATAACTTATTTAATCTCTAAAAGATAAAGTCAACCCTATCTTAAAATTCATCCTTGCTGCCATAGCCTTGCAAATTGCAATATTCCCTTTCCAAAAAATAGAAAAAAATTTCATCTCTTGTTCCAAACTCTAACCACTATTTCATTCACTTTTCTGCAAAAACCGGTATTTTTCTCTCGACTTCCTGGTAATGTAGCTATCCATTTGAGTTTTCTGAGGAAATTGTCGCTTCATAGATCTTAGAAGCAATTTCTTGCTTCTTTATATCTCCTCTGTCAACATTTGTGGTCGCTAATGGATGGTTACACCGCCGAAGATCTGTCAACTATCGGAGGAATCGCCACCGTTTCAATTCTGCATTCCTTCATTCCAACCCACTGGCTTCCTTTCTCTATTGTGGGTCGTGCCCAGAAATGGACTCTCTCCAGAACGCTGCTTGTCAGTATGTCATTTCCCCCTCTTTTCACTATTCTGTTCGCATTTCATTTTCTTTTTAGATCTTAGTTTCATGGGATATCAATAACTTTCTGCGAGGATTTAGGAACCTGCTTTTCTTTTTCCAGCTCAGAGTAAAGACCATGTCTATGTAAATGTCCTTATAATGGTCTTTTTCCCCCTTCCCGGAGTTACCTTGAAATCTGGTTGTAGCATTCTGGATTTCCTTTATTTCCCCCCTCACTTTTCGAAAATGGTCTATCATGTGTCAACTTTGAAAAAATCTTTTTCATCTCAAGATAATTTTTAATATGTAAATATGTAGTTTCTTGTTAAGAAGGCAAAAGTTTGTCAAAATCCCTGTTACTCTCAAATAAATTAAGCCAATTGTGGTATTGGAAAGATTGTCTGCCACATCTAGAGGCGTTTGGCCCTGTACTCAAATTTTGATCACTAAGAATATTCAGTGAATTGTTATTGGCATGCCTCTGAATATTTGTTTACGTTGTACATATTCTTATGCAGCTGCCTTGGGAGCGATTTTGCATGTAATATCCACTTCACTTCTTGGTATAACAGCAATCACCATGGCCAACACCATTGCTGGTGAAGAAACAGTGCACAAGCTTGCCTCACTTCTGCTCATATTTCTTGGCGGTAGTTATGTTCTTTTGTTTTTATTTGGAAAGGGAGGTCACAGCCATTCCCACAACCAACCCATGGAGAAAATGGCTGTTGCTGGGCTAATTCTTGTTCCTGCATTATCACCTTGTGCTACAACACTTCCGGTATTTCTTGCTGCTGGAAATTCATCCTCAATGATGGTAGTTGCCATCATAGTGCTGCTATTCAGGTACTAATTTAATTGCATTCTAGGATAAACTTTTAGAGTTTCATACTTTTTTTTAAAGGTTTCTTTTGAGTTTTTGCTTCTGCTGTTTATGTATGTATGCTGTACTTGTATTAATAATGCAAAATTTTGATGATGGCCAGGGAATTGAATTAAGCAATGGCTTCTTGTAGATTTCCATTCGTGAATATTCTTAGGATGCTGGACTGAACTAATGAAACCATTCAAATATCCTCTGTTTCACTGCTATTTGCCTATCATGTGAAAGAACTCTTAAAAATTTATTTCATTTCCTTAAAAGGATTTTATGCAGACGCTGCAATGCTGGTCTTAAAGGCAATAATGAACTGTAACCCTCTGTTGTTTTACTTGGACTAGCTACTTTGTAAATGAGATGCTACCTAAGCTTGAAGATATAAAGAGTCCAGCTACCTTGTTTGTTACTGCAAAGAGCATGTTAAGTAGTAATAAATACTCCCTCCATTCCTAATTATAAGACAACATTTTGAAGAGTGTGGTGTTCCTATACGAAGTCAATTTACAAAATTTCAAAAGTAATTAATAATTTTTTTTCCTAAAAGATACTTAATCAATGAATAAAAAAAGACTTGTGATGACCATTAATTGAGGGCATAATTGGAAAGATAGAAGAAATTTTAAGATACAAATGAATTAAAACTGTTTTATTGGTACGTGTGAGTTAGATAATTTTGCCTTATAAAAAAGGAAAGGAGAGAGTATTACAATCCTATTTTCAGCTGTATATTTCAAGTTTTGAATGCTATTCTGCATTTGCAGCACAGTATCAGTAATGACTTCACTGGTAGCAGTGTCATTCTATGGGGCGAGCCAGCTGAAGTTTCAATGGGTGGAGCGGTATGACAAACTTGTTGTTGGTTCAGTGTTGTGTTCGGTGGGAGTCTTGACCTTAGCTTTTCATCATCATGATGGAGAAGTGGGTTCTTTTGGACAGCACTCACATTCACATAGGAAAATCATTCATAACTCTATCGCAACTTAATACTATCATGTGATTGATTATGAGCTCCTGGGCATTATTAAATATGGTTTTGTTATTTTGAGGACTGCTCATCTTCATCCACTCAAAGTTGTTGTTGGAGATATATAAAATCATTAGTTAGTTAAGATCTTAATGAGGTAGTTAATCACTATAAGACCTTATAAGTAGAGATCTAATTGTATGGATTAAAGTGTAAAGGATGATAGGATCCTCACCCAAATGAGAGAGTTTAACTTGTTCCTCACCTTTCATTAATCCTTGAGTCTATGGTTAATAGTAGAATACTCAAGAAGGGTTTATTGTAATGTCATTATGACTTGTAATTTTCAAGAAGAGATTCATATTCCCCCCCTCCAATTCTGAGTTTATTAACAGTTGTAAGATTATTTTGCAATGTGTCGTTCTTGGAAATTCAAATTGCCTTTTCAATATTTTTTGCTATCATAACTATAAAGTAGACTGAACAACCCTTATCAATTATCATGAATTAACACTTTCTAGTTGATTTTTTTTGTTTTTGTTTTTTAATATACTTAAGTGAGATGTCGAAGGCATGTTTGTTCAAGCTGGTAAAAAAATGATTTTCACAAGTTAAACATGAAGCATTCATTTAACTTAAAATTTTTTGCTTTCAAGCTTATTAATTTTGATACAAGTTACTTTGATAAGCTATTTAAAATTATAAATTTATAACATTCTTGAAACAGAAGCTGAAAACAAGACTTTTTAAAGCTAACCTAAATAATGGTTGTTTTATTTAGTTTAATTTAAATTTGCTATAGAACCATGAAAATATGAGAATTGAGATTGGGAGGAGAAAGCTTAATAATCGTCATACGCATGCATATGACGAGTAAATAAATTGATCTCTTGTGAAAAATTGATCTATACATTTATATCCACACGGTCAAGAATTGCACCCATACATTTTTTTCCACGGAAAAAAAAAATCATTTCAGGGAAAAGGTATGAAATATCATAATCCTCATAACCAGTCATAGGAGGCGAAAAGTGACACAAAAAGGATTAACACACAATTAAGCCCCTTAATGCAATTTTGTTAGTATAATCTCTCCATTCATTATCAGCAATTCTTGGAAAACCATAATTTATGGAATATAACATACAATTTCCTATCTATTGTAAAAAATATTAAACCATGTATATGTCCATAAATTCCCGACTCTTGATCTTTTATTTTCTCCACTTTATAACTTTTCTAATGAATAATCTTTAGGAGTTTTTATACCCATAACTCAAAAGTTACAATTTATGTACTCACGAGGATTAAATTTACCATATAACTTTTGATAACTTTTGGTCAAGGTTGGTGACCTATAAATAAAACACTATATATTAAATTTTGGTTGCATCCAAATGAATAATATATTACTCAATCTTTCTCTCAAATTCTCTCTTTCATTTCATCTTTGTATTTTCGTGTTTTTATAACACTATCTACATATCGTCGAGGAAGGAAAATTCCCAAACACTAGAACTTGCTTTTAGTTAATCTAATGAATGATTATTCCATCGTCATATGGGATAAGAGATACATGTGGTTACTGTAATTTAATTACCTGGAGCTCTTTCCCCAGTAAGCAGTAAGTAACACCAGGTCGACGCCTATTCTTTTTCCCAAAATTACTCAAAACATCACAGACAAATACAAAGTGATGTAAAATAGTTAACTTGCATGAATAAATAACTTCAAAAAATTGTGTCATAGATTATGGAAGAGGGATTAACAGAACAAAAATATACCTAAAAGCTTTAATTTGTCCTCTTCAATAACATGGTATATATGATAAGAAATTCACGTTGCCATTATTAATTATTAATATCAGGTAAAAATGTTAGTTGTTGAAAATAACATCACTGGGAACCCATCAGATTTTCATACATATACAACTCCTATGGACTTCACAGTATCATTACAAGGCACTGTTCATACCTCTCCTTTTCCCGCTACATGCAATCCCAACCATGGAAAACTCAAACATCGCCATCGCCAAGGCACTGTTATATATATATCCAGCTCACTAACACGCATACAATTTGCTTTCCCAATTCTCAATTGTGGGCTAGTGGGCGGCAAAGATGTGCTGCCTACGCGCCTATATATATATGTGTGTTATATTATATATAATACTCCTAAATGATTTTCATGAATTATGATAGAAGATAGAAAGATAAGAGTCAATGAATATTCACATAATTTAATATATTCATAACACTCTGTTTTGGATGTTTATTATGAATGTGCCTCGTTGAAAACTTTAACTAGAAAAAATCCAATGGGATAAAAACCTAGCAAAAAAAAAAAGGGTATATTATCCATTGATACACTTTTCAATGCTGCCTCATTAAAAACCTTTATAGGAAAATCTAGTTGGATAAAACTTAGATAAGGGAAAAAGAGTACAGCATGTATTGACTCTCCCTTTTGACAACATCAGTTGAGATCTTTAAGTCTTTGTAAACCAATGCCGTGAACAAGCTTTTTAAAGATTGTACCTGGAAGTGACATGGTGAACTAATTTGCTAGATATTCACTTGAACTAATTTGCTAGATATTTATTTCACCATTTGTTTGAAGGTCACAAGTGAAGAAGAGTTTTGGTGAAATATGCTTCGTTCTATCACCTTTGATATAACCTTCTTTAATTTGGGCAATACATGCAATATTATCCTCTTATAAAACTATTGGGACCAATTTAGCTGAAGATAAATGACAAATTGTTTGTATGTGATGTATGACTGACCTCAAAGATACATATTCTTGACTTACTTCATGCATTATTAGAATTTCTGCATGGTTAGATGATGTAGCTAATATAATATGTTTCATAAATCGCCATGAAATAGTTACACCTTCACATGTAAATAGATAGCTTGTTTGTGATTTACCATCATGTGGATTTGACAAAAAATCTAGTATTTGCATAAACAATTAGTTCATGCTTGAACACATTTGAGTAGTATAACCTCATGTCCAAAATGCCTTTGAGGTAACGAAGAATGTATTTTATTCCATTACAATGCCTTCGTGTTGATGAAGAACTATATCTTGCTGATAAATTAACAGCAAATGATATATCAGGTCGTATGTTATTAGCAAGATATATTAGTGCTTCAATAACACTAAGGTATAGTACTTCTGGACCAAGTAATTTTTCTTCATCTTCGTCACTAATTACTCGAGGTTGGAATGAATCATTATCCATTTGCAAAGACCTTACAATCATTAGAGTATATAGTGGATGTGACTTATCCATATAAAATTGCTCTAGGACTTTTTTTTTTTTTTAATAATCTTCCTGAAATACAAAGATCCCATTCTTTAGGTACTTGATTTGTAGTCTAAAATAGAATTTCGTTCTGCTCAAGTCTTTCATTTTAAATTCTTTTCTTCAAACAATTAATTGTCTTTTGAAGCTCTTCAAGAGTTCCAATGATGTTGATATCATCAACATAAACAACAATTACAGCAAATTCATTTCTAAATCTTTTTATAAAAATGCATGGGCATATTGGATCATTTTTGTACCCTTCATTCAACAAATATTCCTTGGGACAATTGTACCACATACGCCCTGATTGCTTCATGCCATATAAAGACTTATTTAACTTAATTGAGTATTGTTCTTGAGAATTTGAATTAGATGCTTATGACACCTTGAGTCCTTCAGCAACTTTCATATAAATATCATTGTTAAGTGATTCATACAAATAGGCGGTCACGACATCCATTAAATGCAAATCAAGTTCTTCATTTACTGCTAAATTAATCAAATAACGAAAAGTAGTTGCATTCACTACTGGTGAATACGTTTCTTCAAAATCAATGTCAGGTCTTTGTATAAAACCTTGGGCCATAACACGTGCTTTAATTCTTGTAATTTCACCCTTTTCATTTCTTTTTCTTACAAAGTCACATTTGTACCCAACTGGTTTTACATCTTGAGGTGTATGGACTACAGGTCCAAATACTTTTTGTTTTGTCAGTGATTTTAATTCTATATTAATAGCATCTTTTCATAGGGATCAATCCTTTCACTGTTGACACTTGCTAATGGATTTTGACTCATGATCCTCATTATCATTCATTACATCATGTGCTATATGATAAACAAAGATGCTTAACGTTGACTTCATTTCGGTCCCATCAGATACTCTTCATAACATAATTTAAGTAACTAATTGGTCTGTAAAATGGCATGGCCCCAAGCAGAAATTAAAAGATCAAATCTCATAAGTAAAGGTTTTACAATAAGTTGCAATCGCTTAATTAATGATTCTGTAAGCCTATTTTGAGTATGAACATAAGCTAAGGAATGTTCAACATCAATTCCAAGGGACATACAATATTCATTAAAGGCTTGTGAGGTAAATTCACTAGAATTATCAAGATATATTTTCTTCATAGGATAATCAGTGTAATGTGCTCTTAATCTAATCAATTGAGCATGTAATCTTGCAAACATCAGATTGTAAGAAGATAATAAGTAAACATACGACCATTTGGTTGATGCATTAATTAAAACCATTTAGTACCTAAATGGTCTGCGTGGTGGATATATTGGTCCACAAATATATCCCTATATTCATTCTAGAAATGTGAGAGACTCACTTTCTACTTTACTTGGTGAGGGCTGAATAATTAACTTTCCCTTGGAACATGTAACATATGAGAAATCATGGAATTGTGGTATTTGTTTACACTTCAAGGTATGTCCATATGAATTCTTAATTATTTGTCACATCATGGTTGACCCTGGATGGCCTAACCGATCATACCAAAGATTAAATTCATTAGTAAACTTCTGGTTTGCATTTGGAAATTGATGGTTTACATTGGCAAACTTTTGGTCTGTATTGGTAAAGTTCTGGTTTACAATAGCATGTATTTCAATTGTGAGGGAAACTTTCTAATATGCATTTTCTATCAAGAACTATATTTGTGATAGTAAGACATTCTTGATTATTTTTAGTTGTTGTTTCTATATGATATCCATTTCTAAGGATATCTTTAAAACTCAATAAGTTTCTCTTATATTTGGTATAATAAAATGCATCACAAATACATAATTTTGTTTCTTTAGGTAACAAAATATTAGCTTTTTTGGAATCTTCAATCAAATTTATATATATTCCCAGATATAGTTTGAACATTGGTTTCTTACATTACTAAGGAAAAAATATTTATCATCTTTTAGTATGGTGTGGGCTGTTGCATTATCAACAATACACAAAACTTTAGGATTGATGCCAATAAGATTTATTCTTCGTTAGTGCTCTTGTACTAATAATAATGTATTATAAACTAAAAGAAATATAGGATAAAAAGCAAGAGAAAATCAAAAGGGAAATCTAAGAACAATTCTCATTAACTTCTTACAATACTTTTCCACTCTTCTTCTCTCGCTCTTCGAAAATATATCACAGTACCTAGGTGTTGTTGGTGTGCCTATTTATAGCCCAACAAGCACACACCTCATTTAATGCTTACAATACAAATTGGATATGTCCAGCACACATGTCCAGGCATTTGATGGATGCAAATGGTATATATATATTGAGCTCACTAATGCTTACTAACACGCATACAATTTGCGTTCTCAATTCCCAATTGTGGGCTAGTGATGGGTAGCAAAGATGTGCCGCCTGCATGCCAATACATACATACATATATGTATTATAATACACATATTATATATAATACACCTAAATAATTTTTATGAATTGTGACAAGACGTGAAAAGATAAGAGTTAATGGACATCCATATAATTTAATATATTCATAACAACAAGTATCAAGAAAAGCAGTTTAATAGTGTACAGAAAGAAGTATATATAGATAATGAAAATTAGCAAACAAGTTATAGACTTCAAATATCCAAGCAAGCATACACAACGAACATACATTTCCTGAAACATCATCCTACTTAACATGTACAATATGACACACAGACACACACACTTGCTGTAAGTCTCCATTTCGGAGGAGGAGGTGGTGGTGTTATGCTTGGGTTACTTCAGTTTCATATTGAATCTAAAATATAGAGGATAAGACATGTATATATAGAATAATTAGTAATCAATAGATAACTTTTGGGATTTGTGATGATCAGAAGGTAGAGTGAAAAACCAAGAATATGATTCTATTAAAAACAAGAAATAAGAAGTTATAGTTGAATGGGTATAACAAGACGAGAGATGGACAAACCAAGAAAGGCGAGGCCATCCAGAAAACGTCAAACAATGCAGCATCATGCCCTGCCTCTTTCTCTTCATAATCACGTCTCACACATAAGCAATCTTCAGAATAGTGTATGGAATTCTTCTTGAAGCGAGGAAATTTAGTGATTCATAATTTCAAATACATGGGATGCGTACAGGTAATAAAAAGGAATACATGTGATGCATATAATAAAACATATCAGAACGTGAGACGTATCAGAAAAGGTGTGTAGAATAGCATATCAGAAAAAGGTAAAAAAACACAAAAAGAGAGCATATCAGTAAAATTTAATTACTAATATAACGATGATGGGTTAAATACAGTCCTTGATGAGTAATTAAAAAAACCGGCCCCTGATGAAGTCTGGTCCAGATTAGACACTAGAGAGCGAAGCTGGGAAGAATTTCGAAGAGTGATTTGCCCTTTTGGGTGGAGAGCGCCATGCTCTCGAAAAGCTTGGCAAATCTATCATGTTTTATATGTTTTTTTAATATCTTTGTTAACTTGTAGTATGCAATAGATATTTTGATTTTACTTTATCCTCGTGAAAGTTTTATCATTTTCTTTATAGTATGTGTTTGGATCATATTTAGGGTCTTTAAAAGTAGTTATTCATGTAAATTGAGATAAAATTTATCTTATATATTTATCTCATATATTGTAAATCACGATTAAAAAACTGCTTTTGAAAGCTACAATAACTATTCCAAACAAACATATAATCTAGTTTGTTTATGCAGTATTAAAAAGTTATTCTCACATAAGAGCGCTCTCTTTCTCTCTCTCTCCATTGTTTTCCACTCTCTTTGTTGTTTATTTCTTTTTGTAGTCTTGTTATACTATCATCTTGTTTAGGAGAGGGTCATAACTCATAACACAAGTACTAAATTAAAGATATCATTTAAAAATAGCATCAGAGCATGTATGAACGTGCTTGATCATTTTTTTTTTAAAAAAAAAACCACATACACGGTTACATTGACAAAGGCCTTAAAGCCTTTTTTCTTTTCAAAAAAACAAAAGATAAAATGATATTAAAAAAAGTGTTAATGGGCAAATAGTTGAGAAAAAACTTAGGCCCTGATTGGTACAGAGAAGATTTGAGGAAGGGAAGGAAAGGAAAGGAAAGGAATGAAAGATTGTGACAGAACTTTAAAATGTGAGTTGTTTGGCATAGAAAGGAATTGAACTTAAGTTGAGGGAAAATGAAATGTTTGGTATAAAGAATTGAGTGTTAGTTAAGTGGGAGGATGTGGTGAAATTCCCAAAATGCCCATAAAAGGAAAAAAGAAAAAACAAATATGAGAATTGCTTTTGCAGGACATAAACAAACCCTAAAACCAAAATCACGTGAAGGTTTAGATGTCAAATTGAAGTAGATGGTGATGGGATATGAAATTGCGACGAGGATTGGCTTGTGCGATGGACATGGAAGGAATTAGAGGGGGACAACACGAAAGTATGAAACCAGATGCGGAAAGGAATATGACAAGAGGAACAAGGAAGATCATCACTAAACATGGAACCCAGTTGATGCTTTGACAGAGAAGTGAAGAATAATTGAAAAAAAATGACTACTAAACTCTTGAAAAGTGTGAAGTTGCTGAATTAAAAGGAGTTTGTTCAAAAGGGGAAATTGAGGTGACTATGAAGCAGTGAGAAAAATAACGCATAGCTTCATGTAATAAATTAATCAAAACAATTAAGTTGCCACATTAGAATAACGAAAATGACCTCTATTAAAATGGCCACAAAAAATATAAAAATTTGCAATTGTGAGGATGAAGAAGAACACATTAACAGGTTTACAATATGCATATTAGGATCATTGGTTGCTATCAAATGGGCAGTACCAATCTCATGCACAGAAAAGCCTGATTGACACAAATTGAAGCAATATTTATTAATTTTCAGTCAATGCAAGGTGTCTGAAAGGAATTACAATAATGCAATTTGGCCTTCTCAAATGCTGCATAAGAAGGAAAGCAATAATTTGCATACGATGTGAACTGTACGATGAAAGGAAAAAGAATGAAGGAAATTGGTCTTCTCAAATGCTGCATAAAAATAAACAGAAGCTTAGACAAGACAGCACCATAAGGCACAGTCACATAAACGGACATAAATGATATCATGTGCAGTGTAGGGTGAAAGGAAAAAAAAAAAAGAAGGAAATTGGCTTTCTCAAATGTTGCATAATAATTAACCGCCAAAGTTTGATGCAAGCTACATTAGGCACCCAAAAATTGCTGCATAACAAGAACTATTAAGGTATTAAAAATATGCAGACACAGTAACATAGTTTAAACATCATTCAATTGTTTCAACATGACACAAGAACACAAAAGTTGAAGTTTGAACCAAACAACACAGTTTGAACTTCCTTGGCAGAATGTAAACCATATCGGTAACAGTGAAGCACCCTACCAACATTGCAACCATTTGCTTTGAATGTTGCGCCATACCTACACATTTTTTTGGACACCCATTTCCTTCTCATCATATATTCTACTGCTCCTCTTTCCAATTGACCACTTATTACATTAAAACACATCTTATTACGATACAAACTACAAAATTACAACAACACTTATGACACAGCAACCACACAGAATTGTCACTACAAAAACTAGATTGATATTCTATCTTCCCATTGTTTTTCCCCCTGTTTTATAGGTTTCAGCAAGAATTTAACATTTTGTTTATATGTTATCTATAGCCAATCAAAACCCAACTATCATCTTCAATTAACATATGGACAAATACATTCACACTTTCATATATAACCCATATAGTCAACATTAGAAGTCACATTCATTCATTCCCATAAACACAAGACACTTTACAGTTCGAATGCAGCATATATCATCATCTATTTTAGCTTCCGATAACATTTACACTAGTGAATATACTACTCAACGCACAATCATACACATTAAAATGTAGTCAATTTAACACTCACCCAACTTGGTTCACAAGCTGCAAGCAACATGTCATTGGGCAAGATTTCATAGAAAATAGACACCCATTTTGACTTACTTGGATTCAAGAATCGTCTCCCCTTCCTTAAACTTATCCTTCGACTTCTCGAGTCGTAGGTGTTTATAAGCTGGTTTGTTTATAGGGGCTTTTTTCGTCCCATTAATTGCCTCTCCTAGGAACGTTTGTGAGATTCTGCCAATTTGAAAGGGATCTCACTTTCCCACGATGATGGGAACTCAGCCAGATGTGGGAAGTTTATATGTTGGAATTGTTTTTAGGGGGAACTCTCCCATGTTCCCTTTCCCTTAGCCCAATTCTATGCAACAAACAGGGCCTTAAGAAAACAAGATAACAACACAACTTTAACTGACATATGAGGGATGATCGGAAACATTGGGTGAGATTCTCATGTATCATTTTTGCATCTCGCTTGTTTAAGCCAAACTATACTAACAGTAACACACGCATGCCCGTGGCTGAAAAGCATCTTCTGTAAAGTCAAAGGCTTGAAAAAAACTTGTTTTGGGCCTGGAAAATAAAATTCTCAATTTGCTGTGACCACCCCTTACCCTGAGCAAATTTCCCCAGACATGATGGGGTTGCTTAGCCATCCCATAATGGCAGTGTGTGTAACTGTTTACTTACTCTTACGATTTACCGCCATTAAAGTTCCAGGACGCACATTAGTTTGCCATGGGATCTCCAAGCTTTTGGAGGTTTTCACGAAATTCAGTCTCTCATCAGCATATATGTGGAGATTTCCAAGGGCAACAAGCTAGCCATCATTCTCCAAACTGATCAAAATTAAGGGTTTTCATAATTCAAGCTTTACTGTTACGAGCACTCATCAAAGACTGTTCAAGGTCCCAGGTCTCTTTCCCTCTCTAGATTTGACTTTCAATTTTTTTCTGTCTTTTTCCCGGGTTGCATGCCCTATTTTATCTGTTTCATGCCTGAAACAGGAGTCTAAGTTGGAAATTTCTTTTTTAGGAGTTCCTTCAATTTCCTATTTTCCCACTTAATTTTCCTACATGACTTTAAATTCCGTAAATTTTATGATCATGTTGGTCGCTACCTTACATAGAATCCATCGCAGAAAATTTGTTTGATTATTTTCATGGCCTGAGGCTTTAACAACAGGTTTAATATCAAAGCATGATTACTTTAAACTAATCTTATGTATTTTGTTCTGTCATTCCCTTATGTTGGGCAGAGAGAAAAAGGAAGAAATGTGTGATTATGATGTAGTGCACGTACCTGTCTGTCCAGAAATAATCATTGTTTGTGTAGCTGAATGATTCCATGTTGATGTTTGAAATGAATCTGGAGTAAAGGATGTCCCTTTGACATGCCACCAAGTCTTATTTTCTATTTCTTTCTTCCCCATCATTGGTTGTGGCTGTTATGAATCATCCTTGGACTTCCCATTTGCCCTGTCTTGCAAATGAAATGATATATGGTATAAAGTACTTCTCACACAGCATCTGTCTTTAACAAGTGTTGAGAACCAAGACTGAAGTCTATAGTTCTTATGTGTTTTGGAGGAAATGGGAATGGGAGAAGTAAAATCTGCCCATTGCATTGGCTAATAGTGACATGTATAATTGGTTAGCCTATGTTTGCAGGCAAAGTTACACCAAATTGAAGTGTACGCTGTTTGAGCTCAAAAGAAACTTTTTGCCCAGATGAAGGCATTAACCTTGATGCATCTATATCATTTCTCATTCACAATTCAGAATTTCTCTGTAATTGATACTACTACTAGCTGGTTTCAAGGATGCAAAAGTTTTCCCTAATTGCAGCAAGAGATAATACAGTTGTCATCGTGGAATCCGTGCAACCCCTGGTTCAACAAGAAGAAGCACACAGCTAACAGAACACATGAGAATTCACCTGTGTATCTATGAAGAAGAGCTAAATTAACATACTGTAGTAAGTGCGGTAGCGGATTTACGGGGGAAAGGCTTAGAACCTGGAGAATCTTTGATGTGGACATAGTAAGATCTGATGCATCTCAATTTCAGCATTTAGTTCTGATAAGTGAAGAATATCCTCAAAGTTCTGATCTTCTAAGTAAATCTATATGCACTCTCTTTTATGCCTGGTAATTCATGTATATTTTGCTTCTGACTGTTGCTTTCTCCCCCCATTTTCACTGAATGTCAATAGATATATGTATTGTTTTTGCAATGATGCCCTTAACTAGTTTTCAGTGGGTATTTCAATATTCATAATATACTCATTATGTTATTAGATTGATCAGTGACTTAAAGATGCATGCCTTATAGGAATTGAGTATTCTGTAATGCTATCGTGTTTTTGCTAGGCATAATATGAATGTTGAAGAGTAGTAGTTATAGTCATTTGTTTTGTTATGCTGGTTATTTAGGTAGAATAGTTACTAAGTAACCTATATAGCTTATAATCTTCCCAGAGAGGAGTTTTGATTGGTAATGAAGCCTGGCATCCTAATTTTGTAGTTCTCTTTTCAAATGAACTAATTTGCTTTGGTCATAACTAAACATGCTCATTAATTTACAAGGTGATTTCTTTTACCATTTCCTAATCATATAACACCTCAAGTTTCTTCACTTCAATCTGTTTGTCCCAGTTGTCTATATTCCTTAAATGTGCCACCTTTATTGAAAGACATACCTGACTTGCTACGTACTTGTCCATATCAGACGATCAAAATAGTTCTTTTTTCTTTTTATTTTAATCCCATTTTGTTGGGGGTCTTTGACATAAGCACTTTGGTGAAGGAAAAAAAAGCCTGTGGTTTTATATGTAGTCCTCATGAACGAATTGTGGCAAAACTCTCCCATTATCCATTCTAAGGACCTAAATTGAGGATTGGAAAACTGTTGATGGAATTGTTGAAATGTCAGGTTAGCCTCAGGCTTGTTCTTGAAGAGGTAAAGCCAACAAGTATGAGGGTGATTCGAAAAATGTGATGAACTGTCTTGTATATGTCAGGTCATCTGCATGAGGGTCCCCAAATATTGCTGTATATGAGATGAAAAGGCTATTATTCGTTTTACAGGAAATGCTAGTGTGTTGATTGTGAGTGTATTTATCAATTGCACTCTTCACAACAAGTCTTATCCCATTATATGAGGTTGGTTACATGGATCGTACGACGCCATTATGGTTCAAAGAAATGTGATATTGAAATTTAGTCCTTGGGAACTCTAATTATTAACAATAGTATGAATAGGAGAAACTTAATCTTATTATGCATATACCGGGGAAAAAAAAGAAAGAAAGAAGAAGAAGCTAATTCTCTTGCTACTATAGGTTATGGTGTTATATTTACAAATTAGTTTATAATTTGAATCCTCTTTAATAATGTTGAACACAATAAATAGAAAGTAATCATACAAAGAAATGAGAATGGGCATGACTTACGAGGTTCACTTCTGCTCGCAACATTCATTTGTTACACTAGGAAATGATTTATTTGATGCAAAGAATTTAGACTCCTTAATTTAATTACAGTGACACTATTAGGTAACTAAGTATGATGTTTGAATATAATATATAGGTGTTACCTTTTCAGTTCCAGATTATGCCTTTTGTGGCCGCTTTTTTTTGTGTACCGGTTGACCGGTCAAGTTTTTTTTAATGTTACCAAAATTGTATTGTAACAGATACGCGTATTTTAGGAATAGTCTGACTGAATTCCTTATGGAGAAGATGCAATATTTTAGAGGTACAATTCATGTGTTCAAGGTCTTGATGTATTTTACCAAAAATAATGACCATTCTCATTGTTGACTGCTAGAATTAAATTTTTTAGTAAAAATGTATTACCTCCGATCCTAAATGTAAGACATAATTTTTAGTGTATTGAAAACTAGGCCCTACATTTAGGACTGAAGGAGTACTATGTTTTACAATGCGTGTATCTTTTCTGTGCATCAGACATCTGTATCTTTTTTCTAGTATAAATAAGTATAAGGTGTTGGCATTCTTCTTCACTGAGAAAAATCCATCCTGAGTTTTCATCATTCTTCTAAGAATCTTTAATCTTCTAAGAGTCTTTACTTATACTTGCATGATGAATTTTCTTTTGACTTCTAACAGGGGTAAGGCTCAGCAAAATGAAAGTACACATAGCTGCAGGTATTGCACAAAGGAGTTCAGCAGCTACCAGGCGCTTGAAGGCCATTTAAGGTTACATCATCAAAACATGATGCAGAAATTTCCATATTTTCAAAGCCGCAGCAACTCTACAGATGATACCATCCCTTATTTTAATTCATCATTGAAGGGCCTAGGCATAACTTCCTCTGGAGCCCTTATGAACAATTACTGTGCATCTGGAGGTAAAGGACTTGTCAATCCAAATATACAAAGTTTTGATTCCAAATTGATTTCTAATATCTTTTACTTGTTAAATGCAGACAACCATCGTGGGAATGAGACTGAATTGGTCCTACCTTCACGTCTCTCGCATGCCCCCAACTATTATGCATCCTCAAGTTCAGTAACTCTATCTGGTGCATTGATGCCTACATCTCTTCCTTTGTCTCGTCCTATAGATAGTGTTAATTTTAATGATCCTTTGGGTCATGCACCGTATGGAGGCTCAACTGGTTCTTGTCAGTTTGATGTCGAGGCTGTACGAGGATTTATAAAGCGTTTTCCATATCTCTCTGAACATTTCCTTGAGACTATGAAGGACCACAACCACAGTAACCATCCAGTTTCATGTGCCATTTGTTCTGTCTGTCCTTGTTATATGATGAATAACCTCTTGGAGCACTTGGGTTTCTTTCCTCGTACAAGACTTAACATAAAGAAACTTCTTGGGATGGAGAGGCCTGTTTTTACAAGCCTCTTGCTTCCACCCCCGCTTCATAGTCAATTTACTGTCCCAATGTGCCCAAACAAATATATCAAGGCCCTAACTTCTGGGAGAGAGAACAAGCGTTGTTGTTTGTGCCGGGATTTAGCGGATGAAGCGATGAAGAGGCCAGTGGTAAGCTCCATTTCGAAAGTTTATTGGGTAGGAGATCATCCACCTCAAAAGGAGTTGCTTCTCTTTAAGGATTCAGATAACTCTGGTTCTGGATCAGAGATTCCAACTGGTGGAGAGGAGAAATGTGAAGACAATCTGGATCTCTCGCTTCATCTGTAGGCTTTGGGTTGTCTCTCTCTTTTAGTTGAATAAATCTATGGCTAGTTCTGTTATGCCTAATAATGAACACATGTTTTGTGTATTTGTTGAGAGTGGAGTTCCATCTCTCTCTGTTGTCATTTGCTTTTACCTTTGTCATGGAGTTCCTTTTGTTTTTTTCGTTAGTGTTGGAGTTAATTTATACTTTGGCTACTGAATTTAAGTGTCTTAATCTCTGTGTCTCATTAAACCCTCTGAGACTTCTTTGTTTTTATATTTCCACGCATCTTTAAGTTTCTATCTGCTTAAGATTATGCATACAACGTGAGATATTAGGACTTCCACCCCCCCCCCCCCCCCCTCCTCTGGTCTGACAAGATAAAAGCATGGGTAATTCAATTTTGGAATGGTAGTTAAAAGCTACTCCAAAATCATATATATGTTACTTCCTCCGTTCCTAAATATAAGACAAAATTTGTAGTGTAAATTGCAATATAAATTTTGTGCTATATTTAGGACTAGTGGTAGTATTTTATTAAATTTCTTATGCTTGCAAAGTTGAGTAAATATAGTCATCACACACCTATAGACTCACTTTTGAAGCAGTGTAACTAGTAAAATGCCCCATGCATATCTGTAAATCTTATCAACTGATAGAAGGGGCATACAAGTAATTATTTTATCAAACTTTTTGGGTCAAAATACATCCAGCACAGCACCTGGAACTAATTTTAGAGGGGTAATTAGCACATTGAAGCGTTTAAGAGTGTAATTTTGCCCCTCCATTAATGGAATAAAATGTCTGTTTCCTTCATCCTCCAACTATTCGGTTTGGATTTGGTGGCTGCCCCTCCCAACATATGTGTCTCCTCCAGTATCAAGTATTTCATCAACATTTCAAGTGTCAAACTTAGGTTCAAGTTTATATGCAAATTCTTGACTTGAATTGAATTTTTTTTGATAAATATTGGATACATACCAATGACAAGATCAAGAAGCATCTAAGCTTCTTTATCATTCTCCACCTCTTAACTAAAAGGGAGAGGTTGATCAAAAATACAAAAATTCCCAGTCATCCTGTGCGAAATCTTAGCTGGATGATCAGAAAAATGAATTGAAATTTATTTAAATACATTTAACAGCAAAAAGTTCAAAAGAAGGTAATTTAAGGAAAATTGTTTGAAAAAGCTCTAAAATATTTTGGTAATAGTGATGCTTCCATCCTCAACACAATAAAAGCACAAAATAAACTTAGTTGAGTACATTGCAAAGATTATTCAAATTTTATTTTTATGGTTCAGATTTTGATTCTTTTTACATAGTTAACAAAAATGCATCATTTTTTTAATATATAATTTAAAAATTTTATCTTGTAATGATGTATTCTCCAAATTTTGTTTGGCTAATCAAACTATGTGATGGTAAAAGACTAAAAGGGGAAAAAAACACAATAATTCTGCCTGCAGAAGGTAAAAGTTTTATGCTCTTTTTTTTTTTGGCCAGATTTTTAAGGTTTGAACAAATCAACTTTTTTTTCCCCATGAAAATGATATGGAAAACTTTAAAAATACCCAATAATATAATTTTGAATTGTAAAAGTTTTAATAGTTAATTCGTGGACATAAAAGATTGTGTCTGTATTTTCTGTTATGATTGATTCCAATGAAGCACCAATAGATGCTCATTTTATGTTTTAAAATAAAGTGATAATTTACTTTATTTCCCTATATTGGAAAGAGATACAGCAAATAAACTACTGTAAACCCGAATACTCCAAAAAGGAAGTCGTCCATAAAGGTAAAAAATTTATATGGATAGTCTTAATTATTTTCAATGTCTGTACTATATAACTAAAAGAATCCATACCCCAGAATAAAAATTAGCCTCTAATCATAAAAAATATGTATTTAGCGATACTTTATTTTTAAATATTTAAAATTTATCAGGAAAGTATTAATATTAAAAATAACTCATTTTATTACTTTAGATTTCATATATTGCACTGGACTAATGGTCTCTCTGTTTTTTTTTCCCCTTTTTGGGAAAAAATTAGCAGTTTTATTTTGTAAGTATTTTTATTTTGAAAAATATATGTGCTGCTTCCTTTATATAAAGCCAATGATGCTCCTTGGTTCTTTTTTTAGCTTTTCTTCTTAAAATAATTCTCTTTCCTGGGACATTATTGCAAAGCCATATTTTAAGCTATTTTTCTTTCAGGAATAATATAATAGAAGTCTAGAGAAGATTCGTGTTTCATCTTCGTTCGTGTTTTATGATAAGATGCTATCTCATTCATTTGTCCTCTAGAAATTTCTCCAACAAGAATTTTCCCCCTTAATGGAGCTCTGTCAATCAATTAAAACTTTAATTAATTTATAAAGTAAGGCACACATATATATATTGTTCTATTTGGTGAAAGTTTAATTAAGAAAAACATAAGGAGGAACACAGGCATTGAGGCATCATTAAGGCTATTGACTTTAGATAGAACAATCCAAAATGCCAACAACCACACTAGATGCCGCAAGAGAATGCTCTTAATTATAAGATCAAGTTGATTTTTTTTTTGGAGAGATTAAGGAAGCTAATTAAATTATTTTTATTTTTATTTTTTTCTAAACTAATTAGTTTGACTAATAAACTAATACGATCAAATAACTTATTTAGTTTTTTTAATCTCTCCAAAAATAAGTTAATCTGGTCTTATAATCAGGATCAAAGGGAATAATAATTAAAGTGTAACGGAATTAGTTAGACACTAACAAAAGTTTGTTAAGTGGATCAATAATAATATTGTGCTCATCACTCATTTCATCTGAGAATTCTCTCTTCTTCTTTATTGCTTTGATCTCTCTCCCTAGTTCCTTTCAGATGCCATTCACGTTCGTTTCTACAATCCTATCTGTTTTAATCATATAGCACTCCGAGGATCCATTATTGTCAGATCTACAAAACTTTGATCAAACACTATTAGAGATTATAATTGCTTTTAAAAATCAAAATTGTTATACAATTAATAACTGTTTTTACATGATGTATATATGTCTCAATTGACATATAATCCTATTTAAATATGTACAACCAAGTTTTCATTTTCAATTAATGATTATCATAACATTGCTTTTAACAATTTAATCAGTGAGGAATAAATTAAAATTGAACGATGCTAAAAAGCACAAGATCGAGACTTCATAATTATTCTTATTACGAGTGTTGTAAGCAAGATCGATCAAACAATAAATATGGACATTAACTTGCCATATTGCCATTATTATTATGTGAACAAATTTGCAACAAAACATTTTGTAATTGGATGAATTATCTATATTATATAGAGCTTAAAAAAATAAACTGGAATATTCATAATTTTATAGTTATAGTTGATGAATGATATCATTTATATAAAAGGGGAAGGTATTTGGATGAAATGTCTGGATCAAGGACAAGCCACACAAGTAAGTGGCATCTAATATATAATTATCGTAATATGAAGGCAAAACTACTGTGCGTACGTGGGACCTTAAAAAAATATAATAACCAACAAGTTAATTAGTAGTATAGACTTATAGTCATTTCCTCTCTCTCTCTCTCTCTATATATATATATATATATATATATTGGAACGTATCATTATATATATGTCGTTCACTTGTTATCAGATTTTTTTGTAATTATATTTCTTCATTGGGACCTAATTTTACTTTGTTATCAGAATACCTGTAATCATTGTTGTCAAACTCGCGAGTTGACTCTCCGAATTTACCGTTTTTACGCTTCTAACTTATAAAAACGAGTCGAGTCAGTGGTAAACTCGTGCTAGTTGTAAACTTGGTTAAACTCATGAGTTTATGCACCGAGTTTATTGTTTTTACATTTTTAACTTACAAGACCGTGTTAACTTACTCTTAAACTCTTGTTAACTTTTTTTGATTTGATTATACTCAGCGGCTTTATATACAAATTTTATAGAAATTTCTTTATTAAATATGATAAATGATGAATGTTGATGGATATAATTTTAATTATTTGAATTTAAAATATATTTAAATCAAATTGTTGTCATTTTTATATTTTAATTATTTAATTATACACTAGTAATATCTATTTAATAATAAGAGTAAACTTTTATGAGTTTACGATACGAGTTTACATCGCTGTCACGAGTTTGCTTAAACTCGTGAGTTTGACAACCTTCCCCTGTAATATTATTACATGTTGAGTTACGTTGGTGAGTCATGGTATCTAATGAGATATATATAATACTCCATTACATCTCTCCGACGAAAAACAATGCAACCAGAGCGTGATTTGCACGCTCCGTTGGGAGTCAGACGTTGCAACAAGTGGGCTCCACGTTCACGCTCATATGCCTGCCTTTCTTCTATTACCCTTTTGCATGGCAGCACCGTGGCTCCCCGAGATTCTTCCCGCTCTTCCTTTTCCTCCTCCTCCTTCTCCTCTCTCTCTCTCTCGCCATATCCATTTTTGTCGATGCTTCCCTTAACAGCTCTTTGCTCAAGCACAAGCTCTCGGCGTGTTGCTCTACTTCACTGCACAATCGGTACGCCAAAATCCCCAAACTTGATCAACTTCCATTCTATATATTTCATTTCTTCCCTGATTTTCTCCTTGTCTTTGCTATACAAGCTGTATTTCGATCTCACTGACTCTGCTTATTTTATTGCCTCTATTCTCTTTTCAATTTCATTTACATCGCAAAGCAGCCGGCTCATATATTTGGATGATAAGCACGATTTTGCTTATGGGCGCTTAACTGCACAAGCTTTGTGATGAATTATGTCTGACACCTTCATGTCCTCTGGAATCTTCTTGGCTGAGCTTGTCTCTGGGATTATTCCTAGAACACTTGCCTCTCCAACCCCAAGCCTTGATTTCCCTTCGTTGAGTTCGGATTTGATGTTCATCACTTGACTCTGTCATCCATTTCCTCGCAGTTTCTGTATCTTGTTTAGTTGAATTTCCCATCTGTTTTCCTTGCATTTCGCCTCCGTGATTGTTTTTTCTTGCTGCAGTGATGATTGATTCACCGAGAGGACGCCCATTACCTTCTTTCTTTGATTGTTTTGAAATTTGAATTGGTTTTCTTTTAGCAGTGACGATCTGACTAACATATATTTCTTCAATATATGATGCTCTTCAATTGTAAGCATCTGGTTTATCTGGAAATGGGTTTTTACCGTGCTGAGAATCTCTCGTAGCTACTGTTTCTTGTTCTAATATCTTATTTACTGGCATATATTAGTCTTTTGTTAGTTCTCTAATATCCATGATAATGAAATTGATTTGCAGGCAGAGTCCCACCTCCCTAAGATTTAGCACGGGTTTGGGAAAATGGGGGTCTCAAGCTCCAAGATGGAGGATGATAAGGCACTTCAACTGTGCCGTGAAAGGAAGAAGTTTGTTAGGCAAGCACTTGATGGGCGATGCTCACTTGCAGCTGCTCACGTGTCGTATGTCCAGTCACTGAAAAATACAGGAACAACTTTGAGAAAATTCATAGAAACTGGGGCACCAGTTCAATCTTCCTTGTACACTTCCACTAATAATGCAACTCAACACCCCATTGGCTTAACTGACAAGATTCTTTCGCAATTCCCAGCCTCTTTGCAATCTGAGTCTCAACGTTTTAATGAGGCAGAAACATTCTCCTCATCTCCCTCTCCTCCTGGCTCTAGTAAGATCCAAGCAGAACATATGAAATCTAGTAGTTTCTCTTCTAGAAAAGTTGAAGAGAAGCCTCCTGTTCATTCTGTAGGAAAAGTAACATCATTAGATACACCACAAAGTAGCATGCCTGGTCCAAATGAAAGGAATGAAATGTCAGCTCTTGATGACTCTTCTTATCTAGTTCGAAATCAGCCCAGCTGGGATTACTTTGGTCTTTCTGATCATCGATTTTCTAATTTGGATGGTGCTGAAGAGAAGGATTTTTCTCAGGGAAAGGAGGACTCTCTTGGTTCTGAAGATGAATATGATAATGATCCTGCCCCAAGTTCCTTGTTCCAAGGATTTGAAAATCTGAACAGGGTTAATTACAATGTTGCAGTCAATGAATCACTTGCCCCAACCAAGCCCCTGGTAGGGGATCCTGATTCTCAAGTTGAACTCATGAATGGCAAGAAGAGCAATTCCCCTGATTCACCACCATTGGAAACAGCACCTGCTGTAGCTTTAATTCCATCCGAAACAAATAAATCAGTGGAGAAAGAAAATCATAGTGAAAATAACGTTCCTCCAAAGGACTTATTTTCAAGCATGAAAGATATTGAATTTCTATTTACAAAAGCTTCAGAATCCGGCATAGAGGTTCCAAAAATGCTTGAAGCAAATAAGTTGCACTTCCGTCCAATATTCCCAGCAGAAGAAAGTAATATATTTATCTATCACTTTTTTTAAAAAAGAAAAATTGTTTTTGGGTGTATGGTTGTCTGTAAGTTACTGTATGCTGGATGTTAGACATAAACATATATAATAATAAATAAATACTACCTCCAGTCCTAATTATAAAAACAATGTTCCTATAATTATAACCGAAGGGAATAGTAAATAAACAATTGAATTAGTAATTCTATTACCAAAATCAATGTTCAGTTTTGACCAAATATCTTGTTATTATAGGGTTAAAATTGTGGATTTTCAATTCTATACAATTTTCTTACAGATGTAAATGTTCTAAACAAGAAATCTTTGATCCTGGCAGATAGGTCTGTGGCATCTTTTATATTGAAGGCATGTTTCTCATGTGGGGAAGACCCAGGTCAAGTTCCTGGAGGTATTTCTCAGCTCTTATGCTTAAATTTTCTTAAGATCTCCAATACCACTACAAGAACATATGAAATAAATTCTTGTTCATTTTCTAGTTTTCTTGTAAATCTATTTCTTATTCTTTCCTTTTCTCTTTTCAGAACCTCCTCAAAACTCGATTATGTACTTAACTTGGCATAGGACACAATCATCTCGATCTTCTTCTTCAAGGAACCCATTAGGAGAAAACTCTAAAGATGATGTAGAGAACATCACAAGTAATCTCTTTGATAATTTCTGCATGATCTCTGGCAGCCATGCATCAACCTTGGATAGACTGTATGCATGGGAAAAAAAGCTCTACGATGAAGTCAAGGTATAGTGTTTTTTATGAACACTTCGGTCTTGGTATATTCCTCAATTTACATTGGTATGATAGTATGATGCTGTGATCTTGATTGGGATCTTAGAGTAGGCACAGAAGCTCTTTATTATACAATTTCCAGCGGTCTCAGAGCAAAATGATTTTGAAATAGTTTCTTCATTTTATAGATATCCTTTTCGATATAGTCCTGGCATTCTATATTTCAGTAATTACTTGGATTGACTAATTATTGGCATCGAGATATTTATTTCCACCCATTCTATTGGTCCTGATGAACTATTTGCCATAACTTATCTTACATCATCCAGCATATCAACTGAAATTTAGTGTTCAAAATTTATCTTGTCAAGTTGCATCCAGTCTTCAATTTTCATAACAAGAGATGACCTACACATGTATGTCCATAATTTCTATAACTTCTTGGAAAACTTGTAGGGAGATTCAGCTTCTTTGTTCTAAGGTTAGGGATACCTTAGCTTGTAACAAATTTTAGCCTAGTCCCTTTTCTCATTGGATCCTTAATCTAAATGAAAAAATTTGGTTAGGCATGCCTTCAGAACTTTATATGTGGTTTTGATATAACTATTTCCATGTCTATTGAGTAATCTCCTCTTTTATTTTTGTTGGTTTCAGGCTAGTGGGTTGGTAAGAAAAAAGTATGACATGAAGTGCAAAATATTAAGGCGCCTAGAATCAAAAGGAGAAAAGAGCTCCAAAATTGATAAAACTCGAGCTGTCGTCAAGGATCTGCATTCAAGAATTAGAGTTGCAATTCATAGGATAGACTCTATATCAAAGAGGATTGAGGAATTGCGGGACAAAGAGCTTCAACCACAACTCGAGGAGTTGATTCAAGGGTATGATTCTGTTTTTTCCTTTACAAAGTGCTGATCTATGCAGCATCCTGTAGCTTTTAATTGCATGCTACAAAGAATGTGTGTTTCAGTGTTTGGTTGTCTTCAATGTTATCAGAGTTAGACCAAACTGGTGAGCTGGTGCAAGGACCAGTGCAGAACTCTACAAAACTGATTGAAAAGAGAGCCAATCACGAATTGGTCAAATCAGTGTCTTTAATGTTTCTGTATAATTTCTTAATATAAAATAAAAAATTATTAATCTGATTACTACTGATTCAACCACAATTCGACCATGGATGAATTGGTGAATCTTGAACCAACGCTTTGAATGGTTTCATGACCGGTCCTGCTTTCAAAGCGTTGGTAATCTTACATTGTACTTATGGTTCATAGAGCTTTCACAGCTCAAGAACTTTTAGTGACATCGGGTTTGCTATTTTCGTTTTCTCTTCTGTGGTCATACAGGCACTTAGTGCCTAAAAGATTATTTACTTAAGTGAACATATTTGTTTATATGCATTCATTTAATACGAAGATCAGTAGAAACTGAATTAAATAGACAAATGAGCTTTGCCTAGATTAGGATAAATTTTTATCTCAACGCAATGAATAGTCTGGTGGGAGTTTATCTTCAGCAAGAGACGTTTTCATTTTTCTTAGGCTCAAGACATATGCTTTGTGGATGAGTTTTTATCTGTTTCTGTTTATATGAACTTTTATATTAAGAAATGAACTTACCTCTGTATTTCCTCTGTTCTTATTGCTTTGATGGCAGTTTAAGTCGAATGTGGGAAGCAATGTTCGAATGCCACAAACTTCAATTTCAGATAATGTCAACAGCCTATAGTAACAGCCGACCCAGAATAGCCGCGCAATCTGAATTACGCAGGCAGATGGCTGCTTATCTTGAAAATGAACTCCACTCTCTGCACTCAAGTTTTTCCAAGTGGATTGGAGCTCAGAAGTTATACTTAGAGGCCATAAATGGATGGATCTGCAAATGTGTTTCGCTGCAGCGAAAATCATCAAGCAATAGAAAAAGGAGGCTTCAACCTCCTCCATTGAGAAACTATGGCCCTCCAATATATGCCACTTGTGGCGTCTGGCTGGAAAAGCTTGATACCTTACCTTCCAAGGACGTTATAGATTCCATAAAGAGTTTAGCCGGAGAGATTGCCCGGTTTTTACCACATCAAGAGAAGAATCAGGCTAAAGGTGGCAACATGTATGGTGAATCAATGGAGAATATGTTGAGAGGTGACAATTCAGAGGAGTGGGTGTTGGGTTTTGATCGATTTCGAGCGAGCTTGCTCAGATTTCTGGGGCAGCTAACTAATTTTGGCAGGTCATGTGTGAACATGTATGCAGAACTTACACAAGCTATTCAAGATGCCAAGAGTAAGTACCATCGGTGGAATTCTCATTCCCATGATGGTAATGCAAATTCTCAACATACAGGTGATCAATCCAAGTCTCAGTCTCACAGAGTTTAATCCAAATGAACAGTGTAAAGATTGTTGTTAAAACACTGGAGTCACATCATAGGATTCGGTTTTAGGTTGAAAAATGAAGCAATGTGAAGAAAGGAATATTGAACATATATAATGGGTTTAGATACAAGTCCATTTCAAATATATGGCATCTATCTATATATGCATACATATGGGAGGAAAGAATAAAGTGGTGATAAGCTGACATAATAGTTAGGTAAAAGCTGCCAGTTGAGGAGGGTGTTGTATGCAGATAGAGATAGAGATAGAGATAGAATGTGTGTGGTGGCAGTATTGTTCTCTGCTTAGGCTTCCCACCCTCCTCTCTTGATTATACATGTCATTTAATTCATCCATATTTAATGTGCTTTATATTATTCCTGGAAAGGAAAATTTACTTACAGGAAAGCTGGGATTGGTGAATTTTATTATTTAACTCAGTTGGTTCTAGTCACGGATCGTGAGTAGCTCAGAGGCGCACGCACACAACGGGGGCAAACTTAAAAAGCTACACCTTCTTATCATTTTTGTGAGATTTAAATATCCCAAACATAGAAAAGGAGCGATGGAAATATCTGCCTTTAAACAACCGAGTACTGAAAATGTTAAAGATGAAAATATGATCGAAAAATTAATGTGAACTAAACAAATTCACTCAGAAAAATTTTAATTTAATTTCAAAATTCATGATATTTAGCTGTTACTAATATTCTTAGCGTGTCCTTATTCCTGGCATGTGATTAATTTGTATAAGTGTCCATTCAACAAATTCATTAAAATGAATGCGAGTACAGTCAACATACATATTTGCTATTAGTCTAAATCTTCATACATACATATTTATCTACTTAGGTGACTGGAGATATATTTTTGTAGATGAATAAACAACATATGTATGTTTTATGTATGTATATAAAGTAGGTAAAAAATGATCATTTCTCTATTAAATAAGAATGAATCAAAGAATGACACGTAAATAATAATAATACTGTTTAACATCAACTCGGGTAATCACGACAAGATTCAATTACATGTTTGAAATATTATTGTTCAAGGAGTAATTTATTTAATTAATATTTTTTGTGTCTGGTGTCTTTTGTTTTCTAAATTTCCTACACGTGTGTATAATTTCATGTACGAATTTTATGACACTTTGCTATTAATACTGTTATGTTACACACTTTGCGTAAGTTATTTTTAATACACGCTATTGTTATCATTCATGATTTATGATTTTTTTAAAAAAAATTTAAATAAACACATGATTAATTGGAGACAAGATTACCTGAATTTAATCTTTTATGAATTAGATTACATGATAATGCCTAAATTAGACGAACTTACTCAGGCTTATATATGGTCCGGCCGGCAACGCAAGTTGTTGACGTCAAAATATTTAAAATAATACTCCATCCGGTCCTAATTATAAGAGCTAGTTGACTTTTTTAGAGAAATTAAGGAGGCTAATTAAATTACTTTAGAGTATTTTTATTTTCATTTTTTTCTTCAAATTAATTAGTTTGACTAATAAACTAACATATAATTTAAAGATACACAACATATGAAATGATTAAGTAATTTATTTAACTTTCTTAATTTTTTCAAGACAACTAACTCTTATAATTAGGACCGGAGAAACAACAACCAACATTTATCATTTTAACGCAATCTGCTGATAAAGCTTTTGCTTGCCTGCTCCGTTAACTTGAACCTTGAAGAAACCCGCCTTCAGTTTCACGGGCTTCCTCACCTCAATCTTCAACGAGCTTCCATCAATGCTCCTTACAGCCACGTACGTTAGTTCGACGCCTTCAACGACGTCTCAGGCACCGTTGTACATTCTTCGGCGGCTGATAAAATGCCGTCCATGCTCCGTTACATATATATAGCACCACAGAAGAACTACCCTTCTCGAAAGAGATTCCCACCTTGTGGTTATCGTTATTGGCTCTAACCCTCACATCAAAGAAAGAACGTCGTTGTTTTCGAGAAACCGACGGGGGTGAGTGTGTGTTTCTGTGTTTTCTATGAGGAGGAAGGTGGAGAAGCGGCAGTCAGGGGTCTGAAGGCGTGTTTGGGTGAACGTGATCGGCTCTTTTCCCAGTTGCCAAACACGTACGTACTGTTTGCAACCACCAATTGGCCGATCGTATGTATGTTGATAGATTGTGAATAACTCATTTAATTTGGTTGATAAGCTAATAAAGCTGGTATTATTAATTATAAGGGTCGGTTCCAATACTGCCATGAACATGTGTGACTAATTCATTCCTTATTGCAAATTGGCGCTTCTATTGTTAAAAACCAGCAATTCAGTTAAAAATAAAATGACCTTATATATATACAGAGGCGGAATCAAGGGGGGTTAGGGGTGGCCCCCCTAAAATTATAGAAGTTGACCCAAGAAATTAAGAAATTATATTTTGGCCTACTAAAACTTTCAATATTTTCAGTTTAGTCCCTCATTTGGAGGGACTAAACTGAAAATATGGAAAGCTTTAGTAGGCTAAAATATAATTTCCTAATTTTTGGGTCAAATTCTGTAATTTTCTCCCCCTAATTTCAAATCCTAACTCCACTATGTTCTATTCTATAATTTTCGCCCCCTCTAATTTCAAATTCTGACTCCGCCCCTGTATATATATATATATAAGGACGGAGGGAGTATATTTATTTAGCTTGTTAAGAACTTTTCATATAATATAATACGTTATAGTGCTACTTCTTGTTCCCATATATAATACTACCACTTTATTCCAGTATATATATTATGACAAATTATTATTATTATTTTTTTAAAAAGGTCATTTTCTGCTTAAATTATATGTTATAGTCATGTTAATTTATATTGCAGAATTATGCGCTTGCTAAATTTTCATTAAAAAAAATTAATAATATAACTATATATGTATAATAATATGTAAATGTAATTTAATACTTCCTTAGATCCTATTCATAAGAGCTTGATAACTAAATTACGCGATTTGAGAAATCAGTTAACATTAGTTAAAAATAATAAGTATATCTAAAATAAACTTCTTTTCCAAGTATACCCTTATTTATTGGGAGCAAGTAAGAGAGAGAAAGAGGAAATATAAGTATCAACAACATTTCAATTAATGTAATACATATAATCATTTTTGTCAAACTCGTGAGTTAATTCTCAGAGTTTACTGTTTTTACGTTTCTAGCTCACAAAAACGAGTCGAGTTATTTTAAACTCAATTAAACTCACGAGTTTATAAAATAAGTTTACTGTTTTTATGTTTCTAGCTAATAAAACTCATGTTAAATTTTTAAATTTGATAATACTCAACGACGACTTTATATATAAGTTTTATAGAAATTTATTAAAGGGAAAAACACTTCTCATGTTGTAGGAGAAGTGCATTCTCATGTCAAACACACATGAAATGGTAAGACCCGCATATATTTATAATTAGCATTATATATATGTGGGTCCCACCATTTCATATGTGTGTAGGAATTTTTTTTCTTCTCATGCAATATGAGAAGTTTAAACCCCTTTATTAAATATGATAAACGATGAACGGTAATGAATTTAATTTCAATTATTTGGATTTAAAATATATTTAAATCAAATTGTTGTCGTTTTTATATTTTAATTATTTAATTATATCCCAGTAATAAATGTCAAATATTATGAGTTTACTATACGAGTTTACGTCACTGTCATAAGTTTGCTTAAACTCGTGAATTTGACAACCTTGCATATAATTAATTAGGGACAAAAAATCATTAAATGTTTAGACAATTCTTATTTGACTCTAACAAAGAGAAATAAGGCAATTTAAATTTTAAACTCTTATAAAAAAAAAAACCAGAGGGAGTAACTACTTTTGAAATCCTAGTGGTGAATTCAAAGCAACATTAACGTTGTTACTTTCTACCACTCTAATCCTATTTATAAGTTCCTTTTGACAAAAAAATTTGGTCCTATTTATAAGTCCCCTTTGACTAAATAAATGAGATTGTGACAATTTTACCCATATATTATACCAATGAAAATAGAAAGAGAATAAAGAGTTGAAAGGTATCCATTCATAAATGAGGGTAAAGTTGAAAATTTACCCCATAATCATTGAGTTACCTACCTCTCTTTGATGTGTGTGATTTGGTCAAAAGAGACTTATAAATAGCATCAGAGTAGTAAATTTTATATCTGCCTTTAAATTTTGTTGGTGTTGAATTCTATGAGAAATTGATTTCTGCATAAGACATGGAAAGATATATCCTATATATCTTTTCACAAGCAACAACTATTATTCTAATTCCATTTATAAGTTTTTTAAAGGAAGAAAAATTTTGGCCCTTATTATTTTAGAGCAATAAATGTGATTTTTATAATTTTACTCTTATTAATTGCAATAAACAAACAGAAAAATTAAAATAAAAGATCTAAAGAAAATAATATTTATAATAAATGACCATAAAAATTATAATTATTTAGAAGAACCTAATATTATAACTAAAACCATCCATCATGACATGATCGTATATTTTTTTAAAAAAATTCAATATATTATTTAATTAATAATGATTAAACTCATATTTTTTAAAATTTTTATTTTTCACCAATTTATCTTTATCAAGTTGCTCAATTTATATTAATGCTGATATCAATTAAGATATTTTTATAAAATTTAAAACTAAATTTATTTTATATTTTTTAGGATATAATAGATTACTGAGGTTTTTTTTAAAAAAATTTTATTAACATTAAATGAATTTTTTTAACCCTCAAAAATTGGTTTTAAAATAAAAATAAATCATATAAACTTTCTTAGTTTATTATATATGATAAATTATAAAAGACCTTGAGTTTTATTAAAATTACTTAATTATATTAATGCTTGCAAAATTGAAAAATGTGTAATTTGTTTTCATAGATATCATATCAGTGCAAATTATGAAAAATTAAAATTGAGAAAACTATCATTTAATTTAGTGAAACTTAGGTTTTTTTTATTAGTTTTAAAAATAGAATTATGCGGAGAGAATTTACGAAGGAATGTAAAAGATTTTGTTAGTAACATTTTGGTATTTTTAATTTTATATTTTTGTATTTAGCCCTTCTAAATAATTATAATTTTATAGTCCTTCTCCTTAAATATTTTTTTTTCCTGTGAGTCCTTTTTTCTTGTTTTTCCTAAACAAAATATATAAATTTCTTCATGTTAACTCTGAGAACCATTCAAAATTAAATAAGGTTAAAATTGAAAACTTAGCTCAGATTAATGAGTTAATCAACTCTCATTGATATATAAGAATTAGTTAATTGAAACTTATAGATAGGACCAAAGTTGTACCTTGATAAGCCAAAACGAACTGGTGGTTAAGATTAGTTAAAAACAATAAATGTATAAAAAAATGTCATTTTTTTCCTCTAAATATATGTTCATATTTATGAAAAGACTATAGAAGAGAAAATGAGTAAAAAATATATGACAGAGAATAAGTAGAAAATATGAAAAAAATGTATAATAAATGGTTAAATGAAAGATAATTAGTAGTAAGTATGAGGTAATTAATATTAAAATATGTATTTAATGGGGATAGAAAAGAAAAAATAGTTTAAATTTTGAGCCATAAAAAAAATGTTGCTTATATTTATGTTCAATGAAGAGAGAGAAACCAAGCTAAGAGAGTACTAAATTACCTTCCCCTTTTTTTTCCCAACTTGAATTGCCTCCTCTTTACCAGTTAGAAATTTTTTGCCTGCAATTAGAAATTAAAGTTAACTCTCCCTGATCCATTTTATTATAATTATTATAATTCATATCTATATTCATTAGACATTTTTTCTTACCTCATATACTAATTAGACTTCAGGTCTCATCGATCAAAATCAAAATTATGTTCTAAGCACGATCAAATGAATGAACTTATAGCATTCTCGAATTATTAAAAAAAATTTAAAAAGTCCATTACTTGTAATTAACTTTTCTATACATCGGAAACACTATTTGTAAGTAATAAATAGTTTCTATTTTACACGCTAGTTTTGTTGGAAAGATTTAACATTTTAATGAATGTTGACATTTCATTTTAAATTAGAATGTGCCACTGCCACAAGCTTAGATTCTCTGCATTTAAGACGAGAAAACAGTTTATTTTGATCAAATTTTATTGTCTAATTAATTTAAATAGTTAAAAAAATTCATCAAACAAATAATTATTCTTAAGAAATTTAGATTGTCTAAATTAATTAAATGGGTATATATATTGAAAAATAACCATCAATTTTCCTTTTTAAGAGTAAAAGGATATTTTAAGAATACAAAAAACATGTTTTTATTAATTATCAAAATCAGGCATATAACTATGGAATTGCAAGAATATGATTGATATTTTGAAAAGCCGAGCACTTGTAATTAATCAATAAATTTAGTGATAAATAATAGTAAAATTACATGAATGACAACAAAGAAATACTTGTCGATCATAGGAAATAGATCTGGGACGTTACCATGATTTGTTTTTTTTTTGGTTGATGGTCTATTTATTAACGATTGAAAAAGGAAAGGCTTCATAAAAGATTCCATCTCTGATCGAATTTTTTATGGTAGTTTATATATCTGCTTTAATTAAGTGATACTCCCTTTATATCCAAAAAAAAAAAAAAAGTGATACTCTCTCCCGTTCTTATTATAAGACACGCACTCAAAGTTGTTAAACTCACGAGTTTAAGCAAACTCGTGATAGTGACGTAAACTCGTATTGTAAATTCGAATCGTAAACTCGTAAGAGTTTACTTTTATTATTAAATAGATATTATTAGTGTATAACTAAATAATTAAAATATAAAAATGACAATAATTTGATTGAAATATATTTTAAATCCAAATAATTGAAATTAAATCCATCAACATTCATCATTTATCATATTTATGAAAGAAATTTTTATATAAAGCTATTGAGCATGATCAAATTAAAAAGTTAACACGAATTTAAGAGTAAGTTAACATGGTTTTATAATCTAGAAACGTAAAAGCGGTAAAATCGGTGTATAAACTCTATAGTTTAACCAAATTTACAATTAACATGAGTTTACTATGGACTCGACTCGTTTTTGCAAGCTAGAAGCGTAAAAACGGTAAACTCGGAGAGTCAACTCGCGAGTTTGACAACAATGCACGCACTAATTAACTAATAATTTTCACAAACCAATAAAAACAATTAAAGTCAATAAAGTTGTCTTGCAATTTAAGTAACTTCCAATACTACCCTACTAATTGCATTAAACTCTAATATTATATTAATTATTACTTTCACCTATTACCCTTATTAATTACGAGCATACATGGAAAAAATAATAATTAATATACTTTGGAAACAAACAAGTGCTTTATAAAAATGATTAAATACAATTACTAGTTGGTGCCTTATAATAAAAACTAGATATAGATGAAGTATATTACTCTAGAATGACGTCTAATAGTACAGTGCTATGGTATATGACCCCTTCTAATTATCAGATCATGACTCATCAGGAGTTTAATCTGCTGAACGTTATTTTATATTCTTAGTAATCAATGAAGCAAAGAATCGATTCATTTTTAATTTTATTATGATGGCAGCATAAATATGACATGAATAGGAGATAACTATTCAAAACTAAATTAATAAATAATAATCTATTTGTCCTCTACATTTTCTTAGTTTTATTTTTTCAAGTTGTATACTTTTGCTTGTTTTATTATTAAAAAAAATTGAATCCACACTTATTATCTCGACCAATAATATAGGAAGAATGAAATAATAAAAACACGGAGCATATATGTAAAAAGGACTTATTCATATGACAAACACAAGGCAGTGCATACATTAATGTAGAAGCAGGGGCAGACACACTCATTATTATTATTATTATTGACACCACAGAAACAAAAACAAGAAAAGCAAGGCGACACTGAGATAGATGGATAGATAGATGGAGTTGCAACAGACTCATTCACTGGAACAATGCAGATAGGTCAGGCTGCTGCATATTCTCCCTCAGATCGAACGACCCAAACTCATTGGTGGGCGACCCAAATATCACATTGTAGTTGCTCTCATTGTTGATCATCATCTCATCGTCGTTATTGCCCATGTTCATGTTACCCTCCTCCTCCTCCTCCTCCTCGTTGTTGCCGTTACCACCGTTGTTGATGATGACTTCGTTGTTGCTGCTCATGATATTGTTGTTTCTGCAGATGCTGCTACTGTTGATGATGGTGTTGTCGTTGTTGGTGGTGGAGGAGATGATATTGTTAGTGTTGATGATGATGCTGGCGCTTTTGTTGCTGTGGTTGTTCTCAAAAGCAGAAATCAGAGCCTTGAAGGGGTCAAACTGAGGAGCCTCCTTTTGATTCAGTAGATTGTTGTTGTTGCTGTTGCTGTTGTTATTAGCCGACGCCATGCCTGAATCCTGAAACAAGCTGCCCCCACCATTGTTCATCATCATCCCTTGAACCATCTGCACCTGATTTTCTGCAGCCGCAAGGTTATTATTGTCCAAAACCACGGTTTTGTTGCTGCTGCTGCTGCTCCCGCCGCCGCCAATGCCAGCACCTGTGAAGTTTGAGCTGCTACCTGGATAGGTTGTGCCATAGATTGGCACAAGATCAGTGATCCTTGTCTGGCTGTTGAGTATGTCCGGAACTACCGGGAGCCTCCTCGGCGGCATATTAAAGGCGGCCGTTGTGGGTGGGAGAGACAAAGCAACAGGTTGAGGCGGCTGAGGATTCGGCTTAAATAAGTTAGAGGAGGATAGGATTGCCTTGAGCTGATCAATTGAGGAAGTAGGAGCCTTATGATTTGATGATAATAAACCAGCACAGTCTCTGTAGGGACATCTGAATTTATGGACGTCCCTAGAGATCCTGTCGGGAAAACCAGCACGAGCTTCAGTGTAAGGACACATGGGATGTGGACACGTGAACGTCTGTGGCTCACTGGGCATCATCATCGTGCTGTTGAACTCACTCATCTTCCTCTTCATTGCCGACGCCATGAAGCCTGATTCCTTCAGTCTGTCCATCTTGGATGTTTTGAGGAAAGTGACGCGCTTCCGGCGCCGATCCTCTAGCTCTAAAATGGACGCCTCCAATATCCCTTCCACGTTATACTCACTGCACTCATCAGGCAGGGAGCTGCCGCATATCGGGGAAGATGACGGCGGGCGATAATCGGGAAACAGCTGCCTGGCCAACGCCTCCTCCTGATTCACAAGTGCGATCCACACCGCACTTTCCCTGGCCGTCATTTTGTCTTGAAGACACTTGGATTGCCTCACCAGCTTCCGAATCTTTGGTATGTTGGGTGAAATGTGCTTGACCACCGCCATGAGGACCCCGATTTTGTAAGCCTTCTTCAGGTCATGAGGCTTTTTGTAAGGTGGCGGGCCTTGTTCAATGGGTATTCCGATCTGGGGCCACCAGTCTTCATTCCCGGTGGGCCACCACGGCGGTGCAACACCCTTATCAAGAGGATATCGCCGCTGAGGGGGCTCACAGTGCTGCATCAAAGTTGACAGCAGAGAACCCAATGTTGTGTCCTGAATCTCCTGCAGAGTGCACGGCGTCGGAACGGCGGTGTTGAGGGCGTTCATGGTTGCAAGGGTGTCGGCTCGGTGCCTGGCGATGGCGGCGGGGCCGTTGCGGTCAAATCTGACTTTGTCCTTCCACCATGCACGGAGGTTGTCGGAAGCGCCGGTGACGGGCTTTCCGTTCTCAGGGATGATGCCGTAGACGAAGCCTTGAGCCTGGCAGACCTCCATCATCTTGAGCATGTACCTCAAGATTCCGTCTTGAGCTTTGGCCATCTTCTTCCTCCGAGCCTGCTCCTCCGAGTTTAGTTGTTGCCTATGCTTGACGAGTTCAGGTCCCTCCTGATTTGTTGCATTGATCTCTTGCTCTCTCAGGCGCTTCAGCCGGAGTTTGTGCTTCCAGATCTTCCTCTCCAGCTCCACCGCGCTGAGCCCCTCAATCTCGCTGTCGTCTTCTTCCTCCAACATTGCCAACTCTGCTTCCGAAGGCTGCTGGCCCGAGTTATTGCCATCCCCAAATGAAGCAGTTATCATATCCAGTTCCTCATTGAAGGCCGTGTCATTATTGAACGTCGACATCTTCTAGCTAGATTCGATCTATCTCACCTTTGCATCTGTTAAAACCCAACATAAATAATATTAATTATTTCACTTTTTTACCTCAAAATTCAATATTAATAACCCGAAATCTTTGTATGGTACAAACGTTTTATTAATTTGCATGTCTGCTGTTCCCAATAGCATACAAACACGTGCTTTAATATTCATCATCCCACATATATAAATATAAAAAATTAAAAAAATCATTAAGGGGTTTACTTACATATAGATGCACGTGTGTATTTATTGTGCAGGGACCAATGACTAAAGCATAACTCTTATCTTTCCGTACTTCCAACATTCCGAAAAACAAAATAATAAAAACCTTCTAATATTTCAGACAAAAAAAAAAAATCTTTTAGTACTTCGAACATTCCAAGGAAAAAGAAAGACCATTTTAGATAAGAGATACTCCTTTAATCTTTTTTATAAGTCATCGCTTTCAGCATGTTTCACATGTATAGACATGAAAAAACTTTAAATTTTATTAACTTTATTATAAAATTAAACAATTTTTTAATTTTATCACTATTTAATATATAATATATCACAAGAGAACAAAATCAATATGGTAATAAATAGAATATAAAATTATATAATTCATAAGAAAAATTTAAAGAGATGATTTATAAATATATAGGACTAAAAAATTCCTTCACCTCCATCTTGTAAATAAATAGGACTAGATGAGTAATTTTTTAGTACTTCCAATCTTATAAAATAAACTAAATTAGAGAAAACAAAAAGCAGGCTTTCAACATTTAAGACAAAAGAATCTTTCTTCCAACATTGGGGGACAAAAAATTCCACATTTCATATAAGAGAATCTTTCCGTACTTCGAAGTTCCAAGGTTCGGGGGAAAATTTTTTTTTTTTTTTTTTAAAGGCTTCGAATATTTCAGATAAAATAACATTTCGGACGCAATGGCCCGTTTTATTTCACGCGCAAATCTAGTTAACGCCTAAACAAGAGATCGAGGGGGGAGAGTTTCAAAAGGAATATCAGAAAATAAGGCTTGTTTACACTGATCGATCATACGTAACACAGCGGAATGAATATAAAGGTAAACCAAGGAACACGAGAGAGGGCAAACACAAGTTCAAAAGAAACAGAAATTAAAAACGGATGATGAAAGCTTGGTGACGTGATACAAGAAGAAGAAGGAGTCAGTTTGAAGACAAAGGCGACAAAACACAGAGAAGAAACACTGAAAAGGAAGTAATAAGAATATATACCAGAAGATGAAGGAAATGATCCTCCACCCAAGAATGAAGTCGCTGATATCAGTCTCTGAGATTGGTGTGGTGATGAAGGCAACATGAAGGAGGAGTGGAATTTATAGGCCGGAGAGGGGAAGAGTAATGAGAAAGAGAGAGCCGCGTCCTTTGCTAATAAGGAAAAGGCCATTTATGATTTGAGATTCTCAGAGTTATGAAGTTCCCTTACAAGGATTTGTGAGGGATTCTTGTCAATTTAATTGGATTGGAACGCATTTATTGCCCTCTCTCAACAGTTGTGTCTTTTTTCTTGGAAATCTATCTCATTCCATTTCCCTCATCCACCCAATGCTTTCTCATCCTCTGACCATTATATTCTCTCTTTTACTTTTTTTTTTAAAAAATAATTTCTTCTCATTTATCTCTTGCGCCCTATTTTTTCTATATTATATATTATATTTACTAATAGAATATTACCCATTTAAATTTTATACAATGTATATACCCTCAATCTTGTTTTAATTACATGTAAATAATTCATGGGAGACATATACATATATATATATATGGGGGCAAAAAGAATGATATATTTTTTTTTTTGGTGGAAAAAAGAATGATATTTTAATTTGTATTGTGCACGTGCTTAAATAGTTATTCTAGATATTTTGCTGCATACCATATTTTTCATGTATTAACAAATAATGTATGGCAGGTAGTAATATTTATAATAATTTGGCTTAGTCCATGCATTGTATTTTCCTAAAGATGAGTTGAATACATTCACAATTTATAGATAATCGGATATGTTGTTAATGATATTTATTTTTTTACGTTTAAGGTGATAAAAACATATTATATACTTCTATAAATATAGGGTAATTATTTTATAAAAAAAAATATTTTCCTCTTTGTCTACATTCAGCCAACTATTTTGAAGGAGAACACAAAATCAAATTTTGGGAAACGCTTTTCTTTTCTTCTTTTTTTTTTTTGCCTAAGGAAAACACATTTATTAAAAAAGGTAAAAACCCTTTACGATTGAACGATTGAAGTCAAAAAAAAAAAAAAAGTCCTTTACAAATTTTTTAAGAAAAAACGTTATCTAATATAGACTGAGCGTACGTATTGCAGCCCTTTGATTATATATGATCACTTTTTTGTGTTTATCCATTACATAAGGTTTGAGAATACATATATACGTACTAACTCCCTCTACTACTTAATATAAAATCTCATTAATTAGATCTTATGTTAAAGATTAGAGGTGTCCTAATTTATTAAAAATTTCATATTTTATGATCATGTAATTTTTATAAGATCTCAATTTTTGAATTGGTTTAGGTTTTTTTTTTTATAAGATCCTAATTAGAGTTGTGATTTTCTAATGGCGATAGGCTGGTTAAAATAATTTAATATATAAAAAGTACTGAAGTGAGTATTTACATAATTCTTTTCTGAGCAAAAAAAAAAGTATTTACATAATTATTGCCTGTTGACAGCTAACCATGTCAAGCCAGTACCATATTCCGTACTTCAGTTACACCTGTAGATATTACGTAACATAGTTTTGACGTAATCTTGTAATCTTGCTGACCGATGGTTAAGGTTGAGGGTCACTGTCTTTTGAGATAACCATGTCAGTTGATCTGTCAGTACATTTATGTTGGACAGTTATGTCTGTCTATTATAACTGTATTTGTGTATAAATGCATTTGGGTGTGCTATTTGGGTTTAGTTTCCTACTTGTCCGTACGGCTTGTCCAAGAGCTCATCCCTGGTCTAGATCTCAGATTTTTCTTTTTAATTTTTTTTATTTTTAGATAAAAAATCACTTTTTCAAAAAAGTTAGTTGGGAGATTATCTTTATTTTAGATTCTTTATCCATTAAAATTATTTTTGATAAAAAATAGAAAAATAAAAAAATTAGATGTAGACTGTCTATATCAGATATGAACGGTCCAGAGCTCGTCCGTACTCTGCTCATCCTATGGACGAGAACAGTAAGCAGCTTCGTGCTATTTGATGGTGGATGATGACTTACTGCTCACTCTTACTTGAACTTGAGGATTCAGTCAAAGTTTTTTCTATCTAGACTTTTTAGATGGAATTTGGATAGTCCATATCCTTTGGACGAGCACAGTAACTGGTTCGTTGTTATTTGATGGTGGATGATGACTTAGTGCTCACACTTACTTGAACGTGAGGATTCAGTTGCAGTTTTTTCCATCTAGACTTTTTAGATAGAATCTGGATGGTTCAGATTTAATTTTTTTAACTATCAATGTTTAAATAAAAAATCATTTTTAAAAAATATCTTAATTAAAAGATTATCTTTATTTTAGATTTTCTATCCATTAAAATATTTTTTATTTTTTATTTTTTATTTTTTTTATTTTTTTTTGGCTAAGGAAACTGGATCCTTTACTTGAGATGATATTAATACAATGAAAAATCTTTTCTGGCATTTCATCCTTTCTCTGTTTTTTTATAAGGAAAAAAAAACATAATGTAAGCAAACTTGGAGAGATGATCTTATCGTTTAACCGCCAACTGTTAAATATTAAGCTTTATGTCAATTCAACACGTGTAAATAATTCTTATTAAAGTAGTTTTATTTCGACATATAGCTGCGTAATTGGATATAGTTTTGTCTGACTTTATTGAAATGGTAATCTCTCCATAAACAATAATCAAACTCGAATGATTAGAATCTCACTTAATTATTTGAACTTTCTGAAGTTACAAATTAATTTAATTAATGACTTGTTTAAAATCGATGGTTGACGTTAATTTACAATTAAAAATAAAATCTACTCATAGGAATTTGTTAGATATTATAATCAAGGAAGAGCCTGGTCGTGGTTTCTTATTATATTTTTGTTATACAGGTTCTCGAATCAAAACATGATTAACATATGATATGTTTTTATAAATCAATTATTCCCCTAAAAATGTAGAAACTCTTGTTATTCATCTTCAATACAATATCATAACATTCTCTTTATATATATGATATATTATTTATATTATTTTTTTTGTTAGAATCTTGCCTTCTTATGATATATGATTGTCATTTTTAATTGTTAAGTATTGTAATATATATATATATATATATATATATATATATATATATATATATATATAACCATTCTTTATGAAGAACTGTCAAATATTATCCAAAAAAACTTTCTAGAATCCTCCCTTCTTATATATGACAAATATTATTTTAATCGTTAAGTATTCTACCCACATGCTGGTGCACACATCCACATCCACATGCGCGCGCACTCACATACACCCACAATGCATGTGCGTGCCTACACACACAATGTGTGCGCACACCCACATGCACACGCCTACACACACATGCATGCACACAAGCGTGCGTACGTGCACACAGTTTTTAGTGATGAACCGTCAAATATTGTCAAATAATTTTTTTTTTTCAAAATCCTATCTTTTTATGTATGACGACGGTTATCATTTTTAACAATTAAGAATTATTAAAGAATACAAGTATTTAGGAATGATACGTTATTATTAAAATTATAACCATTATGTATTTATTTTTCCTAATATAGAGTTGTATAGACAACTCGTTTGAAAATGTTACATAAAGGTCGATTTTAAAGAACCGTCATATTTGTTAATCATACTTCATGGTTAATAATTATAACTATTATGTTTTTATTTTTACAAATTTCACCTTTCAATACATAATTGTATGTATATTTTAGCTGTTAAATATTAGCGTTGTATATTTTTACGCAAACTCTATCTCAATATACATTACGCTTATTCGCTTATTCACTATAACGGTTAAATATTTAATATTATATATATACTATTCTGAAGTGGTGTGAAACTATTTGGTTCATACTCTCTCTGGTCCTTATAATAAGACACCAACTAACAATTTTTACAAACTAATAAAAATAGTTAAAGTCTATAAAGTAAGCCTACAACTTAAATAACTTCCAATATTACCCCTACTAATTATATTAAACTCTATTATTTTATTAATTCTTACTCTCACGTACTATCCTTATTTATTAGGGGCATACATAGAAAAGAATAATTAATACTCCTTGGGAACAAACAAGTACTTTATAAAAAAGGACCAAATAAACTTGTTAGTTGATGCCTTATAATAAAGACTATAAGTATCCCTATTTATAAATGCATTGATTAAAAGTTTTGGATATTTACCTAAAAAGGACCGGAGGAGTATTAATGAATAGTCAAACATTAAATGTCAATTTAGCAGCCCAATGCACAGTTTTGCTCGTATTGTTTTACTGAATTTTAAAATTAGAGCCCTATAATTAAGTCAATTAAAGTATACCAATAGTTATGAACCTTATTGGCTTATTGTATTGCCATTAATATTTTGTCTAGTATAATGCAAACTTTCCTTTTTTTTTTTTTTAAAATTTGTCAGAAGTAGTATATCGAGTGCCATCTAATTTACTGCTGGTCACTGGGCACGTCATTGCTACAAAATACTTATACCACTTTAATTCTATTTATAAGTCTATTTTAACTAAAAAATTTGGTCCTATTTATAAATCCAATTTCATGTAATAAATGATATTATAATAATCTTACCCATATTAATTGTACTCATGAAGATAGAGAGAGAAGAAATAGTTAAAAAAAAAATACTCAATCATAAAATGAGGGTAAAGTTAAAAATTTACCTCATAATCATTGAGTTAACTACCTCTCTTTTATATATGAGATTTGGTCAAAATGAACTTATAAATAGGGTCAGAGTGGTATGACCTTTAATAAATATGGTTACAACTAATAAACATTATGTATGTTGAGATGGAGCTTGTGCATGAATATATAACACTAATACTAAACAATGAAATATGTTTACTATCATATATTAAGTGGGAGAATTCATGAAAACAAAAACATAATAGTTCAAGTTATTAACCATCATATATTGTCTAAAAACAAATGACCGTTCTTATAAAATAACTATCGTATAACACTTACAAATAGTTTGGCTTCCAACTTCATATCATAGACAACAAAAACGTAACATAAAGGTTATAATAAATATCCATAATATGAATGACAAAAATAACTTTATTGAGATAGCGGTTTCTGTTTATAATTGTCAACTAAAAGTTCAAAACATTTCCTTTTCCTTACTCTGATGCATTAGAGTAATTTGTGCTTATTTGTTCTTTGATGATCGACATGAGAAACCAAGTACTCTTTTTATTAATCGCCACTACGTGAAACTACTCCTCTTTAACTTTCAATGTGTGCAATGATAGTTCAAACCCCCTCATTTCCAATTTATTTAAACTCTTTATTTCCATATGTTTTCGTAATATTTCTTCATCCTCCTCTTTTATTCTCTCAATCTCTAAGATTAAACGTCATGATGAAGACTTGTCGTAAAATCCCTGGCGTCATCCTCCTCCTCCACCTTCTCCTCCGCGTCCTCTGCTCCCTCAAGTAGATGCAATGATGCGGCATGCATATAACACATTGGCCATATTGTGAGAAGACTGGGATTGTCCGATATTGACATACTCTCAGATTTCATGTCACTCCTCTAATAACAAGTAGTGTGAAGATTTGAAGTATGCTGCCAATTTGGAATTTTGGTATTAGCAACATACCTCAAATCATCAGGCAACTAGTCATCAAATGGTGCTATTTTTTCTTGTTTTATTTTTATAAAATATAAAAATGTAATTATCTAAACACCAATAACCCAAAAGTAGTTAAAAAAAATATAAATATACCTCACGGTTGTTAGCAAGGAACTGTTATAAATATAATCAAACAAAGAAAAATTTTAACAATAAAATTGTGATGTAAAGTCTTTGGCACAATAACTTACAAAACTCTATCATTTTATTTCTATTTAATTGTCCAAAACATAATACATTAACACAACCTGTCTAGTCTAATTAGCTCAGAAACTCTCACATAAAGAGTTTAGCATAGATATATCATGGATTCACGATTATATATATGTGTGTGTGCGTGGGTTTATTGTTTGTCATGTTACTTGACATAAAATTATATCAAGTCACCCAAAATTACGTCGTTTTGGGAGTTAAGGGGTTTAATAAAGGATGTTTTTGTATTTATTGTATAAATTTTATTAAAAGATCCTTCATTAATTCTCCTAACCTCAAAACTACGTCGTTTTGAGAGTTCATTAATTCCTCTAACCCCAAAACGACGTAGTTTTGGGTTGACTTGACATAATATTATGTCAAATGATATGACAAACGATAACCCCTATATATAATATATATATATATATATAACAACTATCTTGTAATATAAAACCTCACAATTCTTACTTAGTAACTGTTATGTATGTTATTAACTAAATAGCGGTTGTTTGCGAGAGGATGTTAAGATCACTGTACACAACCAAAGTGGGTGGGGTGTGTACATTTATTATGTTAGTATTACACACATTATTATTTCAGTAAGCCTCAATATGAGGGTGCTATTAGAGCCGTTATAATAGATACCAAATACATCACAGTTCAAAATGTTATGTATCTATGCTGAGTATATATAACGTCTTCGTATATGACGGTTTTCAAAACCATGATGTACAGGAAAAAATGACCGTGATAAAAGGCTTCAACTGTAGTAGTTTGTGTAAGTTGATTTTTGGATTTATTTTGTAAACAGACTACTGAAATGTTTGTGTGTGTGTATATATATATATATCTTAAAAGGTAAAGTAAATAATAACATCTTTTGTCACGTAATGGGTTGTCATCTCTAAATCTAATCATATCAACAATATAGATAATTATATAATTTATAAAGAAAATGAAGTTATGGGAAATTAATTTTAAACAACTTTCTATTTTTACAACAAATGGATAGGTGTTCACGATCAAGATTATGGAAACTCGCAAGGAAACTCGCAATAAGAATATACACTCATATCATAATCCTAAATCATAGATTAACTTGTAAGAGGTTACTAAGTATATGATTAAATATTAAAAATATAAAAATAACAACTGAATATGATTAGATATTAAAAATATAAAAATAACAACAAATGGATAGGTGTTCACAATACTTTTATTAAATATATTTTAATTTCAATATGAATAATGAAATTAGATCCAACAAAATTCAAAATTTATCATACTCAAAAAAAAAAAAAGAAATTCACATAAAAAGCAACTAAATATGATTAAATCAAAAAAGGTTACGAGTTTAAGAGCAATTTCACACAATGTTATAAGGAAGAAACGTAAACACAATAAATTTAACGTATGAACTCGCGAATTCAACTAAATTTATAGCTAGTACGAGTTTAAAAACGAGTTGAAATGAGTTTAGTGAGTAAGAAAAAGCGCTAAACTTGTAAAGTTAACTCACAAGTTTAACAATATCCACAATGTTAGAAGTGATTTACACTATTCATGACTCATTTATTAAAATTTTATATTGTGAAACAGTATGTAGGATGTTAGAGTCAATGGGATAAAAACCTCAAAAACTAATTTTTTTATAAGTTATGCACAATTTAAAAAACATGTGCACTATTTATAAGCAATTATTGAGTTGCAGTGTTTGAGTTTCTGCGTCAAGCTTTCACTCACATTCGGCGTTATTCATATATTCATTGCAGGGCCAGGGAGGCAAAATTTAACTTTGTCATGCATGTCACAAGCAAAATTTCAACCATTCCAATTCATTCCACATGCTTATGAGGCTATTTTTAATTCAATTGATGTTTGTGTTCGTTTATCCTCTATGTGCAACCGATCTATCGCTTTCAGACTGTGATGTTTAATTTGTTCATTTGGTTCATATATAACGTAACAAAAAATCTAATTGAGTGTATCAATATATATGCATTGATCAAACCTTTTAAATTTGTATTTAAAATCTGGAGTCTCGTATAAATGCACAAGATCCACCCAAATCGATTTACAAAACTATCCAAATATAAATATTTCCCAAGAGAACATAACAGTCGTACTGGGCCTAATGCCCCATATAGGCTAGTTTAACTATGGGAGAAGGATATAGAAAGACCACAACCATGGATCTGTGAATTCTACCAAAAAAATTGTGAATTTAATAGACGTCAATGCACTTAAGTAACTAGCTAGTACCAACATATTTCAGGTGTAAATAGAAGATTAATTATAAATTTTGGAAGGTTAATTGTAAATAGAAGATTGATCGTGAAAAGATAATGGAAGTTTCATACAGCATTTTGATGTTAGTTTCGCTATTTGATGATAATCATAACAACACGGTAACTTTTCCTTCTTATATTGCTTTGATTTTTTAATTCCAAGTACGCTGCAGGATGCATTAATCGTGTCATTTCAATGATCTAATTAACGTTAGTCAATAATTATTGATGGTTCTTTGATGAAGTTAAAGAGATTTCTTAATTCTATGTGAGATGGGTTTCCGCAAGAACTGGTTTTCCTGCTTATCTCATCTGGACTGTTCAAATTGGATATGAACGGTCCAAATTTATTTTTTTGTTTTTTATTTTTTTCAAAAAAATTATTTTAATGGATAGAAAACTTAAAATAAAAATAAGTTCTTGACTAAAATTTTTCAAAAAATAATTTTTTTATTTAAAAATAACCAAGTAAAAAAAAAATTAATTTGGTCTGCCCAAATCTAATATAGATGATCTAGATAGGATAGCTGATGACTTCCTATTTTTAATTGATTTGTGATGTAATTTGATATATTTAGGAAGTCATCAATGCTAAATTAAAGAGATTTGATTGAGATTTTAAGAGATATCAATTTGAATGCATGATTCAGGGGATTTCAATTTAAAATAAAAGTTTTTGAGTTTAGTAAATAAATCATAGTAATTAGAGGTTGTGAATAAATTTAGTTTTATTATTATCATGATTACCATATAATTTCCTTTTCTTGTTCAATCAGGGAGCACGAAACAATCAATTGATTTATTCCCAATTCATTGTTTTGGCAACTTTGGGAATTGAATAGACTTGGTCTTCAAGTAATTTAGAGGAAGCAATTAATGGAATAAAAGGGAGCAGTAGTTTTGGAGCTGAGGATGACGTGGGGACCACACAAAAAAAAAGAAGAAGAGTGAAGCAAGTCACGTACATAAGCAATGTGAGATGGGAATAGGAAGGTTTGACTAAAAGAATGGGATTCAATGCACATGGGCCCACGAATTGGAATGATGATTTAATGGACCAAATTCAATCAACACGGTGGAGAATGGAATGAGGATCGTAACCTAAAAATCTCTATATTAAACGCAGAGGCAGAGGCACAAAGACGGAGGGAGAGCACGCATTAAAAAAAGGAAGAAAAGAAAGAACGCAGAGGCAGAGAATTGGAGGCAGAGAACAAGACGCACGGTACAAGAAGAAAAGCGAGGACGCTAAGGAGAAGGCTCCACAATTTTGTGATCTTGTTTTTCTTCTTCTTCTTCTTCTTCTTCTTCTTGCTATGCTTGAATCTGAATTTCTTATTTTTGTAATGGATTTTCTGTTAGCCATGTGTGGCTAATTTTCTTTTCAACCTAGAGTGCTATGAACTTGTTTGAGACTTAGGAATTATTCCCACACATTGGTTTTGCTTAATTTGAATCAGTTTATTTAATCCTGTTTTTATTATTTATTGCTTATTGACTGATCACCATTGAGCATGTTTTGGGGATTTAGGGTTGGACTTGAAAGAGGGAATCCTAAATTGACCTTGGGATTAAATAATGTGGAATTAGGTTTGAATCTAATAGAGAAATTAGGTTTTAATATAATTTGCGTCTAGGATAGACATATACCTAGAAGCTCCGCATAGTCAAATTAGAGTGAGCCCGGTTTGAATTGCATCTTAATTAATTGTGTGAGACATTGCATGATTATTTGAGGTAGGTATATAAGTGGACCGACAGGCACTTATAAACACTAATACTCTAGATTAGCTGATGAAATTAAGTTAGAATTAATGTAGTGGGAATAAAATCTAAGAAACAAACAAGGGATTAGTGTCTCTAGGTTGTCCTTTTGATATTTGAATTCTCTCTCTTTGAAAGTGCTTGTTTTTATTAAATTCTTTTGTTTTACTACTATTGAAAACACTTCTTATTTGCTCAACTTAAATGAAAAAAGGAAATTTGACGCCTAATCACCAGTTTGATTGAGTCTCTGTGGGATGACCTTGATTTGCCACTTACTATTTTCATGACCCGTACACTTGCGGTGCTTAGTTAAATTTTTGGTAGCATCAATAGCTTCCCCTGCCTATTAGGCAGGAAAACTAGTTCCGGTTTCCCCATTACCTTTTCTATTATTACATCATTAAAGCGCCATGTTGCGATGTTGGGTTGATATGGATACCTTGAATCATAGATGGCACAGAATTGTTTCATTTTGAAAACTTGTTTGCCCCACACCCTCCCCTCTATTGTCCCAACACCCCCTGATGATTACCCATAGCTTGAATAATTGTCATGGTGATAGATCGATATAAATACCTAGCATACTTTTGACCTATCTGCCAAAGAGTCACATTGGATCTGACTTCCTTAACATTTAATGAGTAAATATATAGATCTGTTTGATAAGAGACAGAAACTGAGAGTGAGTGCACTCATATTATAGGCATGTCTCCAGGGGCGGAGCTAGGGAGGGGTTAGGGGTGGCCCCCGCCCCTCCTAAAATTATAGAACAGTACCCAAAGTTTTGAGAAGTTGTATTTCTACCTTATAAATATTTCAATATTTTCAATTTGGTCCCTACTTAAAAGTTTGTGGAGGGACTAAAATGAACATCTTGAAATGTTTATAGTACTTAAATATAATATTATAAACACTTGGGTTTAACTCATAATTTTAGCCCCTCCTAATTTGGATTCCTGGCTCCGCCCCTGCATGTCTCATAAGCCAACAAGCGAATGAACTCACTTTAGAATGGAGATGACATCACTCTGGAATGGACAAGACTAAAGGCAAGCGTTACAGAATAAGGAACTAGTGGACTGTGGTGTTGGTGGTGGCCAACATCTTGCCTGTGAGGCCGCACGTAATGGCCTCTGAAGGAATAGAATTCACCTGATCCACACTTTCTGCGAATATCACTCCCATTCCCATGTGAAGATGAGGCTCTATGTGACAGTGAAAGGCCCACACCCCCGGATTGTCCGCCACAAACCTCAACGCCGTCCATCCGTACGGGAATATCACTGCCGTGTTCTTCATCACCGGATTCTTCGTGTTCAACTTCTTCTCGTCCCTCTTGGCATCGAACTTGCCCTCCCCGTACCCCAACACCCAGAAATCATGCCCATGCAAGTGCCACGGGTGGATCTCGCTGGAGCTACCCTTCAACACATTGGCATTCTGCAGTATCACGTCCACCACCTGGTTCATCTCAAACATGTACACCCCGCTGCCCGTCACCGAGTTTGGGTTCGCCGGTGGCTTCATGATGTCGTACTCTGCCGCGAAGCTCTCCGGCGGGCTCTTTGGGTCGAAGGCGTTTTGGAGCTTGTACTTGATGGAGCCCAGGTAGGGAGTGGAGGGAAGGGTTAAGGAGACGTTGTTGATGGCCCACTTGGTGAAGCCATCGATGAGGTTCTGTGTGTTGAGGAGGACGAGGCGGCGGTGGAAGGTGGCCGGAGGGGCGGGGGTGCCCATGAGGGCATAGAGCTCTTGGGCGAAGGACTGACTTCGGCGGAAGTCATTCCAGAGAGGAGTGACCGGAGGCGGAGAAGGAGGGAGGTGGGATGCGGAGGTGGGGTGGTAGTTGAGGATGGTGAGGGCCTGAGGGGTGGTGGCGTTTCTTCCTCTGATGCCAATGGCAATCCAGTAATTCCTGGAAGGATCTTGGTCAGTAGTGACCAGCACCGAGTAGCTTTCACCTGAGTATATGTCTATGTCTTGTACCGCGAATGGCTTTACGTAGTTGCCGTCTGCCTCCACCACCACCATTTTGTGATTCTGCATGAATCATCAACTACCATTCAGCCATTCATTCATTATTGCAAGTGAAGTGATGCAATACAGTACTAGCTGCTCCTTTGCCACTTCTTTACGCAAGGGTCAAATCAAATCAGTGGGGCTTTATAAAAATAATTGTATAAAGAGTAAAAAGCAAGTCAAAGCGGGATCGTGACTCCCAGCTGCATGTAGGAGAACACAAAGGCCAAGCCTAGAGGAAGAAAATAAAAATGTGAAATTATTGAAGGCAGTCAAGGGACCAATGTATTGGGTAGCATTGAGGGTACAATCACAAGGGGTCGCTATCGATATTTCATTATTATTATGCGCTCCATTAAACTCATGCTTCAACTTCGTCGCTCCCAGCTTTTGTCCACCAACCCTTTGAAAAATGACACTCACAAAAACACACAATAGGAAAGTGAAATCCACCACCTCCTCCAATTCAAAAAAATAGCATCCATATTTATAAGTGAAATTTTGATCCAAAACAAATAAAAAAATAAAGTCAAACACCAAATAATGTGTCCTAAAATCTTAATATAATATGAAAATTTTCCATCCATCCACTCATCACTCTGGATGAGGAATGAATATTTATTAAGCACCATGCATTATAATCTAGATTATCTGTTTCCAACTTTTCTCAATTATTGTTATAAATATATGTGATTGTTTGGAGTCATGTTTAATTTACATAAATCAAAACAAAACTCTTTTCATATACTTACTTTGTGTACCAAAGTTATGATTGAAAATATATTTTTAAAGACTCCAATCGCTATTCCAGGTAATAGAGACTGCTGACTGTATTTCAGGACCACTTTAGAGACTGTCTCCATTTTTCTCTTGGCTTATAGCTCCTGGAAAAATCATATTTACAGCAGTATAATATGTTTCGTTTCATTAATCTCGATCATATAATAGTACCTCTGGAGGACTAATAACAGCTTCCCCAATAATTCATCTCGATCGATCAAGTCATAGCCCAAGGACTCATCTCATCACACTAATCAACACGTTAAATACACTCAGATCGATCGTCTTTAAAAATTGAAGATAATTAAAAAGGAAATTATAATTGTAACCAAATAACTACTTTTTCCTTTTTTAGATTGTTTGTTTGGTATTAAAAAAAAAGTGTAGGGATCGGAGGGTAGGGTGTGTTGAAAGGAGTGACCAAAGTGAAGACGATACAGGAGATGGAGAATTGGAATAATAACATACATAGAGAAAGGGAAAATAAAAAACCTGAATGGCGAGGTTGAGGGAAGCGAGAGCAGTGGAGCTGGCAATTCGAAAGCGGTAGGTCTTGTTGGGAAGGACATGCAGTATTTGAGGAGCACAGGGCTCGTTGCCTTTGAATCTGCACTTTGGCAATGTGCTGCTGCTGCTTATGGAACAGTTGAACTGCCCCCTCCCATTTATCAGCAGACTCTGCGAATTACGTTCATCATCATTTTATATTCTCAATTCTTTTGCATGTGCATGTATATATATATACTTGATCATCAATTAATGAATTTCACCAAACATGTACTTATGATATCTTTTAAAACATACCTGGGGTTCTCCGATCCAAAGGAAGGGCTTGGAGGAGAGGGAGACTTCTTGGTGGTGAGAGCTCTCGTGCCACCAGTCACTGAGCAGCAGATCGAACTCTTCGTCGTAGTGGAAAGGCTCTCTCTTGCCATCCTCCACCTCCACTATGAGTGATCCGTAAAGGCCTGCCGATCTCTGCATGCCGTAGTGACCGTGGTAGAAGTAAGTGCCAGGCTTGTCCACTTTGAATCTGTACCGGAATGTCTCTCCCGGGTTGATGGCGCACTGCGATATGGACGCTGTTCCGTCAGCCCATGGCGTCTCCTTCTGCCGGATTCCATGCCAGTGGATCACCACGCCCTCCGTCGACAGCTTGTTGGTGAGGGCCACGTCGATGGTGTCGCCCGCCTGAGCTCGGATGGTGGGCCCTGGAAACTGACCATTGATTCCCAGTACAACACTCTCTAGACAGTCCGGCGAGCCGAACATGTACTCCACCTCCCACTCGTAGTGCCTCACTTTTGCTGTCGATGATGCTGTTACTTGCAGCAGCATCAGCACAAGCAACATGGCATTTCTCAACCTCATTCTGCTAAACAACATGAGAAAATATCCAGCAACAATATTATATCATTATTGCCTGCATGCATATATATATATAGCATGAAACCTCATTGCTATTTATAACAGCACCTTCAAGTATTTGGAAACCAGTTATAGTGCCGCTTGTCCCATCCTATAGGCGTTACGGATGGGATTTGGAGGGTTCGGATTTATTTTTTAAAACTTTTTATGTTTTTTTAAAAAATTATTTTAATTGTTAGATAATCTTAAATAAAAATAATTTCTTAACTAAAATTTTTTCAAAAAATAATTTCTTATTTAAAAGTCATCAGTTGAAGAATATGAAATCTGGACGGAGTAGATAGAATGAGGCTATGGTGGATAGGTACCTGGTTCCCATTACCCAAGTATTTGCCTTTACTTATTCCATATATCACATCCATCTTTTCTTTTCTTTTTTTTTTTTTTAAAAAGAACATTTGCATAAGATAGTCTTATTTATTTTCAAAAACGGACAAGAGGTTGGTGACTAAGGTTGTCAAACTCACGAATTTAAGCAAACTCGTGACAGTGACGTGAACTCAAATCGTAAACTCGTAAGAGTTTACTTTTATTATTAAATAAGTATTACTAGCATATAATTAAAAAAATTAAAATATAAAAATGATAACAATTTGATTTAGATATATTTTAAATCCAAATAATTGAAATTAAATCCATCAACATTCATCATTTATCATATTTAATAAAAAAATTTATATAAAATTTCTATATAAAGCCGTTGAACATAATTAAATAAAAAAAGTTAACATAAATTTAAGAGTAACTTAACATGGTTTTGTAATCTAGAAACATAAAATCGATGAATTCGGTGTATAAACTCATGAATTTAACCGAGTTTATAACTAGCACGAGTTTTCCATTAATTCGATTCGTTTTTATAAGCTAGAAACGTAAAAACACGAGTTTGACAACAATGTTGGTGACGGACCGGGTACGTGATAAAACAATGAGGGGGAAACGATTTGAAAACAAAGACAAATCACATAGAAGCGCCATAAATGGGATTCCAAGAAGAAATGATTAACAAAAAGAATGAAAGGGGAAATAATCAGAATATGTACCAGAAGATGAAGGAATGGATGTCGCTCGAAGGAGGAGGAAAGAGAAAAGGTAAGGTTGCTCTCTCTCTTTCTCTCTCTCTCTCTGTGAGTGGTGTGGTAGAGCCTACATTAAGGAGTGAGTGGGGAAGATTAATGAATGGTCACGTCCTTTGCTAATAAATATGTGATTTATGAAGATCCCATAGAGGGATTTCTGAGTGATCTTCGAGAATTGGAATATGAAGTAATGCGTTTTTTTTTTGGTAACATAATTAAGTAGATGAAATGTAGTGTACGCACACATATATAAGATATATTACAGGCTAGGTAGAAAGTTCCACATGAATGGAAGTATTGCTAGCAAATGTAATATAAGTATTCCTCTGAGTTTATACTTGTTCCCATATTGTTTAGCCATTGAAGGCAATTCTTCTTCAATTGGGGGAGTTAATTACCAACGTTTTTGTTCCATTTGTCTGCTACTTCCCACAGCAAGGAATTATAGAACTCTTGTTAGATTGTTTTGCTAAGTTTTTTTTAGGAATCTGTTATTTCACCAGCAAAATATCGTTGATTAGTATATGTCGAATGCGGATCTCATCATTTTGGGATGCATCTTCGCTTTTGCTTGTTGATAATGAAATGTCACTTAAATTTAAAGAATGAAATGATCTCTCTACAATTCCAGCACTACGTATAAAAAAAAAAACATCCAATTTCCATCAGAATTAGTAGTGAAATTTTTTCCATGGCAAATTCTGCAGGTAAAATTTAAAATTTATTGAATTTATAATAAATTTTATATTAACAAATAATGCTTGGTAGGTAGTTCATATGCATTGTATGTGAACAAAGATGCGCTGAATTATTCATAATTTATAAATAATGGGATTAATTCTATACATTTTATCCATAAAATTTATTATATACTTCTATAAATATAGAGTAATTATCTTATAAAGAATTTTATTTTCATCTCTCTTACTTTATTATTTTATTCCCATTCATTCTTTTTATCGCCACTGATTCTCTATCATTACTTACCTGTTTATAAATAAAGATAGGGTGAGATGTAAAAATATATATGTGCTTTGGTCAGAGGAGCACCCAACAATAAGTTCTTTTTTTAGTGCAAAAGTGACTACATGGTTACAAATTACGTGCAAAAATATTATTTGATCGTTAAGTTTGATTTTTTTTTTGTTGACTGGATGATGATGTGATTTTCAAATGTATAAAAATATACATGTGATTTGGTCAAAAGAGTCCAACACCAAATGCTTTTTTTAAGTGCAAAAATACCATTTGACCGTTAGTTTGACTCTTTTTCTGCTAACTAAACAATGATGTGGCTTTCAAAGCAACTGTACAGGAAAAAAACGTGCCGACTAGTCGCAAGTTTGAGTTGTAAAGAATTAATATCACCATCTCTATCCCTCTGTTCGCCTTGTAACAAAATTGTACTTGAAAATCATAACCTGTCTAATGTAGATATATTTTTATCCACATGCCACTTTAGTTATAGAAGTTTTACGAGGCTATTTTTGAGGCAGCAGCGAGTACATGTTGTATGATGCGTACTCGTTCCAACCGACTTCGCGACGATTCAATTTTAATGGATTGGAGGCGACAACAACATTGAGAGTGCTAGTATGGGCAAGTTCTCCAATTTCTGGCGGGTGGATATGTACATCAGCAATCATCGATAGCATTTTTAGTAAGGCGAAGGGTGATATATCTGCTTTAGACAGGTTGTGATTTTCAGGTACAATGTTCTTACAGGGGCGAACAGAGGGATAAAGATGATGATATTAATTCTTCCCAACTCAGATTTACGACTAGTCGAGATGTGTTTTTTTTACATTGTTGTTTTGAAAGCCACATCATAGTCCAGTTACCAAAAAAAATAATAATAATAAACTAACGGTCAAACAATATTTTTACACCTAAAAAAAAGCATTTGGTGTGAGGCACCCTTTTAGCTCAACCACATATATATTTTTACACTTTTGAGAACCACATCATCGTCCAGTCAGTAAAAAAGTCAAACTTAACAATCACACGGTATTTTTGCACATAATTTATAACTACGAAAAAGCACTTGTCGTAGACACTCCTCTGCACATGTACATTTTTATACCTTAACCCATAAAGATATACTCTATTTGGAAAAGGGTTCATTTCTTACATAATTATTACTTTTAACTAATTTTTATTGATTTCTTATAAATCCGCCTAGATTATTGCTTAAAATAATTTTACATAAAAAAAGGTGCCGAAGGAAGTATTTCCATAATTCTTGTTTGTTGATGGTTGTCCATGTTCATGCTAACTACACCATACTCACATATTGCTTACTTCACTTACACCTTAAGATATTACAGAGTTGACTTCATCTTTTAAATTTGTTGACCAAGGGTTAAGGTTGAGGAGTGATATAAGCCTTTTTGACAAAAAAAAAAAGTTCATATTTATAAGTTCAATTTTAGGGTAATAAATGAAATTGTAATAATTTTACTTATATTAATTATACATGTGACAATAAATTTTGAAGATAGAAAGAGAAGCAATAGTTGAAAAATCATTTTGATCCTATTTAGAAGTCATTTTTAATTAAATCTCACATACTAAGGAAAAATAGTTAACTCGATGGTTATGGGGAAATTTTCAACTTTACCCTCATTTATGAATGAGTATTTTTCAACTCTTTCTCTCTCTATATTTTAATTGGTACAATTAATTGATATGAGCAAAATGTCACAATTTCATTTACTATTCTCAAAATGGACTTATAAATAGGACCACATTTTTTTTGGTCAAAAATAAATTTAAATAGAACCAGAATGGTATATATATGTATCTATTATAATTGTATTATGTGTAAAAATGCATCTATATATGTGTGAACTATTTAATGATGGATTTTTTTTTGGGGGGGGGGGGGGGGTCAAAAGATACTTCCATTAATAACTCCGAAAAGAAGGTAACGGATATAAAGATGAAAACAAACATAACAAGGGGAAAAAGAAATAGAAACAAACATGACGGAAAGCAACAAATACAAAAGAAGCAACAAGCCTACAAGTATAACGAAAGCAAAAACAACTATAGCCACCGCTCATTGAAGGCCTAGTGGGTGAAGAATCATTGACATCAACAGTAGTCTGCTGAGCTTCCAAAGTTAGAAGTGACAACAAAGCAGGTGGTGGTTGTGAAACCCACCCAATAGAGAACACCCCTTAATTATAAGCATCAGTTGTAAGAAAATCCGCAACATGATTACCCCGTCTAGGAGTAAAGTAGATGGAGAATCCAACCTTAGATCTCATAAGACAAATGATATCCTAGACAATACTTTTACACCTCCAATCAAATAAGTCTGGTGACTTTTCATCAACACAGGTATGGAGGCAGTCGATTTCAAAAATCACTTTATCATGTCCTAGGTCCACAGCTAGTAGCATAGCCCTCTTAAGAGCAAAGGCTTCAGTCATGAAAGCAGAGGTTCATTTAAGTTTGTCCACGTATCCCCATTTAAAGGAACCGAGATGGTTAGGTAGATTATCCCAATAGTTGCATCATTCGCAATAGACAAAAAGGCCCCGTCACAATTAATTTTAAGGCTACCTGATGTAGGAGGAGACCATTTAATTCTAAGACTATCACCGCGCCTCAACACAAACGAATACCTATGCACCAAGTCATGGTTAACCTAAAATTCAAAGTGACTTTTCCTAGCCAATTCAATAAAAGCAGCAGGGTTCGATTGTCTATGATCAAAGACCATTTCATTTCTATTTTTCCATATAAACCATAGAATGCAACAAATCAAGGACATATCCTATTTACTTAAAGAGGTTGTACTTGTCATCAAAATCCACCAAGCATTAAAATTTGAAATTCTAGAGGCGTCAAGTCTAGCACTCAGCCAGCATCTAAACCAAATGCATCGAGTCCAATGATAGTGGAAAAATAAGTGTTCAATAGTCTCCTCTTCTTCTGCACAAACTAGGCACATGCTGTTGGGGTACCTTCTTCTTTGAAGCAAAACTGAATTGGTAGGAATGGCATTACTCAAAATTCGCCAGATAAATTATTGCACATGCGGGATAATCTTAATCATCCAAATTGAATTCCAACATGTGGTGGGTATAATAGTTGAGGATCCCTCTTTATTCACATTAGCAGGCTGCCCAGCTCTTCCACAATGGTATCCTAGCTTCACTGTATATTCTCCATTCTTGGCACTAGTCCAAACCAACTTATCTTCCAGCCCATTGGTGGGAATAGGTATTTCAGATATGGCCCATTTGATTTCATCCGATAGATATTGGTTGATATGAGTGAGATTTCATTCACCATCAACTATAAGGTCACAAACTCTTCCCCTTACCACAATAGGATCATTATTATTGCTTGGTTTTTCTAGGAATTCAACATCTGGCACCCCATATCCTAATTGCAGTACCATTGCCAACGAACCATTATAAGTCCTTTTTGAGAAAATTTCTTCCATCCAGAATGCTTGACAAATCCCACAATACTTTGTAGCCTTTCTCCGCAACAATAAAATTACCCATAGGAAAATACACCTCTTCAGAACTCTAGCCCATAGATCAACTATAAGGTCGCGAAAACCCATACCACCTGCGCTCTTCTTTGAAGTTATAGTTTCACACGCTTTCCAATAAGTTTCCTTCCAAAAGCATTGTTGTCCCACCAAAAGTTGGCAATAAGACTATTTAACTTCTTATAGGTCTTCAATGGAAACCGAAAACAATTCATAAGGTAGATTGGGATAGCCTAGATGACGACTTTAATCAGAACTTCTCGTCCAGTAAAGAATAGTTGAGAATGACTCCAACTCTGGATTTTACTTGCTACTTGTTTCCTAATATATGTCAAACCCTGGTGTTTGGTCTTGCCCCAAATGCTAGGAATACCAAGATATTTTCCTAGATCATCTGTAGCTGAAATACCCAAGATATTGTATACCATCGTTCTCACTGCTTCTAGGGTATTGGAGGAGAAGAAAATGCTGGATTTATCAAGACTAATGACTTGTGCAAATGCTACACAGTATAAGCTAAAAATATTTGCCAAATTATTACAATTGCGCTGGTTAGCATGCACGTATAAAAGAGCGTCATCTGCAACAACAAAAAAACTATAAGTAAGTTTAGGACATGCATGACTCAATTTAATACCCTTAATATGCCTATCTTCCTGGTTCTTAACAATCATAAGAGAAACTACCTTTACAACCAAAATAAACAAGTATGGGGAGAGGGGGTCCCCCTGTCAAATACCTCTACTAGAAGTAAAGGAGTTCACATTCCCACCAGACAAGAAATATTCAAGCTAACAGAGCGCACACATTTCATAATAAGAGACACCCACATATGACAAAATCCAAATCGTAACAAAACATTTTCTAGAAAATCCCACTCAATCCGATCATATGCCTTACTCACATCCATTTTAAGAGAAAATTCATACTTACCTCCAATCTTTTTATGACAAAGATAATGGTAAGCTTCACAGAAAATTATTATGTTGTCGTGTATACATCAGAGCCATGCACAAAAGCACCTTGATTTTGAGAGATACAGGCATCAAGTATAGGATGCATCTTGTTAGCCATAATCTTGGAGATAATCTAATATGAAAAATTACATAGCCCAATTGGACAGAATTGAGATAAATGTTCAGGTTTGTGTACTTTAGGGATAAGGGTAATGTGGTTTCGTTTATCCCATTCAAAACAGAGTTCCTTGCCAATATATATATATATATAACCTTGGACCATATTACAGACAAAAACCTCAATTCCAGGCCATGCAGAATGATAAAATTTACCTAAGAAACCATCTGGGCTTGCCGCCTTAGTACTCCCGAGGCTGAAAGCTGCATCTTTAATTTCCTCTCTTGAAACAAGCAATAGGAGGCATTCATGCATATTTGTCGTGATTTTGAGATCAACAAAACCTAATTCTACATGCAATGATTAAGTTCCAGTGGTAGCAAAAAGATTATAGAAAAAGTGAGCAATGTTGTTTAAAATGGCTTCTTCTTCCATTAGCCATTTGCCAAAATCATCTTTCATGCATGATATACTATTTCTTTGCCTTCTCTTGATAGTAGTAATAAGATGAAAGAATCTGAAGATTTTAGCGTAGACCTCTAAACAGTTAATACGAGAACATTGCCACCAATACTTCTCCTCTAAATCCATCCATCGCTTTAGATCCTGTTAGCATCCAAAATATCCTGAGAATTCATCGGATTTAAATCACCCTAAGTAAGTAGTTGAGCTCTAAGATGTTCAATAGCCTTGGCATTATTTGCGAACTCTTTCTTACTCCATTTAATTAGATCATTTCGACATTTAGACAGTTTATCAATAAAGCCTTCAATTGCCGAATGACCATAATCTACCAATGTCTGCCGGCTATCTCGGACAATTTGTAAGAAGCTCCCATAGGACACCCACATTGTCTCAAAACGAAAAACCCAACCCTTCTACTACTCCTTATAATGGTTTCGAATAAAAAGCAAGTGATGATCATATCCAACCGGGCCAATACTAAAAACTTGAAGGTTAGGGAATTGCTCCCTCAACTGTATATTCCCCAATGCCCTATCAATCCGCTTGCAAATAGTATTCCAACCTTCTCTATTATTGCACCAAGTAAATCGATGCCCATTAAAACCAAAATCCTCAAGTCCACAATCAACATCAAAGGATTTGAAATTAAGAATTTTCCTCCAAGCTCTAGTCTTACCACCGTATTTCTCATGTTGGGCTAGAATATCATTAAAATCCTCAAAGCATAGCTAGGAGGCATTGATGTTTTTACTAGTCCTATGGACTTCTTGCCAAGACAAGAGCGTTGCTTCTTTGTTTGTTAGACCATAGATGAAAGTAATGTAAAAGGGAGTAGAAAAAACATCTGATGACACACTAGTATGAATAATATTTACGGATGAGAAGAGGATATTGACCGTAATTTCAGAAGACTATTATAAAGCTAGACCTCTACTTCTACCCACTGCATCAACCACTACTAGAAAATGTCAAAATAGCGATGGAAAAAAAATCCGTCGCAAATTGCAACGGATTTATTTTTCTGTCACAAAATTTTGCAACAGAATTTAAAATCCGTCGCAAATTGCGACGGATTTATTTTTCTGTCACAAAATTTTGAGACAGAATTTAAAATCTGTCGCAAATTGCAACGGATTTATTTTTCCGTGGCAAAATTTTGCGACGGAATTTAAAATCTGTCGCAAAAATTATTATTATTATTTTGAGTTTTGTGACGGATTATAAAATCCGTCACAAAATTTTGCAACGAAATTTAAAATCCGTCATAAAACTCCAAAGAAAAAAAATTAATTTTTTAGCGGGAAAAAACCCGCCAATTTGTGACCGAAAAACAAATCCTTTGCAAAATTTTGCGACGGATTTCAATTCCGTCGCAAAATTCTGCGACGGAAAATAAAATCTGTCGCAAATTGTAACGGATTTTAAAATCTATCACAAAACTCCAAAAAAAAATTAATTTTTTGGCGGGAAAAAGCCCACCAATTTGCAACGGAAAACAAATTCCGTCGCAAAATATTGCGATGGAAAATAAATTCTATCGCAAATTGCAACGAAAAACAAATTCCATCACAAACTTTTACCATGAAACACGAATTCCATCACAATTTGCGACGAAAAATTATTTCCATCATAAAATTTTGAGATAGAATTCATTTTCCGTCGCAAAAACTTTTACTATGGAAAACGATTAAACGAATTCCATCTCAATTTGGGACGGAATACAAGCGTGAGATATAATTAACTCTAGTGCTTTCTGATCTATTTGCCCCAGCCGCGCGAAATCACTCAGCCTCTCCTCTCATTCTTTTTCTTTCTCTCACTTAAGCTCTTTCTCGTCTCATTCCTTGCCTGAGTTGCCTCACCCCTTCTAGCTACTCACTCTGGCAACTCTCTTCGTATTGTCTGCTGTCCGCTGACCGAAGATCACCCAGAAGCCCAATTCTTGAGGTAATTATTTTCGAGCTCTGGGCATTGAAACTAGTTGCGACGACATTGCCGCCGCCGTTGTAAGTTTTCGGGTTTTTTCTTCTTTGGGTAAACTGTGTTTAATACCTTGACTAAGCCCTAATTACTCAAATTTGTCCTATTCTAGGGCAAGGGTATTGTTCGAAGGATCTACCCCTGTAAGTTGCCTTTATTTTCTTATTGTAATCTTATATTACTCATTATTAAGACCACGTTATATTGTCTATCAAGTGGCATATTGTTTTGGAAACTAGTTATATCCATCGCGTGTATGCTTTTGAAGAAGCGGCATATTTTATTTATTCCATATTAGTTTGTACAATAAGGGGATGATAGTATTTGTCATCCCACGAAGAGTTTCTTTCCGTATTAGGATGTGGTACTGATGATTTTCCATTTTATGACTGAAATTATGATGTTATAATTTGAATCCATGTTTATGTTAATGATGTTTTGATTTTCTGCTGCTAAGTTGCTAGTCTTTGTTTCCACGATTTTGTGATCTGATATATGGATTCTTTGTAGGATACTGCTGGTTCATTGAAGTTGTGGGAGATTACTAGAGGTGTTGTGACTGAAGATTATGGGAAGGTAAAATTTGGTTGTATTTTTCAACAATTCTTGGTTAGACTAGTGGTATGTTAAGTTGTTCTGTTTTAAAAGTAGCTTGGCTTTTGGACTTTTTTTTCCAATTAAATTTCAACTGTGGCTAATGAGGAATTTCACTATTTAGATTTCATTTGAGGAGAAAAAGAAAGAGCGGTTTGAGGTGGTATGGTTACTGATTTGCATTGGCATCATAATTTTTTTGGTAGCATAATTTTTTTCTAGTGACATTTTATTGTAGTTTGTTTGTACTGGATGGTTTTGATATTCTTTCCACGTTGTTTCAGGTTAGCATTCCCACTTGGTTCACAGTGGACACCAAGCTTGGATGTTTATCTGTTCATTTGGACACACCCCAATGCTTCTCTGCAGAGATGTATTCGGCCGACCTAAACATTGTTGGCAAGCCTGAAGATGATAAGGTAAATGAACATATAACCATAAGCAACTCAACTGCCTTTATCTATCTGATGTTAAATTAATGCTATGGAATATTTGTATTCCTGGGAGCACTGTCTTAAGACATGCCATCAAAGTTCCCACGAATGTTTTATTGACATCATTTCAATTGCAAACTATCTTGTCTTAATCCTCATGTGGCACAAGGTTATCATTCCTGCATGGTTAGGTAACGCCTTTTTATCATTAAATCCAACTAAATACTATAATAAAATGTTGGCGATTTATTTTAATGAGAATATGTAAATTATATGTACTTTTTTCTAGAATTGATTGTAGATTTGGTCACAGTCAATGGATTCAAGCTGCTTATGCAATTAAGGATGGTGTAGAAGGACCACGAGGATGGATGGTTTTTTTGTCTCTCTTCAATTCTATTGGCTTAATGTTTATCACATTTGTATCTAATTTTCTTTCTCAGCTTCTTCATTCCCTGACATGGATTGAAATTCTGCAGAGTAGTGGTCTTTATATATCACATTTGTATCTAATTTCACATAACTAATATTGTGAAAATCCTGTTGATGTTTGTGCTCAGAGATCCAATCTCTTCTCATGCTTCCATTGTGGTGTAATTGACACACACTTAGATCATGGGTTGATTAACGACTATTTTAAATTTTGCTTTGCTGGATCATGTTAATTGTTATGTTTGCCTGCATGTTAACTCAACATTGCTTATGTGTTTTTAATCTGTAATATCACTTATCTAAACATGGATATTCCAGTGGGCATGCCCATTATTAACTACATGCACACCCTTTTAGACTTCGTGATTTTTGAATTTGGGTTTGAAGTTGCAAGGAAGATGATTTTGATGATATATTGTAGTGAAGCCTGGGCGCTGGTCTAGCACCTTGCTACCTACACTCTGTCCATAGCATAAATGGGTTGTTTCAGCTCTAAAGTAAGAAGGCAATTTCCTCGGTATGAGGATCCTGTGACTCTTGCATCACTGACAGCTTGTAAGTAGACCTTTCCCTTTTTTGTGAAAGTATAATTCTTGCTATCAGTTTCATGACCATGGAAAAGTAACATTCTTGCATCACATGTAAATTTTGATATGATGCAACTTTAAATAAGAATAAAGGAAAAGCAGACCGGGGAACTTATAATTATGAGTATTAAATAGGATGCTACAGCTTACTCGAGAAGCAAAAAAGATACAATTGGTAGTACTACTATATAAGCTCATGTTTTTTTTAAAAAAATATATAGTTAGCATTTTAATTATAATTTCTGTAGTGGGCTATATTATTATTGTTTATGGCTCTGTATTGTCTCACCTTTTTTTAAATAAATCTAGCTTTATCCAGGAATTCAATGCTAGCCTCTTTGATTATCTTATTGCAATTGATGACAGCCGCATAAATGAGAAGGATGAAGCAACTAAAGAAATTAATGGTGAGTTGAGGTGGTCCAAAAAACTTGTCAAGCAAAATTTAGATTCTGAATTTGGAGTTGTGAGGGGAATCGACTTTAAAAATGTTTACATGGCATGCAAGTTATCTCTCCTATAAGGATCACTCACATGCTACTTTTTGTAGGAAGTTCATGTCACTTTTGTTCTAGATAGTCACTAAGAAAGTCTTATACATTCTTCAGTTTGGATATGTGTTTAATTGGTGGTGTCAATATTGCAGATGGAGAGAGTGAAGTTGGGGAAGAGGAAAAAGATGGATATAGATGATGTTATTGCTGCTATCACCAGTTGTACAAATACCTCAAATCCTAGTGTAATGCTTGGAGCTGCACTGGTTGCAAAGAAAGCTTAGGTATTGAGATATTATTATCTGGTTTTCTATACTTTAGGGAATGTAAAGCTCTAATTTGTTCATTCTATAGCTATTCGATGTATAACTTATTTACGCTTTTTGTACTTTTTAGTTTATTTTGTTGGTAACATTATTATTATTCACTAGTTGTACAAATACCTCAAATCTCAGTTCTTTATGATTGTTATTATATATTTTTTTTAATGGTATACAACTCTTTTTTATATATTTTATTATATCATTTTTAAAACAAAATTAAAAAAAATAGAGAAATTTTTTAAAAATATTTTTTAAAAAAATAATGGAAAATAATATAATTCTTAAAACAAAATTAAAACAAATAATTAAAGTATAATAAAAAAAATAAAGAAATTTCAAAAAATATTTTTTTAAAAGAAATTGAAATTTGTGATGGATACAAATCTGTCACAACTCGCAACATTTGCGACGGATTGAAATTTGTCGCAAAAATTCGAATTTACGATCAATCCGTCGCAATTGTCACTTGTTTTTTGCGACGGAAAATCATGTTTTTGCGACGGATTTTTTCCTTCGCAAAAACCTTTTTTTTTTTTAAGTGAACCAACTATTCTTCACTAAAGCCACATCTACATCATACCTTCCTCACTACTTTTGCTTTCTATTTGGTCTCCATTAAGAAGACCAATTGGGGTTTTTTCTAGAATCATTCCTCGTTCATATTTCTAGCAGTCAAGGCAACCCCCAAGGCCTTAACAGTTTCATGCTAATAGATTCATGGCGAAGCGGTGGTTAATCCCATCCGGCCACTGGCATTTTGACAAGAAATAGAATCTTGACCCTTAATATTTCTATCACTTGCAACCAGCCAACTCTTAGGAAAATCAATCTTTAAGGGATATGGAATGACCTCAAGCGATCCCAGTTTTGCCTTTAGTGCCCCAGACCGCCAAAGATAATTTTTAAGAGACCAAAAATTCCTCCTTCGCCCTCTTTGAGCTTGACCCACTGTCATCTTCCTTGTGATCACTTCCTCCTCTGATTCAAAGTCTAACCTCGTACATTTCTTATTTACTGCTGGTTCGGTGTCTTCTTCATGTGACCTCTTAATGTGAGTTCCTTTCAATTTAAAAGAGATGGCCGATACTGGGGAAAATTCATGAAATGGGAACTACAGTTTTTTTTTTTTTTTTTTTTTTATAAAAGGGATGGCTAGAAGCCTACATAATAATTAAAGGATTACACATAAGGGTAACTATAGCTTTTAATTTGGCCTCATCATCACTAGGAAAGCTATGGTTCACATGTATGTTGCATGCCGTTTGTTTCACTTCATATGGCATTAAAAAGCTGTGAGTATTATACCAAAAAAAAAAAAGCTGTGAGTATCTTGTCGAATCCACATGCATAATCTGCTTTGGTTTGGTCACATGTGTCGCACACAAAAACCTAACATTATCCTCACATTGACTGTATGTCTCTGTGCGTGCGTGTGTGAAGGTTATCACTTTAACCATCAAGTATTTTTAAGGAATACTTAACGGTTTTTTTGTCAAGAACTGTTAAATATTATCAAATAATTTTTTTTTTTACAATCCTCCTCCTCTTTTGTATGACGGTTATCATTTTTAATTATTAAATATTATTAAAGAATACAACTATTTACGAAAAATACTTTACTATTATTAATTATAACCATTATGTATTTATTTTTTTCTAATATAAAGCTGTGCGGACATCTCTTTTAAAAGTGCTACATGATGATTGATTTTTGAAAACCGTCATGTTTGTCAATCATACTCATTGTGTTTTTATTTTCACAAATTTCATCTTTCAATACATGTGGATTTTAACCATTAAGTATTATATTAAATATTCTTACGTAAACTTCGTCTCAAGGTAATTGTGCTTATTCATTGTAACCATTTATTTAATGTTACATATGTACGATTCTGAAGTAATGTGAAACTATCCCTGTATAGACTTGTTCCTTTGGTTCATACGTAAAAAGGAATATAATTATCCCAATTTATAGATGCATTGATCAAAAGTATTGAATATGTTCCTAAATTAAAGTATCGTATAAACTATACAAGATCCCCCAAAATTGATTTATAAAATTATACAAATATAAATGCATCCCAAGCAAACACACCGTTGTATTGGGCATTAAGCCACATATGGGCTTGTCAAACTATGGGAGAATGACATACAAATAGCTCAACCATGCATTTGTGAATTTAATAGAGGACAATCTCTCAAGTAACCGACCAAAAAAAAGCCTCTCAAGTAACCAGTAGTAACTTCAGGTTAAAAAAAAAAAGAAAAAGAAAAAAGTAACCAATAGTAACATACCTCACTTGTAAATTTTGGAAGCTTAATTATAAATTTTGAAGGGTTAAGATGTAAAAATACACATGTACTTTTCTCCGAGAAGCGCCCAGTAGCAAATACTTTTTTTTGGTGCAAAAGTGCACACGTAGTTACAAATTAGGTGCAAAAATACCGTTTGACCGTTAAGTTTGACTTTGACCGATGACGTGGCATTTCAAAGGTGCAAAAATACATATGTGATTTGTCAAGAAGAGCGCCCAACAACAATTTTTTTTAATTTAATAATTTTATTTCAAGATCCTAAAATAATTTTTCAAGATTATGAAGTATTTTTTCAATATCAGTCAGTATCCTTTTAGTACCGGTCAATACTTAAAATATTTTTTTAAGATCCTAAAATAATTTTTCAAGATTATGAAGTATTTTTTCTGTACCAGTCAGTATCCTAAAAGTACTTTTTAGTACCAGTCAGTACCCTGAAATATTTTTTTCAGTACCAGTCAGTATCCTTTTAGTACCGGTCACTACTTGAAATATTTTTTCAAGATCCTAAAATAAATTTTCAAGACTATGAAGTATTTTTTCTGTACTAGTCAGTATCCTGAAAGTACTTTTTAGTATTAGTCAGTACCCTAAAATATTTTTTTTTTCAGATAGTGACTAGTACAGAAAAAAAATACTTCATAATAATCTTGAAAAATTATTTTAGGATCTTGAAAAAATATTTCAAGTATTGACTGATACTAAAAGGATACTAACTGATACTGAAAAAATACTTCATAATCTTGAAAAATTATTTTAGGATCTTGAAAAAATATTTCAAGTGTTTACCGGTACTAAAAGGATACTGAAAAAAATATTTCAAAATACTGACTGGTAATAAAAAGTACTTTCAGGATACTGACTGATATAAAAAAAATATTTCAAAGTATCTTTTTAGTACCAATTAGTACCCTGAAATTTTTTTTCAAATCTAAAAATTATTTTTCAAGATTATGAAGTATTTTTTCAGTACAGGTCAGTATTCTAAATATCTTTTTAGCACCCGGTAGTAATTAAAATTAAATTATTAAATTAAAAAAAATTGTTGTTGGGCGCTCTTCTTGACAAATCACATGTGTATTTTTTCACCTTTGAAATGCCACGTCATCGGTCAAAGTCAAACTTAACGGTCAAAGTCAAATTTAACGGTCAAACGGTATTTTTGTACCTAATTTGTAACCACGTGTGCATTTTTGCACTCAAAAAAAGCATTTGTTATTGGGCGCTCCTCGGAAAAAAGCACATGTGTATTTTTGTACCTTAACCCAAAAGGTTAACTGTAAATCTTAGAAGATTGGTCGTGAAAAGGTTATGGAAGTTTCATACAACATTTTAATGTAAGTTTTGCAATTATTTAATATAAATTTTTATAATATGTAGTCTAAGATATACATAATTTATGAATGAAATTGCTTAATAATTTGTTGAAATATTATTGCTAATAAAATAGCGGAAGCATGCCACCAATTAGAAAATTTCAAAGGTGATGCTGTATTTTTGGGTTTTGATGAGAGACACATAGATAGCGCAGAAAAGGCCACACGTTACAAATAAAGCCTTTCACTTTTGACCATATACGAAGAAAACTTAGGATTATAGAGGAGACCATTCCCTATTTCTGAAAAAACAAAATCAGATAGCAACGTAGTTTTTCAGTCCTTCTGAAAAAACCACGAATTACTAATGGTAATTGCATTTCCTCCTTCTCTTTGATCTCCCTCATCATATGAATCTAATTTCTCTTTTCTTTCGTCCATCGACGTGAAGCTCTACATGATCGATTTTAACTTTTATTTCCTTTTCGTCATATTATATAAATCGCATTCCATTTTCTTCATGATATTTAAATATGAAATCTTCGTGTTTTCAGACAATCTTTTATATCTTTAGTGCAATAAATTTCCCAAAAGGATATCTTTTCTGCCATATTTCACGACATGCATCTATTTGCATTTTTGCCCCAGAGAAATATCTCTACTATAAAGCACATATTTTACTGTGTCTGAAATGTCATATATAGTTTGGGTTTGATTTAACTAACATATTTTGGTAGGGCCTGCTTAATCGTATATATGCATATCTGTGAACAGAATTACAAAATGCAATTTATAACTTTGTTGGCATCATGTTAATTATATTGCAGATTCACTTTGTGATTCTTATAAGCAGACAAGGGAAAGTAAGGCTTACCAAATGGTATTCACCTTACTCTCAAAAGGAGAGATCCAAGGTATTCATCAGACTTGAACTCAATAATCATTCCAGCAACACTATTGTATATCTTGTCGTTTCAATGATTTAATTAATTAAGTTCCTCCGTTATTATTGATGGTTCTTTGATGAAGTTAAAGAGATTGCTTAATTGCTATGTGATATTTTTCCCATCGTCTTTTTTGTTATTACATTATTAAATTAAAGCGCCATGGAGCTTAGGGAAACTTATATGATCAATGTTGGGTTATGATATGGATACCGCTTGAATCTTAAATGGCATTAAAGTTACGTTTTGAAATCTTTTGTGCCATTGATTCTTACCTCTATTGTCCCAACTCTCCCTATAGCTTGAATAATTGTCTATTGATTTTATGGTGATGGGTCCATATAACTTGATACCTAAATGGTAAATAAGTTAGAATTTGGACAGTTGCATACTTGTGCTTCTGATGTATATGTCAAAAGTCTCATTGGATCTGACTGCTCAACATTTAATGAGTAAAATAGAGTTTGTATTTGGAGAGAACAGAGAAAGTAAAGAGTGAGTGCAAAGAGGGGAAGCAGCCTTATTTTGACTTTTTTTGGGGGGAGGGGGGTGTTGTTATATTTGTCTCTTTTAAATGCATGGTACATTTAAAGTGGAAGATCACAATTGAAGTTGCATTACATCTTAATGACACATTGCTTAATTCAGTTCTTTTTCTGGTTTTGCATTTATAGTGTTGGATTCAATATGCACAGAAAGTTACATGCATGCATTTTGGATTTCATTTGGGGCATCAATATTGATTCTCAACTCTGTACTGAAAGTCCTATAACCATGTAATAATGCCACTGCTTTAATATGCTTAGCCTGTTAATTGTTTTGATATTATATATGCTTCTTTGGGCAAGGTGATTCGAGAGCTGAGTTCGCACATTCTTCCTCGCACTCCAAAGCTTTGCAACTTTGTGGAGTGGAGCGGACTCAAAGTTGTTTATAAGAGGTAGGTAAATAATATTGTTACGACACGAAATTCAATTGGTGGCCATATAAAAGAAAATTTAATTGGTTTTGGTTGATGCATGTTGGACACAGATATGCGAGCCTGTACTTCAGTTTCTGCATTGATCAGGATGATAATGAATTGGAGGCCCTCTCCATGATTCACCATTATGTTGAAACACTAGACCGTTACTTCGGTAGTGTGAGTATCTCCCAATTTTCAAATTCTATTGCCCAAGTGTATGTAAAAAGCTAAAGAGTGTACTTGTTTCTGTGTTGCTTTCTCATCAGGTGTGCGAGCTGGATTTAATCTTTAACTTCCACAAGGTATAATATATCTGACCTCAATCTCTTTTCATGTATGTGTTTTTTATTATGTTCAGAATCGTGCATACACATGTACATGAGTATGGTCATGTTTGATTAATTTGATGGATGATATGGCAGGCATATTTTATATTGGATGAAATTTTGCTGGCTGGGCATGTGCAGGAGACTAGCAAAAGAACTACCTTGAGACTATTAGTTGCCCAGGTATGAATTGAATGATGATGAATCAAATCCAAAGATGCCCTTAATGTTCTTTGTTCTGTTACGCTCTGTGTTTTTAGGTAACAAAAATGAATGTGTGTGTGTATATATATATATATGAATGCAGGAGGAGCTGGTGGAAGCTGCTAAAGAGGAATCCAGTTCAATAAGCAACATTATTGCTCAAGCCACCAAATAGAGCTTTTTCCATCATTGCTCATTTCCCTGTAATTTGTTCAAACACTAAAATCTTGTTTACAGTATAATATAATTTACACTATAAATGAGATCTTGATGGATTTTTTCACCAAAAAGCATATAGTTTAAGTCAAACTTTTCTTTTCAATGAAAATACATCTGTACCCTTAGTTATTCAATTATAAGGCCATACCACCGACACTGCTGCACTCATCCCTGCCAATCTATCAGTCTATCGGGTCCGCATCATCCCAACGGTCCCCCTCCATCGACGTCCCTATATTGTCTCTCCACTCCACATTAGTCCAAGAGCTTACAGCGCACCACATCATTATGTTATTACAAATATATATATATATATATATAGAATAAAATATTGTGGCTCTTTAAACTATTTTCTGAATTGTTTTAGAGTAGAGCACTCAATCTCTTAAACCTACGCACTTCAGGGTTAAATTTCTTGGGGCTTTAGACTGATTTGGATCAAGTCAGACAGAAACAAAAAGGGTTAAAAACTTAAAATATTTGGTGTGAGAGCTTTGCTGCCCTTTATGGTCTTGTCTGGCTGGCTCTATATCAGTCTAGAACTGAGATAGATTCAAAGAACTGGAAATACTTGATGATAGAGTTTCTCATGTTTTCTTTTATCAAATCAGTCTGGACCTCTCACGGAGCATCTTATTAAAGCCAGGCAGGTCCGAGAAACTGTAAAGTGTTCCGAAAAAAAAAATTTAAAAATATTGTAAAACTCCTCGATCAATAATGTTGTATTATGATTGAATTATTTTATTTTACGTTTCTAATAGTATGATGATGTGACGCATCATGAGCTATCTTGGATTTATATGGATGGAACGCTGAGTGGGGACTGGGGAATATAATAATGTATGTATCTCACATATTAATTATACAACATGGAGATTACGTTACTCTGGAAATTAAAGGACAAGACTAAAGGCAAGCGTTACAGGATAAGGAACTAGTGGACGGTGGTGGTGTTGGTGGTGGCCAACATCTTGCCTGTGAGGCCGCACGTAATAGCCTCTGAAGGAATATATTTCACCTGATCCACACCTTCTGCGAATATCACTCCCATTCCCATGTGAAGATGAGGCTCTATGTGACAGTGAAAGGCCCACACCCCCGGATTGTCCGCCACAAACCTCAACGCCGTCCATCCGTACGGGAATATCACTGCCGTGTTCTTCATCACCGGATTCTTCGTGTTCAACTTCTTCTCGTCCCTCTTGGCATCGAACTTCCCCTCCCCGTACCCCAACACCCAGAAATCATGCCCATGCAAGTGCCACGGGTGGATCTCGCTGGATCTACCCTTCAACACATTGGCATTCTGCAGTATCACATCCACCACCTGGTTCATCTCAAACATGTACACCCCGCTGCCCGTCACCGAGTTTGGGTTCACCGGAGGCTTCATGACGTCGTACTCTGCCGTGAAGCTCTCCGGCGGGCTCTTTGGATCGAAGGCGTTTTGGAGCTTGTACTTGATGGAGCCCAGGTAGGGAGTGGAGGGGAGGGTTAAGGAGACGTTGTTGATGGCCCACTTGGTGAATCCATTGATGAGGTTCTGTGTGTTGAGGAGGACAAGGCGGCGGTGGAAGGTGGCAGGAGGGGCGGGGGTGCCCATGAGGGCATAGAGCTTTTGGGCGAAGGACTGACTTCGCTGGAAGTCATTCCAGAGAGGAGTGACCGGAGGCGGAGAAGGAGGGAGGTGGGAAGCGGAGGTGGGGTGGTAGTTGAGGATGGTGAGGGCCTGAGGGGTGGTGGCGTTTCTTCCTCTGATGCCAATGGCAATCCAGTAATTCCTAGAAGGATCTTGGTCAGTAGTGACCAGCACCGAGTAGCTTTCACCTGAGTATATGTCTATATCTTGTACCGCGAATGGCTTTACGTAGTTGCCGTCTGCCTCCACGACCAACATTGTGTGATTCTGCATGAATCATCAACTACCATTCAGCTATTCATTCATTATTGCAAGTGAAGTGATGGAATACAGTAGTAGCTGCTGCTCTAACTTTGGATTCATTCGGAACTTGGTGTTGCCACTTTTTTAAGCAAGGGTCAAATCAAATCAGTGGGGGCCTAATAAAAATAATTGTATAAAGAGTAAAAAGCGAGTCAAAGCGGGATGATTCCCGGAGCTGCATGTAGGAACACAAAGGCCAAGCCAATAGGAAAAAAATAAAAATGTGAAATTATTGAAGGACCAATGTATTGGGTAGCATTTGTCACTATATGTAAGTTTTATGCATGTGGAGGGTACAATCACAAGGGGTTGCTATCCATATTTCATTATTATGCGCTCCACTACACCCTTGCTTCAACTTCAACTTTCCCAGCTTTTTTGTCCTCCAACCTTTTGAAAAATGACACACACAAAAACACACAATAGGAAAGTGAAATCCACCACCTCCTCCCATTATTCAAACAATAGCATCCATATATACAAGTGAAAGTGAATCATCAAATAATGTGTCCTATAATATTAATATAATATGAAACTTTCCCATCCATCCATTCATCACGTAGATGAGGAATGAATATTTATTAAGAACCATGCATTATAATCTAGATTCTCTCTCTGTTTCCCAACTTTTTTTCAATTATTGTTATAAAGACAGGTCATTAATTATATATATATACCAATTTATTTGTTGCGAATCCCTGTATTATTTCATAGTACTGACTACTGACCGTATTCCAACACCACTTCAGAGACTGGCTTCGTTTTTCTATTAGCTTATATATGGTTTTCTTGAGAATCATAAATACAGAAGTATAATTTGTTTCGTTCATTAATCCCGATCAAATAACAGTGCCTCCTGGAGGACTAATAAACAGCTTCCTCAATAATTGATCTCAGATCGAACAAGTCATAGCCCAAGGACCCATCTCATCACACAAATCAGCACGTTAAATACACTAAGATCGATCGTCTTTAAAACATGAAGATAATTAAAAAGAAAATTATAGTTGGAACCAAATAACTACTTTTTTCCTTTTTTAGATTGTTTGTTTGGTATTAAAAAAAGTGTAGGGAGCTGGGAGCATAAGGTGTGTTGGAAGGAGGGGAAAAGCGTCAAAATAAGATTTTTTTTCTAAAAAAATTTACTTAATTAAAGTAGTTTAGAAACATTTTACCAAAGTAATACAGTTGGTGACGTAAGGACAGCTCACACCACTAGTAGCGTAAATGGGGTTCACGTGGCGTCAAGAAGGTTGCGTGAACAACATTCACGCCACCTAGTGGCGTGAACATCATGAATCAGACCAACTCAATTGTGGCGTCTGATTCATGATGTTAAATATAAAAAAAAAATTAATATTAAATATAATAATAATAATAATAATAATAATAATAATAATAATAAATGATAAAAAATGTAGAATAATTTAAAGCTATACTTCATTTAATTTAAAGTCAAAAGAAAGAAAGTGTAGAGCTGAAATAACTTACTAAAAATAACTTTTAAAAGATTACACGGTACAATTCGTTATAACAACATATCTAAATACAGAGGGATCTATATATTTGTTATACACCAAATATTTGTATAATAACAGTATTGATTTTGGGATCTATATAAAAAAGTGTACTACGTAAAGTGTTTTTTGGGATTTGTATAACTTATTAGAAACACTTTTACATGATACACTTTTTTATACAGATCCCAAAATCAATACTGTTATTATACAAATATTTGGTGTATAACAAAAATATAGATCCCCCTGCATTGGGATCTGTTGTTATAACCAAATTATATCGCATAATCTTTTAAAATGCATTCTTAGTTAATTATTTCAGCTTCATGCTTTCTTTCTTTTGACTTCAAATTAAATGAAGTAGAGCTTTAAATTATTCCACATTTTTTATCATTTATTATTATATATTTTATTATATTTAATATTAATTTATTTTTTTTATATTTAACATCATGAATCAGAGGCCACAATTGAGTGGGTCTGATTCATGATGTTTTTACGCCACTAGTGGCGTGAGTATTACTCTGCTAAATTATTTTTAATTTGTTTTAATTAGATATATTTTTTGCAAAAAAATCTTATTTTGGTGCTTTTCCCTGGAAGGAGTGACCAAAGTGAAGACGACACCGGAGATGAAGAATTGGAATAATAACATACATAGAGAAAGGGAAAATAAAGAACCTGAATGGCGAGGTTGAGGGAAGCGAGAGCAGTGGAGCTGGCAATTCGTAAGCGGTAGGTCTTGTTGGGAAGGACATGCAGTATTTGAGGAGCACAGGGCTCGTTTCCTCTGAATCTGCACTTTGGCAATGTGCTGCTGCTGCTCAAGGAACAGTTGAACTGCCCTCTCCCGTTTATCAGCAAACTCTGTGAATTACGTTCATCATCATTATACATTCTCAATTAATTTGCACGTGCATGCATGTATATATGCTTGATCATCAATTAATGAGTTTCACCGAAATGTACTTATGATATCTTTTAAAACATACCTGGGGTTCACCAATCCAGCGAAAGGGCTTGGAGGAAAGAGAGACTTCTTGGTGGTGAGAGCTCTGGTGCCACCAGTCACTGAGCAGTAGATCGAACTCTCCGTCGTAGTGAAAAGGTTCTCTCTTGCCATCCTCCACCTCCACTATGAGTGATCCGTACAGGCCTGCCGATCTCTGCATGCCATAGTGACCGTGGTAGAAGTAAGTGCCAGGCTTGTCCACTTTGAATCTGTACCGGAATGTCTCTCCCGGATTGATGGCGCATTGCGATATGGACGCTGTTCCGTCGGCCCACGGAGTCTCCTTCTGCCGGATTCCGTGCCAGTGGATCACAACGCCCTCCGTCGACAGTTTGTTGGTGAGGGCCACGTCGATGGTGTCGCCCGCCTGAGCTCGGATGGTGGGCCCTGGAAACTGGCCGTTGATTCCCATCACAACGTTCTCTATGCAGTCCGGCGAGCCGTACATGTACTCTACCTCCCACTTGTAGTGCCTCACCTTTGCTGCTGCTGCTTGCAGCAGCAGCAGCATCAGCATAAGCAACATCACATTATTGAGATTTTTCAACCTCATTCTGCGAAACATTATGAGAGAATCCGACACCATTGTTATATCAATATTGCTTGCATGCATAGCATGAACCCCCCACTGCTATTTATAGCACAAATTTTAACTATTTGCCCTCACTCTTTCCCTATAAATATCACATCCAACTTTTCTTTCTTTTTTTTAAACAGAATATTTACCTAAGGTAGTCTTGGTTATTTTCATTTATTATTTAATTTATACCCCTCACATTTTTCTTCTGGTCGGATCAAAATGCTGCCTTCACTCCGTATCATTAACCATAAAATATTATTCATTACAACTTTTAAAAATCATTAGAACAAAATAATAGTGTTACCAATTAAGTTTGACCATCAAACGCTTAGATCAACTGGCCTGGTTGGGGTTATTCTAATTTAACCAATGATCTCGATCTCGTGTTCCAATCTTAAGTACATGGCTGCGATAATTACTTGGAGGTAGTAATCTTCCAGACTAACCGAATATGGTGCCAAATACTGGTGGAGCAAAAAAAAAAAAAAAAAGTAAAGTAGGAAGCTGTAACCAAACCAATAATCACGTGTACAACAAGCTGATTAAGCTCCCAGTATGTATAAACTTTACGGTGTATGAGCAGCGGAATCTTCTTGTTTTTCTATTAGGCCATGGAAACTCCAATCGCACATGCTTCAACCCAGCCCCTTAACTATAACTGCGTCTGTATGTATATATTGCCTTATGTTCGTTTGGTTAAAGTGAAAACATACAGTGAATGGGAGTACGTCAAGATAAGCAGGCCAGCACCACGCATGTATGCCATCCTCAATAATGGACATCGCAATAGTGTTCAACTTGGAACGCACAGGCTAGGCCACAAAAATCTTTCCATCCAAAAATCAATGAAAACTTATTATGGCGTCTCCTTCGAAGAATAATGATAACTGGATTTTACCTTTAAAATATCTTATACATCCTTCACCATCTTTCAAATCCTGTGTGTACCTGATTATTTCTTCACTATTTTTCTTCTATCTCCTACTTTTCTTGTGACGCCTTATTATTTGAAGGGAGGATATTATTGAGGTCCCACACCAAAAAAAAAAATAACATTAAAAAAGTCTTTATTAACAAATGAAGATCACTACCATTAACAAAAAAAAGAGTCATCATTGACAAATAGTTGTGGGACTTGTCAATATATTATTTACCTTGCTTGATATTCTCCTTTATTTTAATTGTTCTATGACTTATTTAATCCCTCTTCTTGATGTAGCTAGATTAATTTATCTCAGCCTAAACTATTCTTAAAATATCCATGACTTAAAAAACGATCGATGTTGCTAAATAACAACCATATAAATAGTGGCAGAGCTTAGTTAGGCAATACCGCAAAAAAATAATATGTTCAGAAATTTAAAAAAAAAAATTAATATAATGTACAAGGTAATGTTATCTTCTACACTAGACTTGTTTATTAAGATACTTTTATAATATATTTGCCCCCAAAATATTTTTTTTAATTAATTAATGAGTATATATTTAGCCCCCAAAATATTTTTTCCAAGATCCACCACTACATATAAAAAAATAACAATACATGTTAAGGGGAAGATATGAAAGTGAAGCCAAATACCCAAGAGGGGGGTGAATTGGATATTTTAAAAACTTTTGTAAGTAACTCTGTTTTCTAATATTGAAAATAGGGTAGAAAAGAGCAAAGGGAAGAAAAATTGAACACAAGAGATTTATACTGATTCGGTCTTAATCACTTGATCTACGTCTAGTCCCCAGACTCTCTGGGATTTCCTTTATATCAATGATTACACACTCTGCACTTAAGAAGTGATTCTCTCACTAGAACTCACTCCCCCTTACAAGTTGTAATCAATGAACACCCAAATCACCAAATCCCCTTGACTTGTGATTCTTTACAATAAATGATTTACAGAAACAAACTCTCTCTAAGAGTAAATGATGATAATCACTGAAACTCTCTGTATCAAAAGATACTATACAAGTGAAAACTGATGAAAATAAATGAACACTTGAATGCAATATGTTTTCAGCAGTTGTAGTTGTTGGAAAGACTTGAATGTTCTTCTATTTATACTTAAAGATCATTAAATGACCGTTGTTTTCTAAATAGATCTGTTGGAGAAGTTGTGCCAAGGTTAGAAAGTGGTTTAGGCATCTTCTCTCTCTAGTTTACTCTTAATCCAGCTGGCTAGATGATCAGAGTTGACTCTCTACGAATTAATCCGTTGGAGAAGAGTTTACTTGTTGTAGAAAACATTATTTAATGCTTTGTAGGCGTGTACAGTTGGATTAGCCAGAAAAGAAACAACTCTCTGGTCAGCATTTAATGTTCTGGGCTACTTTTTGCTTTTGCTCTCTCCTTCAATAAACCTTCATTAATCTATCTAATACTCACAAAGAAAGTGGTTAAACATATCAGAGAATATAGAAGATTAATGTTGGAAAGTATTGAGATCAAACAACAATGTATTCCAAAATCGTTAAATTCAAATTTCAGATTCAGCAATGGAAACTCGAGTTTGTTCATCAAAACTCGAGTTTTCAACTATGCACTTAAAACTAAACTTGAGTTTCAAAACTAAAACTCGAGTTTTCCACTTCCAGAGAGCAAAGTCGAGTTTTGAGCTTTTGGACCATAGTTTGAGTAAATCTCAAAACTCGAGTTTTCAAACCAAAACTCGAGTTTTGGACTTTTAATGAAAATAGCATGTGGTAGTCCAAAACATCAAAACTTGAGTTTTCAAATCAAAACTTGAGTTTTCAAAATGTTGAAAATTCTTAAGCTCTCTGTTTGCTCAAAACTCAAGTTTCCAAGCTGAAACTCGAGTTTTCACTTAACTGTGAGAACGTTAAGAAATGTTCTAAGCTCTCGGTCTGATCAAAACTTGAGTTTGTAAATCAAAACTCGAGTTTTCATTTAAATATGAAAACTAAAAAAAGTTCAGACCTCTCTGCTTGATCAAAACTCGAGTTTTGAACCCAAAACTCGAGTTTTCACTTTAAGAGTGAAAACGTTGAAAACATTGAAACCTCTCTGTCTGGCTGAAACTCGAGTTTTCATTTTTAAATGAAAACTTTAAAGATTTTGAGCCAGATCACTCCCACAGTTTTCAAAAACTGTGTAAAATGCTGAAATAATTTAGTCAAACCAAAACTCGAGTTTTGAAACCAAAACTCGAGTTTTCTCTTAATTCAGAGAAAACTTGAAAAATCTTAAAAACTTGTTGAAGATATGAAGTCTTGGCGTAAAACTGGATTGAAAACTTAGAGACTCTCTGTATGAGCAAAACTCGAGTTTCCAAACCAAGACTCGAGTTTTGTCTTTAGTTGAGAAACATTTTGAAGTCTTTGTATAAACCGAAACTCGAGTTTCCAAACTGAAACTTGAGTTTTGTCTTGAAAAGAAAAACTGAGTGCTCTCTGCAAAGTTCAAAACTCGAGTTTCCTTTGAGTTTTGTCATATTTAGAAAAATTGAACAGCTCTCTGTCAAACCCAAAACTCGAGTTTTGAAACCAAAACTCAAGTTTTGTTTTGACAGTAAATTTTTCAACTTACCAAGATAAAACTTTATTTTAGATTTACAATTGTCAGTTATCATCAAAACCCATAAAGAACTAACAAGACACAAGATGATTCCGACAATCCAAACACTTGTGGCCGGTTTGGACATATACATGTATATGCGTTACTGGGAGATAGAAAGAGGCTGCGCATAGTAATATCTTAATACACTCTGGCGTTCTTCGTTATTTGAATGTTGACGACAAAAGTAGACTGAAGAAAACAACACGTGAATCATGTGGAAGAAGGCAAAAGGACAAAGGAATATTAATAATGGAGAATGGAGAATGCGAGTACAAATTATATCCATTCATCCAGCTGTGTTACTTTGTCTCTCTCTGCTTTCATCTCCATTTTCTTAAAGGAGAATTCTAAAAAAAACATCCCTTAAAATTTAAAATATTAAATAGATGATTTCATAATAAAATAAGTTGTTAATCTTATTATTGTTCTTATTAATCTCATTACTGTTATTGTCAATAATATTTTAAAATTTGAATCATATTTTTCTATCTTCTCCCTTTTCTTATTACCCCGTCTAATTCTTTTTATAAAATCTTGATAATCGAATTATACGGTCTAGAAAATTAGTTAAAATTAACACTACCCTCAGTCCTAAATAGACGATAAAGTTTATAATGCAATTTAGACTAAAAATTTTTTCCTATATTTAAAACCGAAAAAAGTAAATATATTACAAATGAACTTGTTTTTAAGTATGCTTTTATTTATGGGAAATACACTTCTCATGTTGTAGGAGAAGTGTATTCTCATGTCATAGATATAAAAGGATGTGGGTCCCACCATTTTCATGTTTGTTTTTTATATATATATATATATAAAAGATGTGAATCACACTATTTCATGTGTGTGTAGAATCTTTTTCTTGTTACAAACATGAAAAGTACAAACCCCTTTATTTATATTTATAAGGGAGAAAGCAAAAGAGAGAGAGATAAAGAAGTATGAAGAATAATGTAATATGGGAACAAGATTATATGAGAGAATAAAATTAAATATAGGCAAAAATAGTAAAAACACATTAAATGCGTAAACAATTTTAAATATGATATTATAAAAAAGATTAAGACCTTTCAAATTTCTAGTTCCTATAAAAAAGAAAGAGCATTATCATTTGGTTGATATTTAGTGTTTGATGTTTATCATTATATTCACTCGTTTGTATTATTTATGCAATCATTGTCTCTTATACGCGGTGAAAATGAAACCAGCGAGGCCACACGTACGTACAACTGTTTCAATCTTAATTCCAAACCCTTCTTTGCTTCTCTTTCACGCTCTATTCACATTTTGAATCATATATTTATCTATTTTTTAATGTAAGATCTAATTAAATAATATATTTCGACCAAAAAAAAATAATTAAATAATATAAATATATTAAGAATATTAGTTAAATTGGTTAATATAATATTTTTTAAAAAAATATCCTAACCATCTTCCTTATTTCACTACCTCACTCTCTTACTTGACTATTGTTAAAGGACTATATATTAATAAGGTTAATTTAAAAGGAAAAAAAGATAAATATATGACATAGGTGTTACATTTAGGGGTTACATCTACGACTAATAGACTAACTCTACAAGTAGGTCTTCAGGAAGAATATTAAACTATTAATTAAAGTTATATTCATTAAGGAATTGGTATATGTATATTGTAACAGTTTTTCACGGAAAACCAGTGTTCAATTTAGGGTCAGATGGACAATGGAAGCTTATGTAAAGGCATTGGTATTTTTTCTTCTATTTTTTATATAATATTGAAGCATTGTTGGGCTCAGTTGGAACAAATAGCATATGTTGTAAACGCATTGGTCTCCCTGATAGTCATATTTTGTTGCAAAATGACATGAAAGAAAAAGCCTGCCCTAATTAATTATCTTCAGCTTTAAATTGCTCAACAAATTGCATACTGTAAAATTCTTTGAAAAACTTTGTTCACATGTAAGTTGGGATAAAACCCCTCTCATAAATTTACTTTGTATACTGTAAATCACGTTGTAAAAGTAGCTTTTACCACTAATCCAAACAGGCACTTGTAAAATTCTTTCTTGATTTTAAAAATTAAAAAATATATTAGTAAATAATCTGAAGTTCAAAATCAAAACAGAGATAGTTTGGGGGTCTTTTCCTTTTCTCGACTTCGTTCGTCCCATTTTATGAAACTAAGACTTGAATTTTTAAGCTGTTGCAGACAGAATATTTAATTTGTGCACTTGGATTCGACGAATTGTATTCTCAATTTCCTCGCTCACAAACATATTCAAATTAATCTCTCGAAAAATTATATCCTCAATTTAGTCGCTCAAGTATAAATATTGTTACATTTAATTAATCTCTGAAAATGAGAATTATAAAAAGAAAAATTAAAGTGAAAATAGAACTACGTATAATGGAGCTAGCTAGTTAGGAATGAAAGATCAATTGATTTGGGTAGCAATTAAATAGTGGTTAATTAGTTGTTGATCGATGTGAAATGAAATCGGAGAGGATCGAAAAAGCAAAAGCAACATTTAAAAAAAAAAAAAAAAAAAGATAGATCAAGCACCAAAATCTGCGATCTTCTTCTAAGAATATAAAAGCAAATTGTTTTTTTTTTTAAACAACTTATTTTAAACAGTTTTCCAAACTAGTTTTTTGGTTTTAAAAAAACAAAACCAAACAAGCCTTATACATGAGTGGTCCTATAAGTATTTTTGTTAAGTCATGGCTTGGTCTATTTTTAATGAATCCTTAAGGACCAACTCGCTTGAACTATTGTATGTAAAAATATAATGACGAAACATATTCATTGATTTTCTTATATGAAACTGTTATTATTATTATTAAATTAGTTTATCCTTATTTGACATGTAGAGTTTTCGAATAAAATTCTTTTCTTATATGCATACTGTAGTATAATATTGTTGTTGATGCCATCCATGATTTAAAGAGAAGGAACTCATGCACTTATCACATCACTATATATAGAGGAGTTTAAGTCGAAACTGAAAAGGATGTTTGGTGTTGGATCCATGGATGAGTTAAACGGTTCAAATAGGAAAAGGGGATTGATATTTTATCATTTTATGCACCCAATACAGAATAATAATGACTCATGATGTTGCACCCCTGATGATGTCTGTTTGACCAAAAAAAGAAAGAATGATGATCCATGTTTCACTCTCTTTTCGTTGTTGGGCCCAAACACTAAAACTTGGTCATAGATAGTTGTTTGGTGAAAAATAGGTGAGTCCTAGAGTGGTTGCACACTTGCCACCATTGAAAAAAAATGTTGCCTCTCTCGAGTCTCCATGATGTTGCTCCCCAGTGATGATGTTTGTTTGACCAAAAAATAGGTCTTGCTATAATTAGGGAATCCTAGAAAATGTTGATCACGTGTAAATTTTCATCGACGATAGCATCTTAAGAATTTTAGGAAATGTGAAACTAGTAATCATTTTTTTTTAGAAAAAATATATTTAAGTATTTATGTTGTTTTAAGATTTTAATAATGAATTATTGAAAAAATAGATGATAATCATGATGTTATAGAAGAATGACGAGAGTTTGTTTGACAGTTTATAGTTTTTGTAAATCTCTTTGAATCTTGAATTTGAGTCTCAGTGAAAACACTTGTATTGAGAAGGGCAATTATGAATCTCAAACTGGTTATCAAATAATAATATATGGAAAAAGAAGAAGAAAGATGATGTGAAGTAGTTGACATGAATGATTGGCGAGAGATGAGGATTTATATAGAGTAAACGCGTGTATGGGAGAAGAGGCCGGAGAATGTGGGTTGGGAAGTTAGAAATGGAACAAGAGTGAAGTTGTGAAGGGAAAATGTAGGAGAGGTAGAAGAAAGGAATGGGAATGGGAATGTAGTGGGAAGTATTCAAGCAAACAGAAAAGAGCGAGGTGGTGGAGAGGCTAAGAAAATAACCTGTTGCTGATAGGTACTAATATCATTCAGTATATGTGACAGGTTTTGATAGTTTGACTTGTTTGTTTGGGAATGCCAAGCACAAAAATATGTTTTCTTAAGCATTTTTCCAAAAGTCGAACTGCCGGACTAGCTCAAACCACCTCTGGCTCGACCGCCTTATCATACCCGATCCAATATAATTCCTCTTCCCTCCTCGATGATAGCAGGGTTCTCATATCGGTAGTTGTTTATCAGAGTAAAGAACCGCTCATTCAAATGACAAATCAAGTCAGCGAGTGGAAGTGGAACAGTCATGCGAGTACATTTTGCTTGAGTCTCTTTTCCTGGCCTCACTTAGGTATGAAAGAACGGACTCCTTTCACATGCTTATTTCATAAAAACACTTTTAAAAAACTAAAACAAGCATGATGTTTTTGGTAGAAAAACAAGCATGATGTTGAGAGAGAGAGAGAGATGTTTGTATGGATTGGAATGCTTGTTTGAGACAAATCCAAATACAGCTGAAGCCCACAGAGTTAATGGTGGAGTGGAGGCCCGACAACACTGACTTAAATCATGCTCCCATTCACTAGTATTATGATAGAAAAAAGAAATGCAAATTCAAATTAAAGAGGCATTTATACAATTTTGGTACTGTGTTTCACCAAGTACATGAAATGAAATACCTTCACAATTTTGATTTCATACGTGTATTTATAATATCAGAACACAAACATTCCCGCGTCTTTTTTTTTCTTAATTTAAAGCTACGTATACTGTCTGCATTTAGGATGAAAAGTGACAAGGGAAAGAGGCGTTGCCATCGTCCAATAAATGTAAATGATGTACGGGGCAGCATCCGCTTCAATTAACCTTCGTTATGGTAATATATTCTTGGGTAACAGTGCAAAAATGCATATGGGTTTTTACCCAAGGTGCACTCAACACTATGTGTTTTTCAGAGGAGCAAAAATGCATATAAATTCTTAAAACATATGCAAAAATACCCACGCCGTTAAATTCTTTTAACTGCTGTTAGTTGTAATGTGAAAATACCAAAATACTCCTAAACTAAAAAAAAAAAAAAGAGTTTGATCGGACAACTGGGCTTTCTACGCAATGGCTTGCGGATGAAAGAAAGAAGATCGTCCGCTGCATATCATCCGCTGCGCTTATCTTCCATTAGTTCAATAGCCTATTAGCTTCCAAGCACCCAGAAAACTATCTTCAAAAAATTCTTATTTAGATACCCATCCTTTTTTTTTTTTTTACTTAAGCTACAGGAAGAGCTGCGTCTCACAAAAACTGATGACCATCCATTTCTCTTTCTATTAATGCCCTATTCCAGGGAAATAGAACAACACCAACGAATCTAAGCTAAAATCAACCTGCGTCTCACAAAAACTGAAGAACAACCACTTGCTCCAGACAAAAAACTCAAATCAACCAAGTAAAAGAGAGAATATTTTCTACAAAGAGGAATATAGGAGACGTCAAAAATACCCAACCACTTTAATCCCTAGAAATTAGAGAGGAATTACAAAAAATAGAGCTTTGAGGGATAAAAACAATCCTCGTAACTGATTGAAAGATGAGGAAAATTCAAGAAATTAAATAGAATTTTATGGGGAAAAAAACTTGGATCTCGATTCTAAAAACATCTGGCTTTCAAGAAATCCTTCTAAGTTTGCTTCTTGGTGAATTAAAAGACAAACCCAAAAATCATAACTTGAAAGACAGATGATTTACAGAAAGGGATTCAGAGAAGCGGGGCGTTATCGAGGGGTGGATGAGATCTGTAAAGATCCATAAAGATCAGTCCTTTATTTCTTGGTGGTCGATGACACCGCCGGTGAGAGATGAAGAAGCTTCTGTTCGAGTTGTCGCCGCCTCCAAAGCACGATTTCTTGCGTTTGAAGAGCCAGCTTTCGATCAAATCGATGGGGGAGACAATGGCGTTCTACTTCCAGTTGAAGGAGCTGATGGAGGTGACGAACTGGAGCACAAGGTGCTGGAGATTTTCGAAGTAGAGGTAGATCAGGGAGGACCAATGATTAGGGGTTGAAAGGAAAAGAAAAAGTGGATAGGAGGAAGAAGGTACGAGCAGCAGGTGAAAAGAATGAAGGAAAGGCAAAGTTGGGAATTACACAAAGTTTGATACTTTTATTTTTTTAAATGTTATGGGGCCCACCCTAAAAGTAACCGCAGTTAAAAGAATTTAACGGCATGGGTATTTTTGCACCTGTTTTAAGAATTCATGTGCGTTTTTGCTCTTTTAAAAAACACATGGTGCTGAGTGCACCTTGAGTAAAAACTCATGTACATTTTTGCACCTTTACCCTATATTCTTTCACACTTCTCCCCAAAAATTTTAAAAATATATTATTATTTTTTTTAAGGGGGAAAAATCCTTGAGTACAAGTTATATAGTAGTGTAAAGGATCTAAAAGATCAAATAATGAACAATAATTCAAGATATAACCTTTTTTCCACTTCTAACTGGGTAGTCACCTCAAACCGCCCAAATAGACAATTAAATTTGGATAGATCAGGTAATGCGATGTTTTGGGCCCGAATAATGATCTAAAACAGAAATGACCAAACGCTCACCCGCCCATCGCCATTCCCATTTGAACCCCAGAAGAGGGGCAAAATATAGATCCAACACAACAAAAGTATTTTTAACGTCATCAGATTACAATACACTGAATGCTTCTAGCAGGAACTAAAAGTATTGGATATACTTGTACATTAGGATTGATCAGTGACAAGTACATTAGGATTCATATTCTGGTGTTATACTTGTACGCATACAAATCTTTCTTACACATCCTTAGAAGATCACCGCAATAGTTACATTGCCCATATAAAATTTACACACACACTACCCATTACATATACCACTGCCCATGCCCATTACTCTATGAGGTAATACCTTTCGGTTTGAATACATACTATATAATTCGATGCAGATTAAGATCTTCTGGCATCATTTTTATTCACGAGCAGTTTGTGTCATAACTTGCCAGTCCCAGCAACTCCGGACCTTCCAACCGACGGTTATTTGCAAAGCTACAGATTGAAGCAAGACAAGGTCATCTCACGTATTTAACAAAAAGGAAGTAAAACAAACAGTTAGAGGAGATAAACTCCTAGGAGATGGCACAATTTTTTGTGCTTTTCCAGATCAATCAGATGGATGTTGCCGGAATCCTAATCAGTCACCAAAAAACTTGGAAGAAAATTTTTGTGCTTTGTCCAAATCAATGGTCAGGATGTTGCAGGGATAGATAAAGGAACACATCAGATATTCTAAACAACTAATTGAAGCAGAATTTTTTATCCTTGATGAGCTCTGAGAGGTGGGTTCAGGGGGCAACAAATCTCAGTTCTTCTGTACTTGACAGTAAGTGAGCCGATCTGAGTGTATGATACACTTCTCATCTCAAGGGTTTTACGATGATAATTGAAGATACACAATCAATTCAAAACACAAGGATAACAAACAAAGAGCAATAAGCAGCATAGTGAACAAACATGATAGGAAGCAAAATGGATTAGCAAGTCTATTAATATAGTCATCAGTTTTACCGTGGCTGGCAATTTTGTTTCCAAGTTATACTTCCTATATATTTAGTGACATCCTATTCTAGTCTTTGGCAAACCGAGAATTAGGGGGGATGAGCAGACAGAATGTTTATTTGAATGAAGTTGCAAGAGAAAAAACAAGAACTTTAAGCAAAATTTTACAGAAAAGGTACACAAGAGATGCTACAAAGGTAAAAATAAAATCACATCTATGGCTGTAATAGTCCGCAAAGGAAGCACATGAAGATGCAAGCAACATATTACTCAAGAAGCAACACAAGGGCACAAACAGCAGTTGAATGGCAGACACAGGCAGATCTTAAATGTAATCCTTACACACACACAAAAGAGCAGAAGAATAAAATTCTAACTTTCAAAGTTAAAAATATAAAATAAAATTAAAAATAAAAAATATATTTGAGGACCTACTTTGACAATGGAATATGCTCAAACGGTCCAGTTGTAGGAATTGTTCCGCACAAATCATTGTTGGAGACATCCCTGAAGAGAAAAAGAGAATGTTATGATTGTTTACCTGTTTTAACGCACCCTGGACCATTTTCTATCAAAGAATTGTGTCAAAATATAAAAACAGTTCAACTTACACTACTTTAAGGCTTGAAATAGCAGCAAGCTCCCTAGGGATTGGGCCAGTCAATCTGTTGTCATTAAGCCGTCTGCAAAGAAGATGATGATAAGAGAAATGCAATTTTCTGAATTTTGCATGGCACAAAACCATTTTTTTTTTTTGGATCCAAAGAAGAGTAGCCAGGTGGTATTAGATCATTGTGTCTCCACCGAATAATTTAGTATAGTGTCAATGGTTATAGCAGTTGGTTATGTCATTATCTCCTATATGTTCAAGATGAGTTGTGAATAAATTTAAGCAGACTTACAAAAAGACAAGGCCCTTCAGCTTCCCCAAAGAAGGAGGAATTGTCCCTGATATGTTGTTGTTATACAAGTCCAAGCTAATGAGACTCTTGAGGCTTCCAAGCTCCGAAGGAATAGTTCCTTGAATGTTGTTTTTGTACAGCTCACTGCAGCAACAATAAGCATATAGGTTGGAGTCAATAATCAACGATAATTATAAACCACTGTAATACACGACAGTAACAAATATTTGGGCATTTCAAATATTTGGAGTCTATCAATACACAAACATCAACCATGGATCAGAATCAACAGAAAACATACAGATACTGTAGATGTTCTAATTTCCCAAGTTCAGGTACCAAATGTCCAGATAGGTTCGAGTTACCAAGATCCCTGAAGAAAGCATCACAAATATGTTAGCATAAACTCAGAGGAAGAAAAGCCAGAGTGCTTTCAATCAATTCAGTAATTTGGACTACTCCATGAACATCAAGTGGTGAATTGATAGCAAAATTAATCATTCTCAGGGACACTCTAGCTCAAGTCATAAACATATCTAGATATAGATTAAGTTCATAACTTACGAGATATTTGTGGAAAGTGAACACCTGTTGAGACTATAATATGCAGAAACTGAACAGGGGTATCACAAAGAACTACCGACAGTAGGTGAATAAACATGACAAACTAGAGGCCTCTACAGACTTTAATCACAAACAGTCAGACAATACCTCAGTTATCTGAAGTAAATCCAAATTAAGGATATCCACAAATTGACAACAAACATCTCTCTGTAGAAGCGGGTGATGAAATTCAACCCAACCATATTTTCATTCAACCCCAACAAAATCGAAAGATAAAGCTATGCAGAGCATAGGTAGTCAAGAATAGCAGCAGTACATATGATGTCATTTTCTCCCTCTTCATGGAGCCTCCCCCTTGAGCCGATCCATGGTAACAACGTGATTTTGAGGTCAAATAACAATGACAAAGCTCAACAAGAATAGAACTAGGCCAATAAGCTTGAGTTTACATATCTTAGAGACGGACAAGGAGGCACTAAAATCACAAAAAGCAAGAAAATAACACACATATTGCAAAAGGAAGATCCTCTAATCCAAATAAGGTAGGCTGTGGATTGACCCCATTAAAAATAGCAAGCAAAATTCTAATCCTTTCCCTTGGAAAACAAGAATTAAAATGAAAAGGGCGAAGTTATCACCACACAAGAACAACGGACGAACGCAAGAAAACACGGCCAAAAGAAGAAGAAAAGGATGAGGGAATACACTCGAGTGACTCGGTTATCCTGGTTGCAGGTGACATGGAACCAAGTGCAAGGGTTGACAAGGGTGGGATCCCAGCTCTGGAGGACGTTATCGGGATCGGACAAGCTGCGCCTGAGGGTGTAAAGTGCGTCTCCTTCGGAATTGGCAGAAACGAGGTGAGCTATGGTTAGGTTTAGCGAAACACAGAAAAAGGCCCAAAGCGAAGTCAAGCTTGGTGCTTCCATGGCTGAAGCTTGTCTGATCTGCTATTGCTCCAGGCAGAAGCCGGACACCACCACCTTCTAGGGTTGGCTTTGTCCCTTCTAAGTTCTTATTCGCTCACGAATGCTGCAAAAGCTGTGTGTGTGGGTATGCTTTAGAGGGAAATGGAGAGTCAAAAAGAATCTAATCTAATAACACAGAAGTAAAACATGGAGGCTTTTTTGTGTTAATCGCTTTATATATCTACTCTCATAATTTGAGTGTTCTTCTTAATCATGCTGCGGAGTTGATTACGACTAGCGAGTTTGAGATCAAATGGTCCTTTTTAATCTTAAATACTCGAATATAAATATGAGATAAAATTAATTTTTTAAAAAAAGAGATTAAAAAAACAAATTAAATTATTTTAAAATATTTATATTTATCATTTTTTTCTCTAAATAATTTGTTTTAGGGGTTTAAACTTCTTATATTACATGAGAAGAAGAAGATTCTTACCCACATAAAATAGTGGGACCCATATACATATAATGCTAGTTATATATATATATATATAACTAGCATTATATGTATATGGATCCCATCATTTTATGTTGTGACATGAGAAAACACTTCCCCTATTTATTTTTTTAAACTTATAAACTAATATATAAAGGATACATAATATATAATATTATTAAGTTCCTTTAATCTCCCAAAAGTCAGCTACGTTTTTTATTTAGAATTAGAGAAGGTAATATTTACTCTCATATATCTCAACGTTAATGTCTACCAGTCGTAAAAGATTTTATTATCCTTATAAACGTGATCAATGCCTCGCAAATCTCATAGTGGACTGTAATAGGAAAATTTAAATATAAAAAACGAGAACACTTTAATTTAAATATATTTTGAATGCAAACAATTAAAAGTAAATCATCAAAATTTTTTATTTACCATAGTCAATAAATAAATTTTATAAATTTCATATATAAAGATATTAAATATGATCAAATGACATAAATTTAAAAGTAAGTTAACATGATATTATAAGCTTGAAACATAAAACAGTGAACTTGTGAGTTTGACTTAGTTTACTGCTAGCACGAGTTTAAGAATGATTAGGCACAATCGAATAAGTTAAAAACAATAAATTAAAAGAGTTAATTTGAGAGTTTGACAATATTTATTACAACTATATTAGATATCTATTACTATTATATTAATAATGATTGATTTTTCATGTATCTTCTCTTTATTTATTTATTTGGCAAATGGCGGATTGGATTCATTGAATTGGTGTGGCTGTTCCCACTAACAAGTGCTGCTGATTAAATATTCTGTGGATTTGGTAACAAATTTTGTGTTGACCCCTGATCTACATATTAAAATGGTATCTCCTTTTTGGGGAAAAAAAATATCTCATTCTATTATTACAAGTGAGGATAATAGTAAAGGATACTTTCAATCAGAAGGCTAATTAAAAATATATTTTTGTTAATATTGGGATAAAAAAGGACTAGTTTGTTGTTGTTAATATTATTAATTAAATATTAAATTATCATAGACTAAATAAGTCAAAAAGGCGGGATCATGGCTTACGTGTGAGAACAAATTAAAAACAGTTCATCCACAATTCACTTGCTTCGAAATATAAAAATTATTAATATTAATTGGAACAATGCGGGGTTTGGTATGGGGCTGGTAAGACGCATCCTCTTTGTAAAATGGGTTTGGTATGCAACACTTTTGAGCAAATAACCTTCCTCTTTTTTTTTGGCTGAAATATATGGTGGAAATTAGCATCCCCATTTTGGCCAGTGAAATATTTTGGGAAAATCCTATAAGGTTTTAAAAGACTAAGAAAATTTCGAAAAAAAAAAACATAGAGACAGTTTTTTTATGTCAAAAAAATCTCAAAGAGTTGTCAAAACTCATAGATAAAGTTGTTATTCCCTTACTGAACGAGTTGTTAATTAGATCTTTTTTAAATCAAAATTTTCTATGACATTTTCTTTTATCCTTGGGACCTTGAAGGGATTTTTTCAAATATTTTTGCTCCTATCACATCAATAATAGTACTCTCTCATGTTTTTATACTTGGTTTTTTTGTCAATATTTTCCTACTTCAAGTGGTGATAATTATGAGCAAAAATTGTAAGAACTTAATTGTGATTAAATTCTTGTATTAGAACTTAGATGTCAGTATGAATGGAACAGGGGATGTATATTTTATATTTTATAGTTATAAACATATTAAATTGAAAATGATTAAAAGTATTTGGCATTGAAGGAGGAACGCCATTGATATGGCCACTAAGATGACTAATGATGGTGGGCTATTGGGCGGAGCAGTTGAGTGCACTAGCGTGACAGTGTCCACTAAATATTTTGGTCTTAACTTGACCATTCATTGATGTCCACAACCATCAAACCTAATCCTCCTTCTCATCATTTTGCTTTTATATATAGCTTATTCTCTCATTCTAAACTTTTTTTTTTAGATGGTTTCTACTTTCTAATTTAGTCGTGTCTTAGTGAGTGTTTGGAAAACCATGAAACCGGATCACCGACAAGTTTGTACATCCCATATATATATATATATATATATATATATATATATAGGCCCTGTAATAAAGAACCAAGACTCCTAAACCTTATATTGTAACACATGATGTGGTCTATGTGTATGAACTTTATGTGGTCCACATTCATTTCCACAATCTCATTTTCTTTTGTAATTGCCTACTATCTTATGTTTGATTATAACCACCTTTGTAATAGGAAGTGGTAATATTAAAGAGTTCATATATGTTTTTGGTCCTCTAAGTCTACTTTCACGTTCAGATCTTTTACACCATCAACAAAGTGAGAAATAAGGCTTAAAAGAACCAAAAACCTGAGTTTTTTTCTTGTGAGAACAAATCGATGCCTGGAAGTATGTTAGATTCTTTCATTCTAATTCCACATTGATCTAATTATTATTTAGTTGTACAGGCATGAATTAAATCATTTATATCCAACATGGCCTGCATACGTTACTTATAACTTGTAGCATGTGAATTTGTTACGGACGGGACCAAGGCCAAAATCTGAGGTGTGGCCCAATAAGGAGCGTACACGGATCTGTTGAGTACCGGCGATATAGGGAGATCTCATATCGCAACAGATCTTATCTATCAACATCTAAACTGAATCCATGTGATATTTGCTCCTGGATAATTGCTCCGGATACTTAGCACGGCCGGGATATCCTCCACCGAAGCCTCTATAAAGACAGAGGTCCATTCACTAGGTGTACACGTTCTAACTTATGCTCACTTTACTTTCTGTCACACAGAGCACACACACCACCCCCTGGCCTCACGCTTCCAAGTTTACTGCGAACTACGTGGACTTTGATCCCTTCAAAGGGTACGTAGGTTCTAGGCTTGACACCTAGTCAAGTCCAATTAAGTCCTGTTCATCGAACAGAACATTGGCGCCGTCCGTGGGGACCCATAAACTTCTATCCCTGTTACCACTAATGGCGAACACAAGAAGCCACAGCAGAAATCCACCGTCACAGGCTAACAGAGGCCCCCCGCCAAACCAGCTTCAGATTGGGCCTAGCCAGCCGCAAATTCAACCACAACGAGATGGAACCCCGGAGGGTCATGTTACTGACACGGCGACTTCCCCTCCGGCAGACGATCAGCCACTGTTGGAGACGCGCAGAGAGATTCCGACTCAGGACGCTCTGGCATTAGAAGCCAACGTCCGCATTCTTCGGAGGACGCAAGAATCCTTGCTACAGAGATTTGAAGACAAGGAAAAGCGGGATCACTAACAACGACAGGTAGACTTCCAAGCTTTTGGACAAATGATAAGGGAGGAGCTCCAGCGCCATCACCAACAGGAAAACCGGAGAAAACCCCGTAAAAGAAGAGAAAGGGCTAGCACGGACAATAGTAGTTCGTCGAGTAGCCCAGAACCGAGAACCAGGCGAGGGAACACCAGCAGATCGGATGGGAGGACAAGCGCAGAAAGAGACCACCCATCGCCTCCAGATAACCGAGATGATACGAGAGGCCGAGACGGCGATACAGCTCGCAATGGCTAAGACGTAATGGAAGGCCGAGAGGCAGAAGAGCGCCGTGAGGAAGACAGAACCCCCCAGACTCATGGATCACCCCGGGAATACCGGATGAAATACCTGACGGGATCCCGCAGAACCCCATTCTCAAGGGCAACGGTAAGGGCTCCGTACCCAAAGAATTTCGACTTGGCTGACCTTCCCAAGTATGATGGCACACAGGATCCACGTAACCACCTCGAAGTGTTCGAAAAATTGATATGGGTGCGATCGATTGAGGGCCCGGTCATTATGCGCCTCTTCTCGGCCACATTAACCGAACCGGCACATAAATGGTTAAGCTCCTTGCCCAACAATTCAATTCGGAACTTTGAAGACCTCGGGCGTAAGTTCGAGCTGCACTTTGCCACTAGCAAAAAACAGCCCAAGTCCCAATTTACGTTGAGCAAAGTAAAGCAGAAGAAGGTCGAGACACTCCAAAAGTATCTGGATCGGTTTAGAGACGTGGCCATGCAGGTACGTTCTCTATATGAGGAGGTTCATGTTCACTGCCTGGTCAACGGGTTGGACTCATCATCTCGCCTGGCGAGAAGCCTTTGCAAAAACTGAGTTTATACGTTGACCGAGTTCTACACCCGCGCAAAACAATATCTGGATGTCGAGCAAATGGAGATTGCCAACGCAGATGAACCTGAGAAACCGATGAACGCATCGCCTGACGCGAATTACCGGGCAAATAAACCCAAACCCGAGACCCGAAGACGTGATCGAGACAACCGACCTCGCCGGGATAAGAATGAGGGGAAGCCAAGGTATGACAGCTACACGCCCCTGAATGAGCCCCGGTCACAGATATGGAGGGAGGTCGCCCACATTGATATGAAGAATGCTGGGAGATCGAGGACCCTCAGAAACCGGCCAACCACAGATCGGTCCAAGTTTTGTGCTTTCCATGACGGACCGGGACATACCACTGATGAGTGCTACGAGCTCTGGGATGCCGTGGAAAAGTTTATACGAGACGGGAAGCTACGCCAGTATGTGATCCAAACTCAAGGAAGAAAAAATGGAAAGCGGAACCGCGAGGGCCGCAGTAGAAACCTGGCCACTAATTCAAAGAAAGATGAGAAAAGAAGGAAATCTGATTCCGCTGATGATTTCCCAGAAGCTGATTTTCAATGCAATGTCATTAGCGAAGGATTTGGAGGAGGTGGAGACACGGCAAGCCAACGGAAGAAATACTTACGCGAGGTGCTGACAGTAAGAGTGTAATATCCCTGATTATTATTAATATTGATGATATTATTAGTAGTAGTTATTACTGATAGTAATTACCCACTTATTTTAGATAGCCTTGGTGGGCTAAATATTCCTAGTCTTAACTGCCTTAGGAAATTTTCTGCTTATACTCTAAGAAAGAGGTTTAGGTAATAAGTCATCTACTTGTCAACTAAGTCACACCATGATTGATTGACCGAATTTAATGTGGACCATGATTGATTGATTTTTTTTCTATTTTAATATGCCCTATTGATGATATTAAATTCGCATCATGGCTAATTGATTTTTATTTAATGTACCCTATTAATGATACTAAATTTGCATCATTGTTGATTGATTTTTTTATTTAATGTACCCTATTAATGAGTTGGCAATGGTAAAAGAGCCCGAAGCTAAACCCTAATTTTTAAGTTATAAATATGAGTCTAGCCTAACCCTGAATACTCTCCTTCTCTTCTCATATACTCTTCTACTGTTTTCTCTATTCTTCTAATTCCTCTATTCTTTCTCTATTCTTCTAAAAGCTAGCAAAACGGAGACTAGGTAATCCTAATCTCCAGAACAACCTTGCACTCTTCTTCTTCTTCTTCCTCTTCTCTATATCCTATTTTGGTAATTCTAATTCCTGAAACAATAAGAACTAATTGTTACACCTGTCTCGATTTTGTGAAAAACCACTAAGTGTGTCGATGCAATTTTATATGTATATATATATAGGTTTTTTTTTGTTAGCGTAAATGGCAACGAAAACAAACTGCCCATATACATTTTTCTTCTCCTCGAACGGCACGATTAACTTTTTGAAAGTTTTGGTAAATGATTAAATGATGCTTGTATGTACGTGGTCTCTGGGCATTTTGATTTTGATTGAAATATATATAAGTATGTGTGTGTAACCTTCATTCTTTGAACCTATATCACGTTTAAGATTAATTACAATAATAGGTATGTTCAGGGTTCATTATTACCCTGGACTAGGTATTATTATTATTATTACTTCAATCCTATATATGCCTTTCATGTATATCTGTATGTTTCTTTCTTCGCTCTAGGTGCGTCATCTTTCTTCCTTTTTTTTTGTTGTGTTTTTGTGTGATTGAAATATATGTGCCACTCAATAAAATATATATAAGTGATTTAACAGTAGGAGGATAGCTTTGGGATGGTACCCCCAAAGTGATGAACACAACTCTTAGGCTTTATGCCTCGATATATTATTTGATGTGAACTTGATTATATTCATTCTTCCCAAAGTGGTGTCTGGCAGGTTTCCGGGACACTAGTAGCAACTTTGGGAAGAGGTGTGCACATTAGGACAAATTGATTTATTGTGATATGGCCAAATTGATTATTTGTGACTGGCAGGTTTCCGGGTCACAGGGTAAACTGGCAGATTTCCGGGTTTACCATGGTTCTCTTCCCACTAAACTAAATGGACTGGCAGGTTTCTGGGTCCAAATGGAATTAATTAAAATAATGACGGATATCTTTCGATGAGAATATATAGATATGATAGTATTAAAATTGATGCCTTGGATTATATGTATATATATGATGTTTTTCTTTCATCCTATGAATATTTATATTTATAATTATATTTATTACGATGATTATTATTATTATTATTATTTTATATTATCCTTATTTATTAGGATTACCAGCTTTTGCTGATGTTTGAGTTCTGGGCTGTGATGATCCTTCGGGGGAGCAGATTTTCAGTGAAACAAGTTTCAAAGTTGGGCTGTTGGGGCTAGCAGTGAGAAGTGAGGAAGAACAATGAGCAATTCTAGCTAGTTCATTTTATTTTATTTTATGCTTTGAATAAGACATTTTTATTTAAGTTCGGATTTAAGTTAATGTAATAAAGTAGCTTTGTACTTGTCTCAGTATAAGTGCGGCGGTAACACTTCCCAAGTTTTGGTTATTTTGAATTTCAGTATTTATTCACAAAAATTATTGCAATTTTATATTATTATAATTGTTAGAAATTTGGGGGTGTTACAAAGAGACTTCCAAAAGTTTAAAAATGACCATTCGAAACTGAAAGCTCCCCCATTGGTTTTCACCAGCGAGGAGCTAGCCGACGTGATGCCAGGGCACCAAGACAGATTGGTTATCACGGGGACCTTGGTTAACTACCGGGTCAAGAGGATATTCGTAGATGCGGGAAGCTCAGCTGGCATTATAAGCTGGGATGCCTATAAGAGAATGCACCTTGATGTGGAAGACTTGAAGCTGTGTAAGACAACCCTGGTAGGGTTTAACAAGGAACGATCCTTTCCCAAGGGCTACATAGACCTTCGATTGACCTTGGGAACGAAGAAGGCATTCAAATCAGAACGGGTAAGGTTCATTGTAGCCGATTTCCGTTCCCCTTATAACGTCATATTAGGAAGGCCTACCATACACAGTTGGGACATGTTGGTATCTACAAAGCACCAAAAGCTCAAATTTATCAATGACAAGAACCAAGTAGTAGAGGTAACCAGGGACCAGAAGGAATTTCGGCAATGTTATTCAGAGGCTCTATGGGTTGGAGAAGAGGGTCCATCACCACCACCTCGACTCAGAAGAAGTGAAGCTAATATCGGCTCGGAAGACGACCGAATGCCTCGGAAATCGGTCAATATGGTAGCACTCGATCTTAGGGAATCAGAGAACCCTCGACCGGAACCAGAAGGAGAATTAGAGGAGTTAGTACTAGGACCCGACCCAACGAAGACAACCAAAATTGGTGGGGGTATAAGTACGGACCTCAAGACCCGGCTAATCAAGTTCCTCAGACAGAATCAATATGTGTTTGCCTGGACGTGGCCGAGATACCGAGAATCGATCCGCATTTTTGCTGCCATCGGCTTGCTATTTGGCCAGGGTCAAAGCCAATAGCCCAGAAAAAACAGAACATAGCCGCTAATAAACAGCAAGCCCTGGAGAGCCATGTAGCAGAGCTCCTGGCAGCCGGTTTTATACGAGAGGTACAATACGCCACCTGGCTATCCAATGTGGTGATGGTCCGAAAACCAAATGGCAAATGGAGGTGCACGGACTACACTAATTTGAACAAGGCATGCCCCAAGGATTCTTACCCCATGCCTAACATTGATCGGCTAGTCGACAACTCGGCCAGTTATCAACTACTGTCATTTATGGATGCCTACTCCGGTTACAATCAGATAGCTATGCATCCTGATGACCAAGAGAAGACGGCCTTCATGACGGATAAGGCTAATTATTGTTATAATGTCATGCCGTTTGGATTAAAGAATGTCGGGGCTACATATCAGAGGATGATGAATTGAGTTTTCGAAGACCAGATCAGGCGCAATGTGGAGGTGTACATAGATAATATGATTGTGAAGTCAAAACACGCAGAAGATCATATCCAGGATCTGGAACAAACATTCGAGAAGTTGAGAAAACACCGGATAAGATTGAACCTGGTCAAATGCGCCTTTGGAGTCCCAGCTGGGAAATTCCTAGGCTTCATGCTGACCAATCGAGGGATCGAGGCCAACCTGGACAAATGTAAGGCCGTGATAGATATGCAGGCACCCAGGTCTAAAAAGGAGGTTCAACAGTTAACAGGCCGGCTAGCTACATTAACCCGGTTCCTACCAAGATCTGCGGAAAACACCTAGAGGATGGAGCCAAGACTGTGAGACCGCTTTTGAAGAGATCAAACGGTGTCTAGCAACCCCTCCGGTCCTAACAAAACCAGAGCCTGGAGAAACACTGTTTTTATACCTTTCGGTGGGAGATGAAGCAGTGAGCGCCGCCTTGGTAAGGGAAACCAAGGCTGGTCAGACACCCATATACTTTGTAAGTAAAGCATTACAGAATTCAGAACTTCGATATCAGAAGTTGGAGAAAGTGGCTTTCGCCCTGTTAACTACGGCGAGGAGACTGCGGCCGTATTTTAAAGGACATCGGATTGTTGTACGAACCGGCCAACCGATCAGCCAGGTTGTACACAAACCGGACCTAGCGGGAAGGATGACTAGCTGGGCCATAGAGTTATCCGAATTCGATATCACATTTGAAGCACGGAAGGCAGTCAAGTCTCAGGCACTAGCCGATTTCATCAGAGAGTTAACCCCAGCCGGGACTAATGGCATCGATCATTGTGAAGCATGGAAGGTGTACGTCGATGGTTCCTCCAATTCCAAGGGAAGCGGTGCCGGCGTCATCGTAGAAAGTCCCCCGGTGTCATCGTAGAAAGTCCCGATGAGGTTGCGACCAAACACTCGCTACAACTTAAATTCCCGACATCCAACAATCAGGACAAGTACGAGGCCCTACTTGCTGGGCTGCTACAAGCCAAGGACAATGGGGCACGGCGGGTGACAGAGATTTGCCGTATCTCCCAAAATAACCAAGTTCAAATAAGATTTTTGCAGAAATAGGGAACCTGGTTTGTTTCCCCGATGAATTTGCAGTGGGTTCGATTGATAACAGTGAAACAGAACAGTAAAATAAGGGGGTTTTTATGTGAACAGAATAAAAACAAAACTAAACAGAGACAAAACAAAACAAGCAGAAACAGAACGAATCAAACAGAGATTAACCTGGGATTACGGATTCACTTTCCTTTCTCGGACGAGACAGATTCACAACCAAACTCGTGATCAACTCTAGATAAACCGAGATCTCTGCATTTATCCAGAATTTCCCTCAATTGAACAATCGTTTAGAATTTGTTCGAATCAGTGGCGTATCACTGTGCGATCGCACAATAATACTTTAACCTAGTTCGAACTACGTCTTTGGGAAATATCGATCTGGATTTTTAATCAAAAACTCAATCCAAATCCAAAAACCGAATCCGATCAGAGAATACAAAAACGAGTCAGACGGTTACCGATTAAGCACAAATCCTCTGGAGAGTAGAATCCTTAATCCGTGGGCTAATCATAGAGATTTAGCCGAACATAACTAGGAAAAACGAAGAATAGATGAAGAACGCCAAGAACGCAAAGAACATATGAAGAATAGTTGAGAGAAAATAAAAGCTTCTATTTTGATCCACAAGTTTTAATAAAACGTGAATGATAGATGTTTTTCTACTGCTGCCACACTTAACCCTAAATGGCAAAACGAGAATGGGGATCCAATCCACAATTCAGGCCCAAAATGGAAAATACTAAAAATGGGCTTTAATTACAAATAAAAATCCAGAAATAAACATATGACTTCGGCTCCAAAATCGACCGCCCTCTTGTTCGAATTTTCCCTTCATGTCTTCATAACAATTATAGCTCTCTGAATTATCTGAAATATGAGACAAAAATGAGGCAAATCCGATGTCTGGTACAAGAGTTATGGTAAAAATAACGAAGCAATGTAAAACTGGAATTTTACTATTAAAAATGGCTAAAATAAAAACAAAGGCCCAAAGCCCAAATAGATATAAAAGCCATTATTTATTAGCTAAAGAGTCCTAAATTACTAATCAAGAGACAAAAAGTAGTGTATGAAATATTCAATTATCAGCGGGTCAAGGTTTTCACCGACTCGCAGCTGGTCGCTACACAAATTAACGGAAGTTATCAGGCGAAAGGGCCGCTGTTGGTTAAGTACCTTAACAAAGCGAAGGAGGTCATGGCTGACTTTGAAGAGGTAATAGTCACTCATATTCCTAAAGAGGAAAATACGAGGGCCGACATCCTCTCCAAACTAGCGAGTACTAAAGGACCTGGTAACCACAGAACAGTAATTCAGCAAAACTTGGCAGAACCGAGCTGCGTAATGACAATCTCGGCAGGGACGGATTGGAGAAAACCGATAGAGGACTACCTTGAGAGAGGCATTATCCCCATAGATCCCACTGAGGCAAAGAAATTGATTCGAGAGACCGCAATTTACACCATGGTGGATGATCACCTCTACCAAAAAGGGTTACACTGTCCAATGATGCGGTGTTTAGGGAAAAAAGATGCCAAGTATGTGTTGGCCGAGATACACGAGGGCTCCAATGGACATCATATTGGAGGCAAGGCATTAGCTCGGAAAGCCCTACGAGCTGGGTACTACTGTTCGACTATGAAGCAGGATGCCATGGAAGCGGTTAAGACGTGTGAAAGTTGTCAAAAGCACGCCAAGATCATTTAGCCGCCGCCGTCCGAGCTCAAAGGAATTTCATCCCCCTGGCCCTTCTACAAATGGGGGATGGATATCCTCGGACCCTTTAAACCAGCGCAGGGGCAACTTAGATGGCTCATGGTCGCAGTGGATTACTTCACCAAGTGGATTGAAGCCGAGCCGTTAACCACTATCACCACGGCTCGAATAATGAGGTTCTTCCGTCACAACATCGTCTCTCGCTTTGGGATACCAGCCAAGATCGTCACAGACAATGGGACCCAGTTTATGGATCATAGGTTCCAAACCTTAATGTCCAATTTGGACATTAAACATCACTTCGCCTCGATGGAACATCCTCAGTCCAACGGCCAGGCAGAGTCAGCTAACAAAGTCATCCTGGACGGCCTCAAAAAGCGGATGCTGGATGCAGAAACCAATTGGGTCGAACAGCTTCACAGTGTTTTGTGGGGCTACAGAACGAGCGTGCAGACTTCAACTCAGGAGACGCCGTTCCGACTCACCTATGGATGTGAAGCAATGATTCCGGTCGAGATAGGACACCCTTCATGGCGAAAGCTCAGAGCCCCGTAGGAAGGACAAGTGTCAAATGACGACGCTTTGAAGACCGACTTGGACCTTATTGATGAAGTTCGAGTCACAGCGCACTGCCGAGAATTAGCCACCAAACAGCTCCTTGCGGCAAAGTATAATCAGAAAGTAAGACCCCGGTCTTTCAACCGAGGAAACTTAGTACTCCGACGAGCCAACATTGGAAACAAGAACGCCCGAGATGGAAAGCTGGCAGCAAATTGGGACGATCCTTACCGGATCAAGGAGAAATTAGATGGTGGGGCCTACATACTAGAAACCCTGGCACGAAAGCCAGTTAAGAGAACTTGGAACTCCGACAAGCTAAAGATCTACTGTAGCTAGATCTCAGCACGAATTTGCTCGGACAGACTTACCTCGTCTGAAATTTGGTTATTACTTTACTTTAAGTATTTGCATGTTTATGTTTTTTAAATTATTGAACTATTTAATTAGCTCTTTTGAGCAGTTTATCTTAATAAAGGATGTCTCCATGGAGATTCAATAAATGTGCACAACAATTGCTTAAGCATTACACTGAGGCATATAAGCCCGGTCACAAAATCGACACCGAGGCCCTTAAGCTCGGTTAAAAGCAACCCATCTAGATGGAGGTCATCGACTCGTTGTACTCCAATGGGCTTAGGTTAGAGCTCGGCGAAACTGCCATACGTGGCCTTCGCGAAATTGACACGTCAACGCTCGCCCGGCATAGGCACAAGGACGGTCATTCCGGCCCTGATCAGGTCAAAATGTTTAAGTGTTGCGTTACTAACACCTCCACTAAACAAGTGACAGTCCGAACCTAGGTCGGCTAAAAAAATTTTGTTTTCCTTGACTAGATTAAAGCCGGAAACGAGGTACTCGGTTGAGTTAACACCCACGAGGTTAAAACAAGACAGCCTTGCCCATTATCTCAGAACTATGTTCTGGTCGAGTAGTTAGACCCGTACCCACTACGGTCGATAAGTTTCTAATCAAAGATCAGAAATTTATAAAAATAAATCATGGCAAACGAAAGTTGGTAAGCATAAATCATCTGATTGTCAAATGGCACTTACACCAACAAAACACAAATTGTCCTGGGCACATACGCCCTGAAAATACAAGTCAAAATAAAATTGGGCACAGACGCCCAAGTTAAATATTTGCAGGTGGAAAGATCGGTCCTTAGGCTTGGGCCAAGGGATCCGGAGGAGCGGAACCACCTTCCGGCAGAGCGACGAAAGACACCTCCTCTTCTTCACGGGCAAGTCCCGGATCAACGGCCTCAGACGCCGACACAGTTGGAGGAGAAGGAAGGGGAGGGAAGTATTTGCCTTGATGCATGTACGCCCGATAGTCCACTTTACTGAGGTCCAAAGCCACCCCAGGGTTGAAATGATTGATCAACGTCAGCGCCATGTTAAAGGCATCCCTGGCAGTCGCCCGGATCGTCTCAGAACTAGCTGCAAGGGCTTTCTTCGTGTCAACCAGCTCGGCCCACACAGCTCCCACCTCCTCTGCCAAACTCGCCTGCTGTCCTTGGACAATCCGCAAAGCCTCCAAACTCTCAGAGTTCGAAGTAGCAGAGATAGGACTTCGACCTAAAGCTTGCCTACTGTTTCCTCTGAAGACTTCAAACTCTCCTGAGAAGCCTTCAGCTCTTCGGACGCCTTAGTAGCTGCAGCCTGGACCACTCTCAACTTGTCATCCGATTTCTTTCTACCAGCCTCAGCCAAATCTCGGGCTGCCTCTGCCTGGCGCTTCTCAACGGCAAAACTCCCCACTTTCTTCTTCATCATTAGTAGGGATTGCGCCAAGCCAACCCCCTTGAGCAAATGATTTTGAACAGAGTGGACCACCCGTTCGTCAGCATCGGTCAAATCTAGGGAGAGATCTTGGAAGCGGCGGGGAGGAAGGTAAGCCATAGAGAGCTTGTCCGCTGACGTGCCCTTCTCCCAAGCAAGTCCACGAGGCACCCCGAAAGGGGGAGGAGGAAGAGGAGTCAGACGGGCCTCGGGTTGAACCGGGACATCCTCTACTGCAGGGCCTTTATTTTTCTCCACTTCTAGCGGAGTGGTCATTGGGGACTGGGCCAAACTACCAGCAGCCGAGGTCCTAGCCCTTTTGGATCCGGTGGCCTGAGGATTCGCCCTTGCCCGACTAGAGCCATCGTCAACCGTCGTGCGTCTTCGAAGCTCCTTCCTCAGCCAAACTTGAAGTTGGGCGTCATCGGATGGGTTCACATGAGAAACATAAGGAGGAAGTGGGTCCATCGGTTGACCTGCAAAACCAACGAAGCGGTTAATATAAGCTTTATATAAAAGACAAAGAGCAAAAATATGAAAGAAAGAATAAGGACATATACTTGGACCAGCTCCGGCCCTAGGAAGAGGCCGAGAAAGGATTGATGCTATAGTTTGAATGCCGGTCTCTTTGACATAAGTCGCCAAGCGAGACACCAGTACCACCTCTTTATTGGTAAGGTCATCCCCGTTCACCTAGTAGGTGCTGGAGTCCTTACCATGATGGTTGAAAGTCCAGTACAAAGGGAACCTCCACTCCACATCTTTGGATTCAGGGCCAAGGAGAAACCAAGGTTGTTTCTTGAACACGGCCACGACCTTAAAAAAGTTTGTCTTAAACCGTTTGAAGGAGTCAGAGTAGGGCCGGAAGAGCTTTCGGCCGGACACCCCCCGAAGAGAAGTTAAACCCTTCAAGCTATCATCATTCTTTACAGCAGGAGGGGTAAAAGGGGAGAAAAAATAGAAGAAGATGGAACGTTTACAAGGAATGACTTTAGGCAGTAATTTACAGAAATGCTCGAAGGCTAGAATGAAGCCCCAAGCGTTAGGATGAAGCTGAGAAGGAGCAAGTTGTAAATAGGTAAGAACGTCAATTTGAAACTCAGTATAGGGGAACCTAATACCAAGGCGGGTGGAAAGATCTTTATACCAAAAGAAGAAAGAATTGTTAGTCCCCTCTCTAACAGCACACACCGACTCCTCGGCAGAAGGAAGACGCATGGTGCACGAGGACACATCGCCTAGCTCAAACCGGCGTAGGTCTCTAGATGATAAGGACGACCGAGTGGACAGCACCGAGGGTGCCACCCAGGGGTATTTGGTCAAAAGAGCTTCGAGAGGCCTAGCAGATTCGGACTCTCCAGTTACGGATAAAGTCCTATCAGGAGATTGAGACGGCTCCATTTCAGACCTAGAACCTTCAAAAAAGAAAAAGAAAAGAGGGGCAAGGATCAGTGAATGAAGAATATACCTGATGAATGCATACTAACAGCCGAGACAATAAGGGCACCAGGGGCCGAGGTAGATGCTGAGGTAGGCCTGTGTCGGCAGGAGCCTAAGATATGGTTAGCTAAAGAATCCTAGCCGAGGGTGATATAATGAGAGCTGGAGGCGATGTAGGCCCAACACGGGCCGAGGTACCCCTCGAGAAGAGTGGCAGACCCCGCTTGCAGAGGCGCCTGATAGAAGTTGAGCGGAGTGGTCGATATGGCTCTAGACCTCATCCTACCACCTACGTGAGAGTAACCACCCCAGGAAACAACATGAAGAGAGGGAGTCAAGGGCTCTCATCTGGGCATTTTATCAAACGGTACTAAGAAAGATATAGAACAGCGTCTAAATACAACCTATTTAACGCTATGAGTCTACTCAAAAACGCTATGAACGCTATGATGCTACCCAAAAACACTTGAAAATAAAAGCCAGGGAATAGGGGCATGATCTAGAAAAGACTACACAGCAACATGAGAAAGATAAAGAGAGAAAGGAACTTCAGAACATACCTGAAGTAGACGAAAGAACTGAAGGATGAAACTATGGTGGAAGCAAGAAAGTAGGACGCAGGAAAGAAGAATGCTTTGCAGAGGAAAACAGAGAATGTAACATCCTAATTTTTATATTAAGATTTAATCACAAATAAGGAAAAATTAATTATTCATAATACATGAATTTATGGTGTAATTGTCAAAATAAATGTTTGTATACAAGATATCATTTATGACAGTAAAAGATATCAACGGAACAAGGGTGTGAAAATAATTAGTTATTTAATTTAAGGAAAAAGAAAGAAAGAAAGAAAGAAGAGGCAAAAACGTGCAGGGAGAAAAAAAATAAAATAATAGAGCAATAATAATAATGATAATAGTAAATAAAATAATAAATAAATATTAAAAAGAAGAAAAGAAAAAAAAATGGTGGCAGCAACATCCTTACGTGGGGATTAATATCCCCACAATTGATTATGGCGGTGGGAAGGAGTATAATTATCCACCGCCATCAATCAGTATATATAGAGAGTGTGTGTTAGTGTGATAGTGTGTGGTGTGTGGTGTGTGTGCGTATCAGTATATATAGAGAGTGTGTGTTAGTGTGATAGTGTGTGGTGTGTGGTGTGTGGTGTGTGTGTGTGTGAGAATTGAGAGAGTGATCCGGAAGAAGCGAACAAGAGAGAGGAAAAGAGGAAGAAAGGAAAATGGAGATTATTTAAAATACGTTATTTATTTTATAAGATCATTTAGATAGATAAATTAATTTATTTTCAATAAACTTTCTTCATGAAAGTTAATCTACGTATTATTCTCTTTCTAATGAGGGTAAAATATTATTGATTAGTGAAAATTTTAGGATTTAAATATTGGTAAAGTTTTGAGTTTTGATAATAGAAGGCTGTATATTTGTTAAGCATAATTAATAAATAACTTTAATCGGTTTAGATTTCTTATTTGGTTACTAGAGGAATTTAGAGTTATTTTCTATCTAAAAGAATTTAGGATTTATATCATATAGAAAAGTTTTACCGATCAAATGAGAGTTTAAGCATTTAATTGGATTACTAGAGGTATTATTTAAGGTTTAATCGGTTAGTTTTCCTAAATCTTGAAGTATATGAAATTATGAATTGAGAATTGAGATTTTAGATTATAGTTAATATGATTCTGAGTATGTGGAGGTTTGGAGATTGTTCAATAAGTTGAGTTATATTTATAGAGTTAATATTCGGTTAAAAATTGAGGAATAGATAAATTTCCATTTTTCTAGGAAAAACTAAAGTGAAATAATAGTTTAATTAATTATTTAATTATGATATTAGTAATTATTGTTAATTCTATTAATTATATATTTATTTTTAAAGGGGACTGATTTCTCCTACGCTTAGTGTCGTGTCAAGAACTTGAGGTAACCACTTTCCACTCATTGTACTTGCTTATATGATGATTTGTGAGTGATTTTTAATCAATGAAAGCTATGCTTTTGACGAGGTTGCCTTGTGGAATTTATTTTGGAACGATTAGTGATATTACATGATGTGGAAAATATACTTTTATGGTTTCATGACTCAATTGTTAAAATGGTTAAGGAATTTTTTGACCATGGCACATCCCTTGATGACATCAATGGAACTAATATAACCCTTATCCCAAAGGTAGATAAACCTGAAACTATGACGCATTTTAGACCCATTGGACTTTGTAATTTCTCCTATAAAATCATTTCAAAAATTTTAGCCAATAGGATGAAATTTTGCCTTGATAGATGTATATCCTCCAATCAGGGTGCCTTTGTCCCAGGAAGATTAATCCAAGACAACATTATCATAGCCCATGAAGTGTTCCACTATTTAAGGTGAAGGAAAACCGGTAATAGGTTTGAATTTGCCTTAAAAATGGACATAAGCAAGGCCTATGATAGAGTCGAATGGGATTTCTTGAGAAATGTGATGTTAAAATTTAGATTCTCCCAAAAATGGGTTAACCTTGTCATGAATTGTGTTGAAACTATGCACCTTAACCTTTGTATTGCAGGAGAAAAAATAGCCTCTATCTGTCCTGGTAGGGGCCTTCGTCAAGGAGATCCTTTATCGCCTTATTTGTTTATTTTGACCCTAGAAGCTCTTTCCTGCAGGATTAATGTGTATTTAGCACAGGGCCGGCTATCAGGAATTAAACTAAGTAACTCCTGTCCAATCATCTCTCACAGTTTTTTCGCAGATGATGCCTTGTTTTTCATGAATGCAGATGTTCAGGAATGTAGAACCCTGGCTGAGATTCTCCAAGAATATTGTATGGCATCCGGGCAATTGGCAAATTTGGAAAAGTCCAGTATTGTATTTTCTGTAAATACTCCACAACCATTGCGAAGTGATATCTGTGGCATCCTGGGCATTGAAGAAAGCACAGACCAAGGCAAATATCTGGGCATCCCTAGTGTATGGGGAAAGACAAAACATCAAGCGCTCGCTTACATTCGAGAAAAAGTCAGCAAGAAAGTCTTAGGCTGGAGTAGCAAACACCTATCATTTGCAGGGCGAGAGATCATGATAAAGGCAGTTATCAACGCTATCCCAATCTTTCCTATGACTTGCTTCAAATTCCCAAACAAAACTTGTAAGGAACTAAATAGTCTGGTGGTGGATTTCTAGTGGGAGGGTCGAAACAAAACCCATTGAGTGGCATGGAACAAATTAACTAGACTAAAAGTGGAAGGTGGCATGGGATTCCGTGACTTTACCAAGTTCAACAAAGCTCTACTAGCAAAGACGGCTTGGAGACTCCTCCAATCTCCAAATGACCTTTGGGCAAGAGTACTAAAAGGACTTTACTTTCCAAATGGGTCCTTTATAGAAGCAACTCATGGCCATAGAGCCTCTTGGTGCTGGTCAAGTATTCTGGACAGAAGGGACTTTATCAAGGATGATCTTTGTTGGCAAATAGGTAATGGAGAATCAGTCCGGCTATGGCATGACAAGTGGATTCCCTCCCTCCCTTCTTGGAAACTAAGCCCCATTGGTGAGAGTTCCCAGCAACCAAACTCAACTGTAGCTACGATTATTTCTAGCGAAGGGAATCAATGGAACCTCAACCGAATAGCACACCTTGTGGATGACCATGCTCGTGATGCCATCATGGCAATTCCCCTTCCACGAGCTCCAATCGAGGATAGTGGACCCCAGCAAATAATGGAGCATACCTAGTCAAACTGGGATACTACTTGGCATCCCCACAACGCAAGGAAGGGGTTCCACCAACTCCGCAAGCTGGCCCGTCGACTTAGTTAACTAGTAATGTGTGGAAGAAATCTTGGAAAATTCAAGCCATCCCTAGAGTTATAAACTTCATATGGCGGATTTTATCCAATGCTATTGCCACGAATGATGCATTATTTAAACGAAAACAGAGCACTACGGCCACATGCCCTATCTGCCAGCTCAGTTGCGAAACTACGGAACATCTTTTCTTCCATTGTGCATGGGTGCGTTGTATCTGGTTCAGCAGCGGACTTACCTTTAGATGTGACACAGGGAAGATCTTAAGCTTCAGAAAATGGTGGTTGGAGATTATGGATCCGAAAAGCCCGTTTATTTCTTCTGATGCTGCTCTTATCTGTTGGTTGTTGCGGTATATATGGAAAGCAAGGAATGAATTTATTTTTAATGGTGTGAGTCCTAATCCTTCCACGGTGATTGATCGGGCCCAGCAATCTCTATCCGACTACACGAAGGCTCATAGGTCTCCATTAGTTGCAAAGGAGGTTGCTCCAACGTCACCACCAGCAGTCAAATGGGACCCACCCCCTGCATAAGACTAAAGTGAATATCGATGATGCTTTCCGAGATTCGACTAAACCAGCAGCGATCGGAATCATCTGTCGTGATTACAGGGGCAACATGCAATGGGCGTTTGTCGACAAAATTAAGTCCATATCAGCTTTCATGACAGAGGCCTTAGCTATGAGGAGAGCGTTGATGATCATCCAAGACCTGGGGAACAAAAACGTTATCATCGAGACAGATTGCCAAACTCTTGTGAATTGCTTGGAAAAGGACCATCCTGCTCTTTGTGAATGGCAGTCACGGTGTATCCTTGAGGACATCCTTGGGTTGCTGAGATCAGATCCCAGTTTTTCTGTCCAATTCATTCCTCGCAAGGGGAACAAGGCAGCTGATTTATTAGCGGCCCTTACTGATAAGGGGGTGTGCCCCATTGGGTGGGTAGAAATACCCTTACCTCCTTTGTATTCGGTATTGGAAGATGATAGGAAGGACCTCAGGACTCCTCAAGGGCAACGGGACCCTTAGTCTAGAAGCACGGTGTCGGCTTGGTCTGTGTAGCTTCTATTTATTGAGTAGTTTGTTTTTTCCTTCTGGTTCGAGTCTAGTCATCTTATTGCTTCGCTGTTTGTTGTATTCTGTCGTGTTGCATGTATTAAGTTGCGTCTGTTATCTTGCTGTTTCATTGAATTGCGTCTGTAGCTGTTTTATCCCAGTAATGAAATTCCCTAGAAGTGTTCAAAAAAAATAATTATTATGACGATGTATTACTGTCATAAATCTTGTTTGGAATTTCATATATTCATGCCAAGATTATGATGATGTGGAGCGGTGATGGATATGAAGTGATGATGGGAGTTATTGTGTATATAATACCACGTGGTATGCCACCACTGAGCGCAAAGTGGATGACCGGATATTGTCCTTGGTATCATCCTTATCCTTTGGCCGGGATAAGGGTCAGCCCTTGGGACAGTGACACCTTTCCATATTCGAAGGAAAGGGAACCCATGGTTCGATATGAGTTATGTAGTCTTTGGCCGGGCTAAACCTCATTATCAGAGAGCTTGGTGTAGTCTTATCACAGAGGCTAAACCTATTATACTATAGCCCAGGGGTTTTGTTAGCAGTTATAAGGGTGGGGGGTGATAAGGATTGTCAGGGAATTGACCTATTACTTGGCATGTTATATATGTGATTCGTGATATGATATTTGATTTAAAATTTGTGATACAGAGAATTGTGATCTGATAATTTTTTGTAAATTTGATATCTAGTACTCGTTATTTAAAATGTTCCACTTGGCACCTCATGAGCACATATTAGCATTTATAATGAGCTGGATTGATGGTTACAAACATTTTTCAGGTGATAGTTCTCGTGAGGGTCAATCAGGGAAGGCTTCGGAAGCTTAAGCTACTTTCACCAACAGTAGTGTTTCCACCTTTTTGGTACATGTTGAATTATTGTATATTGCCACTTTAGGGCCCTCTTGGCATACTCTGGCACATTTTGGAAATATTAGCAAACTCTAAAGTAATATTTAATTTTTAAAAAAATGAGCCTAGTAAAATCAAAAGCTTAACTGTATGCATAAAACATTTTAATAAATGGTTTAATCAAGTTAGTAATTAATAATTGTCCTCTAAAATGGAGGATTTTACAGAGAAGTTGCAGAGTAAATGAAGTGAAGTGAAAAGAGGGAAGTATAATCGAGGAATTTGAAATAACGAATCGACAAGAGAAAAGGGTAAAGCGGTAATTCCCCGGCAAAAGTGGAGTAACGCACATCATGCGACAAGAGCATTAAATGCGCGCAAAAACTACTGGCGGCAACCTGCAGCGGCTACAATTCCTTGCCACTCCGAAGTGACAAGTGTCGCAAAGTAATCATGAAGAAGGCGTGAGAAACAGAAAACCTGGGAAACTGTGAGAAATGGCTGCCAAAAGCACGGTTACGAAGACTCTCTGTATTCTGTTAAAGACCGGGGGCAATGAGAAAGTTTCCTGGCCGTAAGAGCTTAAAAAAGGACACCCGCCACCTATCCATGGGCGCACGACATACGGTGACATCATGAGCTCGGATAGACAGACTAAGGCGGCCACTAAAACGACTGATTGTTTGGCCAGTTCGACACTCCTAGACCCCGCTCGGTCATCCCGGTCGGAAAGGCATACACCTTGGCTCTTTATGGACATGACCAACCGAGCTGGGGGGCAACTGTTACGGACCAGACCAAGGCCCAAATCTGAGGTGTGGCCCAATAAGGAGCATACACAAATCTGTTGAGTATCGGCGATATAAAGAGATCTCATATCAGAACAGATCTTATCTATCAACATCTAAACCAAATCCACGTGATATTTGCTCCTGGATAATTGCTCCAGATACTTAGTACGTCCGGAATATCCTCCATCGAAGCCTCTATAAAGACAGAGGTCCATTCACTAGGTGCACAGGTTCTAACTTATGCTCACTTTACTTTTTGTCACATAGAGCACACACATCACCCCCTGGCCTCACACCTCCAAGTTTACTGCGAACTACGTGGACTTTGATCCCTTCAAATGGTACGTAGGCTCTAGGCTTGACACCTAGTCAAGTCCAATTAAGTCCTGTTCATTGAACAGAACAGAATTAAATCATATATGAGGCAATTGGGAACTAGAGATATCGAGGTTGAGTTTCTCTCATAATTCTTTTCTCATTATCCCTCATAATTTCTAAATTATATTCGTCCAATCAATCACAGTACTACTTTAACTTTTCTTTTATTTTCTCATTTAACGGCCTAAATGAGTTGATGAGGGAGAATGAGAAAAAAAAATGAAGAGAGGATTCTCTTCCAAGTTATCGCTGTTAGTTAGTTCATTGTTTTTTTAATCTCTTCAAACATACAAAAATATAGGGATAAAGGTCTTAAATGCCATAGAAGTTTTCGTTCAGGAGTACTGGTAAGACGAAAGTTTTTTTTGGACCAAAAATGCCACGGAAGTTTTCGCTGAGGAGCAAGTTTGCTCCGGAAGTTTTCACTAAGGAGCAATTTTGCCCCGGAAGTTTTCACTAAGGAGCAATTTTGCCCTTCTGTCCCCAAATATTAAATTTGACTATTAAATCAGTCAAAGACCACACATGTTATGCCTTGAAAAAGTTAAACTTGGAGCCAGAGAAGAAGATACTTGAGATGTTGAGCTCAAGGCGGCCAAAATTTGTAAAACCGAACTAGTTAAAGTGACTAAAAGGTTGACTGTCACAAAACCCAAAGAAAGCATCATTTATGATCTAAGCAAATGATCAGTTTATATAAACGGAAATATTATCACTATTGATTTATTTTACTGAACCAATTTTTAGAACAATTCATTTCTTGTTTTACGTTTCATTTGCGTTTTGTGACAGACCTTTCAGTTCCTTTAACAAGTTTGGCTTCACAAATTCTGACCGCCTTGAGATCAATATCTGAAGAATCTCTTTCTCTGACTCCAAGTTCGACCTTTTCAAGGCATGACATGTGTGGTCTTTGACTGATTTAATAATCAAATTTAATATTTGGGAACAGAAGGGCAAAATTGCTAGGAAAATTGCTATGTTTTGTAAACTTCCAGGGCAAAATTGCTCCTTAGTGAAAACTTCCGGGGCAAAATTACTCCTTAGCGAAAACTTCCTTGGCAAAAATGATACTTTCGGGGCAAAATTGATACTTCCTGTGAACTTCCGTGGCATTTTTGGTCCAAAAAAAACTTCCGTCTTACCAGTGCTCCTAAGCGAAAACTTTCATGGCATTTAAGACCCTTATCCCCAAAAATATATGTTGATGCGTGGAACTAATTCAAAAGTTTTAACTTGTTTGGTGGCAATCACTTAGATATCTTCATTAAGATCTATGATCAATAGTAGACGTGTTTGTGATAATCTTGTTGAAAGAGGGGGCACCGACCGATTGTTTAATCATAGGCGTTGTATATGGCCAACCTACGATTGCTCATTTCTCACCTGTGCCCAATTTTCGAGGTGCCATTTGGGAGGGTACCATCAAGTAAAATTTAAAATTTAGTGTAAAATTTCTGCACCTACTTATGTTAGTTACGAAAGATATTTTCGAATTTTCTTGTTAAAAAGTTATATATATTAGTAGCAAGTAGTGTTAAGTGGCCAGAAAAAAGTAGTGTTTACTTAAAAAGAAAGGTTAAGTAGCATTTTTGCTTCGGAAGTATATGGCTAGGAGCAATTTTACCATGGATAAATTTTTTTTTGAAGCAATGTTGCCCTGGAAGTCTAAAATTAAAGCAATTTTGCCTCTACATTAACAACCCTAACGATCAACTGTTGACAGTTGGAGTTGTTAATAGATGGGCAAAATTGCTCCAAAAAAGATTTTCAGGGTAAAATTGCTTTTAAAAAAAACTTCTGAGGCAAAATTGTTACTTAACCAAAAAAAAAAAATTAAAACTGCTATTTATAATCTCATATATTTTTAATTCTATATAATATCTAAGGGTGGAAATAAGCCAAGCCAGCCTAAGCTTCACCTTTAACAGGTCAAGCATGTTCGGCAATAAAGTGGCCTGAACCTAGCCTGTGGCATGTTAAGGAGACCCATATTTTAAAAAATTGTGTAATTAGGCTAATAGGCCAAAAGCTTTATTGCAAAACATGTTTACTTTAAACAGGCCAAAAATAGACCTACTCTAAATAGGCCAAATTACATAAATCATTGAAGGCAAAAATAAAAAAGGGTTGCATTTTCATTAACAAGTCATTATTGCAAAATTAAATATTAAATATAAAAAAGAATTAAATAGCATTTTTGCCTTGGAAGTATACTGCCAGGAGCAATTTTGCCCGGAAGTTTTTTTGGAGCAATGTTGCCTCAGAAGTTTTTTTTTCCCGAAGCAATGTTACCCCTGGAAGTTAACAACTCTAACGGTCAATTAATAACATTGCTCCAAAAAAAACTTTCGGGGCAAAATTACTCTTGATCGTATACTTTCGGGGCAAAAATGCTGTAACACCCCAAAATTTTTATAGTAATTAGGTATTTTTCATATGTGATTTATCAGTATTATGAGGTTTAGAGAAGACTTAAAGGTATACAACAAAGTTGTTGTTGTTATTATTATTTTTAATATATATATATATATCATTATTATATTATTATGTAATATAAATATTACTGTTATATTAATATATTGTATTGAGAAATTGGAACACGAAATGACTGAAGGGAAGAGGGGAAAGAAAGAAAGGAAGAAAGAATAACCAAAAAAAAAGTGGGCACATTTGAAAATGGGGGCACCACCCACGTTCTAAATAAGGGAGGCACCACCCCATCTTAGAAAATTACACCCCTATTTTAGAAAAAAAGGGGGGCGCTAGATATAAGGCGGTGGGGGATTTTTGTATGAATACCCCACCACACACACACACACAAACACACACCTGCACTCACACATACACCGAAGACACGACAGGATAGGTGAGAGAGAAAAAGAGTGGGATGGTAATTATTTGGGAGTATTGCAGTAACACTTGGTGGTTATTTGAGAATTAACGAGGTAACTCTGAATATTCTTCTTTATACTTGTGAATTATGTATAATTATAAATGTTTATTTATTTATTACTTTTGACAAAAATATATTGATAAAATATTTTATGGTTTATAAGGTTTTAACATTTGGTATGGGAACTTTGAATTTGTAATTTGCATTTCATACAAATTAAAGATATTATTTACACATACATAATTGAATTACTATTCACATATACGTACTAATTTACTATTCATCATTTATGTATACATACCGTATTTTACTATTCACTATTTACTTATACTTACTGATTTACTATTCATCATTTATGTATACATACCGTATTTTACTATTTACTATTCACGTATACACATAGTGATTTACTATTCATGAATACGTACAATAATACTGTTTATTATTCACGAATTTCCAAGATTATGTTTGATATAAATGGAAGCGTAATGTTCTATTTTTGCATGAATACATTTATCATGGTGGCTGTATTTCTGATGGGTTGGAGTTAGGAGGAATTGATATGATATGTTTTTATGCCACTACTCGTTGAACAGTTGATGGTACTTTTCAGGGCCCCATCTTCCATGTTTTCCTCTGGCCGGGATTGCATTGGGGCTATGGAACATGTGACACCTCCTTAGTGGTTATTTTAAGGAGGGGAGCCATAGTCCAGATTTAAGCTCTATACCTTTGGCCAGATGTATCTTAAATTTTGGTGAGCTTGAAACCATCCAGTCAAATGAATGAGTTTCTATTGGACTATGTGTTAGCCTATGGCTCCAGTCAGTAGGACAAGGGTGGACGGTGATATAAAAGAAGATGCATACTGCATATTGTATATTTGTATAGTTCACAAATTGACATAATAATAATTACTTTTGCAACATAATTTTGTATGATAAATTATGGTATATATATACAAATATATTTGATATCAACCCCTATTTTTTTGGTCATATGTAATTTGCTTGTGTACGATAGAAACTTTCAGTAGTTACTGAGACGTGAAATCTCATCCCATATTAACATTTTTCAGGTGAATATCTTAGCAGAGAGCAAGGGAAGACACTTATGGAGTGAACTTTGGAGGCTCCTTTGTACTCCTATAGTTTATGTTATGTTATTTTATTTGCTATGAACTTAAGACTTCTACTTTGTATTAAACTTTGAAATATTTTTTGGGAGTTTATTTTGATTATGTATCTTGAATTTTATTCGAAATGGTTGTGTAATTCAATGATTTGGATATTGATTATCCTTGTTGGAGGTATTTCAAATATTTTCACCAAGTTTTCGGGTGTGAATTTGAGGTGTTACAAATGCTACTTAACCCTAAAAAATGTAGTTATGTATTTGCATCACTTTGTAATTGGTTTTTTAAAAAAGAGGGAAAATGATAGATAAATGATGTCAAAATTGATAAAAGATAGATAACTATGTTAAATTTCAATAATTCTAAAAGGACAGATTTGAAATTTTATCAAATTTGAGAAATTACTTAAATACTTTTAGTTTTTTTAATAAAAAAATATCATCAATCCACTGCTGGCTGCTAGAGCTCCGGCGGTCTCATATACTTTTTTGAATTTCTTAAACAAAAGTCGTCTTTATGAATACTTGAGTTGTTAATATATATGCCAAAATTGTATATAGGGTCGATCGGAGCTCCGGTGGTCTCATATATTTTTTTTTATGATTTTAGCATCTATATCAATAACTCAAGTATCCATAATGACAATTTTTGCTTAAGAAATTCAAAATCATATATAAGGCCATTGGAGCTTCAGTCGCCTATTTTTGAATTTAATATCTATATGGACGACTTACAATTTTAGTATCTATACTAACAATTTAAGTATCCATATTGACGCTTGAGAAATTAAAAAAAATATGAGACCGTCAGAACTTTGATCAACCCTATTTACGACTTCAGTAATTATATTAACAACTCAAGTATCCATGTTGATAATTTTTGTTTGAGGAATTCAAAATACTTTGAGACTGTTGTAGCTCTAGTCGACCCTATTTACGACTTAAGTATCTATATTAACAATTTAAATATTCAAATTCACAAATTTTGGTTGAGAAATTAAAAATATATATATGAGAACGTCAGAGCTCTAGTGAATGGTCGTACACAAGGTCACTAGAGCTCTAGCAACGGTCTCCGCCGATCTCCAACAACAGATAAGGAGGGTTAAGGATTTTTATTAAAAAAACTTAATGGTGATTTAGTGATTTCTTAAATTTTACAACATTTTAAAATTTTAAATCAGTCATCTTGATATTATTAAAATTCAGTATAGTTATTTGTCTTTTATCAATTTAAACAATAATTTTTTGTCTTTATTTTTCCTTAAAAAAATATTGATTACAAAACTGAAAATTAGCCGAGGGAGGGAGAGGGTCAGCTCGCCAGCTTCACTTCATACTCAAATACCGAGGAACGGAGGCTTTGTTGAGCAAGGGAATGTGGGGCCCTCCAAAATCGAACCAGCTCCGTCTTTCTTGTTCCCCAATTTACCATTATCCCGAGTCCGATCAAATGATCAATAGTTTCATTCGGCGCTAATGCACGGCATACATCCGTCATTTTGGGATAGTCACTGTCCAAAACCGTCAAAGTAAAAATGGAGCGTTAGGACACGCACTCACCCCGCCCCGCGTGACATGTAACCACCTTTCGCGCGCTGCCCTGCCATTGTTCTATTGGCCAAAACAAACTCTATGACTAATCTCATCCGTCCATATCATGATTCATAAATCAACGAACGAAATCTATTGCACACTCTTTGCTGCTTCAAGCATTCAGTACGTTTGAGAGTGTGGCGCAATCACCAGCTAATTTCACTCTCATTCTCTACTTAAAGGGGAAGAGAGTGTTCTTTCAAACCATCCCCTCAAGCAATTTCTCTGCCTCCCTGGTTCTAGGGCTTTCCGTTTTCCCTTCTCTCATAGCTCTATCGCATTTGTGGTGAGGATTTTTTTTCTTCTTCTTTTTGCTTGTTGCAGAACTTCGTGATCACTCTTTCTATATAGATACATACGCTCTCATATGGGAAAATGCGGTAGATATATTTGGTTTTTGGTGGTTATCTTGGGTTCTGCATGCGTTTGTTCGGTTTGATCTTCTTTGTTTTACTGTTTACTTGAAGAAATGTTTCTAGTTTGTTCTGGAGCTACTTTTTGAGTTACTCAAGCTTTAGAAAGGAAAACCCCTTTGCATGAGCTTCGCTCGTTGCTTTGAGTTACTGTTTGCAGTGTTACGGTATTTTTCATTGTCCTACTTTTGGGCCTTTTCGTTTCCTTTTTATTTACCGTCCCCTGAATGTGAGGCTCTGTTTGTTGCAATGTGTAATGCTGCTTTCTGTTTTAGTCTTGTACTACCTTTGGGTATATCTATTCTCCAGTTGTGTTTTTCCGGCGGAGACGCCTAAAATTTTTTATGCAACGTAAATTCTACGATATCTGAGTATCACCTGATGCTGGTTACTGGTTAGCGTACCTATTTCCACTGCATGTGTTTTTAACCAGTTGTGGTTCATTTCTATAAGCTAATCTCCGAAGAGTGATTTGCTTTATTTCACTAGTTCCTGTATTGGATTTGGCTCTGACTGGTTTGTCTGTCCATAGTCTTGCTCTATCTCTTGGAGCCATTGCTTAAACTGTTCCTATTATTTATGGACATCGAAGTGGTTGATCATGAAAACGTGCTAGGCGTCTTTTGGTCACTATGAATGTTTCTATCCCTTCACTTCCTTTCATATTTCCCCAACAGTTGAATTGCTTACGTGGTAGTTTTAACTTCCTCGGCCTTTTTGGAACGTGTTGAGAGATTTATATGATATTTTATCTATACGCAGGGTATGGATTCATTTGAGCCAGAAGGAAATGGTTCGGAGGGATCGTTGCCGCCCCCACCTCCTGTTCCACCAAATGCTGTGCCAGTCATAGCTGATCAAGGACTTCCTCTTGAACCTGTCAAGAAGGTTTCCCGGGTTCCAATTGCCAGACGAGGATTGGGATCCAGAGGAAGTAAATTACCTATTTTAACTAACCACTTCAAAGTCAATGTTAAGATCAACGATGGCTATTTCTTCCACTACAGTGTATGTTCGCCATGTTCCTCGTCTCTCTTTAGATTTAATGAGGCATCTGTACTGGCCATTATACTTTTTTTTCTCCCCCTGAGCAGGTAGCATTTTCTTACGAAGATGGTCGCCCTGTAGAAGGTAAGGGTGTTGGAAGAAAAATCATTGACAGGGTGCAGGAGACTTATGACTCTGAGTTAGCAGGCAAGGACTTCGCCTATGACGGGGAGAAGAGTTTGTTTACTGTTGGCCCTCTTCCCCGAAACAAGCTTGAATTCACTGTTGTTTTGGAGGATCTCACATTTAACAGGTTTAAATACTTTGATCTTTGTTGAATCCATGGGTTGATTTTATGCCTTCATTTTAGCTAAATGAATTGTTGCTTTTCCTTTGTAGGAATAATGGCAATTGCAGCCCTGATGGTCATGGGAGTCCTAATGAGAGCGACAAGAAGAGGATGCGACGCCCAAATCGTTCAAAAACATTTAAGGTGGAGATCAGTTATGCTGCTAAAATCCCTATGCAGGCTATCACTAATGCACTGCGCGGTCAAGATTCTGAAAATTTTCAAGAAGCCATCAGAGTGCTTGATATCGTATTAAGGCAACATGCCGCCAAGCAGTAAGTAAATCATGCTCTTTGTCGTGGTGAAATTGTGCATTAAAATGCAAAATAATTGTGTACTGTCTGTTGCAGAGGGTGTTTACTGGTTCGCCAATCTTATTTTCACAATGATCCAAGGAGTTTTACTGGCGTTGGAGGTGGTGTTTTAGGGTGCAGAGGATTCCATTCAAGTTTCAGAACTACACAAAGTGGTTTATCACTTAATATAGGTTAGCTATGTTCCAAGTACTGTATCTTTGCAATGTTTGTCATATTTTGCTGATACGCCTGCTTTTTATTTTGTCAAGATGTATCCACTACCATGATCGTACAGCCTGGCCCCGTAGTGGACTTTTTAATTGCCAACCAGAATGTGCGAGATCCTTTTTCAATAGACTGGGCAAAGGTATCCAAAATTTCTGAATATTTCCCACTTGTGCTTCTTTGGTCGATTAATAGAGGCATTTGTTTAATTAATTCTGTAAACAGGCCAAAAGGACGCTTAAAAATCTGAGGGTTCAGACTAGCCCAGCCAATCAAGAGTACAAGATAACTGGGCTTAGTGATCTCCCATGCAGAGAGCAGACGTACCCTTTTTTCTCCATTGTAGTTTTAGAGTGTTATCTTGCATGATGAGTTGGGAGTTTTAAGAGTCACGGATTGTGCAGGTTTTCTCTGAAAAGAAAAAGTGGAAAGGATGGCAGTGATGAATCGGAGGAAGTGACTGTTTATGATTATTTTGTTAATCATCGTAAGATAGAGCTCCGTTATTCTGGTGATCTTCCTTGTATCAATGTCGGGAAACCAAAACGTCCTACTTTCTTCCCACTTGAGGTGCATTGAGGGTTTATTTGTCTTGTTAAAAATTCAGTAAAGAGTAACAATTATTCTTAAGTACTGATTGTGTTTTTCTGGCTTGTTTTCTAAGCTCTGCTCCTTGGTGTCCCTACAACGATACACAAAATCACTCTCTACACTTCAAAGGTCTTCGCTGGTGGAGAAATCCAGGCAGAAGCCTCAAGAGAGGATGAAAGTTTTGTCTGATGTAAGTATAATTGTTAAATTGGATGATAAAATTTTAATTCATGGTTAGATTTGAAGAATCTTTCTGTCGTTGATGCAGGCTTTAAAAAACAACAAATATGATTCTGAACCCATGCTTCATAATTGTGGGGTTTCAATAAGCAATAGCTTTACTGAAGTGGAGGGTCGCGTTTTGCAGGCTCCAAGGGTATTTCATTATTTCTTATCTTTGTGCTGTGAAGTTGTTTATTCAGTCTCTTTATTTTCTATATTCTCGTTTGAAAGCTATTTGCCACAAACTGTGCTTCAGGTTTAAAAAATCATATCAACGCACGAAGTTGTATTGTTCATATCGGCGGCAATTTATTATGTGGTTTCCTGGTTGAAAAATTTATAGAACAACGACTTCATTTTTGATTACCTCATACGTGATTGTATTAATCATTATCCTACTCTGCCTGGCGGAGCTCAAGTTGTTTGCTGTTGTGTTATGAAGGATTGCATGACTTACGTCTTCAATATCCTTGATGAAGCTCGTTTCTTTGATTATACATTTTTCTGAACCCGTCACTACTCACAACAGAGTGGTGCCTTCGATATTCCCTTAGGGTTAAAAAGTAGCTATTGAAACGATAGTTGGGTGATTCAGTTTTGGTCGGAAATGCTTCTTGTTGCATTCTGGGTATAAAATTGGTTCTTGAATTCAATTTTAAGTTCACGAAAGGGGCCAGAGTGTTATAGATTTATAGAAGGCGGGTAATCATACATGTGGGCAAGTTTATTTATTCAACCAGGGGTGCTATAATAGTCTTATTTTGTCCAATCTTTTGAGTTTAGGTTATTTACACATTGGAGTAGAAATATTATATCCTGTATCCTTCTTGGTTGTGGATTCAAAGTGATTATGATTTTATCTCATTTAGTTGATGTTTGGTGATCGGGAGGAGAACCCAAGAAATGGGAGATGGAACTTGAATAATAAGGTAAGTAATCCTTTTTCTTTCTGAAAAAAATTGTTTTGATGGTTTATCTGATAAGGAAAACAGAAACGGAAAAGTATATTGATGCCAAAGTTATAACAATTTGAGCTATTCTGCAGAAAATAGTGCAGCCATCAAGGATAGAAAAATGGGCTGTGGTGAACTTTTCTGCACGTTGTGATACACGTGGGCTTGTCCGAGATCTGATTAAATGTGGAGGAATGAAAGGAGTTGTGAGTTCCATGGCTGCTTGGTGAAATATTAAACGAAAAGCTTGAATGTATTACTAACGGAATTCTGGTTTTGTATATTCTGGCAGCTCGTAGAAGAACCATTTTGTGTCTTCGAAGAAAAACCTCAGTTTAGACGTGACCCTCCTGTGATAAGAGTGGAGAAAATGTTTGAAGAGATCCAGTCAAAACTTCCTGGCCCCCCAAAGTTCCTTCTTTGTCTTCTTCCTGAACGGAAAAACTCTGATCTTTATGGTTGGTGATGTTATATGATTGGATATTGTGTTATTGTTATCTCTGTTTATCTGTTCAGTGCCTAATTGATGTAAATAAAATGGATATTCAAGGTCCATGGAAACGGAAGAATCTTTCGGAGTTTGGAGTGGTCACTCAGTGCATAGCTCCTACAAGGGTCAATGACCAATATCTGACTAATGTTCTGATGAAGGTCAATGCTAAGGTATATTATTGCCCAGTAGAGTTTCTGTTATGTTTTTTAATTTACCCAACTGCCCATTTAATTTGAAAACTTGCATTTTCTTCCCTTTGAATTATTTTATTCTCTTGTAGCTTGGTGGTCTGAATTCAATGCTATCAATTGAACATACACCGTCAATTCCTGTTGTTTCCAAAGATCCCACCATCATTCTTGGCATGGACGTGTCACATGGATCACCAGGACAGTCTGATATCCCTTCAATTGCAGCGGTAGTCAGCTCTAGACAGTGGCCTCTGATATCGAAGTATAGGGCATGCGTCCGTACCCAGTCTCCAAAGGTTGAAATGATCGATAATTTGTTCAAGCCAGTGTCTGAGAAGGAGGATGAAGGCATTATCAGGTCTATATTACGTTTAATTGGGACCCTCCCTCTCTAGTTTTAGTTGTCCAAGACGATTGATCTGTACTTTTTATTTTTAAATTCTTTCTGGGGTTTCTTTGGTTCTTTTTTCCCCCCCACACTTTTGGGGGTTTCTTGATGTCCAATAGTGGTAAGTGTTTGATGCAGTATGGTAACTAATTTTGTGAACACGTTTTGTTTTTGCTGGCGTGTCCATCTGTTAAAATAAACTTTCTAGCTGATAGGTTTCCTTAATTGCAGGGAACTTCTGGTTGACTTCTATGCAACATCTAAGAGAAAACCACAAAATATAATAATATTCAGGTACATTTTTCTTTCATAGAACATCTTCTACAAGAATTCTATTTGCATTTCTTATTCAACACTCTCTTTGGTCCTTAATATAAAACATATTTACCTAATTTGATTAAATTAATAAAGTTAGTTATATTAGTTAATATGATATGTATTTTTTATAACACCTAGTCATATTCTTTTGTTACCTCACTGCTCATGCTCCTTGATTATTGTTGAGTGAGCATATATAAGGATAAATTAGGAAAAGATTGACAGTTATGAAAACTATGTCTTATATTTAAGATCAAGAATCAAGATCAACTTCCTAAATATCAACTTCCTAAATATGTCTTATATTAAGGACATGAGGAGTACTATATATTTGTTTGTGTTCTTGATAATACTGGTAGCATGGTACATCTCCCTGTAAATAACTTGGTTGGGGAAGTAGTTTCTTGGAAGGGGTTTCTTTCCAGGATCAAGAGATACATCCCATAATAATGGACACCTTTGTCCTCTTTTATCTACTGTTTATGTTGGAAAGTATACGTGTATTTGTTCTCTAGCTACCATGTAACATGTTAAATAGTGAGGTTTCACAACAAAGTATGTGGTGTACTACAATGCTGGTCTGTTTCAGCCTTTATTTATTTTTCAAGTTTTTTAATAAAATAAAATTGACGTTTATTCAGTGGTCATCTAAATGGCTGCATTAATTGTTCCTTGCAGTTGCTAGACTGTAGTTAAAACAAGAATGACATCAGCTATGTGGGGGTTCATGATTTGGGCATTTTACCAACGCTTATTGAAAGAACTTATCAGCCAAATTTATCTACATTATATAATTAAACTGCTACATCTGAAATAAATCTTTAATGCCTGTAAAATGATTAGCAGGGAGCAATGAGAGAAAATAAAATTTCTCTTTCTATTAATCTTACATGCTTTACTAGCCTTTTTATTCCATATACCTAGTATTCATAATGTTTGATTTCATCCATATTAAAAAAGGTCAATCTTATAGACTTAGCAGGCAGTAAATGTAAATTATTTTGATAAAGAAATAAAAAATTAAAAGAATATGTTTTTAAATTGTCTTTATATCGATAAGTTAATTTATTACAAGATAATTTTTTGAATATACGATAAGCATAATTATTTTCGTAAATTTGATAACTTTTTTTTTTTTGAGCTGGGGGAGGGTTGTAAATTAACCATTAATTAATGTCATATCTTTCTTTACAGTTTTAATTTTTAGGACTTCTTAAGCTGCCTGTCTTGATTGCTTCAGTGAATGGCTGATGTTGGCATTTCAGCGTCTTGTATGTTATGATCATTCTTCTTAGTTAACTTATCTAGAAAACTTGCAGCCTCTGGTGCTTGAGGCATGTTAATATTAAGGGTTGCTCCTGAGCTTCTATCTTTATCTTACATGATTTATTTTTCCTTCTGACAAACATAGGGATGGGGTAAGCGAATCGCAGTTCAATCAAGTATTGAACATTGAACTCAATCAAATCATTGAGGTTCTTCAGCTGAACTATGGTTTTTCAATCTAGAATATTTTGATCTTGGGCTAATCTCTTCAGTTTTGTGCTTTTTAGGCCTGTAAATTTCTTGATGATCAGTGGTGTCCCAAATTTGTGGTGATTGTTGCCCAGAAAAATCACCACACAAAATTTTTCCAGCCTTTATCTCCTGACAATGTTCCCCCAGGTATAATATTTCATACGACATCTAAAATGATCTATTATTTTGCTGTTCATGTTCATTCCACTCTTTATTGGTTCGTGTGGTTTTTCAGGAACCGTTATTGATAATAAAATATGCCATCCACGGAACTATGACTTTTATTTATGTGCACATGCAGGAATGATTGTAAGTATTCAATTTCCCCGTTTTTTAACTTTTCATTTTGATTATTGATTCATTTGTTTTTAAATTTTGATAATCCACGGTGGGAACTACGGCTCCTCATTATGTAAGGTTCGTAGCACTTTTAAATTTTCGACAAAATAATCCTTCTTTTTCTTCATATATACACGCACATATCTTGTTTTCCTCCACATTTCTTTTTTACTTTTGGGAAATACATATTGCTTTTGATCAGGTGGATGTTTTCTTGAACTATTGTTAATATTAGCCCGATAGGTTCAACTAAATATTGCTTTTGCTTCAAATCAGACTTACAATTCATGATTCAACCCTACGATTTGTAGTGAGTCATAGAACCAACAATATCAATTGACTGCTAAACTGGCAATTTATATGGCAAAATAACATTACTTTTATGATATGGCAAGTACTGAAGTATTGTCTTTTCCTGTTGTGAGGAAAAAAGCGGATGTTAGTTGAACTTCTTTAGAGAATTTGGTGCTCATAGATATTGAGTTAGTTTATGACATAAATTTAAGTATTTCCCAACTATTGGGTATGATTTATGTTGAATTTTTGTGCATATTGTTAAGTTATACATATATGTCATGATTTAAAGTTTCACGTGTTAAAAGTATGCTTACTGATTCGTGATACTTGAGTTTAAGATGCTGTAGAATTAAATAGACAGTTTTGGAAATTTAGAAACTCCTGGCGACCGGGGTCTGGTGTAAAGTCATTTCTTATCTTGGTTTTGGAGTCTGTTATACTCCACTATTGTATCTTATCTTATTCCCCTTTGTCCTTCCCAAGTGAGACGGGAAGAAGAACTGTGTTGAAGTGTTTTTTTTTTCTCTCCCCTCCACAAATACCTCTGCACCATGCTGTTGGCTTCTAGAATAAAGTTGGTTTTCTTTTTGAATTTGATTTGATTAGAAGGTTAAAGTGTGGCTTAGGTATAAGGATAAGTGGGTTGCTTTCTTTTTGAAAACTTGCTCCACAGGGAACTACCAGGCCCACGCATTACCATGTTCTGTTAGATGAGATTGGCTTCTCGCCTGATGATCTGGAGGGACTTGTGCATTCGTTATCATATGTGTAAGTATAAGCTTGACCTGTTGATTGCCTTCTCATGTGATGATTTGTTTATGTTAATCTACGTCCAAAGGGCTATTATATATGAATAATAGATTATACGTTTTAAACAACAGGTATCAGCGGAGCACCACTGCCATATCTGTCGGTAAATTCCTGTAACTCGTGCTATACGTATACTAGATGGATATTTGGTTACCTGAAGCTACTGTACCTTGCTGAGTTTATTGACATCTGTGATCGCAGTTGCTCCTGTATGCTATGCACACTTGGCTGCAACTCAGATGGGACAGATGATCAAATTTGAAGACAAGTCTGAGACTTGTTCGAGCCATGGTGGGCTGTCATCTGCTGGACCGGTTCCTGTGCCCCAGTTGCCCAAATTGCAGGAGAACGTCCGCAACTCCATGTTCTTTTGCTGATCTCCTCTCAAGACACACTCAATGCTGGATTATATAGTTATACAAAACTAGGATCCAAACTTTTCTCTACCCAATTTAAATTAAAGTATGCCGTCTAACGGCCTAAACTTTTGCCGTATCTTATGGTGGGATTAGATCTTGCACTCTGCACCTTGTGCATTTTGAACTTACTACTATGATGCTTTTGCTGAATTATCTGCTAGTGTACTGAAATTTTGGTACAAGTTACTACGGCCTATGGTTTAGCTTGGATGCTGAGAGGCAGGGCAATTATATTAGGAGGCATAAAATGACAGAAATAGCCTCATCAATGTTTCAAGTCCAATTTGGATTTGGATTTCGGATTTTTCCTTATTATTGAGTTTTCAATTTTCAATTATATTCTTTATCTGTGCTGCTATATCTCTTATGAAGTGATCTAGTTTTTTAGTGTCTTTTTTCCGGTAAAAATCTAGATTTTTATCTGATTACAAAGAAAGTGTCACTTTGGTGAAACCTCCGGGTCTGGTTAAGAAGATCGAAAGGAAAAATTGGAAATTTAGTGTTGCTGTGTTTTTTTAGGGGAACATAGTAAATTCTCTTAATGGTGTGAGGGGTGATTAATCTTTAGAGGCTAATCTTCAAGTCAAATCAAACTCAAAAAGAGTAGGGAATTTGTGTGAGGGGAGGGGAGGGTAATCTTCAAGAATCTGTTTTAAGTAGGGAATTTGTGAGCCTACTAAAAACATTCTCCAATCATATATTCTTATCCCCTGTCCGTGGTTTCTTCTACTTAATCTTGTTCCTTTCCATATACAGCATCTCTTTTCGGATTCAGTTTCATATTTTCTGCTTCAACTATAGGCCTTTCTGGATTATTGATAGGAGGAGAAGGAATGTCTTCTGGGAAATATATGTAAGTTTACAAGTCACCACCAGCATTTCGTATCGCTATGTATGACCATCAAAAGGAAAAGTTTAGTCTAGTTAGCCGGAAAGAGCTAACAAGAGAATATGAACCCAAATTATAAAAGTAAAAACTCTTTCTCCCTAACAATGGAGCTGGCAGAGAAATTGTATTTATAAAAAATATAATCAGAGCTTTCAGAAACTCACTTGATGTTTTTGTTAAAGATTTAAATTTTAAATAGCAGCTGCGGCACACTGCACATGTTCTCTCCACTCATTTTTAGCCGGACGAAAAATGGCGTTCCGTAACCGGGAGAATGATGATAGACGGCATTGAAAATTGAGGGTCGTGGAGATTCGAGAACGTGAAGGCAAGGCTTGAAATATTTTTGGGAAAATTGCCGCAGCTCGCAAGTAACGGAAATAATGGTGAAATTAATTCTAAATATGAAAATACAATTTTACCTTTTATATTTAAAAGGAAAGCTGGAATGTTGGGCTCAGCTAACTGACCTCCCTCTCTAATATCTAGGTTACCCTAAACCCGGGGTTACGCTTAGTAGCGCAATGGTTGCCAGGCCAACTCTTAGAACTTAGTTTTCCCCATATTCCCCCCCCCCTCCCCCCCGCGGACGGGCGGGTTCCCTTTCCCCTCTCCAATATCAAAAAGGTTACCCTAACATACCCAAAAAAAAAGAGATTATTGTATCGTGGCGGTTATTCTCATACACACACGGCGACACACGAGAACGAGACTGCGAGACATACACACCAGGTCAGACTTGGAATCTCAGAACTCAGAGCAGAGCTCGGACTACTCTCGCTCTCGTTCTCGCTCTCGCGTCTCGCGTCTCCACGGAGGCGACACCGAAGGAACCCTAGATCTCGGCCTAGCTGTGCGCGATCCAGGCGTCTCTCCTCCTCTCTTCACCGGTCACGACCCAGTCCGTCGCCGGTCACCGCGAGTTTCAGTGTTGAAGTAAGTTTTCTTCTTTTTCCTATTCGGTTTTCCTCTATTCGGCGGTCACCTCGAGTTTCAGTCCGTCGTCGGCTGGCTCCTGATTATTTGGTGATTTTGGCCACTGAGTTCTTTAGCCAATGTTTATTTCATTCCTCACAGATTTCACTGATTTTGGCCACTGAGTTTTTTAGCCAATGTTTACAAAATTATTGGCTTGGCTTACCTATGTTTGTAAACCCAGTCTGTCCAATAATTTTGTATGCCATCGGATGAATCAAAATATCAGCCACTTCGCCTTTTAAACTGTTAGCATAATATAATTGAGGTAATTTATTGCTACATCTTTGTTAAAGATGAATAGCTCAATGCCATAAAATCTTGAACTACGTAATTGAATAATTGATGAGTTAAAGGGCAACAATTTAACCCTTGCTGAGTTTCCGCCTCTTGATTTTACTTTTACAACTTGAGAAGTAGTGGAGATGATAATTTTTAAGCCAAAGAGCAGTTCAAACATCATTTTTTTGGGCCAACTTTCAAATATCTAAATGTGTTTCTCTCTTGCTATGAATTGAATGAAACAGGCCAGACATATATATATTTTCGTTGCCCAGTGCGAAGAGTTTTTCAAATTTGATTGTAATAGGAAAAGCAATGTTCAGTGTTTAGTCCGCGCGTCTCTACTTTTTCACATAATTGAATCTAGGTGGAAACCTGCCATTCTATGTTCGCAAGTCTTTTGCACATGGAAACATCCCAATTGAAAACGATGTCTAGTTCCAGTTCCAGTGAATTGAAAACTTTTGTAATACTTTTGTTCTTAACTTCTGTCATAGTTCAGTTACATAATTTAGAGTCTGGTGAAGAGTGCAGGTTATAACATGGTTGAACAGGGCAGCCAGAGGAAGAGGCCAAACATACTGGTGACTGGCACACCTGGGACAGGAAAGACAACAATGTCCTCCGCTCTAGCAGAAGCAATCCAACTTCGCCACATCAATATTGGAGAATTGGTCAAAGAGAAGAACTTGCATGATGGATGGGATGATGAGCTTGATTGCTACGTCATTAATGAAGACTTGGTAAGCTTCTATGTGAATCAATGCTGAAGAAAATATTTATTTGCATTTCTTGTTTAATTGCTAATATATGTGTAAATGGATGAATTTACCATTCTGCCTTACGTTATTGAATCAGGCCCTAGGTGAAACACACAAGACCCCAAAAAGGCTAATGATAGAGTTTGAATAGTTTCATCTGATTGAGTATTTGTTTAGATAGTATAATAATTAGTAGGATTAATAAAGGCATGTATCTGCATAAAAAATACATCATACTACATGTATCTGCATAAAAATACATCATACTAATACTGTTTTTTCGCAATGAAAGTTAACTTAATCCTTTAAAATATTTTTTAGTTCGCTTTCCTGACACCATGGATGCGAGGTACCCTTATTTGCTATGTAAGGTGTTACTTTGTAATGATTTTTATTCAATTTCTTCTCTTTGTTATAATTGTTCCTATGGTTGGGGTTTAAGGGAGTCCGTTTGTAAAAAGTGGCTTCCTTCAATAGGGGGTTTAGGGCCCTTTGTCTGATTTGAATATACAATATTCATGACTACTAAGACAACATTTCATAAAGAATTTGCTTGGGTAGCCGATCACCCCAAAATATTAAAAGAAATTGTTTGGTTATTTTTTGGGCCTAAAACTCTGTAGTATGCATTATTAAAACCTATATGCACCCGTTTCATGCAATGCTTTATCATCAATTGCAGCTTTGTCCTCTTATGAGCCCTTAACTTGTGGTCTAGGGCTGACTCATTGTGTGTGTGAAGTGCGAGAGTGAGAAAAGGGGTAAGGCATCAAGAATACATTGTGGATGGGGTCAGGAGGAGGGTAGGGAGGGTTAAAGTTATCGTGTGGAGGAGACTCAATAAGGGTCCATCATACTCTGATCCCTTTGGAGTCATGCATGACTTGCTACCTCCCCCACTTTTATTGTTCTAGGTCATCTGCCTTTGATTCTAATGGACTCATGTTGCTTGGATTATATTAGGTTTGTGATGAACTTGAAGATATTATGGAAGGAGGAGGGAACATTGTGGACTACCATGGCTGTGATTTCTTTCCCGAGCGATGGTTTGATTGTGTGGTGGTTCTTCAAACAGATAACTCTGTCTTGTATGACCGTTTGAGCAAGAGGTATGGATGACTTTTTGATTTAACTATTAATTTTTTCCGTCTCATGTCTTAACCTGTGTGACAGAGGTTACACTGAGTCAAAGCTTTCCAACAATGTTGAGTGCGAAATCTTTCAAGTTCTGCTTGAGGAAGCCAAGGAAAGTTACCCAGAGGATAGAGTTATAGCATTAAGGAGTGATACTATTGAAGACATAAATATGAATATTGCAACTCTAACAGAGTGGGTTGGAAACTGGCATCCCTGAACGTAGTGGCAGCAAACTTGGTACGGCAAAAGCGGGACCCTGTACATACTGTTCATTTGTTTTGTTGTGTCTTCTTTGTCCTGTTTTCCTTTCGAGGTTTTTCTGTGTTAAAACTGGCCTTCTGCCTGCTGTTTTCCTCAGTTGAACTGCTAGCACGGAGTTATCTTTACAGTTATTTCTATTTTAAGTTGCAATATTCCAAGATGTATGAACATGGGAACTCCCTCAGAAGCAAGCTTTCATTCTGGTTTGGGCTGCCTTCTATACACTGCACAATTGTAAGATAAACTGTTTAAGCTGCGAGTAAGATGTTGAATTTCCGCCGCTTTGGGTTGCAGCAAAAGTGAGATCTTACGTCGGACAAGCTGACAAGGTACAATGATATTTACAACGTTGCACATTAATCTGGTTGGATCCGACACGCATATAGTCCTCTAATTCAGCAGTTTGAAATCAAATCTCGAATGCTTGTTTACCGATCAATCCTCAAATACCAGTGAGAAGCATCTTTTAGCGTTTGCCAATGCCGTTATATTATACATTAAGGCTTATTAATTATCATCTCATTTTTATCACTATCATTTTTTCCTTTGCTTCTCTCTGATTATCATTGTTGTCAAACTCGCGAGTTGACTTTCTGAGTTTATCGATTTTACGCTTCTATCTTACAAAAATGAGTCGAGTTAGTGGTAAACTCTTAATAGTTGTAAACTCGAGTTTACCGTTTTTACGTTTCTAACTTACAAAACCGTGTTAATTTACTCGTAAGCTCATGTTAACTTTTTTGATATAATCGTGTTCAGCGGCTTTATATAAAAATTTTATAGAAATTTCTTTATTAAATATGATAAATGATGAATGTTGATAAATTTAATTTCAATTATTTAGATTTAAAATATATTTAAATCAAATTGTTGTCATTTTTATATTTAAATTATTTAATCATAGACTAATAATACCTATTTAATAATAAACGTAAACTTGTCGATTCAAGTTCACGATATACGTTTACGTCACTGTCACGAATTTGCTTAAACTCGTGAGTTTGACAACTTTGCTGAACATTGTATTTGCAATTCAATTTTTGACTTTTTGTAAAAGATCCAACTTGACCTAGTTAGATCCTTTACATAAAAAGAAAGACATTTACTTAAAATTTCAAAATATTAAAATAAAAGCCCTCCATGCACATACACTCTTTTGCGTGGTGATAGAGTGTGAACGACAGACACTACACTCTCATGTGCACGCTCTCTATGATGCATGTTACTTCACAGCGTCGGGGAATCCAATTTGCAAAGAGCATAGCCTTTAAAAAGGGCCTGGCACGTAAGTTGAATTTGCAGGAAGTAATATATTTCTCAATCTGGCCCGTCTTATTCTTCTTTCGACTTAGTTTGATGCATGATTAGCTTTGGCTGGCCTTCATCAACACCTTTAGGAAGAACTCTGCGGCAAAACCCATTGATTGATTGATCACACTGGGTTACAGTAAAACTAAGTCTTATTCTAATTTTGGCCAAGCTATAAAGTACAAAAACCTTGCACATTTTTCCGATACCATTCCCATTCAAAATAAGGACCTCTCTCTCTTTTTTTGTTTCTTTTCTAAACTAGTCTATCAGCTTATGTACAACATATCCTCCTCAAAGTCCAATGACCCAGAAACAAAGGATGCATTTGGGAGCTTCGGAAACGTTGGGAGACTTGGCAATCAGCAGCCCTCGCACAGGCAAGGTTTCAGCAATCCAAACCAATATTGAACAAACAAAAATAATCTTGCTCTTTGCGTTCAAATTAAAAAGCAGGCTGCTTCTTCCTCCAACTCACTGTCATGTTAGATTCAATTCAAAACTGGGGATGCATCAAAAACTCTGCCAAAAGGATTTGTATTTCTCATTGTTTAGTTGATGTCCTCTTTCACCGCCTTCCTTTCTTCAGCTCGGAAGTCCTCCAAACTACGGTATTTTTCTGTGAGTAATTTATCTAGCTCTGGGTGTTTGCTCAGCGGTTCTTTATGGTCCCGTACTGCACGATAATGGTGAAATGCCCTGCCATAACCAAAAGAAAATAAGTAATTATAAGAGTGATTGATAATGTAATAGCCCCAAACAAACCGAGATAAGTTATAACTGCTGTAAAATTTTAAGACAAAAGAGCTAATTAATTACCAGTATTTTTCCAGGCCATACAAATTGCCCTTGTGGTAAAAATCCAGAGTCAACTGTTCAAAATCCTTGTACAGATCCTCTCTGAATTCCTTCTCCAAGCCATAACTGAAACAAGGAATTGCTCAAAATCACAAGAGGGCCTACGTGCTCCAAGTTTTTTCCTTCTAATTTTAAAAGCAGCTTAATCTGTTTTCTACAAAATTCTCTTCATATTTACAGACCTGACAGCTATTTCCTCAGATATTTCTGTAACGTCAGCCTACCTCATACACACTTTCCTCATTTCTTGTCCTTTTCTCTTTCTTTCTTTCCCCCCCCCCCCGGGGGGGGGGGGGGGGGGGATTAGTTTTTTGCACAGTAACTTATGGAATTAGCTGTCTGGGATTCTGATGGAAAGTGGATATGTCCTTGTGAGCAATTTCTTCTGAATCATTTTTTAGTCTTGAAGCAGAAACATGACAAATATGGCAGTGAGGGTTACGCTATTCTCTAGTGTAGATGGTTGAAATATGCTCGTCTACTTGCCCTCCCGTGAGTAAGAACATAGGGTTGAGTTTCTTTGGGACACGCATAGTTCTATACAAAATTTCCTTGTTTGACATGCATGGTATGGTTTTATAAAACTTTGTCAGTGCTGTTCTCCTGGTGTTGTAGCTTTGCCCTAACATATGAGATAGAGCTGTCCAGGCGAAAAAAAAGAGATAGGATTTTGACTCTTCGGTGCTCTACAATGCATGGCTTTATTCCTTGTTTGACATGCGAAAGGATAAGAACTTTCACGCACTTGTATTCCCGCAGTTTTTTTAAGTTCCTCTGAGAAGGATATGTTATCCTCATAATATTCCTCGTCCTCTCAAGTAAACTTTCTCCTTTTATACATTTATACATAATAATAATGAATTTGAACGTAAATAATTAAAAATATCAAATTACTGAATTAGTTTATTCAGATTGAGAGGAATAGAAAATAAAAGATAAATGATGGTGTACTAACTTGAGTTCATCAAGCAAATAATAAACATTAAATGTGATGCTAATACCTGTAGAATCTGAAAAGGCACTCTATCCCGTAATAATAATTAGCCAATGCATCCTCCATTGCTAGTTTCTTAAATTCATCGTACATAGAAGGAACAAATATGTTTCTGAGAAAGTATGACCAGAACCTGTATAATGTATTCATTTCCTGCAAAGACAAGCAATTACTACTGAAATAAGTAATTATGCAATTGAAAGTAATGTCAGAGTTCAGAAAATAAGTATGCTAAATTTGTGACTGACAAAAACAGAGTATATGGAATAAGTGTAGTTACTGACGAAAATCCAGATTAACAAGACTTCATCAAAAACTCAACAAAATATTGACAGTGCTAGATCACGACATAGTTAATTAATACTAGCAGCAATCTGTTTTAAAAAATGTATAGAACCAAAGAAAATGTTGCAAAACTTGCATGAACAATATCGATAAAGACACAGAAAAATACTAGTATTGAAAAAATTAATCAACCCTAATACCACCAAAGAAAATATAATCAAAATATACTGACGTCACCATTTAATCCTTAATTATGAATAGTTTCAAAGGAGGTTTAGAGTTTTAGTCCACCTCACTGCAGCCAATTCCAAGTTTCTTTCTATCATTCAGGCACCGCTTATGATACTTGAGATACCTAGAAGGAAAAACAGTCACATAAATGACATGGCAGTGCACTATATCCTTCACTCTACAGGTCCTCATGCACAAATACTCTAAGAAAGCAGTAGCACTATCCCTTACTTCTGATGTTTGAAACCATTTTCTTCTAAAAGTTGGTGACTCGGATGCTGAAATGGTGGAAAAGACTTAGGCAAGGAACCCACAGGTGGGCTACTTCCAGAATGACTCCAATGCGGTGAAACACTCAATTTGGAAGGCCTAGGACTGCAAGATAGAGATAATTATTGGAAAGTTTCACATTCATCAAACAAACAATCAAACCATAAATATACCATTTCTTTTAGCGTTTATGACATGCTCCTTGTACCAATGACTCTCCATGTTATTACTCAAAAAACAAGATAACAAAAACCAATATCACACTGTAGAGCTCAGAGAATAGACAATTCCAAACTGACCCATGATTTTCAGGAGGTGTGGAAGCAAAGAAAAATCCAACAGAATTACTTGGTGGACTTTCAGATATAATTCCCAAAGAGCTGCGACCAGTTCCATGATTCCTAAAATTGCTAGAGAAAAATCGCTGCTTGCGGGAAGACTGCTGCTTGAGAGAGGCTTTTTGTTTCCTCCGGAGACTGGTGCTTCCGGACTCTTCAAGGGCATTACCAGCACTGGTATTTTCTCCCATCTTTGTATTAGACACTCCTGGAGTGTTGCTTGTAGATTTTAACTTTCGATCTCTGTTATCAAAATTATTCTTTCTACGATTTGACCGTGTATTTTTAAGTTCCTGTCAATAATTATGCAGGTAACATTAATTCAATGTTGAAGAGATGATGACGTCCTGGTAAAAGCAAGAAACAAAGGTAGCTTTTTAACCTGTTCATAGAAGTAAAGACCATCATTTATTTCAGAAGCAAGCTCGCTGGAAATGGATTTTGGTTCTTTGTCACCAACTTTAGATCCTTGTTTAATATCACTATTCTGTACATTAAAAATAGAAAATAAACAAATAATCCATTTTTACAGACCCAATAGAGAGTATCAAAAAAAATCATAATGCTATAGTTGTGCAGTTCAAGCCACTTTATAGCCATCTAAGCACCCAAAATTTATTTAAATTTTCATCAATTCTGTTTAAGGTACCTGTTTTATTCCTCCTACTTTATGGAAGAAAACAAGTAAATGAGATGAAGCAAGGGGAGAAGAACTGGTTCAGAAGAATGATTATTTGCTTGTATAAATGGTTATAATCTGTGCAGGTATTTATATTGGTTTATAGGGGGCACATAATAGCAAAATCCTTAATGACTGATCCCACTAAATCAGCCTCTCATCTCTCTAAATTAGCCTCTGGTTCTATTTATGATACTTCATAATATTTACAATTAATACTGAATATCCTTCTTCAAAAGAGATGGTGAGTTTCAAGATTTCAAAGAACATGTAAAGAAGGGTGCATTCCTTGGGCAGCTATGCCACCCTTATCCATACCAGTCAATCTAGCATTTGTTAATACAATCCTCCTCTCTGGAGTCACTTTTTAATAGCTTAGCTGTTGAGATTAAATGTTCTCAAAACGTTTCTTCATGTGTCCAATGCCTATACATTTATTGCAGGATGAGAAAAGACCATGTCTTCCCCATGGTGCTTTCTCACTGTTTATTCAGATAAGTGTTTTTGCCAAATATGTGAATGAGTGACCCTGTAGCATTCTTGTCCTGCTGGTTATTGGATCTTGGTAGGGTTTTCTTGTGTCCTATAATGTTCTATTATCTTCCGAGGGGGACATCCTGTCATCCTCGTTTGTAATCTTCCTTTCTAATAAAGCTTTTATTCTAACAAAAAATAAATAGTAACCAGTTTTTGAGGGGAGAGTTTTTAATTAGCTTATCAACAAAATACCTGGGTAACAATTACAAGTCTCTCAACGTCCTGGTCATTGACAACCATCTCATCATCTTCATCATCGATCCTTTTATGCAACAAATTCCATCAGATGAATGTAAAATAAACTAGTTTGCACTTAAATGGCAACAGTGTGACAATAACCTAATCCCATTCTATATGCGATCTAAACATCTCAAACAGAAGATATTAACATGCGTTTAACAAAGAAAATAAAATTCTTCATCTTTCACATTAAAAGGAATAGGAAAATATCAATCTTGGATGAGCCCGGGAAAATGTTATCAGAACTACTGAGAAAAAGAATTAAAATTGAGTATGTTGCAGATTGCACATGTTAAGATATGCAAGAATAATCTTATTTTAGTTTGAAAAGGAAGCAAACTTTTGTTAGATGCAGAAGCAAGCATCCATCCTCTAATAATCTAGGAAACAGCAATACAGGATGGAGATAGGGGATAAAATAAATCTAGAATGTAAATGACAGGGAATAAATAAACAAAAATAAAAATTACATACATTAACAAACCATTAATAGTTCTAAGAAAAAAGGTAAAACAAAAATCATCTTCAAGATTCTTTTTGGCCAAAAATGTTCATAATATGTATAAGATGTCTTGCGGGGGGAAAACATCAACAAAAAATAAATGCACAAATATAAAATACCAATCTTATGTTCAATATAACTTATTCTTTATTGTTGAGCAAAAAATTGCAGTGCAAAATATTTCATCTTCACTATTTATACCGGCAACAGGCCAATGGCTAGTGGGTAGCTTATTGCCACTTATCCAGGCTTATCATCTCCCCAACTACAAATTCTGTTAATTATAAAGCTTTTAATTTTTTTCATCTCTCCAAATAAAGATGTATTTGCATAAGAAATAAAAATGAAAGCTTTCAGGTGTAAGGAAAATATTGCAAAAGCACTTGAATGATTGGCCAAGCATAAAACTTATTTGTTGTTACAATGGTTTTTAAGAAAGAGAATTTAGGAAAAGCAGAAACTTGAGCACTAACACCAAGACACAATGTCCACATACCTGTATAGACTTACTTGAAACATGGGTCTGGTGGATGACACTAAAGAAGTGGAAAAAGGGACTAGGAAACTCAAGTTGATGAGAAAATTACATTTCGTTTTAAATTTTCTAATTTTTTTATGTATCACATATTGTTTGAATACATGCTAACAATAAGTGTCCACAATCAATCTTCTGCAAGACATTTTCAAAGACCTGAAAATTTTGACCATGTTTTTCTCCCTCCTTGTTATCCAAGCCTGATATCCCCCCCACAAGTCATCACTAGAACATTTTGACCTGTGTAAGAATTAGGTACCATACCTTCTAGTAGAAGAAAGATTGACCTTCTTTGGCATCTTGTTTTCGAGCTCTATCTCTTCATCAAGCATAAATGTAGTTGCAAAATCATTAGAAAGATCTTTGACATCCATATCAGTCAGAGCCTCCATGTTTCCACTCTCATTATCGTCAATTTTTTTTGGCTCAGTATCTTGCAAGCGGAAGCATAACCTATTGCTGCTCATGTCATGTTCAGTGAATTTGACACTTTCATCAGTTATTGCTTTTGATTTATTATTGGAAAGATGACACTCAGCATCATGTTCTGTGTTTATTTGTGAAGTTTTTGTCCCATTTTTATTTGGTTGCATCTGTTCCTCTAGAGTATTAAGAGTTGCTTCAGAAATTGCCTTTGTCCTGTCTTCAGTGGCATCACTATTTTCAAGATATTTGGTCGTATCATCTGCAGGTTGGTTATGTTGGCTCTCCTGACTCTGAGCCATTGATGTTGCTGAATTTCCGGTGGAATCACGAATCCATTTTGACCAACTATCGCGCCTCCTAATCTTTTCATCCTATGTAATAACACAAGCTACAATTAGAACTAAGAAAAATAAGCAATACACAGGCCAAAAACAAAAATGAAAAGAAAAGGAAGTAAAGTACAATATAAATCTGATGAAGATATCATGAAATTGTTACGCTTTTGATGCTTTGGTAATATAAAGTTTGCTCCAAAAGCATTAATAAGGTGTTCCTTGTATGTAGAGTCCACAAAGAGACAATGTTTAAATATCTCTTTAAGTTAACAAACAAAGGCATTTTAACCCTCTATTTCATATATTGAAGCCATATTACGATTTAGCTTCAATTTAAAGAGCCAAAATAATTTTTCCCACCATCTAACCCTTTTAATATGCGAACTTGAAGAAGTGTTCCTAAAACATATTTCTTTTAAAATAATTTGATAAAATGGTAACCTATGTGTCTTCATTAAAATATTGAACACAAATTATACCATATCAAGTAGCCTTAAATGACAATGAGCATGATGCCTGTGCCTAATTTTTTAAAAAAGCAAAATTTAAAACTTTGTGCCCAATAAAAAGAAAGAAAATTTAACACCTTGTTATGCTTGTCGTGAGATGAAACAAACAACTTAATTGAAAAGTTTCAATGGAATTATACAGTAATTTGAATATCATACAACAAGAAAGTTTAATTATGTATACTCAAGGTTTTGATTCGAACTGTTTTAGTTGATTAAAGAACAAAACTATTGCCAACAACTGAAAACAAAGTTACAAGTTCAAGCATGCATAATTGCAGCCCCTAACTCATGCACACAAAAAGATCCAATGATGTGAAAGCTGGGCCAGTCCTTGAACTAGCAAAGTCACAAACGCGGTTGAACCGATCATAAATTAATATATTGAATATGACGTAAAAATGGAGGGAAAAAAAAGGTCAAATTTGGAAAAGAAAAAACAACCAAATCAAGTGAGAACCTAACCTGCACTTCTATGGTATTAGAGCTTTGCAGCGAATCAAGGATGAACAGTATGTCCTCGCTCATCTTCTTAACCTTTGGAGGTTTTGATAATAGTATAGCATCAAAATACATAACTAAAATTTGAGAAAAAGATTATATACTAAAAAACCTACAACTTGACAATTGACATTATATTATTGATACAGATTATAGGAAGCACCTGCATAAAGCATATATTTTAAAAACTGTACCATAATTAGGAAGCAAAAAATTTACAAACAAACCCTTTTAAATCCAGCTACAGTGGATATCGGAACCCATCCATGGTCATCCATCAAGGAAAGAAGATAATGGTCACTCTGAAGATTTTCATCGCTGCCAAGAGAAAACACTGAGGTCAGCAGTTTGCCGAATGAGCAATCTTTATCACATTGCTTACATTGGAATATTCCCAGTATGTTGATTAACTTGATTACAGGAGTCCTCAAAACATGTTTAATGCTCATCAAAATCATTGCCACTTTTCATGGCACAACTCAAAATTATAAAGTCTAAAAGAAAAGGCAATAATTATCTTTGACTTGGTTACTGTCCCTTCTCAAAGCAACAAATCAATCATCTCTTTGTATTTCCATCTAGCAGTACAATCATTTCATTCATCCTCATCTACAAGATAATGTTGATATCCAATGGTCTAAGTTAATGACACCCATCAAGATGAAAACAATATTAACAAAACAAAAAATTATTATAATACAGCAAAATATTTCATGAGACTTATTTAACTGTAGCCAATAGCACTTACACGTTAAAGGCCAATGTCCACAATTGATTTACTGACCTGAAATAATATTCTATCTGTTTAACAATGCTAGCCCTCAAAAATATAGTTTCTGGAGGCATTGGCTGAGATACTGGATTGACAGGATATGGAACAAAATGACGAGGATGCGCTCCTCTAATAGAGCCTGGGGGTGCTATGGGGACATACCATACAGGTGGAGGTCCTAAGCAAAAACAGAATCATTGAGATATGGAACCAACCAATGGAGGAATTGAAGAATTATAAAAAAAATACAGAGTCCAAATCACTCAAGACAAATTCCTGAGCAGAATTCTGCGTATGAAGAGCTAGAGGATCGTGAACAAATATTTACCTGGGAAGCTTGGAGCAACCATGTAACCAGGAGGTGGACCATAAAATGGAGGTCTTATGAAGGTCCTTGTTCCCAAACCCTGTTGCATAGAAATGTTTGTTCTAGGGGGGAATGCCCTTTGATGATGCCAAGTATTATTTACATGGTCAACTTGTTCCTTCATAGGGGGTCTTCCACTAGAAATATTAACATAAGCATTTGGATCCCCTTGCGCAGATGGCTGAACATTTTTTCCATCAACAGCATGAACAGTTGGAACAAAGGCCTGTCTTGGTGCCTGAGATGGAGGCTTCGCTAAAGGATTTTCAACACTTGGAAAAGGTCCTGGTCCAGGAGGAAAAGCATAGCCAGGAACAGCTATGTGAGGTGGAGGCACCATCGCATGAAAAACTGGTGGAACTGGTGGTTGATGATAAGCCATTGGTACAGGAAAAGGAGGAGGACCACTGGAGTTGCGCTTAGAACCTGATTTCTGATGACGTGACGATGAGATCTTATGCAACGAATTAGTGTTTCCCGAACCATTTGACTTCTGCTGAACAACTGGCCCCTGTGATTATATGTACGTGCAGGTAGAAGCAAAGCATATTTAGTATCAAATTTAAGACTCGTGACATTAAACTATTATTTTAAAAAACATAAGACTAATGATTTTTTTTCCTTTTTTTTTTTTTGGGGGGGGGGGGGGGGTGTTCAATATCAGAGCAATTTCTTAAAGCTTTAACACGTCCAATTATCCTCTATGTATTTATCATTGAAAACTACTTCAATGCTCAAATTGTTGCCCGCATACCTTCCCATAACAGTTATTTCAAAATGAAAACGTAGTAAAAACTATACCCCTGATCATCATATGATATTACACAATTCATTAAATAATAATTTGGAATGTTCAACCAAAATTTAAGGGGGGAAAAAACTGACGGTTTAATAGCAAAAACTCAAAGTGATACATTTTTCTTTCAACTTGCCAAATTTTAACTGATGACAAACAATTTTAAATTTCCTGAGCAACACAAAAATACCAGCTAGAGACAAGCATGTCAGAATTATTCCACCAAAGCAGGATAAACACAATGACTGAGAAGAAATAGGTAGACATCCGTACATAAGGATGTCCTTCTGGAACTAAGAGTTGCTTTTTCTTATACATTTACATTAGTGACCAAGTACAACAACTACGTGGTATAATTGTTGAAGACTTTAACTCTTCCGTGTGCACATAAAAAGCTCAAAACCTTTGTTACGCATTGGCATTCTTCATTTCAAGGAATATAAAACATTAACTAAAATTCTTTATTGATATCCATCATTTCAAGGAATATAAAACATTTATATACAAGTTATTTTCTACAAGAATCATTTCAATACGTTTTAAACCCATGTTACGACATTCTAATTTTGGATCCTATATAAAAAGAAACTTTGACAAATTCCAGAAGTGTGCAAATACCCTCACCATGTAAGAAATCAGACAGGATCTTGCCTATAGTCAAGCAGACTAACCTAAATGGCATCAAATGGTTTCTTGCTAAGTAAGTGGGTCCATATGGTCAAATCAGAACTTAGAGATTTTTTTACCAAAGGGAACTTGAAGGTTGCAATAGGCCATGGCTGATGGCAGAGACCAAAAGGCAAGCCAACCCTACTCCCAAGCACCCCGACCCCAAACCCCAAAAAACAGATTCCCTTGTCCCTACTTATCATAACTAGACAAATTAGCCTCAATCCCACTCCCCAACGGGATGCATGAACATGAGAGAATCCCCAAATACATACAATTGTTTTGATATTAAGTAAAGTTTTGAAATGCCACAATAATAAATTTCTAAAATATTCAAATAAAATCTATAAAAACAGACACATATTAAAGTTTATTAGAATAAATAAGAAGTATTTAATTACCCATTTCCTGTATGTTGAACAAAGTTTCAGGTGAGCCACATTGTTTATGACATATGAATAATACATCTTACAATAGATTTTATATTTTATACATGTATTGATGATATTGATGCTAATACGTTATAAAGATGTACATAAATGTAATTGAATAAAATGAAAGATGTCATAGTAATTTTAATATAACAAATTCAATGAGAGATGGTCCCCATCCCCAAATTCTAGCGAGGGGAAAATATTTCCCTATTCTTGTCCCCTAGGGAGGAAATTGTCCCCATTCTTATACAAGGAAACTCCTAAGGGAACCATCCCAACACAAGAAACGGCCCATAAATTGGCTTAGGAAGACAACACTTGGAGGACAGTTTTAGTGAAACAAGGAAGTTAAAATATAAAAAGGTCCACACTTGATAACATAAGAGAAAGCTCAAAATAGAGGCGTTAAAGCATTATTATAGAATATGGATAAGATATAGTTAGTTAAGCTTCTAAGCGGAGAAACTTTAAATAAACAACAGTAACGGGAGGTAAAAGAAATGACAGAAGTTCCAAAAGTCCTCAGTGGCCAACAACATAAAAGCTGCCTAACAAGCAGCTCAGCAACAAGAGCAAAAACAAAATTTGTAGTAAACAATGCTTTTTAACATGAGGCAGCATTATTTATAAATTTTGCGAGCTTAAAACATGAAATTAAATTTATAAGTAAACTAGATAATGCCGTTTTTCCTTTAAAAGTAAATTCTATCCTGATTTCTAGCAATAAAAACATAGAACTGAGCTCAGAAAAATCATCAAATTAACAATGGCATTGTCACATTTAATATCGGAGACCATAATGCTATCCAAGAGAGGTTAACCTGCATAGATGGAGGCCGCGAAGCAGTCTCCCCAGAGATTCCAACGGCAACCGACGTATCCTCGAGCTTGGCTGCAGTTTCAGAATTCTTAGGACGTTGGGCATCAGAGAGAGCAGGCCAGGACTCAGTGCCCATCATAACAGAAACATCATTTCCGTTCCCATCAACAGTAGGAGTCTTCCATGGCGATTTGGGGGCAATAACCTCCTTCTGATCCTCGCCAATCTCACTCTCAGCAATCACCATCACTTACAATCACCAAACTCTCAAACTCGGCCCCGTAAGCCTCACTCTCTTACCAAATTACAGTCACAGCTTGCAAAACAACTGGAAAGAAAGAAAACTAAATGATCAACTAAAAATGTGAAAATAAGAGAGAGAGATAAATTAACTTGCCACTTGAATCAAGAGCTATCATCGATGACAGAGCATGGGAATATTGAGCACAGGAATCCTGAGCTGGAGCAGCAGGAATCCAAGTGGGTTTTCAGTAAAAAGCAGGCAGTGAAGTTTTGATCAAGGTTGAAGACGGGGTGAGTGGGAGAAGAAGTAAGGCGGGTGATAATGGGGTTCGTATGGTGCGGTGGAAATTAGGGTTTGTGCGGAGAGTGAGGATGATGATAGTGGCTGGTTTGGGTATGCTATAATTAAACTATTCGGAGTTGCAGACGCCTACAAGTGCGATGAACAGGTGAAAAAGGGAGCTTGAGGTTTTAAGGGCTTATATAGGGGTGCCCTATCATAAGCAAGCGTGGAGCGTAACTCGAGTGTGTTTTCCATTGGCTGATGGCCACCTCAGGAATTGAAACACGTTACGAGCAAGCGGTGCCTCTGTGCGTGAAAACTCAAAGGGGCTTGGGGCCCATGAGTGCCCCTACGACTACGAGGAAATTAAAATTAGGATTCGATGGAAACTTAAGTGTACACATATTGATATTCAAACATGTAAACTTGAAAGTCTTCTAAATTCGATGGAAAAAAAACTCTTATTGTTCGAGTATGAACAATATAATACTGACTTAAACTAGGAGCAATGCCTAGGGCTGATGTACCCTAGTATAGGGATCAAAGCCAACGTAGTTCGAATATACTTCCGGCGTTTAGCCACTGAGTGTGGGGGTGTGTGCTCAGTGAGAATGAAAGCGTGAATATTGTGTACCGTTCACCAGTGAAATGTTCTCCTATTTATAGGAGATGGTGGTTCATGTTCATGTCCCAAGATACGCAGTTGGTAGTGGCTCGTGTTCCCGATCATGCAGTTAGTAGTGGCCTACGTGGGAGTGACTGTCGCAGGTAGTGGCATAAAGAGTTGGGCTTTGTGGCCCATATCCAAGATCCATAACACTTATAAATTCTAATTATGTTTAAATATTAAACTTATTATTTATTACTCCATTTAAATAAATTCTTTCTAAACTTGTTGGTAAGAGATGTACTAGGTGGCCAGAAGGCAAAGCTTACTTGATTCATACTAATTTCAAGGGAAATCATTGGAAGTTAGGCAATGAAGAGGGTTACTGAAGGTGAACATAGAACAACATTTGATGAAAAATTATATAGTTGGTCGAAAAAAATCATTTAAAAGACAGTGCGAGATATCAAATTATAAAAACCGGAAAGAAAATACAAAAATGAAGTCAAAAGAGATTGAGAACCACACTCATTCTGAACTAACGTCCATATATAGGCGCCATTTGCCAGTCTATTTGCAACACAGTTTTGGTTCCTTGAGACGTGCTTGACTTTTTGTATATTCCAAGATTATACTATGAACTTAGATCACCATCAAGCATAGTTTTTCAGAGTTGAATTTTTCCTCCAACATGTCAATTACAGCATTACAATCCGGGGAACACATTTTGTACTGATTATTTTGATGAGCATAATGTGCTCATTATCAATCTGGACTGTCTAAATTGATTATGGATGGTCTAGATTTAATGTAACTATTATATTTTAAACAACATTTTATTTTAATATATTTTAAAAAAATCAGCGAGCATACCTAATTTTTTGTTCTTTGTAGGCGCTACATCACCCTAGCATACGAGTAAATATGGCGATGCAATGACCCCACATGGTGTCTTAGCTTATAGCACCTCTTTTATGTCTTGTTGTAGTTGTGGGGATACATAGTTGAAGACATTGCTCCATCAATATCAAATTTATCCATTCAGGAGAAAACTTAGGTAGCGCTGTATTATTATTAGCTAAAAAACACATCATCATGCTGCAAAGTGAATGATTTTCCTCGTTGGAAAGTTATGCAACATAGTATCTATGACCAATATAATAGTGATGAGGTTTATATATAATTCGTCGTTTGGCCCATAATGATCCACCGCAACGAAACCTGGTTTAGTTTCCATGAGCTTAATTTGAATCCGACACTTGTTCAAAGCGACTGCTTTTCTCCATGCTATGCATGAGCGGTTCTTCATGTTACTAGAGAACGTGAAGGCCAAGAAGTTATTATGCTTGGGATCTTATATATGTGGTCTCTTGCATGTAAAATGGATCTCCAGAGGCGCTGTTGAGGTCGAGGTTGCATCATCAGAGTTGGACTCATTCTCTTCCTCACACTGATCTTCGTACCACATTTGCTTATTCCTTTCATCAGTTTAATTATCAGCAAAATTAAATTCAGCATCTTCATTAATTATTTTCTTTTTGTCCGGGTTTCAACGAACGAATGAATGAGCCCTGTAGGATTGGTTCCCACTTCCCAGTGTCTCTGATTCCATCTTTAATGCTCCTTGCCAATAAATCAATGCATCTTCCTCCCCAGATGGAGGGCGTTCAAGAATGAGAGAGGATTTCTTCCATGTTGCCGAAGGAAGTTGGAGGGGCTCGGATGGTCTGATATACCTATCTCTTTGTCTGAGTAAAAGCCCATCTAACAAGCCGAGGAAGTCGGTGTTTAAAACATGACAAATAATGCATCAACCAGCCATGCACTCTCTTCCTCGCCCCATCTCTGTTAGATTATTTGGTAATATCTCTTGCTGTATCTATGTACTATTATTAGTAGGTTTAGTAACAAGGCTTGGTTCATTCCTTTTGTTTGTCACCGCATCGTTCCATAGAAACCCATCCTCAGCTTTCATTATTTTTATCAAATAGTATAATTATTACTCTGCATTCAACCTCCTGGGTAAAATTGAATGTAAATGGAGCATTGAGGTCTGCTATGGCTGGGTGTGGGGGAGTTTTGAGAGATTGTAACGGAGTCTGGGTGGCGGGATTTACGAAGGAGATTGGTGTATGCCCAGCTAGCATAGCTGAAACATGGGCTATTTTGGTAGGACAGGAATTGGCCTGGGATTTGGGGTTCAAGAAGGTTATTCTTGAATCGGATGCAGAGGAGGTTGTCAACTTGCTGCTAAATGGGAGAGGCAGTTCGCGAAATTTACTGGGTGTGAGAATATTGGAGATGTGAGTTAAGGATTCGCAGGTGAGAACACGAGTGGGTATTAACAGTTCTGTACATTAGCACATCAAAGCAGACCCTTGCTTTAACACAAGTGGGTATTAACAGTTCTGTACATTAGCACATCAAAGCGGACCCTTCCTTTAACACGAGTGGGTATTAATAGTTCTGTACATTAGCACATCAAAGCAGACCCTTGCAAATGGGGCTTAGATTGTGGCCTTGTGCCGCCTCAGCACAACTTTGGTTTTGGAAGACTGCTGAGTGGCTAATACATTTCCAGGTTACTATTATTGGCAGCTTTTGTTTGTTATTTTTTAAGCTATACGTTTCGCTTGTCCTTGTGATTAAGGGTGCCACTGGTTTTCAATAGGATTGTCCAACAAGCTTTTTGATCCTCTTCATTCCCCATGAACGCAGAGGATGCAGTTAACGAGAGACGTGCAAGAATGTTTTTTGTTTTTGTTTTTTGTTTTTTGCTAACAACGTGCAAGAATGTTATTGTGAATGCCCACATCTTTTCTTTAGTTATAGGGCTCACATATCATGAGTTTTCAGTCCACTTCTTCCTAGCTTTCCCACTTCTTCCTAGCTTTCAATTGGGAGAAGCCTAAATTTTACATTTTCAAGGTTTTGACAATACTGGTCACATATTTGTTTACTAAGTAATTTCATAACTATTGCTTGATGCATTATGAAGGTTCCTTTTTTTTTTTTTGGGAATGTTTCTCACTCCAATAATGTAGCTGGCCCAGCCAATGATTTTTTAGAAGATTTCAAGTCCATATCGAACAATATAAACTCAAACTACTCATGTCTTTCTTAAGTTAAGATGGAATGCTAAAAAGCATAAATTAGAATGTTTGAATGGATTTAGAATGAAATCTTAGTAATATAACCTATAGAAGATAAGATGATCCATCAGAAGCTGAAGCTTGTGACAAGCACGTGTAACAAATCAACTAGGAGGGTGATTTTATTCTAAAGTTTTTTTTTTTCCTTTTTGGGGAAAAATGGAAATATTTAAATAGATTGGAGCAATTGTTCTAATTGGTTTAATAACTTTCTTTTTTTGGGGCTCAGAATTTGGTTTAATAACTTGATCTTGATTTCAAGAAATATTTTCATCCTATACTCTGTTAGGGCTTAGCTGATGATCGGATTTTTTTAAAAAAAAAATTATTCAAAAATTCAGACTACACGTAAACCTCTCCCTCGAAAAATGCGCGCACACATTGCGCAAAATAAGCCAGCAATTTCTCTAGAGATAAAACAAATCCAAGGGTTAAACAATGATGGCGAAATTGACACGGCACTTCTCCCCCTTCATATGTTGTGCAATTAGACCGCACACAATAAAATCACAATAAAAAGTAGTTTCTATATTCTAGTTCTTATTTCATCATTTCAAGCTACGGCCTGCCTGTATTACGCAAAAATAAATAAAAATAAAAATAAAAAATAAATCACAAAAAATGTCTAAAGCCAGTTTAAGCAAAATGACAACCATCTTCTATACTTTCGAATTAAATTAAATATTTGTTTTATTAAACTCACATGATTATAGAATGAATATTTATACGCACAAAAATAAACAAAAAAAGGTGGTGTAATGAAACATCATGATGTCGTAGAAAGGCTGCGGCATGTAAGAGGCACACTCACTCCTAGTGACAACCTCCTATTTCCCGGTTCGGTTAAATTTGTTCATATAATTCAATCCCCGTACCCCCAGCAACAGTCATGTGAGGAGTGAAAATCCAATCTTGGCTTCTCCAAGTTTTCGATCTTGGTGGCTGAAACTGAGCAGCCATTTCCAAAGCATACTAATACCTACAAATTTCTTCAGACCACTGTAAAGCCCCCTCCATGAAATACCCTCATTCGTTACCATATCACAAAGTCCACCGGTATTAACCTAGAATACTAACTCCAATAGTTGCTACATTGTTTCAATCAATTCTTGCTAGAGTAAATAATATATGTAGACAACCAAAACATCAAACCTATTTTTAAAAAACTTGAGAAAGTCAGATTGCTATTAGGCAATTGGTTAGAATCCTACATTCCTTTGCTTTAAGAATAACAAGTGGTTAGAAGACTTACAATAGGTCGTGCTTCTGTAATTTCCCAAGTGTGAAGCACACCAATATTTACAGAAATTACCACTTCTACCAATGATCGAACACCAGATCTGTTGACCTAAACATACAGAACTCTTCCTTCATCCGTAGACTGAAGCCATACCAGCATCACATCAGCCTCATGCCTAATTATATCACGTCAAGCCAAAAACACCTGATGGTTATGGCCAAAAAACTTAAAAGATAATGACCACCTTTTCCACCAGAGAACTGCCTCAACCAATGTACCATCAATATTTTTATCTCCATGACACCTTAAAAGAATGTTATGCAGCATTCCAATTGTTGAGCCTAAAAGGCTAGAAAAGAAAAGGATACAGATAACACAAACAGGATGGACAAAATGCCTACACCCAGTTTGGCATTAGGCTTCATTAGTCATTAGCTTTGCACTTGCAAAAGGCAGCCGCTAGACTTGAGACAAATAAATGAACTTTTGGGGAAAAACATGTTTTGACGTGGTAAAAGTAAGTACTTTTATCCTTTCCCATGCAGCGTTAAGAAAAACCCTCAAAAGTCAAAGTAGTACCAAACAGGGCATCAATCAACCCACAAATTATATGCCAAAAGCTAATTCAAAATCCAAACAGAAGTTGGAACCCCGCTTGCTAATGCATGGAGAATAACCCCAAAAATCAATTTAATACTTCTGAAAGGTAGAAGGGGGATTTCCATAAACTAAAACCTTTCCACGCATAGCAACAGAAGAAGAAAAATCCAAGAAAAATCCATACCAACGGAAAACACCAAGGATTGTGGGACCAAGGGCATCCATCCCAGAATAAACTTGACAAAAGGGAGAGCAGTCCACCCAAGTGGCCACTTCTCACCTTGGATATGTTTCAAGCTCCACCAGTGGTTGCACATGACAGACTTTGAAGAGTGGACCAGTTGATCAGATATGATATGGTGTAATAGGTCATAATCCTGGTCAATGCTCAGCATATGCCAAAGTTATGAAAGAAACAACCTCTGCTGCTAGTCAAGAATTTTGTCGGAAAAATCATAAGCTGTATGTAAATGGTTCGCCACATTAAATAAAGTTGATCTTTCTGGCTAATCTATTCTTCCATGGAAAAACGAGAAAAGAGGATTGAGGCAAAAACATATGGCCTTCAAATTCAATGCAGACATTAAAATGGACACATTCTACTAATATGTAAAACCATGAAAAATAAACAAATTAGTTCCATCAAATTACCAGAATAAATATTCATGCTTAACAAATACATAGATAACAACAATTTGAAAAAGACATGAAATCCTCACAAATCATAGCTGATGAACTTTCAGCTTCCAATAAAATGAAGTATTCCAAGCTAGCCATATGTCTGTCAACGACTTTCAATGTCAAGCAACCACAAATTACATCGCAACATTTTTTTTTAAGGGGGAGGGGAGTTGTTGTCCACACTTATAAAAATATTGCATAAAGTTTTCTCTGCCCCAAAAATCAACCTGATCCTCAAGACCTCAATAGCATTTCAAATAGAGGTACTACATTGCTTAAAAAACTTGTCACGGGGAAAATGTACTTGATATAAAAGAAAATACAAGTTTCAGAATCTGGTTCTTTTAGAGATCAAATGGTAATGATTCGTTACAAATTTAAAGGATGCATTTGAATAGGGCTGGGAACTTCAGAAGAATCAGCAGAGTCCAAAACTAAAAGATTGATGCATCTATGAGGATATCTGCACAATGAGTACATAGAGCATAAAAAGAGTAATTTCATTAAAAATATCCATTGGCAAGGCAGGCACAATAGTAAAGTTATGAAAGCCATACCAGTGGCACTGCAAAAAAAAGATTTACATGTTATATTTGTTACAAACAAGAAAGCAAACAAGGTACCGTTTGCTTAAAAGAAGACTGAAGAAATCATAAATAAATGGTAAAAGAGTAAAATGCAAGCTTCTGAAAGTTGTTCACAAAGATTAAACTAAACAAGTCCAGAAGTTAAATGTGCATTGCACTTGGAACAGAGACCATTAACATTTTTTATTTTTTTATTTTTCCTTCTTGCAGCCCCATATAAATGCAAATAAAACATTTTAAAAACAAAAAACTAATGGAAGAAAACTGGGGAAATGGTGAGTACACTTACTAAACACAAGAACACAATTAAGGCAACCACATTCGAGGAGTACTGGCCTAACTAAGCAGAAGCAACATGAAATCATGTTCCTAGCGATTAATGGAGTTTTAAATGGTAACTAATAGCTAAGGTATGGTTCAGAATGATAGCAAGCTCATTCAGCACGTCAAACATGTTACAAGACAACAGAATGATATTACTCTAATGCTAAACCCACTACCATATTCTCTCACCAACTTGAAGCCATGGAAATTTGATCATCTTTACTTTCCAGACTGGGAAAAATAATATGCACTATTTGAATTTAGAAGGAAAGTAGACAGAATCTAGGGAATGTTCCTCGCTAGAAATTCAGACTTTCCTGAATTAAAGATGTACAATAACATCCAAAGGCAACAGCAACCTGGCCAAATGTCCCTTGTACAAGGACTAGCATTAGTTCAACACCCAATTGGGAATTCCTTGAATATCTGTGACACTTATAAACAACAGCTAGCAAACATCAAAAGACCCTTATAAGATATCTGTTACACACAAAAAGAAGCATGCGTCCATACATAGTCCCATACTTACACAACACCTTTATAAGACTTTACAATACTTATTCGATAAAGAAATATGTATCCACTCACAGTTGCAACCTTAGAGGACATCTTTAAATGATTTTAGAAGATATATTTCATAGACCCGCAAAGTGAACTATATAATCGCATCCCAACATAGTTCCCATCCCTCTTCTCCAGAGTCTTAACTATCATCCCTCCTTATGATATAAAATATAAAAACACCCCACTTCATCGCAAGTCAATAACATTGCTCCTTGTCCTCCCCTTACAGAATGAACTATAACAAGAATATCCACAAAAAATGAGCAAAAACCAATACATTCGACATATAACATGCAACCATCATATTCTAAACAAAAACATGGCCTCAAATTAGAAAAATCAACCAGCAACAAACACATGGACAAACCATTAAGGACCTCAGTTCTAAAATGTAAGACAGCATAACCTCCAATGTATGAGTTAACAATTAATACATATTCTATATTTTATCCTTTAGCATTCTGACTCCAATAGCAAACACCCAATTTAATTGCTTGCACTGAAAATGAAATTTATGAACGTGTAAAACCTGATCCAGATGTCCAGCTTTTGCTAGAAAAAGCAGTACTTCTTTGTGCATTAATAAATAAACACTCAGCATGAAAAATGCACATAACATAAGCATGAACATCCCTTTTTTGGTTACATGGGAGGCTAAAAAGCAGAAAGCAGAAAGCATCAGCCCCCTTTAAAAGGAAATCATTTCACCCCTAGTGTGCATGGCCATAATACCAAAATCTTTGAGGAGAAACAGAGCGAATAGCAACCCTTCTGCATTGGACAATTTCTTTCTTAATTGGAAAGTGAATTTTCTTAATTGCAAAGTGAATAAATTTTGCAACTCAAATTATTTTGCCACTAGTCAAGTCCAATTTGAAATTACTTGAGAGCAATAATTACATCAGGGTCAAAGGAAGCAAAATGCTTGACATGCCACCCACATTCATCCAAAAGTAAATTCTTTCAAAGGAAAACGCTTGATTTCTCCACTTTTTCAGGGGTGTCGGACCTATAAATGTGAAATAGTAAAAAGTGCCAAATATACTCGTTCAGTTTATATAATTAAAAATATTCCCCAAACTAGGTGTCTCTTGTTTTACAGCACGTTATCATCATCAGTTTCATGTTATCCGTTATAAAGCATTTTCATTTCTAGGCACATAGATAAGAAAACAATTTTCATAAAAACCCAGAGTAACCATAAAACGCCCAAAAAAAAAAAATAGAAGCAAATAGATACGGAAAATGCGAAGTAACACAATGCTAGACTCACCTAATGACCCATGTAAGGAGCACCAGGGCCAGGGTGAGGCCTAACACCACTGCCCTGTCCCATTTGCGGATTTTGGTACCCCCCTTGCATTCCTGGTTGGTTCCCGTAGCCCACAGCAGGCTGATTGACATATCCAGCAGGAGGCCCAGCCTGGTTTGCGGGTGCACCACCAAGGCCTCCAAGCAGGTTACCCAAACCTAGCCCAGCACCTTGAGTAGTAAGCAAAGCAGTCAAGGCCTGCCCAAGTGCCGGATTTAGCCCCTGTGCAGCCACTCCAGGGTTGAAACCTGCAGAAGGAGCTGAGGGTGCCATCAAGTGTCCGGGTCCTGGTCCATGCCCGCCAGACTGATACTTATTCTTCTCCTTTCTTGACTGGTACTGAGGCTGATGATGATGAGAATGATGCTGCTGCTGGTGATGCTGATATCCCTTGTTTCCCTTAGGACCATCAACAGCCTTCTGACAATACAACGTATGTCCTTCAAAGTTTTTGTGAGGCTCTTCCAAAGCCTTCTTTGCACTCTCTACAGACTTGTATACAAACAGTGCAAATCCCTTTGGCTTGCCCGTCTGTTTATCAAGACCCAAAGGACCATCCTCTATCTCCCCAAATTGACTGAAGAACTCAAGCAATTTTTGGGGATCGATTTCTGCACTTACATTGCTGACAAAGATCTTCCTTTGAGTATATTCAGACATCGGAGGGACCACTGCAGCAGGCGAGGGGACCGGTCCCGCGGATGCCAATTGACATGATGTGGTTCGGTTCCCAATCTTTTTCTGTGGCTGTTTCAGCGCCTTCCGAGCCCCACTTCGATGCTTAAACAAGATGAAGGCATAACCTTTTGATTTCCCAGAGACCCTGTCAGTAACAGCCTTACAATCCTCAATCTCACCATACTTCCCAAAAACAGTCGTAAGGGTTTCAGCAGTGGTGTCCCAACCAAGACCGTGGATGAAGATTTTTCGGTGGGCAGGGTCCACGTCCGCCAGCTGACGGACGTTGTCGATAAAATCCGGGTACTTCTCTGCAGCTTGCCTGACAAGAGTGTAGAGCTGCTCCTTCGTAAAAGGCTCAAGAAGCTTCTCTATAGGCTCCTCTTCGTCCAAAACCTCAGCATCACCATCGTTCTCGTTGCCTTCCTCGGCTCCATTCGCTTCAACCTGAGCTGATTCAGATGGGGCAGCATCGGCTGTAACTTCCGCCGTTTCGGGGTGCTCGCTATCCTGCTCTTGAGGGTGAACTTCTGGAGGTACAGTTACATCGGCGTTTTCTTCTAATTTTACATCTTCCTGATGCGTATCATCGTCCACGGCCATCCTTTCGTGTCCCTGGTGCTCTTCAGGCGTTGCTTCGGGGTTTGGTTGTTCGTCCACTCTCACTTCCTCGTGGATTTGCTCTTCTTGGGGTTGTTCAGGTTGTGAATCAGAGGCCTTGGCAGATTCGGGTTCAGATGATCGAAGCTTTCGCTTCTTAGCCATGGCGGATGAATCTCGTTTTGGGAGACGAGCTAGGGTTTGAGGAAGAGGAAGAGAGAAGGGAAATCGGTTTCCTAAAACTCCGAACACAAATTGCTGAAAAGAATGTGTGCTCTTAATTAATTATAGGCGAGCCTTCGCCATTCCTATTTTTGGCCGGGCGAGCATATACATTTTGCTACCGAGAACCCAAAAATTAAAAATTTGAATAATTACAACCTATCCTACCTTCTTTTTTTTTTCTTTTTTTTTTTTTTTTCTAATTTACCCCTTATTAAATAACTAATTATCATTTTATCCTTGTTTCCAAACTATTTCTCAATATGCCTATATTTAGTCGACTAAAGACTAAAACGCAGGGCATTGATTTTTTGACTGCCCTGCGATTTAGTCGACTAAGCGTGGCTTAGTCGACTAAATCGCAACAGGGGTCTTTTAAAAACCTCATTCGCGGCATTTGGAACCTTAATCCACCACAAAACCTCCCCAAACCTCTCCCCCTGTTTTTTCACCAAATCTTTGTTGAATCCGTTGATAGATAGCGAAGAAAACTTCATTCCAGCATCATTTGCATCGATTTCGGTATGTTCTCATCTCTATTTCGAATTTCCGCCGTTGTTCTTTCGTTTATGCTAACCCCCATTTTCTTAGAAGGTAGACAAATTAATTAAAAGTAAAAATGAGTTTTATATTTAAAATCAAACCCAAGATCAGTGAGTATCAAGGACATGACTAACAATCCTAACAGAAAAATCCCCAATATAAAATCTTAATAAAAAAATTACTTTTATGGTTTCTTTAACCCGGATATGAAGAAATATTTTTCAAACTTTATAATTTATATTTATTACATTTAAAATATCAAATTGATTAGTGAAGATATTGATTTAAAATAGATATGAAAATCTCTATCACTTGTAATATTTGAACAAAATTATATTTTTATAAAAATAGAAAATGATTTATGCTTGTACGTTCGAATGTCTATTTATAGTTTGTTTATATATATATATATATAGACTTTAAAAATTGAAAAAATTAGAAGATACCTGTAGAAAGGGAAGCCCCTCAAAATAAGATCTTTCTACTTAGCTATAATATTATATTAGTATATGAGATTATAGAGGATAAAAAAAGTTACTATATCAAAATATAGGAAAATGATATCCTCATTACCCTCTTTTATATCATCATCTCATCTCCATCCTTAGATAATGAAATGTATATTTTAGATTTAATATTTTATAAAATTATTATTATTATATTTTATAATTTAAAATTTCTTTATTTATTACAGATTGCAATTATGAAGGGTATAGATCAGATTGAGTTTAAATTTACTTATTTATGTTTATAGAAATAATTTTATAAAAGATTGAATCTGAATAATATATTGTTTTAATCTCACGATCTATATGAGATTATGAGAATAAAATGAAAAAAGAAGACAAAAAAATAACCCCAAAATATAAGGTAGACAAATAATTAAAAATAAAAATGAGTTTTACAAGGTTCCAAAGTTCAGTGAGGATTATGGACATAACTAAGAATCGTAACAGAAAAATTCTCAATATAAAAACTTTATTTTTAAAAAAAAATTAATTTTATTGTTGTTTTATAACTCCACGCGCCAATAGGATCTGAACTGCATAACAAAGGAGTTGATTATCTAACGGGTCCCATAATATTATCGAGCGTATTATACACGCATGAACATGATAAAGAGTTTCAGGTTTAACCCTATAATTTATACTAAAGGCTAAAGTATACTTTTAGTCTTTTAAGTTTACATGAGGTATACATTTGATCCTTTAACTTTAAAAAGTATACTTTTAGTCCTATAATTTTAACACCGTTAATTTTACTAACGGAAAATGCAGACTTAAGTGATAACGGTGTAAACTTAAGTGATGACTGTGTAATTAAATGTTGTTAAACTTAAATTTAAAATATGGGTAAATTGAAGAATATATAAAATTTATGTAATTAAATGTTATTAATCATCATTTGAATTCACTTCGTCAATTTTTTCTGTTAGTAACATTAACGGTGTTAGAATTTTAGGACCAAAAGTATACTTTATAAAGTTAAGGGACTAAAAGTATACCTTAGGTAAAACTTAAAGGACTAAAAGTATACTTTAACATCTACTATAATATTAATAAATAAATAATCGGAGGAAGAAAAGGTAAAAGCCATTGCATAAACGAAAGAACAAGGGCGGAAATTCAAAATAGAGATGAGAACATACCGAAATCGACGCAAATGACGCAGTTTCCTTAGCTACCCACCAACGGATTCAGTAAGGATTTGGTTAAAAAAACAGAGGGGAGAGGTTTGGGGAGGTTTTGTGGTGAATTAGGGTTTCAAATGCTAAAAAAACCCTGTCGAGATTTAGTCGACTAAGCCACAGTGCTTAGTTGACTAAATCGCGGGGCAGTCAAAAAAAATCAACGACTCGCGTTTTAGTCGACTAAACCTTGGTTAGGTTTAGTCGACTAAATAGGGGCACATTGGAAAATAGTTTAGAAACTGGGGCAAAATGGTAATTAGTTATTTAATAAGGGGCAAATTGAGAAAAAAGCCTATAATCCTCAGCCAAATAAAACGAAAAATACAATCTCAAATTCAAATCAGTGTGCCAACATAAAGAAGAAAAAACCCTTCACTACAAATAATACTCTTGATCAAATTAAAAAATGCAGTATGAATTCTCTCCATATATTCTGTTGATAAATATTAATCTTTTAGTCCTTTAAATATTAACTCATTTATAACTCAATCTATTACTTATGACTTAGTGCAACTCCTAAAATTTTAAAATTAATCCCTATTTTTTTTTTTTAAATATTCCTATCCTTTGTCTTCATAACTCAGTCTTACTTGGCAAACATAGCTAATATGACCCTCTCAAGTTAGCTCCACTTGTTTTTCTTTTGTCAAAATTTAGTCGAAACAAGGAAAGCCACTGTACTGGCACAAATATGTTCTTCGATGTATTGGGTAGAGCAAAGAAAACAGGCTGAACCTATCAGGCAAACCCATAGACTCTTTTAACATCAGGATTGGGCTTGAAAACTTGCCCCATAAAGGACATAAAAAGGTCAGCTTTAATGGGCAAATGGCTTAAAAGAGACGACCTGTTTAGGCCCTTTTATTTTTATTTTTAAATAATTTTCATATTATTAATGATTTTGCAATACTTAGTTGTTATTATATTTTTCTTTAATTTAATTTTATAAAATAGTTTGTTTATTTGGTTTTACACAATGGTTTATTTATTTAAAATTTAAAAAAATGGACTAATTTGGATATTAGATAAGGATTTTAACTAGAAATTTTTGACTTTAAGTAGCAATGCATCTCAATTTAAAGCAAAATAATAACTAGATTGTAAAACTTGAAAGTGAATTTTATTTAAATTAAAATGAAAATTTGCAATTTGCAGAACTTCATCACCTATGATAAACTCATAGGTCTACCTATAAAGATTGTTTGCTTCATAAAAAAGATAAGTCTACTGACATGTGGCTACCAATAACAATTTTCATATGTGAGTATGTATGCATAAAGTGTTGAAATTTTCATCATTATAACTTGTTATTCTAACTTTATTTCTTTATAATTTATTTTTTGTAATATTTATGTCTTAAATTATGAAGTTATTGCTTTAACATTATCTTTTAAAATGATTTTTTTAAAAAATAGAACTACCTTCGATCTTAATTATAAGACCAAATAGACTTTTTTCAAAGAGATTAAGAAAGCTAAATAAGTTACTTAATCATATTATATGTTATGTATCTTTAGATTATATATTAGTTTATAGTCAAATTAATTAGTTTGAAAAAAAAATACTCTAATGTAATTTAATTAATTTCCTTAATTTCTCCAAAAAAAAAAAAGTTAATTTGGTCTTATAATTAGAACCGAAGGAAGTAGTATTTCAATTAAACAAAGCTAAAGCCCGCAGGCCCGACCTTGACCCGATAGCATAAAGGTTGGGCTTCAAAATTGGGGGCTTTTATAAAAGTCGGGCCTAAACATTTAGGCCCAAGCACTTGAAGAGCCAGCCCTTATTCTCAACTTTAAGCTTGGGTGAGTTTGCTCAAGTAGAACATTTACATGCCAGTGTGAGTTGGCATAGATGGTAAGGGATCCAGGACTAGGCCCTTGGGTCGTGGGTTCGATCCCCTCTGCCGTCGCTGGGACTTCTTTGGTAGGCGATCTCGTAAGTCCCCAGTAAATGCTCATAGAGCCCAGGGCCGTGCCCTGGTCTTGGTAGGGGACTGATGCCAAACCCTCCAAAACTTTTTTATATCAAAAAAAGTAGAACATTTACATGAGCTGAGATGTTGGAGCCATTAGCTTCATCATTCATTGTTGGACCTTGGGTTCATGTCCGCCCTTGATGGACTGGACTATTTGATTAGAAAACAAGTAACCTTATCAAATAATAAACAAATCAACATTAATTACATATTTGTTAATTAAGAAACAAGCAATTGTATATTAGGAAATTAATAAAGGGCAAGTAGTGGTACACATAACTTCCTAATTAGTGGTCTACCTAGACTTTTATAAATAGGATATGCCTCCCTCAATTGAATCTCACCCCTATCGTTAAGCTATCTGACAATCTTTCTTTTCTTTTATCATTTTTTTTGTTATGGTGATATACTGTTGTAACACCCCCTCCCAAATTTCTAACAATTTATAATAACATTAATTTTCCAAAATCATAAATAATTGTAAGATTTAAATTAACTAAATTTGGGAAATATGACCCCGCACTTGTACTAAAAACAAGCACAAAGCTACATTCATTACATTAAAATAAAACCAAAGGTTAAAGTTCAACTAAAGGGAATATGTCTTATGCAAATTCATAAAAATTCTGTAAACTCTAAAACTAGCAAGAAATCTCTAAGTAGTTATCCTCGCTGCCCACTACTAACCCCATTCTTTGCAACCTGTTTAATTGAAAATCTGCCCCCCCAAAAGATCATTGTAGCCATGCAAACACAAAAGTTTGTAAAACGGATGATCCTAATTAAAACACAATTTATATAGCTCAAATATATAATCACATAGTAATTGAATCAAATATCAATTTCAATATTCATCATATATATATATACATATATTCACATTGAATCAAATATTATTCCTTATCCTTATTAAATTCATTTAGTGTAATTAGTAGGAAGAGAACTATGGTAGACCCAAGACACCTTGCCAAGCTACCCTGTGACCTGGGAAATCCTGCCAGTCACAAATGAAGATAGAATATCACATAGAGGGGGTGAATAGGGGATTTCGAAATTCTTTTTCGAAAAATAAATACGGATACGAAGAACAGATACAAAGACAAAGGAAAAATGACACAAACAATTTATACTGGTTCGGTCTAACTCTCTAACCTACGTCCAGTCTCCAAACTCTTTATGTATTTTATTAATTCACAATAGGTTATAATTACACACTCTGTACTCGAGATGATCCTATCATGCTAGGACTCACTCCCCTTTAGAAGTTATAATCATATACCCATACTTAAGGTTCCTTAACCTTGAGATTTAAACAGAAAATCAAATAAGTGTTTAAACTCCTCATTGAGTAGATAAATGACAAACACTAAAGAACGATCAAAATATCCGAAGATGTTTAAGAGACTTTAGTGAAACAATAATATGTAGTTGACACGAATTGAAAGCACAGAGTTTTGGTAGTTGGCGGAATTGAATGTGGTAAGCATTTATAGCGATCTTCAATTAATGCTGTTGTGAAGCTTTGGATGTATCCATTGTGTCTCTTCGTTATTTCGTTAGGCACAAATGAAATCCGTTGAGTATATTCGACCATTGCTTCATTAAATGTGTTCGCCGTCAATTGTACTTGTGCAAAAGGTGACTCAGAATAATAGCCAGAATAAGTATGCCTCGAAGGAATAATTTCGTCTGCTATGAGGTTTAATTCCAATTGTTGGCTCTGTTTCTGAGATACATTTAATGCTTCTAACACGTCGGATGCTTTTCCGCAAATCTCAAATTAAACAAGATTAATCAACTGAAATCCACTCAAAAAGATGATTAGAAGTAGTTGAAATAAGTTTGAGAATGATTAAGAGTAGTTAGAAAAGGACCCATGATGATTAGAGCAGAGATTAAAAGCATAATGAGATTTCTAGGATTCGAACGAAACTTACTCGAGTAACGTACTGAATTACTTAGTGATATCACATATTTTCAAAGTAAAAACTCACTGGAAAGATATTAGTCGAGTAACAAGGATTGTTTACTTGAGTAATATCAAAGATTTTCAAAGAGATAAAGGTTCCTGAGAGCTTTTGCGAAATTAATTGCGAAGTAAATTTTCTTTACTCAAGTAACCCATGAAAGTAACAAAAATTACTTGCATAGCGAATGTGTATGTAATACCCCAGATTAATAATAATAATAATGATGATGATGATAATAATAATAATATAATAATAAAAATAATAATAGGGTAAAGGATTTCTCCTGTCACTAGAGATAGAGTTATCTCCAATAACCCTAAAACTACGTCGTTTTAAATTAATGAAGGGTGTATTTATAATTTCAGGTGAATTAATGAAGGGTGTATTTGTAATTTCAGGTGAATTAATGAAGGGTGTATTTGTAATTTCAGGTGAATTAATGAAGAGTGTAAATACAGAAACACCATTCATTAATTCACCTGAAATTACAAATATACCTTTCATTAATTCAAAACGACGTAGTTTTAGGATCACTGGAGATAACTCTATCTCCAGTGACAGGAGAAATATTTTTTCCCATAATAATAATAATAATAATAATAACAATAATGTAGTAAATAAAGAGTTAGAATTTAATAATGTTTGTATTATTTTATAGTTTATTAATTGGAAATAATTATAGTGATAATAAAAATTTAGAATTTAATTGTATTGTTTTATAATTTATTAACATTAAAAAAAAGCCCAGCCCATAGCTAAACCCTAAATTTTAATTATAAACTTCGGTTTAGCCGTCTAAACCTAGCAACGCTCGATAGTTTTCTTCTCCGCTACCTTCTCTTCTCAAATCCTCCTTCCGGACTCTCATCAAATTATTTTCTAGGAGGCTAGCAAAAATGGAAACTAGGTAATCCTAATCCCCATGAACAATAGGTTAGTTTTATATATAGCCTTCGAAAGGGCTGTTATGTATGAAATCCTAATCCCTAGAACAATATAACTTGTGATCAATTTGTCGAATTCCTTCTTTATCAAATGAATGTAATAGTTTTGCATCGGCTTGCGTACCTCAATTATATATGAATACCCATGCATCTTTTTGTGATTAAGCAATATTTTGTGCTTGACTTGTATACGCATTTGATGGAATATTCAATTCTTGGATTGAATTTCCGCTGTGCATTGAATTTCCCTTGTGCGTTTTGTTATTCAGATGATGATAAAGCTTCTAAAGATTTAGATGGGATTCCCAAAGTACCAATTATTTTAATCACATGATTAGAAGTCTGAAAATATTAAAAGATACTTATTATCATGAGTACCATAAGATTAACAGTTCTCATGATAACCTTATAGGAAGTAAAGCCAAAAAGGGATGATGAGTAGAAGTTCATAGATTTAGATGATGGTCATGAGAACTTCTCATGACAACCTTATGGGAACCCATGAGTAAAATGGATAATGAAAAATTAAGGATTTAAATGATGGTCATGAGAATGACTCCACTCCTCCCATGATTAAATGATTTTAAATACACACATAATCAATTTCTCTATTTAAATTATAATTTAATTACTCACTACAGGTTCCTATAAGGTTGTCATGAGAATTTAAATCCCTGGCTCTACTCATTATCCATTTTTCTCATGGGTTCCGATGATGTTGTCATGAGAAGTTCTTATGACTATCATTTAAATCCTTAATTTTTTTTTCATTATCCATTTTACTCATGGGTTCCCATAAGGTTGTCATGAGAAGTTCTCATGATCATCATTTAAATCCTTAATTTTTCATTATCCATTTTACTCATGGGTTCCATAAGGTTGTCATGAGAAGTTCTCATGACTATCATCTAAATCTATGAACTTCTACTCAGCATCCCTTTTTGGCTTTACTTCCTATAAGGTTATCATGAGAACTGTTAATCTTATGGTACTTATGATAATAAGTATCTTTTAATATTTTCAGACTTCTAATCATGTGATTAAAATAATTGGTACTTTGGGAATTCCATATAAATCTTTAGGAGCTTTATCATCATCTGAATAACAAAACACACAAGGGAAATTCAATGAATAGGGGAAATTCAATCCAAAAATTGGATATTTCATCAAATGCGTATACAAGTCAAGCACAAAATATTGCTCAATCACAAAAAGACGCATGGGTATTTATTATAATTGAGGTACGCAAGCCGAGGCAAAACTATTACATTCATTTGATAAAGAAGGAATTCGACAAATTGATCACAAGTTATATTGTTCTAGGGATTAGGATTTCATACATAACAGCCCTTTCGAAGTTTATATATAAAACTAACCTATTGTTCATGGGGATTAGGATTACTTGGTCTCCGTTTTTGCTAGCCTCCTAGAAAATAATTTGATGAGAGTCCGGAAGGAGGATTTGAGAAGAGAAGGTAGCGGAGAAGAAAACTATCGAGCGTTGCTAGGTTTAGACGACTAAACCTAAGTTTATAATTAAAATTTAGGGCTTAGCTATGGGCTGTGCTTTTTTTTTTTTAATGTTAATAAATTATAAAACAATACAATTAAATTCTAAATTTTTATTATCACTATAATTATTTCCAATTAATAAATTATAAAATAATACAAACATTATTAAATTCTAAATCTTTATTTACTACATTATTGTTATCATCATCATCATCATCATCATTATTATTATTAATCCGGGGTATTACATTCTACTCTCCTTAAAACAAGTTTCGTCCTCGAAACTGAAATAAAATTCAATAATAAAATCTCGGGTATTACAATGTATTACTCGAGTAAGCATCAAAAGTAATATTGAGTAACCTATAAAAAGAACTACTTCCTGAGAGCTTTGCGAAATTACTTGTAGAGTAAGTTTGCTTTATTCGAGTAACTCATGAAAGTAACAAAAATTACTTGCAAAGCAAATATATATTACTCGAGTAAAATTCGAAAGTAATGTCGAATGAACTAATTACTTGCGGAGCTAACATGCATTATTCGAGTAACTCCGGAAAGTAACATTGCTTTAGCTAAATTACTTACGAAGCAAATACTCATTACTTGAGTAACGTCCGAAAGTAATATCGAATTAGCTAAATTACTTGCAGAGAAGATATGCATTACTCAAGTAACATTGACAGTAATATTGGATCGTTTCGAAAATGAGTAACTATTTTCAAAATTACTTGAGTAATAATTTAAGCTTGCTCGAGTGACGATATTGTTAAACTCTGAACTTACTTTATGAAGATGACATTACTTCGAGTAACATCAATAATTACTCGAGTAATTGTCTACTGATTCCCAAAGCAATAACTTGCATTTTCTGTGAACACTAAATGGCTTCATCAGATGAGATTACCCGAGTAACCAAAACGACTTACTCCAGTAATTATGTTATCAACAAAATTAACATTTACTGATTCAAAAACACAATTACTTTTTCACAAAAAGCTTTAATCAATTAAATTTTGTTATCATCAAAACCCCGAGAACCAACAACAATCAAGAAAAATTCAATCTTGTCACAATTATCTTATTTAAAATTTTCTTTATTGAATATATCAGTTGCTCAAGGGCATCATAACTTTCCAAACTCTTCAAGAGTATAATAATTCAAATATTCGATATAAGATCCAACTCATATTCATAATTATAATTCAAATATCTATTTGAATAAAGTTCAAATCCAACTTTCATTTCAATTATCATAAGTTACAGGGTATCGAGTGAAAAGACCTTCCTTACAAAACATTAATTAACCTTAATTATCCAGATTAACAAATAAATAAAGAAAACTCTCCACTTACTATAGTAAGTGCAACGGAGTTCAAGACACAACATTCGCCCACAAACGCATCATAATAAAAACCGAAACTCTGGGCACAACTATTCGGCGGAAAAAAGATGCAAGCTCACAACTTTAATAATACCAAACTCCCATCATAGAAGTGTGTACCAGAATACCCACACACAAACCTTAATTTACAATCCACCACTTCATTATAACAAACACTAAAATAACATACCATATAAAATTAAACCTTTAGTTCAGTAGCAAACTCACAGTCATTCCAAAACAGCTTAAACAGTATTTTTAAAACATGTGGGCCCTATAATGGCAATATAGAGATCATTACAACACCATTACCCAAAAGAGGCTTACAAGGTTCTCTACAGCTATGCCTCTGGTTGCTTCCCTTTGCTACTAATGGTATTAGAAACCTCGCCTGAAAAATATTAATAATAATGGGGTGAGACATTAAGTCCCAGTAACCAAAATTAATTTATAAAATATGCAGGAAAGGATTGCAAGTCAGAGAAACGGGATTGTTAACAAAATAATAATAACAACTTCAATAATCAATTAACCATCCTCACATTTACCATCCTGCTCCTCCTTATTTCCTCGTGGACATGGATCAGCCCATCAGTGTTAGTAACCTGGCCAAGGTTAACTATCACCTCAAGGAAACTGTTCCCTCCCGTGTCACCACCAATATACCGTAACAGGGAGGTGTCCGCCCAAAACACTCAACTCAAATCCGGGCCAGGAATAAGAGTGAACCAATGGGCACAAATTCCCCCTCAGTCTCTTCCACACTTCCCAACAAATTTCAAAATTTAATAACAATATGAAATCATAATTATCAAAACATAGTACGATATACTACCCCATACAAAACATTTTACAACAATTATCACAACAATCACCATTACAATAATTCCAACAATAAAATTTCACTCACATATATTCATACAGATTAGAAAATACACTGCTTCTCTAAATTAGCAACATACTCACATAAACACACAATTTCAAAACACATGTTACTAGTATTTATGAAAATAAGATTTAGTAAACACCTTACATTCCAAAACATGCATATAAAATAAATTAACCCCGGTTACCTCAACTCCAGGCCAAACCTTATCTTGAGAAATTAAACTCGATTAATCACCGGTCACAGGTAAACTCTACATTATCACAAATATAACTTATATAACTCAAAATACACAAATAATAATAATAATAAATTTTTGTTATAAAACTGAAAATAACCATTTTATCCTTTAAATTTCCAAAACCAAACCGATCAAAACTTCAATAATATCTCCATTAACCCAAAATAAATTATTTATACATCTTTTAATTGGTAGAAATATAAAGTAAGATGTAAATCCTAAATCTCTTAAATAGAAAAATTAATTTAAATTCTTGCAACAACATTTCAATAAAACTAAACCGGTCAAAACTAGTTATTAAATACTATATACATATATACAGTCTTCTATTGTTAAAACTCAAAACTTTTCCAAAATCATAACCTCAAAATTTTCACTAATCAACATGATATTACTTTCATTGAAAAGAGAAAAATATTTAGAACAACTTTCATGAAGAAAGTTCATTGAAAAGAAGTTAATTTAACTACTAAAATTATCTTATAAGATAAATAACATACCTCAAAAGACCCAAATATTATATCCACCTTCTTCTCTTTCTCTCTCTCACGCACTCTCTCTCTGTCCCTCCTCAGTCCGGCGCACACACACACTCTAACATATATATATATATAAAACCAACATCACCGTCTCAAATAATGGGACGGTGATTTTATTATAATTTTATTATATTTTAATTATTATTTTAATCCTCCCACGCGATTCACGTCTTCTCTTTTTTTTTTTTTTTTCTTCTTCTTCTCGCCTGCCTTAACTCTTTTTTTTTTTAAAAAAAATGAGCAAACTGCGACAAAGGCCCAAACTTTATTTAATATTACAATAATTACCTATAATTATTTATAATTACATTTAAATCTTAGAAATAAAAATTAGGATGTTACAACTCTCCCCACCTAAATGGAATTTTGTCCCCAAAATTCTCAACAGGTTATAATGTAAACAATCCTCAACATAAGATTTCAACACAATCATCTTAGGGAGACAACAATATTACCAACTGTCACACTACATCAACACATCAAAAATTACCAATATAATTACATTATTATACCTCACAAGTTTGATCACAAACAGCACAATCGTAGATACCAATACTACATAACACACAAACATAACTAAGCAAACAGACTAGGAAAGTCACGCCGCATTCGCTCTTCTGTTTCCCATGTAACATCACCAGGAGACATACCCTTCCAGAAAATTTTTAAGAGACGAATTGTTTTATTTCGCAATTGCTTGTCTTTTACATCAAGAATTCTTTCTGGCTCGGGTATGTAAGTCAAATTCTCTCTCAATTCAATGTCCTCGGGTTCAATTACATGGGAAGGATCTGGGTGATATTTCTTAAGTTGGGACACATGGAATACGTTATGCACGCTTGACAGGTGTGGTGGCAAGGCAATCCGATAAGCGACGGGTCCCACGCGCTCCAAAATCTCATATGGCCCAATGAATCGAGGAGTCAACTTCTTAGCTTTAATAGATCTACCAATGCCAGTTACTGGTGAAACTTTAAGAAACACATGGTCCCCTACTTCAAATTCCAATGGTCGACGCCTTCTATCTGCATAGCTCTTTTGCCTGCTCTGGGCAGTCAACAACTTCTGGCGTATCATTTCAATTTTCTTTGTTGTTTTGTTCACCAAGTCCGGCCCAATTACCGTTCTCTCACTTAACTCAGTCCAACAAAGAGGCGATCTACACTTCCTGCCATAAAGTGCCTCAAAAGGAGCCATTTGAATGCTCGAGTGATAACTATTATTGTAAGCAAATTCAGCCAATGGCAAGTGACGATCCCAACTACCGGGTAACTCAAGGGCGCAAGCCCTCAACATATCTTCGAGCGTTTGAATTGTCCTCTCTGTCTGTCCATCAGTTTGCGGATGATAAGCGGTACTGTAATTCAACCTTGTTCCCATAGCCTCCTGTAACGCTTTCCAAAAGTTCGATGTGAACCTTGGATCACGGTCTGACACAATATTTATAGGTATACCATGTAACCTGATAATCTCATTCACATACAATTGAGCTAGCCTTTCTAAGCTATATTCAATATGGATAGGGAGGAAATGAGCTGACTTTGTCAATCTATCCACAATAACCCATATGGCATTATGGCGTGCTGCAGTATTCGGTAATCCGACAATAAAGTCCATGGCAATGCTGTCCCACTTCCACCGGGGAACCTCTAAAGGTTGAAGTAACCCTGGAGGTTTCTGATGCTCAATCTTTACTTTCTGACAAGTCAGACATTTCATTACGAAATTTGTCACATCGCGCTTCATCTTAGGCCACCAATACCCTTGTTTCAAATTTCGATACATCTTAGTAATTCCCGGATGAATGGTATATTTGCTCTGATGAGCCTCTTCAAGAATCGTCTTTTTGATTTCCTCATTATCTGGTACACAAATCCTTTTCTTGTATCTCAGTATGCCTGTATCACTAATATCATAGTCAGTTACTTCACCATTCTCCAACCTTTCTCTAACCCTTTGCAACCGATCATCTTCCATCTGGGCCATTCTCAAGTCATTATAAAAATCAAAATTTCCTTGCACCGTACTCATAATTACCTCAGATCTTGGTTCGAGATATACTTCTGATAACCTTTCTAGAAGGTTATACTCAGTCACACACATGTGAAACATGTGTATTGACTTCCGGCTTAAGGCATCTGCAACTACATTTGCTTTCCCCGGATGATACTTCAACTCAAAATCATAATCCTTTAAGAACTCCATCCATCTTCTCTGTCGGTTGTTCAACTCCTTCTGATCCATAAGATACTTTAAGCTCTTATGGTCACTAAAAATCTCGAATTGAGTTCCGTACAGATAATGCCTCCAAATTTTCAAAGCGAATACGACCGCTGCAAGCTCCAAATCATGCGTTGGATAATTCTCTTCATGAGGCCTTAATTGTCGAGAGGCATAAGCCACGACTTTACCATCTTGCATGAGCACACATCCCAATCCTTTCAATGATGCATCCGTATATATCGTATACGGTCTATGTGGGTCAGGTATGATGAGGACAGGTGCAGTGGTTAACCGATTCTTCAGCTCCTGAAAAGCTGCCTCACACTTTTCATCCCAAATAAACGGTTGTTCTTTCTTTGTTAATCTAGTAAGTGGTGCGGCAATTCGAGAGAATCCCTCAATAAAGCGACGATAGTAACCTGCCAACCCAACAAAACTACGCACCTCAGTCACAGACTTCGGTCGTTCCCACTTCAACACAGCGTCAACCTTGCTTGGATCTACGGCTACTCCATTAACCGAGATCACATGACCTAAGAACTTCACCTCTTTCAGCCAAAATTCACATTTACTCAGCTTCGCGTACAGCCGATTCTCTCTTAGGATCTGCAATACTGTTCGAAGGTGTTCCCGATGTTCCTCCGTACTCCTCGAATAGATAAGGATATCATCAATGAATACCACTACAAATTGATCCAAATAAGGTCTAAAAATTCGATTCATATAATCCATAAACACTGCTGGCGCATTAGTCAAACCAAAGGGCATAACAAGAAACTCATAATGACCATATCTGGTACGGAAAGCGGTCTTTGGAATGTCATCTGCCTTCACCCTCAACTGATGATATCCCGATCTCAAATCAATTTTTGAAAATACTGATGAACCAACCAGCTGATCCAGCAAATCATCTATCCTCGGCAACGGGTACTTATTCTTGATAGTGACTTTATTTAACTGCCGATAATCAATACAAAGCCTCAAGCTACCATCTTTCTTCTTCACGAACAGAACTGGTGATCCCCATGGAGATACACTTGGCCGAATAAAACCTTTCTCCAACAGATCTTCAATCTGCTTCTTCAATTCTGCTAACTCTAAAGGTGACATTCGGTAAGGAGCCTTAGAGATTGGTTCTGTCCCTGGAACTAATTCGATGGCGAACTCAACTTCTCGTTCTGGAGGTAGCCCGGTCAACTCTTCAGGGAACACATCGGGAAAATTCCTAACCACTTCGATCTGCTCTATGTTTCCTTTTGATTCCTTCTGAATAGAGAAGAACACCACAAAAACTTCACAGCCTTCCTGTAGACTTCTCTGAACTTGGGTTGCTGACAACATTATCGATTCTTGGGGAGTTTTCTTATTTACTGTGCAGTCATTAAATTGCACAGCTTTCTCCTTGCATCGCAAGGATACGTTATTGGTTGTCAACCAATCCATTCCCACAATCACATCTATACCCCGCATGGGTAGACAAATCAAATCAATGGTCGTTTCACGACCATCACATACAAACCTCAATTTCCTACATACCATAGCAGTTTTTACACGTATACCAGTGGGGGTAGATACAATCAAGTCATATAACAAATCACTCATAACAAGATTTAATCTTTTTGCACAATCATGTGAGATGAAAGAATGCGTAGCACCCAAATCATATATAACACACAAAGAATGACCCTGAAGGAGAGCATTACCTCGGATCAAATTAGGGGTATCTTTCGTTTCCTCTGATGTTAAAGCAAACACTCGTCCAGGAGCAGACGGCCTAAATGGTTGATCCTCCTTTCTTCTTTTCTGGCAAAATCTTGCAATATGTCCCTTCTCTCCACAGTTGAAGCAAGTCCAACATTCCCCTATATGCACTTTCCCACATTGAGAACAAGAAGGGCGTTGCATTACTCTGGGAGTCGACGCCACTGATTCGTACTGAGAACTCTGACTCGCTTTAGTGTTGCTTTTACGGCTCTGAGCTATGGGAAAACGTTTCTTCTGCTGGAAGCTCCCTTGATTAAAAGTCCTCTTACTTCCAGATCCAGTAAAACTTGAAGGGTAATTCTTTCTACTGTTTCCTCCAGATATTCCCATGTTACCACTAAACCGGCCTTGCGAATCCCTTCTCACAGATCTCTCAGCGTCTCTACATCTTCTACAAACCTCTCGGATCTTTGCTATCAGCTTCTCAAGAGTAGTGATGTCATAAACTCCCATTCTTGCTCTAACTTCATCATTACATCTCTCAAACATTTGTCGCGCTAACCAATTATTCTGCTCCTCATCTGTTCTGTTCAACTGCGATACATATTTGGCTAGCCCCATAAATTGAGATATGAATGTTTCCACATCCATCTCCCTCTGTCGCAAAAATAGAAACTCAGCCTCTTTTTGATGTCTCATTTCAATAGGAAAGTAATAATCAAAGAACATTCTTTTGAATTCATCCCAATCCAGTTGATGACCATCAACAGGCTTCACCGTGTTCCACCAATCTAAAGCAGCGCCTGTTAACAATGTTTTTGCAGCTATCACCTTCTGATATTTATCGCAGTTGATTGACTCAAATAACATTTCTAGCCGATCAATCCAATTTTCAGCCTTTATTGCTGAACCTCCTCCGAAAGTCTCAGGATGGAAACGATCTAAATGTTTCCATACTGTAAGCATGTCAATAGCACCCTTTCGTGTTGCTGATTCCTCCGACTCAGAATTTGATAAATTCATATTCGATCCCCCAGAATGAGTACTATCTCCTTCCTCTGTTTTTGCATGAGCCTTCCGAGTACTCTTGCTTTCCTTGCTGGGCCCACTATTAGCTTTATCCTCCTCAAGCCTTTTCAACCGTTCCTCTGTCGCACGGGTCCACTTATAGAGTTGCCGCAACATCTCAGCCTCGGTTATGTGATCCTGAGGCCCATTTGATCCCTGTTGATCGTTGTTAACAGCGTCTGCACGAGCGTTATCCGCAACTTCCTCATGCCTAATATTTTCCATCTCTCCCCACCTAAGGGTGAAAGCCACCAAAGATGGAAAAAAAAATAAGGAGAAGAACAAAACACAACATAAAAGGGAAGCAGGTGTGTAAAGATTATATATTGCCATTTTCTATATGCAATGCACCACAAGTTCAGGATCTAAAAATCTGATACCAAATTGAAAAGACCTTCCTTACAAAACATTAATTAACCTTAATTATCCAGATTAACAAATAAATAAAGAAAACTCTCCACTTACTATAGTAAGTGCAACGGAGTTCAAGACACAACATTCGCCCACAAACGCATCATAATAAAAACCGAAACTCTGGGCACAACTATTCGGCGGAAAAAAGATGCAAGCTCACAACTTTAATAATACCAAACTCCCATCATAGAAGTGTGTACCAGAATACCCACACACAAACCTTAATTTACAATCCACCACTTCATTATAACAAACACTAAAATAACATACCATATAAAATTAAACCTTTAGTTCAGTAGCAAACTCACAGTCATTCCAAAACAGCTTAAACAGTATTTTTAAAACATGTGGGCCCTATAATGGCAATATAGAGATCATTACAACACCATTACCCAAAAGAGGCTTACAAGGTTCTCTACAGCTATGCCTCTGGTTGCTTCCCTTTGCTACTAATGGTATTAGAAACCTCGCCTGAAAAATATTAATAATAATGGGGTGAGACATTAAGTCCCAGTAACCAAAATTAATTTATAAAATATGCAGGAAAGGATTGCAAGTCAGAGAAACGGGATTGTTAACAAAATAATAATAACAACTTCAATAATCAATTAACCATCCTCACATTTACCATCCTGCTCCTCCTTATTTCCTCGTGGACATGGATCAGCCCATCAGTGTTAGTAACCTGGCCAAGGTTAACTATCACCTCAAGGAAACTGTTCCCTCCCGTGTCACCACCAATATACCGTAACAGGGAGGTGTCCGCCCAAAACACTCAACTCAAATCCGGGCCAGGAATAAGAGTGAACCAATGGGCACAAATTCCCCCTCAGTCTCTTCCACACTTCCCAACAAATTTCAAAATTTAATAACAATATGAAATCATAATTATCAAAACATAGTACGATATACTACCCCATACAAAACATTTTACAACAATTATCACAACAATCACCATTACAATAATTCCAACAATAAAATTTCACTCACATATATTCATACAGATTAGAAAATACACTGCTTCTCTAAATTAGCAACATACTCACATAAACACACAATTTCAAAACACATGTTACTAGTATTTATGAAAATAAGATTTAGTAAACACCTTACATTCCAAAACATGCATATAAAATAAATTAACCCCGGTTACCTCAACTCCAGGCCAAACCTTATCTTGAGAAATTAAACTCGATTAATCACCGGTCACAGGTAAACTCTACATTATCACAAATATAACTTATATAACTCAAAATACACAAATAATAATAATAATAAATTTTTGTTATAAAACTGAAAATAACCATTTTATCCTTTAAATTTCCAAAACCAAACCGATCAAAACTTCAATAATATCTCCATTAACCCAAAATAAATTATTTATACATCTTTTAATTGGTAGAAATATAAAGTAAGATGTAAATCCTAAATCTCTTAAATAGAAAAATTAATTTAAATTCTTGCAACAACATTTCAATAAAACTAAACCGGTCAAAACTAGTTATTAAATACTATATACATATATACAGTCTTCTATTGTTAAAACTCAAAACTTTTCCAAAATCATAACCTCAAAATTTTCACTAATCAACATGATATTACTTTCATTGAAAAGAGAAAAATATTTAGAACAACTTTCATGAAGAAAGTTCATTGAAAAGAAGTTAATTTAACTACTAAAATTATCTTATAAGATAAATAACATACCTCAAAAGACCCAAATATTATATCCACCTTCTTCTCTTTCTCTCTCTCACGCACTCTCTCTCTGTCCCTCCTCAGTCCGGCGCACACACACACTCTAACATATATATATATATAAAACCAACATCACCGTCTCAAATAATGGGACGGTGATTTTATTATAATTTTATTATATTTTAATTATTATTTTAATCCTCCCACGCGATTCACGTCTTCTCTTTTTTTTTTTTTTTTTCTTCTTCTTCTCGCCTGCCTTAACTCTTTTTTTTAAAAAAAAAATGAGCAAACTGCGACAAAGGCCCAAACTTTATTTAATATTACAATAATTACCTATAATTATTTATAATTACATTTAAATCTTAGAAATAAAAATTAGGATGTTACATCGAGATCATAATTTCCACAATTATTCAATAAGACTTATATCGCACATAATCAATTTTCCATCATTTTATCAAAAGTAAAATTTATACTATAATTTGTTATCTAACACCATCAAAGTATTAAGATTATTTTCAAAATAATTAATGTGATTATTTTCTAGGAATTAAAACCCAATAAAGTTCTCAATAATACTCATATATAATTATATAATGGGTTAAGGCGTAGATTGACCAACGAATTATTGCTCGAGGAGCATTTGACACAAACATTAATTAAGGGTACCTTAATTATCAATCAACAATTCAAAAGTAAAAATAAGTACCAAATAACAATTAAAAAAACAACTATCACAATTATTTTAAAATATGAGGCACTGGCGGAGGACGATGGCGAAGACACTAAAGAAAAGAATGGTTATGCCTTCTTGTTGGATAAGCAAACACTAACAGAGATGGGACCCATGCGAGCAGACGTTGTGGAAGCAGTGGCTGCTGCTTGTGGCATCGGAGGGACAGAACCAAGGTTCAAGGCACGTGCCGGTCGAAAGCTGTGGACTACTAGATTTGGTTTCGGTGTGTGATTCTCTCCCTGAAGCTGCATACGGACCTTGATGAGTTCAATATGGTAAGTGAAATACCCAACAACAATGGAAGCTTTGGAGACGCTGACGTCGCAGACACTATGACTGTCAATGGAAGACGGAGACACCAAGACAGTGATGAGGTAGTTTAATGACATTGTGTGTGTGTGTGTGCGTGTGTTTTTTTTTTTTTCACTTTTTGTGTTTTTTTTTCACTTTTTAATTGTTAATTAATAATTAAGGTACCTTCAATTAATGATTGTGTCAGATGCTCTCGGGTAATAGTTCATTGGCCAATCTGCACCTTAACCCTTATATAATTAATCCTATTATTTTCTAGGGTTAAAACCCAATAAAGTTCCCAAATAATATAATTAATTTATAAATAATCCTATTATTTTCTAGAGTTTAAAATAATTTAATATAAATACCCTAAGGGTTACATCTAATATATGAAAACATCTTAAAATTTCCTAAGGAATAAGATTACATTTAACAAATACAAAATTATCCTACGATCACTTAGGGATTAGGATTACATATACCAAATTCCATCTAAAACTAATTTAAAATGCCCTAAAGATCAGGATTACATCAAACAAAAATTCATATTAGGCCAACCCTTAACTCTCTATGGATTAGGATTACATATAATATATTTCATATAAAACAACCCCTATGATATATTTAGGATCATAATTACCTATCAAAATTCATATAAAATTAACCTAAGACTTTTAATGATTAGGATTACCTGGTCTCCGTGTTTGATGGCTTCTAGGATGAAAATCAATTAGAGAAGAGAAGCGCAGTTGGTAGCCAGAAAAATACAAATTTGAAATAAGAAGATAGAGAAGAAGAGAAGAGAAATGGAGAAAACCTGTGATTGGAAGTGATTTGGTTTGGTTAGGCTAAGCCCCTATTTATAGGGGAAGTTTTGTAACTGTCATTAATTACGGTAATATCAAAAATCATAATTAATTATCACAGGTAATATTAATGGTCATCATTAATTATCACAAGTAATATCAATGGTCATCATTGATTATCATTAATATTATTTTATTTTTCTTGGGTTATCACATATTCACAGTTGCGCGAACCCTAATTAGGTTCTAGTAGTCTAATAATTGCGTGAGTGTTAATATGTTCTAGTAATGGAACATCCGAGCTTTGACTCTAATCCTAATGTGAGTACGCCCTAATACGCTAGTTTCCTTATTTTTTCCTTCATTCATAAAGATCATGGCAATAGCACCAGCTCTTTTCACTTTTTTCCCTTTATCAACTCTTGCAATACCTCCTTTCTCACATAAAAGAACCTTGCCCCTTAAGTCATTGCCACTCAATGATCTATTAGCACAAAAGGAAGAAAGTTGTTGGTTGTTCTTGTTGGCATACACCAATGGTCGCAATGTTAGAGAAAAATCATGAGGCTAGAAAAAAGATTTGTCAATAATTTATTCTCTGTTTCTAAGATTTGTTGTGGTTGCAATTGTTCTGTCAATAATGCTTACTCTAACTGTGAGGAGCCACAAGGCTCCATTAGGTGTAGAGCCACTAGAAGGGCCAAAGATTCTAGTGGAATTGCTTACAAATATCCCATTCTGTATTTGATAGAGTATCAAGTTATATATGATAGTGTCACTGATCCTTGCTATTTGTTGATTTATTCAAGAAAAGGAAAGCGTATTAGAGAAGAATAATATAAATTATTATTTGCTGGTTATTTAATCAACTGAGTCTGATTTTATTATTATCTAATTGAGTCTATTTTTATGATTATCTTTAAAAAATCAGGAAATAAGTGAAATAACTTACTAGATAGATTTAGTTGTAAGAATATAGGATTGAGTTATCTGAATTTTTTATTTTGGATTTAGTATTTGAATTTTGGATTAAAGTCTTTATCTTTGTAAATTATTATAAATAGGCATATTGTCTTGTCAATAAGAGCAACGAATATTTTAGAGGGTAAATTGGTATAGGAGATTCTTCTGGGTTATTATAGAGAGAAGGTGAGATTCTTGCCTACTTTTTATCCTAGAATTTCTATAACTTTCTCAACTTATTTTCTTATGTCAACTTTAATTATCTCAATTTACATTCTCATTCTCATAAAACCTTCCTATCAACTTACCCAAATCAGTATTTCATCAATGGTATCAAAGCCGTTCAATCCAAAATATGTTACTTACCTGTTCCATTCACTCTTTTCACCAATCTATAATAACACCACCCCTTACAACATATTCCCACCTGTCGTCTAAAAGATTCTTTCCCAAATATGATGGTAGAGATTCACAGTCATAGATTTCAAAGGCCGAGAATTATTTTCGGCTTCATCACACTTCTAAGGATTTCAAAGCCGATATTGCATCTAATCATTTAGAGGGCGTCGCTCATGATTTGTTCATCTCCATTAGCATGGAGCGCACAATCCTCTATTGGAATGAACTAGTAAATGTATTATTGGAAGATTACAGGCCAATAGAACCCCAAAGTCCTGATGTACTTCTTTACCGCATACAACAAGTAGGGAGTATTAAAGAATACAGCTTAGAGTTTGCTAAACGTTCAACACGAGTCAAAAATTGGCTACAACACTGTCTTCTTGGAGTTTTCCTAGGCGGCCTGAAGGAAGAATTAAGAGCTAAATTGAGGATTTGTGGGCCCCATACTTTGGATAAAGCGACTAGGCTAGTACTAAAATATAAGAAGCTTATATTATCAATCGGCCCAAGCCGTATCACTTAAGCACCCTGATTTGCATAATAGGGGATACACAATACATGTTTGATTCATCAAACCAAAATAAACCAATTGTGTTGTCCTCACAATTGACTCAGTACACAACATCGGCTTCAACGAGACCAACTCTATTAGATTCAGAACCTCAACTCCAGATGGGGAAAGGAGTGTGGTATCAGTGTGGAGATATATTTTACCCAAGCCACTGTTGTAAATCAAGCTTTTCATTGATGAAGATCACCGAGAGGTCGAAGAGGTTATGCCTCCATTAGTAGTTAAAGTTGAGACTGAATTCAGAGGGAATGCTGCATGAATCTCCTTCAACACCAAAATTTGCAGGTCTTCATCTTCAACGATGAAGAGTATTGTCCAGAGTCATAAAATTATAATTTTGTGGACAATGGGTCCAAACATGATTTTGCATTTAAAGAATTGCTATCTAGCGTGCGTCTTCTTGTTTGGTCTACTATTCCTTTTAGAGTCTTACTTAGGAATTGCTTATATAACTTATATTGCCTTCCTACCACCTCTAGGCTCTACCTAAATCTCCAAACATACTAGGAAGATAATTTTTACGTTTTTCCTTGAGGACAATGCAAATTTACAAGGAGGGGATAATGATAGAGCACTGAGTTAAATAGATAGTGATCCTGATCCTTGCTATTGGTTGATTTATTCAAGGAAAGGAAAGCGTCTTAGAGAAGAATAATATCAATTATTATTTGCTGGTTCATTAATTATAATTCAATTAATTGAGTATGTTATTATTATTATTTTTAGGAAATCAGGAAATAAGTGTAATATCCTACGAGATAGATTTATTTGCTAGAATATAAGATTATGAGTTATTTAAATTTTATATTTTGAATTTAATATTTGAATTTTGGATTAGAGTCTTTTTCTTTGTAAATTATTATAAATCAACATAGTGTCTCGTCAATAAGAATACGGAATATTTCATAGGGTAAATTGGTTTAGGAGATTCTCTTAGGTTGTATAACACTCCAGTTTTCAACAACCAAATACTTAACCAAAGTATTTGAAATATTGTCAGTTAGCAAAAACTTATTTTTATAGGGCCGGATTAATTTCCCAAAATATTTACAAACTATTTAGTGTCAAAATAATTTTCTAAAATATTTTATAGTTGATAAAATGTGGAAGTATTATGATTATGACAAATACAAATGACATAACATGAACTCTAGGAAAAACTAAAGAGCTTTAAAGACTCACTCCATATATGTCTTCCCTTGGTCCCTATTAAAATAATATCTTGAAAAAAAAATATAATAACCATAAGATTCAAGGATCTCAGTAACCATTGGTTATTTAGAAATATACATACAAACCAAGATCGAGGATATATGCTTCAAAAATCAAGTTCAGCTCACAATAATTTATTACTATCATCAACATAAAACCTTTTATAAACTATTTCTCGATTTGGTTAACAAAATTCCTTCCCAAAAAGGGTTCCAAAACTATGGAACATCATTTCATTTTTTTTTAAAACATCTTTCACAAGAAATATCATATAATATACCATACAAATATGCAGTATGCAATATGTGATATGCCCCCCTTATATCACCGTCCATCCTTAACCGTTGACTGGAGTCATAGGCTAACACACAGTCCAATAGAAACTCATCCATTTAACTGGGTTGTCCCCAGCTCACCAGTTCTTAAGATACACCCAGCCAAAAGTATAGAGCTTAAGCCTAGACTATGGCTCCCCTCCTTAAACACAACTAATGAGGTGTTACATGTCCCACAGCTCTAATGTAATTACGGCCAAAGGAAGACATGGAAGAAGGGGTCCTAACAAGTATCATACTCAATGCAGTGCACTGAATGATGGGATAAAGAAATCTCATCATAAAAATTCTTCCTCACTCTAACCCATCACAAAATGTACCACCATTCATATGCATCAATGATAAACCATCATAATAAAATAAATAATATTCCTATCATAACACATAAGCATGCTTAAAAAGTTTCCAAAATACATAACCATGAGTTCTAATATACAATAAGCATGCTTGAAAAGTTTCTCATCTCATCAATATAAATTTAGTCAAATATATAATTCAAAATCTAGCCCTTCATGAGCACAATAAATCCCAAAAGTTGACAAGTATATAAAAAAATAATCAGGGTTACCTCTACTCCAAGCTTACAGATAATCACATAAGAATTACTTCAAAGCTCTCAATAAGAGTCTACAGGATTCTGAACATCAATATTTATCAATGTATTACTCAAAAGATACTCTTAACACTAGTCCCTAAAATAAACATATTATATACTTTCTGTACGCCATTGTCTCATATTGAAATTTGGTAATGCAGTCGTGAATGGATAATAAAATTATTTATATATATATAGTCATCAAGACCCAAAACTTATCAATTAGAGGCAATAATTATTAAAATATGAGAATGTGATACAATACATAAAGGGCCCGTTTGGTACAGGGAAGATTTAAAGAGGGAAAAGAATTTAAAGGAGAGAAAGGAATAGAAGGGAAGATTGTGAGGGAAAATAAAAAGTTGAGCTGTTTGGTAGACATAGGAAGGTAACTTAAGTTGAGGGAAAATGAATGGTTTGGTATGAAGAATTGGGTGTTAGTTAAATGGGAATATGAGGTGAAATACCAAAAATACCCCTAAATTAAAAAAACAAATTCGCCCTACGTCTGTTCGAAGTTGTGACCCATTGAGTCGCCGCTACTCCCCCGCCTTGGACGCTACTCCTGCCGCCGTCAACATCGCACCTGCCGTCGTGGACGCCACCACCCTCGTCAGCTTCAAGAGTTCTGTATGCGACACAATTTAATTAAAAAAAATCAGACCCCGACAATTCTCGAGAATTCAATTGAATTCTCGAGAATTCATCAATTGAATTCAATTGAATTCTTGAATTCTCGAGAATTCATCAATTGAATTCTCGAGAATTCAATGAGAATTCTCCATGAATTCCTAATTAGAATTTTTGAAAATTATCGGGGGTCTGTTCCAGTTGCCTCTCTCCTGTGATGGTGCTTGGTAGAAAGGAAGAAAAAGGCGAAGATGATAGAAGAGAGTAGAAGCTCTTTGTTCTCCTCGGCACTCTGGTTCTGCTTCTGACGTTGGGTCTGTCGCGACTGTGGTGGAGGGTGAGGGGAAGAAAGGAATGTTGGTGGCGACGATGATGAAGAAGGTGAGAGTTGCCGGGAAATGGAGAAGGAAGGCAAAAGAAGGAAAGATCAGATCTGAATCCATGGTGCTCTGGTTTAACCTCTTCATAATCTGCTCTATTGCTGTTTACAGGGCTTTTTTGTCAACAAAATTCATTCTCCCGGGAACTTCACACCATCCCGCCAGTTTTCGTGGGATTCAATTTTCCCAGCTTTGTGGGAAGATGGGGCAGGCGGGAAATTAACATTCCGGTACGTAGGCCCTAGGCTTGGCTCCTAGTCAAGTCCAATAAGTCCTGTTCCCAGAACAGAACATTGGCGCCGATCGTGGGGACTGTAAATTACGATTCCCATGACCAAAGATGGTCAACACTAGAAGTAGCAGTCAGATGCCTTTCCATAGGCAGTTCCTGAATATCCACAACAACAAAATCAAGAACCGTAGCAGCCTGCGAAGGATTCAGAGAAACGATTGTTGTTTGAGCAACGACTTTGCTTTTGAGCTGCTTCACATGGGTTTTCTTATAATTCTCCTTGTATCCACATAACAAGAAGATAGTTGGAAGGATCGTCAGATTCTCTCTTTGGGAATTCTTTTAAGAAGAGGGTGTGTATCAGGAAGCACATAAACCATATGTTAGTCTTTAAACGAGCAACACTTTTCAACTGTGGCATAAATTTAGATGCTCTATTTGGATCATAAGCTCCCACATGATGAGAAGATAGCATGAAGATCATCATCATCTCTCCTTAAGAACCTAGGATCGTTATCCTCTCTCCTTGGGAACCCAGACTTTTCAACTCTATAAATTTAGATGCTTTATTTGGATCATAAGCTTCTACATGACGAGAAGATAGTTGGAAGGATCATCAGGAAGAACTCAGAGGAGTCTTTGATGGCCTTAATTAAAAACTAGCAAACCTAGAGGATCTCGTTCGGCAACTTCAGATCCTCTTATCATCGTGCCAGCAGCCGTCGGCACAACAACCTCCGGGCCCACCGCGCAACAACAATCACTGGACAAAGGATGAGATCTAGGAATTGATTTAGCTTCAGGTTCAATACCCATTTGAGAATCCGAAAAACAAACAAATTGAGATAGCCGAGGTTGTTGGTAAGCCGAGGTTGATTCAATGCAAAAGGAGTTATTTTCACTATTCGGGGAAGCAGGGAAGTCTACTTTATGTTTGCCTTTGCTATATCTGCTTTGTGTTTGTCTAATCTATATTATTCACATTAGAAAGAGTTAGCGGATTACTAAAACCCTCCAAACATATAGCAATAGCGTATGATCTCATTGACCTATTATTTCTTCTATCAAAATTGTTTTGAGGCAGGGCAAACGAGCAAATTGAGATAGCCAAGGCTGATTCAACGCTTATGGCATCTCGACTCCATCACGATTGTCAAGGCTGATGATACGCCGAGATAAGGAGGTGTCGAAACGCCGAGGTATGCTGAGATTGTTACTGACCTCGAAGTCGAGCGAATTCCTTGACATTACCCCGGATCTTTGGGATAGACGACTTCGATAACCGGGATTAACATCCGGATTCAAACGCAAGCGAACCATCTCGGCATTATTCAAGATCTTTGAGACAAGACCTCGAATCTTCAAAGTAAGCCGCCTTGATAGCCAGGATCAACATAATTCAGCTCAGCAAGGTAAGGCCCACGACAGCAAAACTCGGCTAGTAAAGCTGACTGGGGGCAAAATACATCCCGGCAGCTCGGAAGCCTGAACAACTGAGTTGGGGGGCAACTGTTACGGATCTGAACAGGGCCCATACTCAATGTAAGGCCTAAGAGGAGATATATTGCATATCTATCGGAATCTATCTATAATAGGTAAATATCCTAAAATAAAGGGGTATCTTCATATAAGATATAGCGGCCTGGATACTCACATCGGAGATCACGCAAGGTCCGACATATTCTACCTAAGGTAAACTCTATAAATACAGAGGTCAAACCCTAAGGTACAGACATCACATTACAGGTTCTACGTTCTAACCTTAGACTATTTACATACAGTCACACAGAGCACACACACCACCCCTGGCTAAACGCCTCCAAGTATTCATCGAACTACGTGGACTTTGATCTCTTCAAAGGGTACGTAGGCCCTAGGCTTAGCTCTTAGTCAAGTCCAACCAATCCTGTTCCCAGAACAGAACAATTTTCTCTCTTATTTTTTTCTTTTTATTTAGATATAAATCAACTTATTTCATAAAGATATTTTTTCTGTATATTTTCTTTTCCTTATTATTCTTATCAATATCATTTATCATTATTAATTAATCAACTTTAATGATAATAAAAATTGATAATTTATTTTTATTATTATTTCAACTCTTAATTTTATACTTTTAGATATTTTATAAACCCATATTACTTAATAAATCATATCCTAATCCATTTAATTACTATTAGAAAAATTGAGATGTTACAGATTGTTTTAGGGAGGAGGTGAGAATCTTACTCTTTATCTCATAATTGTTTATATCAACTTTAGTTATCTCAGTTTATATTTTCATCTTCATATAACATTTCCATCCGCTTACTGAAATCAGTAACTCAATAGAATTGCTGCAAATGGGGACAAGAGGATGATTCTCAAGGTTTACATGGTGATGAAGGTGGACTTAACCAAGCCGCCGAAAAATGCTGAAACAGTGGCTTTCCTTCTTTTAGTTAAATTTTGTAAAAACAAAAAAGTAGAGCTGAGTTGGGAAGGTCATATTAGCCATTTTTGCTAGGTAGGATTGAGTTATGATGATTAAGGATAGGAATATAAAATAAATAAAACCATCAAGATTTATTCACTAGTGAGTCAAAATTTTAAGGATTGAGTTATACCAAGTCATAATGAAGGGATTGAGTTATAAGTAAGCTAATAGTTAAAGTATTAAAAGATTAATTTTTTTTAAAATCAAAGTGAGGTCAAATTACATATTTGAGTTGAGGGCTTGTTTAGATGGGAAAATTATTTATTTAATCTTTATAATTTTACTGAGTTTGCAACTCAATCCTTATAGTTTTGACTCGTCGTGACTCGGTCCTTAAAGTTTGCTGAATTTTATAAAAAAACCGAGTCTCCCCCAATTCATCCTACATGCATTGATTGAGTAAGAATTTGCTTATTTGGCATATTTGTCAAGACCACATCAGCACAAATGTCACTCCTTACTCCTCTTTCTTCGCCGTACCCTTAGGCTGCTTCTCCCTCCACTTCCTTGCTTCCCCTTCTCAAATAACCTCTTCCGACAACATCAAGAGAACTGTATCCACTTAATCAGGAATCATCCTAGAACAAATTCACTCCTTCACAAATACCATGTATTTTAGGAGCTGCTCGAGGAGAGAAAATTAAATCACCTCCGGTTGCTTGGCAACTTACTCCCTTGTGTATTTTTTTCTTGTTGGAGCTCTCACGTTGTCACATAATTTTTTAAATTTCTCAAGCAACAGCCACAATATTAATACTTGAATTATTAATATATATACTAAAGTCATAAATACGACTGACTAGAGGTCCATCAGTCTATTTTTTGTTTGAATGTCTCAAGCAAAAGATGTTTATATTGATACTTGGGTTGTTAATTTCTATACTAAAGTCGTAAACATGATTGACCGAAGCTCCGCTAGTCTCATATTTAAAAAAAAAAAAAATTCTCAAGCAAAAGTCGTAAGCATGGATACTTGAGTTATCATAAGCAGGGTGGACCAGAGCTCTATCAATGTCATATATTTTTTATGACTTTAGAATGCATATTAATAACTCAAGTATCGATATTGACGACTTTTACTTCACAAATTTAACAATTCTAGTTTCTATGTCAACGACTTTTGTTTAAAAAATTCAAAAATATATATGAGACCGTTGGAGCATCGACCCTATTTATGACTTTAGTATATATATTAACAACTCAAGTATCCATATTAACGATTTTTGCTTGAGAGATTTAAAATAATAGGAGACTGTTGAAGTTATGGTGGCTAGTAGCTGGCAAAGTTACTGGAGTTCCAGCAATGGTTGCCGCGCGACTGGCAAAGGGGTGTGGGATTTTTCCTAAAAAAAGAAACTAAGGGTAGTTAGATAATTTCTCACATTTGTCCAAATTTTAAAATTTCAAATTAGTCAATTTAAAATTATTAAAATGCAACACCTTTATTTGTCCTTTACATATTTTTACAGTATTTTCCGGTGATCATCCCTCCTTTTAAGTGCTACTCACTATTGCCACCCCCATTTCATATTTGGAATTGACTATTATCCTTTGTTTTTATCATTTTTTTCATGTCCTCTTTCCCTTCATAGCTCATCTTCACCGTGAAATGAAATTTAAACCATTCATATTTAACATTTTATAAAAATATTAATAAAATATAAAATTATTTAAAACAAATATATAAATTCAATAACTATTACTTTTAGTTATGATAATTTAAAACTACAATAAAAATATCAAAAAAAGAATATTTTTATAAAACCTTAAATCCGAATTACTTAAATTTTAATCTAAGGATTGAAATGAACAGTGGAGAATAGAACACTAATCAGGGGACGGTAGCCAAAGTATTCATATTTTGAGTAAAAAATGGATGACGTTATTGAGGAATTGACCAAAAAGAATTGACAAAAAAGAAAAAGAAAAGAGTTAGAATTGGTGATGCCATGATTGTGCAAGTAGCCTCAACATTTGTTCCCAAACTCTGCCACTTGCCAATATTTCCCACAAAATCAGACACAACGGGCAAGCCAGAAAAGCCAAGCATTCGTCAAATTTCCAAATCACTCTCAGGCCAGCACCCATTAACGTATTGCTCTCAACAAGCTTTCCAACTAATTATTATATAGGTGTCCCTTGCGTTTCGATCTCAATTCGCCTCGTAAAAGTTTGTTCAATCCGATCACCATTTCGGTGGCTTTCCTTGTGATACTTATGCAGCTGCCGTACCCAGAGCTATGAGGGCTTTTTTTCTCTGATTAGATCGGTTTTATATCAGATCCTTATCCTATTTCTTTATAGGTATGGCCCTTGTGCTTTGTAGCCGGTGTTATCGGTTATATTACTTTGTTGATATAATTAAATACTGCGTGCATCTCTGTTTCTGGGCCTAATCAAGCTTGCGAGTTTTTTATGTCTATCATAGTTTCATTTGATAATTTAGTAAATGGGTTGATAGTGACAAACGAAGTAAAAGAGTAAACCTTGACAGTACTACGATCATTTGCTTGATACTTGAGAGATAATGTTGAGGAATGAAAACGATTTAAACACAAATGCCAGCGTCAGTCCTTCTTCTTGTGCTTTTCCCCCTAAACAGTTTCGTTTCTAATATCATCCAGAAACATGCTTGCTAGTGTTAAAGTATTACATTTTTGAAAGAAGATTCTTTTAAAGTACTCTAAATCATGAAAAACGGTTGGGTTGTATTTTGGAACTGCCTATATTGATTTTGAGAGGCGAGTTCCTGGCTTCTAGTGGAATCCTCAATGATTTAATGCATCACTATAATTGCAGATTTTGTGTTGAAAGTGTTCTGAATGGGGATTCAGACAATGGGTTCTCAAGGTAATGGGCAACAGTCTCATTTACAGCCTTCCTCATTGACAAGGCAAAGCTCATGGTATAGTCTTACACTTGATGAGGTTAAAAATCAACTAGGAGACCTGGGGAAGCCATTGGGAAGCATGAACCTTGATGAACTTCTTCAGAGTGTATGGATTGCTGAAGAAAGCAAGTCCATAGGGGTAGAAAATGAGAACATGTCATCATCATCTTCTCTTCAACGTCAGGCCAGTCTGACCCTGGCCCAGGCTTTGAGTGGGAAGACAGTTGATGATGTATGGAGAGAAATTCGACAAGGTCAGAAGAAACGATTTTCAGAGGATATAAGAGGTCCGGATAGAGAGATGACTCTTGGTGAAACAACCTTGGAGGATTTCTTGGTACAAGCAGGGCTTTTTGCCGAGGCTTCTATTAATACATCTATGGGGTTGGATACTTTGGAAGTCACCACTCCTCAAAGTCTTCAACATAGGACAGGCTTGTCACCCTCCCCGTCATTTGGCAGTTTATCTGATACAAGACCAGGCCGCAAAAGGGACGCTCCAGATGCATATGAGAAAACCTTGGAGAGGAGGCTGAGGAGAAAAATCAAGAACAGAGAATCTGCTGCCCGTTCACGAGCCAGAAAGCAGGTTTAACCTATATTTGCTATATAATATTTGAGTGATTGATTAGACTTTTTTTATTTATTTATTTTTTATTCCTACTTTTTGGAATATTATCTTGGACTGCTACTGATCAGAGTTGGATGGTCCAGGCTTACCATAATGAATTGGTTAGCAAGGTTTCTCGTCTAGAAGAAGAAAATACAAAGCTCAAGAAAGAAAAGGTAAGATTCTCATTCTGGTTCTTTGTTGCTTCATAATGATTTCTTGTGTTTATAATAGCGGCACTTCAAATTTGTTTGGCTGTAAGTTTTAATGAGCATTTAGGTTATGTAATTACTATTGGCTTAAAGGAACAAACTTTTTCTTTACCCTAATTGGAAATTTATGGTTCATTGCATGTTGTGTATCGAGTTCGTCTAGCACCAACTGACCCATGAGGTGAACTATCTCTTCCTGGAAAAGGTGGCATGTTCTGTACCTAAATTTATCACAATCTTTATATATGAACAAGTAAGCTTGAAATAATCTTTCTTTGGTATAAACCATCTCCCTTTTAAGAAATTACAACCACTGGAGGCTGAGTTGAAACAACATTTTGATGAACTGTTAATTGGTTGTCTGTTGATAAAGTTTTGTCATACCTCCTATGTATGTTATTATTTATAACCTAATCCATGTCATTAAAAAATTTTGTAAGGCCTTGCAATGAGTCATCATAATGAGAGGTGAGCTGTAAATACATATTTAGAATTCAATAACATGGCATTTAGATGAAATAGTTGAGCTGCTAAACACATACAATTTTTCTGATTTCCAGAAAGCTTTTAAGCTACACTAAATTACTTCTTTTTTCATACCCTTTAATATATTCGTTGATGCCTTGTTCTATGTTACAGTTACATTTGTTTTAATTTATTGTGGTTTACTCTGCCTTTGAATCTTTTATCCTACATGAACAAAGACCATGAACAGGTTTGTTCTTAATTAGTTTGCATGGTATTGCGTACCTAAGAGGTTTTATGTCCTTAATGTGTTTTAATAAATTTAAGGTTTGTACACTCTGAGTGATGCGGTTCATCCCTAGTATCACGCTGATAAATATGATGTACTTTAACAAGTAAATTAAAACTTTAGTGCTTGAAAGATGCCTCTTTGTGCAATCTGAACCTCCATTCTAAAGGCCTCCCATTATAGTCCTTCAAAGTGAATTTCCTCACTAATACAGTCTTCTCATTAACAGACATGTTAACTTGACCCATAATTATTATTCTCTCCGGTCTTAAATATACGATAAAGTTGAATATATATATATTTTTTTAGAGAGAGATTAAGGAAGCTAAAAATTACTTAATCTTATCATATGTTATATATCCTTAGATTATAAATTAGTTTATAAGTTACGTAAAATAGTTTGGAGAAAAAATAATAAATATAAATATTTTATGGTAATTTAATTAATTTTCTTAATATCTCCACAAAAGTCAACTTTGTCTTATATTTAGGATTAGAGATTAGAGAGAGTACTTATTAATAGCTTGTAGTGCACTTATAGCATTAGTGCTCCAAAATGCTTTAGTGCTTAGCGCATAGTGTTGCTTGAGCTAACTAAAACTGTGGCATACAATTTAAAAAGTAAATCAAAATATAACTGATGATAAGTAATCTATTTAGAAATGAAACCAATTGAAAAAAATATCATAACAACATAATAATTATCATTGATTACAACATCAAGCAAATAAATCATGAAATACATGGAAGTTTGATGCTATTAAGCCTTGGCTTAATCCTAAGATATTGAAACAGATTCCACTTCCTCAGAAGCAACGTCATTATGATCATCTTTAAGAAATCCCTATCTTTTCTCTTCATCTTTTGAGGACTCCATTTGTTCATGCTCTCCTTGTGTTCTTGATATGGATAGATACTAAATCTGTAAAAGTTGATTTTCCAGGGATGGGTCAAGTGAGTCTCTGGTGCCACCCTTTGCAAAATACTCAAATCACAGTCGTTGTCGCACTGTTCATATGTAGCCCCGTAGCACAGCGACAACATACATGTATACAAATATAGCTCATATAGCACAAATATACTGAAGTTACATAAGAGTTGCGAAACTATGCACATGACATAGCACCAAGCATACGAACTATGGCACCTAGTGTAGCTTGCTATTAATTTGTATGACATGGCTCAACAATATTCTCATGTCCCACTACTTGACCGTGTATATAAACTTTGAAGTCTTTCTTTTCCATTAGAGCTTTAAAAACCTAAGGTTCTACATCATCATAGAAGGGCCAAGTGATGAGATGATTAAACCAAATATTGTGTCTCTTAACTTTTTGTTAACTCACTTTGAGGACTATATGGTGATAGTAGTCTCTTTGGAGGACTATGATGTAAAACTTCAAAAGTGGAAGACTAAACTGAAGAAATGAATACATCTGTGATATTTCAAAGACTATATGGAATATGTTTGGGATTCAATTGGGATAGATCATCTCTTCGAATTGAACAGTCCCTTGAACTGAAATACATATTAAAGTTGAGACCCAACAAGTGCCTTTCATATAGCTTTAAAAGTATTCATGCAGAAAAAATCGATAATAGGCTGAACTATGCATGGCTATGGGGGATTTCTGATTGGTTTGAATGAATAACCCTTGCTAGCACAAGGGATGTTGGCCCCGTTAGTTGTTCAAGCTTTTATCATATGGAGTAAGAGTAACTTTCAGATTAGTTGGGAGGGTTGCCAAGAAATTATTGCACCTCATGCTTTGATCTACAAGGTCCGATTAAGTATTCACCTGGACCATTTAGGAAAAAAACTTGTTAATATTGATATGGTTAATGGTTGTGAACTTTGGCACTTAGAGTTGCAGAGAGGGATGCAATGTTGTCCATGCACAATCTGGACGTATCACCACCTATTATATGTTTGCTTTTGCACGTGATGTAAATGTTCATACTTCATACGGAATGAAAAAGCCACAACAATCTCAATTGTGACTGAGTCTAATAAATACATTTCTCCATATGGGTCTCCTAGGATTAATTGATGTGAATTATAAATGGAAGTTGCTTATTCTGGCAATTTATAGATCACTTTCCATCTCATGAACAGAGTATGTGATGGGACCAGTTGTGAATGAATTAATTTGGAAATATTAGAATTTTGGTCAGCCAATCCAGTGATGCTTGCTTTTGTAATTAGCGCTCTGTTGGTCAAGGGCAATGACCCTGTTTTTTTAAACTACTTAATATTTACTTAGGGAAGTATTTTCATAGAAAATGGTAAAAGTGCAATTATGTTCTTAACCTTGCTATATCTGGTTCTTGTGGGGACATTCATTTTACATATTGACTCCTAAAAGGACCTTCACTTTCTAAAATATTGTAACTTCCTTTCTCCATTAATGTTACTAAAGTTTTGTTCTTTTTGATTTTATGACGATTTCATTTTACTAAATTCAACTGGGGAGATGACTGATGTATCAAAGTTTTTGAAAGGCAAAAATTGTGAGCGGCAATTATTCTAGTGTAATAAAAATCTACCATTCTTTGTGAATCATTGCAAGATGATTTTACTATTACCACCAGAGCTCTTCTGATTTTCAGTTTTGGCTCTGCAAAATGCTAACTTAATTGTGGATACCTCCCCTTTTATAGGAGTTTGAACAGAGGTTGGCATCTGAAGCATCACCTGAACTGACATATCAGCTTCGAAGATCGAGTTCTGCATCTTTCTGACATGGCCTGCAGTGAAGTGTTATTATTGTTCCCTATGTTCTAGGTTTTTAGAGGGGCATGTCCAGGGTTGCATCACCCAATTTCTCACCACTGTTACCGATTCTCGAGCAGTTTGTTAAATCTATCTCTATGATTAACTAACTAAGGGGTACATATTGCAGCAAAGCTTCAATGTACATAAGCTTCAGCTTTGCTTTGCTGGAAAACATGTCAAGAAAGATGGGGGAGCTTGCTGAAGGGTTGCCTTTTATGTGTAATGATTATCTTTGTATTCGGTGGTATTGTTAGGTAATCAAGTTCTTGAAACGCGACTTATAGAATTGGAAAGGGTAGGTCTCATTAGCATTTTTTGTTTTCAGGATGATATTGTAGCGAATTTTAGATTATATTTGATGGTAATGCTTAGGGCAAATTCAGTCCTGGAGAAATGTGTGCGTTCACTGGAGTTATTTTCCAGATAATTGCAGTTGCAAAGTAAAAGTTAATTATTCAGTATAGTTTTCTGGGGAAATTTGCCTTGTGATCTTGTTTCTTTCTTGCTACTTGCTACCCAAATTTCAGCTGTTGTTTGTTAAGTAGGAGATTCATGACTTAAGGAAGGGGTAAAGATTGAACACTCAATATAGCTTAAAGTAAATATGGCTGTAAGTGACGAGGGAGTGAGAGAGTGATCCATGTATATTTCATGTTTGGTCCCAAAAAAATTTCCACGCATTTCACGGGATTTCACATAACTTAGTTCTATTATTGACGGTTTAAGGAAAATATAACTTTTCATATATTTCTTAGATGGCTATGTATGTTTGAATGCTTGACCAATAATGGCCAGGGAGCAATCAAATCACAGCCTTTTTGCTCTGACTTCCTATTTGATAAGGTAACATATGTCTATGCGATAGTACTATGACTTTTTTTTTTTTTTTGGTAAGATTAATAAAGTTAAATAAGCTACTTAATCATATTACATGCTATGTATGATTAAATTATATATAATTTATCAGTCAAATAAATTAGTTTTAGAAAAAAGGGAAAATATATAAATATTTTAGAGAAATTTAATCAGTTTTTTTTATCTCTTAAAAAAATTAATTAAGTCTTATATTTAGGACTAAGGAAGTAAATAAGATATGTTTTCTTGCTTATTATATAAAGTTCGAAGAATTAGTGTATTTTATGGATATTATGACCTGTAATAAATATTATATTATATGAGTTTTTTTCATGTGGTACATAGATTTTTTTTTTTTTTTGGGGGGGGGGGGGGGGGGTAAAATACGGGGCCTTAGTGGAACATAGAATTTAAATAATGCACCATATTATTTACAATTTATAATAACATAACTCTATGAATTTCATCACTTAAGTTTTTTTACGAGGGTGGATGCTGTAACCAAAAAAAAAAAAACATTGCGAAGATATTAAACCTACCAATGACTCCTGAGTCCTGAGGCATGCTACTTTATATATATATATATAATCATATGATCTACTTAAGCAATCAATATATAATTGGAGTTTGCAGATGGTAGATAATGAGGGAGGGAGAGACTGGTTATCTATCACAAACTCTATAGACTAAAATATACTTTTAATCTTTTAAGTTTTACATAAGACATATTTTTAGTCTTTTAACTTTATAAAGCATACTTTTAGTCCTAAAATTTTAACATCGTTGATGTTGCTAATGGAAAATGCTGATGCAATGAATTCAAGTGATGATTAATAACATTTAATTAAACAAAATTTATATATTCTTCAATTTAACCATATTTAAAATTTAAACTTAATAGCATTTAATTACACAGTCATTATTTAAGTTTACATTATTATCACTTGAGTTTGTATTTTCTGTTAGCAAAATTAACTATGTTAGAATTATAGGACTAAAAATATACTTTAAAAGTTAAGCGACAAAAAATATAATTCAGGTAAACTTAAAGAATTAAAAGTATTATTTACCCCAAACTAGAGAAAAAACTAGTTTCAGCGCCACCAATTAATTTTTCCCTGTAATATTAAGACTTTTAATCACTTCATTGATTTAGATTGCAACAAACATGTATATTATGTTATTCGTAATTATTACTACCTCCGGTTTTAATTATAAGACATAGTTGACTTTTTTCGAAGAGATTAAGAAAACTAAATAAGTTACTTAATCATATCTTATGTTGTGTATCATTAGATTATATATCAGTTTATTAGTCAAACTAATTAGTTTGAAGAAAAAATAAAAATACTCTAAAGTAATTTAATTAGCTTCCTTAATCTCTCTAAAAAGTTATCTATGTCTTATAATTAGGACTAGATGGAGTATTAAAATTAATGATACGTTATCCCCTTATTACTCTCTTTCCACGTATTAATTAGAGGCACTCGCTAAAGAAGAAAAATTAATGCAGTAGATTTTTTTTCCTTTTTTAAAAAAAGGTTCCATAAAAACAGTCAAGACAAACTCTCGAAAAGATTTCTATAAAAAGGACCAAGGGAACACCAAGACGAAAAAGTTACGCCAACCCCCTAAACTAACTACTATTGTTACCAATTAATTTCAAGTGGTTTTTTCGACTATAAATTTTCTTGAATCCGAATCCAATGTCATTTTCATCCAATTTATTAAGCAATTATTGACAAAGTCGCAACTTAATCAATCAATTTACTCGATGCAAAGCCATGTTTTCTAGTAGTCAAAAAATATACTTGCACGTTTCGCTAAGCATTCAAGGGTGACAAACGGGAAATATTGCCCACAAATATATGGTCAATAGACACCACAAGAACAAAAACGGCCATAAACTGGGATGAACTCAATTTATCAGTTTAAGTTCATTTCTCTATGAGCAAAATTTTAAATACAACACGCTAATGTACAAGAGTACGTTCTCAAAAGCGCTTAACAACCATGACAGGGTAAATAACAATAACAATAAAAAAAAATTGGCCCCTTGATCAGATCAAGATGAATCAGAAGTTCGACTGCATTGTTCAAAATACTGGCACCTAATGGTTTGCATCAAGGTTCACTTATTAGAGAACGTAATTCTTGCCGAAATGTGGGAATTTTGTCTGCTTCAACGGCCATGACCAATCCCATTGATCTGCAATTCTTTAGCTGTAATAAGCAAAGCAAGAATTGAAATTCAAAATTACTCAAGATATGGCTATAGGGTAATTTAAGCAAGAAAATAAAACTGAAATTTTGATTATTTCAAAATCCTTAATGTCAAGAGCAACAAAATTGATTCCAATAACTAGGACTTGGTCATTTCGTTAGCCCTCTATCTCGATCATGTTAATTTGGCATTCCTATCTAATCCTTGAATGTAGGTTATCGAGGGGAAGATGAGAATGAATCTTAAAACCTCACAGTGCACCTGATACAGATATTCAACTCTCCATCAAACAGGGAAAAGAGCAAGTAAATGAGAGAAATTTAACTCAAATAGGCTGTTCAATCACTTCACAAAAACAAAACTAGGTGATGGGAGAGAGAAACCTTCTTGCTCAGAATGTGAGCATTATATTTCATGAAAACACAACACTGCAAAGATTCCTCATGCCAACATCCTATGAAGTACTCCATATTTTATTGTATATTTCTTCACAAAACAAAGGCAGTACTTAATATTATCATGTAATTAAAAATACGTCCACAAAATGGCAAGAAAATGGAGAACCGAAACACATTGCAATGATGGTATCATGAATCATAATACTTGCCTCACGAGTTTCAGGCTGTGAAGTTTGTAACGGAAAACAAAAAAACCAGGAGCTCAACTGTGATAAATTTTAGAAAGTAGTCAGTAATGCAAGGGAAAGAAATACACTACGGGTCAACAAGATCAACAGAAGCATTAGTAGTTCAGTACCTTGTGAAAAAGTTCGTCCTCAGGCTTTATATATATTATTGCATCATCATCATTGTTCAGTTTTCTATTCTGCTCAGCATTCTTATGCTGTGTTTTTACATTCAGTCAAGAAGAGAAACATCAATTAAAAATAAGAGTAAACTATAAGAAAATGAACTTAACCAGAAACACTAGAGTAACCAAAAAGAGAAGACAATGAGTAGAAGGGAAAAGCCCAGAAGGGTACCTTGTAAATTTTACTATATATTATATAATGTGTGAACTTGAAGGAATTCCGAAGCTCCTCTGTTGGCTGAAAAAAAAAAAAAAAAATGCAAAACAATACATAATAAGTTCCCTGAGCAAAGTTAGCTCTGGCGATCAAGTTGAATCATATATACCACCCTCACCCATCCAATAGTATCAACATCTGACCTCATCTTCTGTTGCCCACGACACTTCATCAAAAAGAGCATCATAAAGATGTGGTAAAAGCTGGAGAGGAAGATTCACTACACGCTGGGACACCAGAAGACCAACACCATGTGCTTGTTCCCCCAAAATAAGTTTCAATTGATAAGATGTGCCCTTTTCTTTGCATACTTTAAGTAGGAAATCCTTGAGTTCCACAATACATTTTTGCTCCTGGAAAAAGCAAGTAGTTAAGCTTCTGCAAGTGCTGAAACACTGTGCCATTCACACATCAAATTGGCATGATGCATGCAGAATCAAGAATGTACTGGAGTCATCTGCTCAATTAAAAAATTGCAGTTTACACCTCAAATACGTGATGCTGTTAGTGTTAAGGATTAATTTTCTCGACAGACACATTTATATGCGATCGCGCACATGATATGATTTCATGTCTTATCTTAAAAAAAAGGAACATGTCATTAGGATTTTGATCCAGGCAGCTTTCCATTTCATACTTGTAACAAATCACCAAATTGGTAAATTTGGTAAGGGTCTAGATGACATTTGCTCAAAGATGCAAAAGAAACTGGAGATGATTTCGCATAATAATATTTGAGGCTGGCCAAAAGATAATGTGGTAATACTAAGACATGGCAACTAATAATTTCTATAGATTCAGTCACTTACCCTGTATCTCGATAAATTCAGAGCAGTCACAACAGCAAAAAGCCCCTCATCCTCATCGTCCTCTACTTTTACAACAGTGCCCACTGTGGTCTGTTCCAAGATTAAGTCCACAAAGCCACTCAAATCCCATTGTTTATCACCCATGTAAGTTTGGAGCAAGTTCTTTACTCCATGGAAGTCACCAGGTTTAGGATCAAAGAAGGAAAAATCTGCTTGGACAACACCCTCCTTCAATGACAGAAACCGTACTTTAATCATTTGCTAGTGATTCCCCAAATTCAATTTAAATACCTTATATACAATAAATCATATACGAACAATTACTTCAAACTCTTCATCAGATGACTCAGATTGCTTTGTTTTCTCCTCCAAAGTGCGCCCAGCAAACCCATTGCCTGGATGGTGGGTTGAGGACTTAGAAACTGGGATGCAATTATGTGACCTGTCAGCATCAAATGACTATAAATTGTACATTACAGGGAAGACAGAGATTACCTGCAAAGCTTGGATAAGATTTTTTATTAGACTTGGAAGTAGAGGCCATTTGGGCTATTGAACGAGAAAAACGGGAGAATGTCAGTGGCCGAGCTTTCAACTGTTGGGTATGCCTTCTGGGTCTTCGGGGCATCTTTATACTCTAAAAATATCTTTCTACAAAATTAAAATCTTGATAAAAATCACACTTTTGACAAATTTGGCCGACTCCCACAAAAAAGCACAGTGATCAAATAAATCTATATATGATACCAAGATTTCATATCAATTCCACCATGGCATGACAAATAGGAACAGTTCACATCAGAAAGGAGAATGACTCAAACCATGCATAGGAAAGACGTAAAGCACAAAAAATTGATCACAAAGTAGAAATAAGATCGATCGAGCTAGATATATACACAAAACTCAGAGGAAAGGTACATTTAACAAGGAATGTTTTGAGCATAATGAGCACAATGTCCAAGAGAGGAAAGGATAATGTGGCCTGACAGCGAGGCCGCAACAAGATGACGACGGAACAACAAACAGCGAAGCCACAAGAGAGTCGAGACTTGGGAATGGAAGGAGGGAGTTCTTTTAATTTTTACAAGTTGGTACCTATAGAATATCATGAAATTGAGGGCAACATTGTAAAATAAAAACTTAAAAATAAAAAATAAAACCTTAGCTCTACTACTAGGGATATAGAGGGCAAAAGATAGAGTCATCTCAACTAGTTTTGTTTCATACACGAGAGTTGAAAATCGAAACCTGACCAATTAATGCTTAAGGAAAGAGAGCTCATGTCATTCACAATAACCTAAATTGGTAAGCTATAGCTTTCAATTTCATTCATAAAAGCTCTACTAGCTAGGGTATAGAGGACAAAAGATAGACTCATCTCATCTTATTTTGTTCCATATATGAGACATGAAAATAGAAACCCAACCAATTAGCTACTTAAGGAATGAGAGCTCATGTCATTCACAATAACCTATATTGGTAATCTATAGCTTTCAATTTCATTCATAAAAAATGTAAATCAATACGAAAGCAGGAAAAAAAAAAAAGAAACAAACAAACAAATCATCTATCCTTAATATAAAAGGTGGAAAGTAATTAAAAATATAAAAATCATCACTTAGGTTATGGCTTTTCTTGAGTACTATGTTAGCAATACAAATCCTTTAAAATTGAATTGTACAATATGGACTCAAATCCTTTAATATATTAAGGATGGACTAAAGACTTCAATGATAATATATCGCATAAACTCAATAGATAGATGATGTTTTTAGTACATGAATGACATATATAATTTACTTAGGTTTTAGGAAGGTGTGGTAACGAGTGATTACATATTTTGGATCAGCTTATTTTATTCACATTCCGATATGTAAACTATAATAGAATATTAGGAGGGACTGAACCGGTTTACACAGTCTATGAGCTGGATTAAAGGGGGATAATCCTGAGCCAGATTACTATGTCTATGAGCTGGTGGGATTGGTGTTAGTCAGTCAGTTAGCTAGTTAATGATGAGAATAGGCGGAAGGCTAGTCTGATGCCTATATAAAGGATATCTCAGATTGTAGAGAATTATGATGAAATGAATATACAGGAATTATTCAAAACTCTCTCACTCCTTCTCCTTCTTCTTCTTCCCTTTCTCTTCTATTCTTCTACAACATACCTATCATAATCCTTTGGCCTAATAAACTAGATATTATCATACCAAAATCTGAGTTGTTTCCTCTCCACAACGTAAGAACCTTCAGTATCAAACATATGCACATGTTACATTTTTTTTGCATAATGAAGAGAAGCCAAAATAACCAGGTGCAGAACCAAGATGCCAGTTAAATTGATTACCCTATGTCATATATAACAGGACGACTTGTTCAATAATTATGATAAAAAGAAACCTGATAAGATGACTAATATGTTGTTCTAAGTGCAAACGATTGGCAAAGGCAACTTACAGGGGTAGATCCTTCGAACGACACCCTTGCCCTAGAATAGGACAAATTTGAGTAATTAGGGCTTAGTCAGAGGTATTAAACACAGTTTACCCAAAGAAGAAAAAACCCGAAAACTTACAACGGCGGCGGCAATGTCGTCGCAACTAGTTTCAATGCCCACAGCTCGAAAATAATTACCTCAAGAATTGGGCTTCTGGGTGATCTTCGGTCAGCGGACAGCAGACAATACGAAGAGAGTCGCTGGAGTGAGCAGCTAGAAGGGGTGAGGCAACTCAGGCAAGGAAAGAGCTCAAGCGAGAGAAAGAAAAAGAATGAGAGGAGAGGCCGAGAAATTTCGGGAGTTGGCTTTCCTCCTTTGCTACTAATATCCGCTGCCCTCCATTTCTCTGGAACGCTGTCGTTTTGAAGCAAAAACAAGCTGGTGCCTCCTTTTTTTTCTTTTTTTTTTTGAAAAAAATATTTTAGAGTACTGGCGGGTACTAAAAAGATACTCCATGATACTGACTGGTATTGAAAAAAATACTTCATGATTTTAAAAAAAGATTTTGGGATCTTGAAAAATATTTCAAGGTACTGAATGGTACTAAAAAGATTTTCATAATACTGACTGGTACTAAAAAAAATACTTCATAATCTTGAAAAATTATTTTATGATCTTGAAAAAATATTTTAGAGTACTGACTGGTATTAAAACGATATTCACTCGTACTGAAAAAATACTTCATGATGTTGATTTTTTTTTTTTTAAGATTTTGAAAAAATATTTCAGGTTACTTATTGGTACTAAAAATATACTGCAGAATATTTTTTCAAGATCCCAAAATCATTTTTTTAAGATCATGAAGTATTTTTTTAGTACCAGTCAGTATTATAGAGTATCTTTTTAGTACCCGCCAGTACCTAAAATATTTTTTTCGGAAAAAAAAGGAGGCACCAGCTTGTTTTGTGCTTCAAAACGGTAGCGTTCCAAAGAATTGGAGGGCAGCAGATATTAATAGCAAAGGAGGAAAGCCAACTCCGAAATTTCATGCAGCTGGGGCAAATAGATCAGAAAGCAAGAGAGTTAATTATATCTCACACTTGCGACGGAATTCATATTCCGTTGCAAATTGAGATGGAATTCGTTTTCCATAGTAAAAGTTTGCGACGGAAAATGAATTCTGTCACAAAATTTTTATACTCTTCTGACCAATTTATTGTTGGGTACTCTTCTGACCAAAGCATATATGTATTTTTATACTTTGACGCTATCTTTATTTATAAACAGGTCAGTATTGATAGAGAATCAGTGGCGATAAAAAGAATGAATGGGAATAAAATAAGAAAGTAAGAGAGATGAAAATAAAATTCTTTATAAGATAATTACTCTATATTTATAGAAGTATATAATAAATTTTATGGATAAAATGTATAGAATTAATCCCATTATTTATAAATTATGGATAATTCAGCTCATCTTTGGTGACATACAATGCATATGAACTACCTACCAAGCATTATTTTTTAATATAAAATTTATTACAAATATAATAAATCTAAAATTTTACCTGCAGAATTTGCCATGGAAAAAAATTTCACTACAAATTCTGATGGAAACTGGATGTTTTATTTGTACGTAGTGCTGGAATTGTAGAGAGATCAATCATTCTTTAAATTTAAGTGAAAATATATTTTTCTAAGATTTAAAGATAAATAGTATACTTATATGGTATTTGAGACAGTTTACTAGCATAGGAAGCAGAGACATTATGCATTCCTGAATTAAGCAGAGACATCATGATCCAGCCAAAATCCATAATTACAACATTTGATCAGAAAAGCACCAAAGGCAACGAATTACCTTAGAAGCCGACTGTAGAAACTGTTGAGAAGCTATGCTTGGCACCCTCTTCCGTTCTTCAACACGCCGAATTCGAACTCCAAGTCAACTGCCACAGTAACGACCTTGAAGAAGAGAAGTAGAAGGAGGAGGAGGCGATGGAGAAGGAGACGGATATGGACGGCGAGTTCGAGCTCCGAGTCCAAGTGCGACCGCAACAATGACGAGGTCGAGGAAGTGAAGGGCAAGGAGGATGAGGCGACGAAGCGAGCTTTAGTAAGGAAGCTTCCGTTAAATGGGCCTGTTGATTACGAGGTGGGCCCAAAAAATTTTAACCAAGGCATTCATGAGGAGGCTGTACCATGTGCCCCAAAAGACAGTATAGACTATAGAGAAAGAAAGTTATCTTCCTCCGGACTAGGGATCATACGGCCCCATACCCCTTCTAGCTCAATTGGGAATTATTATTCTCTTAAAATAGGCCCAATATCAATATATCATTCTAAACCTCCTAACATTTATTGATTAGTCCACCTGTTTGATCTACTTGTAGCTTTTCTAACCAGTGAATGATGTAACAAAAACAAGTGAATGGATCTTACCTGGAACCTTGTCTCACGTATACACGTTGATGCAATTGCAGTGCCATTTAATATTGAATGGCACTTTCAAACAAACTTTGAATTTCATTGGCCAATTCGAAGGACTCTTCAACTATATCCAAACCAATCGTCTTTCGCTGGCATCTCATTTTAGTGTACACGCGGTTATTCTACAAGAGTCATTTATGTATATGTCACTCCATGGTGGTTGCTTTTTCCCAATGCATATGCAATCTACCAAATGATTCGTCCTTCTGTTTTTCCCATGCATATGAAGACTTACCGTCGTCATCATTTATTCGCCTCTGTTCAACCATTGGTTTAACCATTTCATTCGTCATTCGTTTCTTCCCATGCATATGCAGACTTACCATTGTCGTCATTTAATTACCTTTATTCAACAATTGATTTAACTAATCGGTCACTTTGAATTGTTGTTCTTAACATAATGAGGTTGGATGCCTATTTAACCCGTTGTTGCTCTGTCTTTCATGGCCAGTTGCGAAACTGGAGTCGGAAAACCTAAATAGAAAAGTCCATATTTGGCAAAAATGGCTACCTCGAAAGTATTGCCTTTTCTTTCCCTTGATGGATGCATCAACAACTGGGCTATTACTGTGAAGATGGTGTCTCATTTTTGAGACGTTCCATACACCCACATGCATCAGATGAGATATGGTCATAGAAATGAGAGAAAGATAACTATGATTTTTCTAGGTCTTAGTTTTTTTCCATTGACATATGGCATTATGGATGTCTGCATCGAAGCTTAGTTTCCTATTGTGAATCTTATATCCTGTCATTATACTTCTATGCAGATGAATAGGGAAAAGTTGAATAAGATGGCTGGTTCAGTTCAAACTGGTGGGAAGGGAACCGTGAGAAGGTACATGCATTTACCAATCTGGTGATTTTATTTCAGTTGGTGTTATGGTTAGGAGATCGCAGGCAGATTATTGTATATGCTCTTTTTAATTTGACGTGTTGGTATTTTTTCACTAGTCCCTTTATGTAGTTCTAGTATTTATCTGAAGCAAGCATGGACCAATTTTGAACCCAAAAAAAGGAATTCTTTTTGCATTTGTCTCCTGTGCCATTTTGGCATTTGCCCCTTACCACAGAAGTTAGCATCTTTACTAGCAAATCAACATTATGCCCCTAATTTTGTCCCCCCCCCCCCCCCCCCCTTTGTGCTTGTGTGTGAGGCAATGTGGAATCCGGAATATATCTATAGATATATTATTAGTTGCGTTGAATTCAATTTTGAGAATGACATCAATTCCGACAATTACAAAAAGAAGGTTGTCCACAAGACAACAACTATAGATGACAAAAGGCTTCAGAGCACCTTGAAGAGAATAGGGGTGAATGCTATCCCTTCAATTAAAGAAGTTAACATCTTCAAGGATGATGTAGTTATCCAGTTTCTAAACCCTAAAGGTAATGTCTGTCTGTCTTCTTTTTTTAACATTTAAACACATCTTCAAAATTCAGTATTGACTATGAGTTAAGTGACCATATTGTTAATTTCTTTCTTACAGTTCAAGCATCAATTGCTGCCAACATTGGGTTGTTAGTAGTGCTCCTCCAACAAAGAGTAAGCATCTTCGTTAATTTGATAAAAAGACATGCTTTTATCTGACTGCACTTATGTACTTTTGAGTGTATCAAGTAAACTTTTGGCGCACAGTTTCAATAATTAGGAATTTAATGTGCCATCCATTCTTTAAAAAAATAATTCAAAGCTAGATTTGTATTTAAAATCTGCTACGTGATTTCCCTCTTGCAGAGTTGCAGGATATACTCCCTAGCATCATCCACCAATTAGGTATGTGCCTCACATGTCATGTCAGTTACACAATTTTTTTTGTTTTTTTGCTTACTGAGTACTGAGGAGTATTGTTTGTTCTGTGAAAACAATGCAGGACCAGATAACCTGGAAAGTCTAAAGAAGCTTGTAGAGCAGTTCCAAAAGCAGGCTCCTGAAGCAGCAGGTGCCGGTGCAACTACAACGCAAGGGTAGGAGGATGATGAGGTCCCAGATCTTGTTGCGGGGGAGATCTTTGAGACAGTTGCTGAGGAGAAGAACACCAAAGCATCTTAGATTAGAGCTTGACTGTGCCAATATTTGCTATTGTTTCTAAGATTTTTTCCTTGTCAAAGTTCAAGTATTTTCAGGTGCTTCGTGTTTACTTTAAAATAGTCGCAACGCTCCCGAATCGGCTTACCTTCCTCTGACTAATACCTTAATTATATTGTGCTATTCATGCGTCTCATCGATGAAGGTAGAAATTAGTTTTGCTGCATAACGCTCAATCTGAGTTCACATTTGGCTCCAATAAACAATGTTATTTTTACTTTTGGAGGGCCATGAAATCCATTACCCCACGCAGGATTTACTAAAGTTATCCCTAAGATTGATTATTTCTGCATTAAAATGACTGAATTCTTGAAGATTTGTAGCTTTATTTGTTCTATAAATCGATTGGAAGCATCCTTAACATTAGTCATTTTTATCGCAGCCAGCGGAGCTAACTTTTTTTTTGTCTATTTGAGTTTTCTGAAGCTACACGCCATAGTTGCATTTCTTAACTAGTAGACGAGAATTGTAATAATACCAGTTGTTTGTAACTGTGCCTACACCCACATGCATCAACGAATTACAAACAACTTATGGAACTGACAGGATATTTTATAGACCAGTTGCCTATGGCCATCCCTGTTTGTAATCATTTTATGATTTTGACAATTGTGGTGCCACTTCCTTTTCATTTTTATATTATTAGTACTTAATTATTAGTATTTAAGGCATTACGAGTATATGTTCATATATGTCATTGTGCACCCACCCTGTTAAATTATCTAATAATACTAATGATGCTTTTAATATCAACCCAGACCTCTTTTCAAAAAATTTTCAAAAATTTCATATACATTCCCCGTGCATGTTCATATACATCATTGTGCACTCTACCTATCAAATTATCTATTATTACAATATATTGTTAGAAATATTTGATTGCCAGAGGATGTATTTAGTGAACCATTTTTCCAAAATGCAAAAAAAAGTTACCAGAATCATTAACTATATTTCATGGTTCAAGCACCACACTTTTCCATGTGTTTTATGTAGAAAAGCTGTCGGCTATCATGGAGAATCTTTTTGAATACAAAGTCAACATATCTTGTGCATTATGTGGCCAACTGGTTCTGTTGAACATTATCATAAAAAACCCGTCTGACATTTATCTCTACAAACAACTTCCAAGAAGCATTCAATTGACATCCATACAGCTGTGTCTGTTTATTGAATATTCAAGATCTTCACCTATGTGGCCAAACGGCAACATATCAGAGATTTGGGGAAATGATTGAACAACTGTATCTATTACAATGGAGAAAGGGTCGATTTGGCAATCCTTGACATCATCTGTAATAGTTGCTCTCATCTGACTGTCCCTTGATAATTTCGTGAGATCTGACCGTCTGTATGTTGATACATAATTTAGCTAATGAATGTTATGGTCTTCATAAAAAAGATTCACATTCTATGTATATTTCGAATGGTCAATAAACAGACGTCTACAAGTTTCTGAGTGCACATTTTCATCAGTTACATTGTGTTTACAAGTTTCTTTTTATAATCTTCAGCTTACAACACAGTATCAAAACATGAGGCAAAAACCAGTACATGATCCCAAACGTCTAGAACTTGGTGGAAGAGGTCTGTGTTCTTTATCAATCTTATATCATTGTTTATGATTGGTTTATTTCTTTCATTATGATGGCGTGTTTATATGTGTCAAGTGTAATGCTAAATTATTATGTAGGAACAGGACATTGTATGGTTGTGAATCAATCATCATATAATCACTGCACCCTATTCTATCAAATATTACTAACCGATCAGGTAAATATCATTGACGCCATAAGAATACTCTCATTTCATACACTTTGATATTACAAACAAACTGTACATGTCTTTTCAGAGTGATTCCTTCATTTCTTCTCATCTGATTTGTATTTCATATATGTGAAGCAAAATTGTAATGTAGGGAAACGACTGTGTTTAGTAGGCTGGAATCAAGATGAAGTTTGTTGTTCTACTCCTATGAATGCAAATTCAGCGAAACCAAATATGATGAAGCTTGGTTTGGTTATCACAGAGAATGACATGCAATCATCGCAGTCAACAATAACAAATCAATCATCACAGAATTGACATCTATCTATTCTATCCGATATTACTAACAGACAAGACTTGTCTAATTCGAACCATACTAATACTAGTGGATTGACGGATACCACCACAGTAACTAAGGCCCCGTTTGGTAGAGAGAAAGTATGGGGAGGGAAAGGGAAGATTGAGATCTTCCCATGGATTTGAGATGTTTGTTACAGAGAAAGTCCAGTCAGCATCTTCCAGTGAGGTCCAATCTTCCCTCATTTGAGGGAAGATGCTTTCCATCCAAAAATGGAAGGAAAGCTCCATCTTCCTAGGAAAGTTGGGAAATTGACAGATTTACCCCTGAAATTCAAATTTGGCGGGAAGTTCAAATTTTGGCGGGAAGCTTGAATTTAGCGAATTTTTTTTTTTTCACAAGTTCAAACTTAACAAGAATATATTTTTTAAAAATATATTTTAGCAAAAAAATATTTTTCTTTTTTATTTTGAATTATTTTCTTTTGAGGGTAAAATAGACATTTCCTAATTTCTTACCAACTACCACCTCTTCATTTTCTTCCTACCAAACAACTCAAATCATCTTCCCTCATCTTTCAAATCTTCATTTCCTTTCCTTTCCTTTCCTCCTCCAAACTTTCTTTGTAACAAACGGGGCTTAAGGTTCCTTCTGTTAACCCCTCTTTTGTGTCAGTTACCCAACAAAAGCTTAAAAAGAGGAAGTTCAATAAAATATGTCAAGTTGCAATTGATTTAACTCATAGACTTGAGCAACCATTCAATGCATGTAAGTTTTTATCACATGTTCATTTTAAAAACTCGGTTCTGTCATGGTATGTGAATACTATTTTTTTTTTTAAAATTAGATGCAGTCCATTTGGAAGTCAACCAAGATGAAAGTGAAAATGGAAATCTTATTGCCCAGGACCAGACAATGTTCAATCGTTCATTCCAGTCCAGCTACCAGACAATGTTCATCCGTTTCCGTGTTGTTTACAAACTTTCTACTATTGTTTCACATTCGTTGATTTTTTTTTTTTTTCATTCGGATCGTCGTTCATATATCTAATGTGTAATGCTAATTTATTGTATGGGGAAATGACGTGTTCAATATGTTCGAATCAAATTAATGCCCATTCTTCTACTTCCATTACTACCAATTCGGTTAACCCTCTTATGATGAATGTCAGTTTGGTTATCACACATAATGAGGTGCAATCTCTGCAGTCTACAATTATTAATCCATCATCTGAGAATTGAAATCATTCTATTCTATTAGATATAACCAACAGAACAGGCTTCTCTAATTCAACCCGTACCAATACTAGTGTATTAACGAATGACAATACAGTAGGTAACGTTCATTCCGTGAAGCTGTCCTCAGTATCAGTTACGCATAAGAAGCTTAAAAAGATGTCCTCGAATAAAATATGTCAACTTGCAACTGATTTAACCAATAGACTTGAACAACCAAACATTGTGGGTAAGTTTCTGCCATATATTCGTTTTGATAATATTGTTATGTCAATGATTGTCAACCACTCAACCCTAATTTATTTTCTATTTTATACTTTGTACTAAATCAGAAGTCTACCAGGACGGGAACAAGCATGGATTTTTTGGGGAGGGTAACACAATGTTCAATCGTGCATTTAAATCTAGCTACTTAGATGATGGTGATGCTATTCAGGAATGTCATTTTGTGGTGCATAAATGTGATTTGCAGAAAGTATACAAAGTGTGAAGAAAAATAGCAATCCACAGTTTGGGTTATGCTGTTCTAATGAGAAGATTATTGTACCTCTATTAAAGAGAGCCCCTGAAGAGATTGACAACTTATTTTTCAGAAGTAGTCATCGTTTTCAAATATTTTTTTTGAAAAATATCTATTCATACAACAATATGTTCTGCTTCACATCGATGGGTGGTAAAATTGACCATTCAATAAATGATAGGGGAGGAGGTCCTTATTCTTTTGTCCTTTCAAGTCAAAACCATCATTTGATCAGCAGCTTATTCCCCCCACCAGGAACTCCACTTGTATACGCTCAACTATATATATACGATACCACAATGATCCATATGTCACAGAGTTTTTAAATTCAATTAAACGTTCTGGGATTCCTCATCATAAATTGGTTTTGAAGGTGGGAGAACTAGTTATGTTAATAAGAAACATTGACCAATCATCAGGATTGTGCAATGGTACGAGGCTTCAAATTACACAACTTGGCAAGAATGTCATAAAGACGAAGGCGTTGAATGGCACTAGCGCAGGCCAAGACACTTTGATACACAGGATGGACATGAACCCATGTGAATCTAAACTTCCATTCAAGATGACGAGAAGGCAATTTCCAATCATCATTTCATTTGCGATGACAATTAACAAGAGTCAAGGACAATCGATGTCAAATATAGGTCTTTACCTACCAAGTCCAGTTTTTTCACATAGACAACTTTATATTCCTTTATCTAGGGTAAAGAGTTTCAAAGATTTGAAAATACTGATTTTAAATGAGTTGAATAAGTATATTGACAACATAGTTAATATTGTATACAGATAAGTTTTCCAAAACATTTTATCACATTCATAGTTGTAAGGGGAAACTTTGTTTGACTTTGTTATTGTTGTGCTTTGGATTTCATAATTAAATGAACTCATAATTTTATTAATTCCATTTATGTATTTATTGAATGCTTAATTTTACCTATTACTTCATAAAACAGATTGTTTATTACATTTGCACCTTTATTATTCATATTTAAAACATAATAAAACTCCACACTCCATGCAACACATGGGTCTGAAGTCTTGTTCGTTCCTAAGCCATTTACTTGTACAGTTATAGACACTTGTACATTTCTCTAGCAAAAAAATAAACACCTCTAATGGATGGGCAGTTTAAAATAGAGAAGGGAAACACAAAAAGTCGTAGGCAGAGATGTGGTGAGCTTATCTCTAATAATCCTTATCGTTATATCCTTATCTCTGTATTTGACCAAAAAAAAATATATCCTTATCTCTGTCTCTGTTTTTTTCACTATATTTTATTTTTCCTCATCCACGTTATAGTTGTTTACTCTACCCAATATTCCATTTTGTCTTTTCTACCAGTTTTTTTCCCTTTAAACTTGTTCTTTTCTACCAGCCAAATCCCCAAACACTGTTCATGGGGTAAACATCTTTGAATTTATGAGAAAGTCCACACGGTAACGAGGGTAGCGGTTTGTACAAAATCCTCCTAAAATCATGTCGGCCTTAGCTTAATCACTCCCTTAATCTTGGCTAAGTCAATCAAACCCTCACAAGTAGGTAAAGAACACAAAGACAAAGAAAACTTTAAGAGAGAGAAGTAAACTTAGAGAAAAAAGCTCTGAAATACAAATGTCTTGTATTGCTTTTGACTGGTTACAAATGAGGGTGACACTTCCTATTTATAGACATTCACTTCCCTACGGTACAGATTGGTTCTCCAGTGCTTCTCCCAAAATATCTAATTATTTATATTTACATAAGAGTCTCTAGAATTCTCCACACAATTCTAGCTCTATGTACAATATCTACAACAATCTTGAATGATCTAGAAACCTCTGTGAAGGTGTCTTGGCACAAAAATATCTGGCGTTCCTTACAGTGTGTGACAGGTTGTACAGCTGCCACCAAAACTGTACCGTACTAGCGTGATGTGAAATGACAAAGGAGCCATTTAATTTATGGATTAAAAAAAAAAGTCTCCCCTCCTTCGTTCCAATATAAATCTGTTTGCTGGTCTGTTTCATTGTTTGCTGGTCTTCCCTCCCGCGGTAATTTGAAAAAGATGATGTGTCTCCATCTAGACGCTTGGATCAAAATTGGACGACCAGGATTTACAAATAATGAGGGATAGGGAGACACCCGCAAGGCAGAGTATCTACTTCCTTCTTCTTCTCTACTCTCCCTCTGCCCTCAATGACACAGAAACTCATGCTTCTCGCTGTTCTCCCAGCCGACCTCTCTTGCACCTACAACCACACTTGGGGCGAGGACCTTTGCCATGTTCTTCTCTTGCGACATATAATTTTTTTGGTAAAGTACTTCAAAAGTTTTACATTTTAATGACATATAATTTGTTCTAACAAAATACTACTTCCAGTAGTTCATTAATTTGGGAGACTAAGGAAACTAAATAAATTACTTTAATGTATTTATATTTTCCATTTTTTCAAACTAATTTGCTCGATTTATGAACTCATACATAATTAAATGATTTATTTAGCTTTTCAATCTCCCCAAATAATTTGATTTTGTCTTATATCAAGGACCGAAAACATTGCAGAAGCGGATACAAGCGTTTTTTTTCTTTTAAAATTAAAATCTTGATAAAAAATTTGAGACTGACATTGTAATACCCTGGATTTTTAATAATAATAATAATAATAATAATAATAATAATGATAATGATAATGATAATATAGTAATAATGAAGATTTAGAATTTAATAATGTTTGTATTATTTTATAATTTATTAATTGGCAATAATTATAATAACAATAGAAATTTAGAATTTAATGGTATTGTTAATTTATTAATTGGAAATAGTTAAAGAGCCCAGCCCATAACCCTAAATTTTAATTATAAATTTAGTCTAGCCGTCTAAACCTAACAACGCTCGATATTTTTCTTCTCTGCTTCCTTTTCTTCTCAAATCCTCCTACCGGACTCTCATCAAATTATTTTCTAGGAGGCTAACAAAAGCGGAGACCAGGTAATTCTAATCCCCATGAGGTTTAGGTTAGATTTATGTAAATTTTGATAGGAAATCCTAATCCCTAGAACAATAGGAATCCGTTGCTACAGAGCATGATTCTTTTAAATCCACAAAATTGTCGTCTCATTCTTTCTTGTGATTTTCATTCAGTACATAAATCTTATGTTTGTCTTCCTCTATGAGAAAGATGTTTTCATCTTAGGATATAATTCTGGTTGATCTTCACTAGCCATAAGTATTGATTATGTGCGTTTTGGCCTTGAGTGTTTTAGGCTTTGGCAATTGAATATACATAGATTGCTTTTTCTCGCTTTGCGTGATAATTTCTTTTTTTTTTTTGCAAAAGTCACATACCCTTTAACATAAGATCCCCATACGTTTTAGATTTTGGTATTTGGGACTTTGGTAATCGAATGATATATATTTCTTTTGGAGTAGCTTTTTGCAAAGTCACTTTGTGCGTCTAACCACATCTTTCAATTGTGCGTGTAGCTTGCGGTACCAATTCCTCTTTTAGTTTTTTTTTTAAAAAATGTTTATTGTGTGCTGATTTTTTTTATATTATTAAAAGCATGTGGTTAGCTATTTTTGGGAGTAGTGGAGTCATTTCAATTTACCTTACTGAGTCTGTTGGGCAGTGATATTAGTAATTCTAGATATTAGCTATGATCCTAGATTTTAGCTAGAATAAATAGAAATATAAAATGTAATTAAAATGTTAAATATATTGTACCGTAATAAACTATAATAGGAATATATTGATTTTATTATTATTAATTAGATTATGTAATATAATCGATTTCTATTAATATCTCATATTATATATCTTTTTTTATTATATTATTTATATTAAAAAATCTTATTATATATTCTATTTATTATATAGAATATATATTGAATATATTGATTTTATTATTATTAATTAGATTATATAATATAATTGATTTCTATTTATAGTAATTATATTAATATTTTATATTATATATCTTTTTTTATTATATTATTTATATTAGAAAATCTTATTATATATTCTATTTATTATATAGAATATATATCGAATATATTGATTTTATTATTATTAATTAGATTATATAATATAATTGATTTCTATTTATAGTAATTATATTAATATTTCATATTATATATCCTTTTTATTATATTATTTATATTAGAAAATCTTATTATATATTCTATTTATTATATAGAATATATATCTATTTATTTTATATTTTACATATTTTGATCACATACCATGTGAAGCGATTCATTATTTATCAATAAAGGAAGCACAATAATTTTAATATTTATGCTAGTTGTGTCTGATGCTATATTAATTAATATTCTTTCATTCTTTAGATAATATCCGTTGCATAATGAAATAGGACATGCTTAGATTTGATATCAAGATATCCTCGTATCCTACATTTAATTAAATGATAGAAAAGTATATAAAAAAGATAATTAAATAATAGAAATAATTTAGGAATTTTATTATGTGTGTGTTTTAAATAATTAGACTTTACTCAGATAGGTATTTGAGTTATAATATGTGTTGGCTCTTGTATCGAATACTTGAATTATTATACTCTTGAATAATTTGGAAAGTCATGATGCCCTTGAGTAATTGATATATTCAATGAAGAAATTGATAATTGTGACAAGATTAAATTTCCTGATTGTGTATGATTGTAATGAATTAATAGTGGGAGGATAGCTTGGGATGGTACCTCCCAAGTGATGAACACAACTTTTGGGCTTTATGCCACTGTTGTGAAAATGATAGTATCCGTTCTTCCCAAAGTGGTGTCTGGCAGGGTTTCCCAAGATACTAGTAGTAACTTTGGAAAGAGGTGTGCACACTAGGAAGATATGTTTATGACCAATTAATGATTGTGACTGGCAGGGTTTCCCGGGTCACAGGGTAAACTGGCAGGGTTTCCCGGGTTTATCATGGTTCTCTTCCCACTAAATAGACTGGCAGGGTTTCCCGGGTTTATCATGGTTCTCTTCCCACTAAATAGACTAGCAGGGTTTCCTGGGTCTATATGAAATTAATGAAGATACTGAACAATATTTGATCCAGTGTGAATATATGTACGTGTATGTATACATGATGATTATTGGAATTAATAGTTGATTCAATCGCCATGTGATTGTATATTTGATTTGACTAATATATTTGAGCTATATAAATTGCATTTTATTAGAATTACCAGCAATTACTGATGTGTGTGTTCATGGGCTGTGATGATCCTTCGGGGAGCAGAATTTCAGTAAAACAGGTGCCAAGAGTTGGGGCTAGCAGTGAGGAGAGAGAAAGATCATCATTCTAGCTAGTTTATTTTATTTTATTTGTTTTGAATAAAACACATATGTATAAGTTTTGATTTATGTTAAGGTAATAAGTAGCCTTGCATTTGTCCCAGTACAAGTGCGGCGGTAACACTTCCCCAAGTTGTTTATTTCGAAATTCAATAATTTTATTAGAATTTTATGTTATGAAAATTGTTAGAAATCAGGGGTGTTACAGACATGAATAAAAAAAGGTGCGAACGTGCGGTGAATGCCAAATAGGCATGTCATCTTTACAAATTTGGTAAACAAACATTGACCATTAGGGTTAATTAATGGAGGGATAAAATCGCTCCGTTTTTAAACTTACAAGGCACATGTGCCCTTCAAAAACTTCCAGGTGCTCAATACCAATGTGTAAAAACTTTCGAAGCATTTAAAAAAACTTTCAAAGCATTTAAGCCCTATAACCCTATTAAAATCCCTCCCAACCCCTCAATTAAAATTCCTCCCTTCCTGTCTCATCTGTTAAGCCAAATAGGCCCTAATAGTAGGAAAGCATCACATCAATGGTTATTATAAATACACGCACAATACTTTTTACGAAAAAGACAAATAAAGACCTTTTAAAATGGTAAAGGGTACTTTCAATTTCAACATCTTTATGAGATGCCATGCCTTCTTGAAATTGAAATCGAATGACAAAATGCCCTCACACTTCTTTCAACCTCCCCATCTCGTTCATTCAGTTTTCTGGCATTTCATCCTTGTGAGAATTTTAACATTTCACACAACGCTGATGATGAAAACGAAGTCTGGAAGGCTCTGATCATAGCAAATGACGTGTATTTCATTAAAGATAAGAGAATCTATAATGCTCTAGATTTTTATTAATAAAAATGACCTTTTTTTAAAAAAAATAGTTTTGGTGGGCCAAATACTCCTAGTTCTAATTGCCTTAGAAATTTTCAGCTTGTGCACTAAGAAATAGGTTTTAGGTAATAATTCTGTTACTTGTCAACCAAGTCACATTAAATTCACATCATGATTGATTAATTGAATTTAATATATCCTATCACATTAAATTTACACCATGATTGATTGATTGAATTTAATATACCCTATTAATGAGTTAGTAATAGTAAAAGAGCCCAAAGCTAAACTCTAATTTTAAATTATAAATAGAGGTTTAGCCTAACCCTGAATATTCATCTTCTCTTCTACTATATCTTCTATTCTTTCTCTATTCTTCTAAGAGGCTAGCAAAACAGAGACTAGGTAATCCTAATCCCTAGAACAACCTTGCGTCTCGTGTTTATTCTTTTTCTCTATATCCTATTTTGCTCATCCTAATTCTCATGAGTCTTGGGTTAGTTTTATATAAGTTTTGATAGGGTTGTTATATATGAAATATATTATATGTAATCCTAATCCCCAGAACAATATGAGTTAATTGTTGCATGTCGATTCGATCTTTGTAAAAAACCCTTAAATGTGTCGCTGCATCTGTATATGTATATATATGTTTTCTTTTTCGGTTAGCGTGAATTACTTTATGAAAACAAAACGTCTCACCTCCTTGTATACATATATTTCTCCTTCTTGATTTGCATTTAACTTTTTTTAAAAAAAAAAACCCTTTGTTATTGAATATACATGTACACTTTGGGTGCCTTGGTTTTCGTGATTGAAACTTATATATATCTTTCATTAATATATATAATACCTATACATCTTTTGCCTTAAGTGCTTCAGCTTTTGTATGTATGGCTTTTGTATGTGTATGTGTGTCTGTCCTTTTTAATTTGTCCAATCTGCACCTATATTAAAATATATACATATTCTCTTTTAAATGGTTTTGCCTAGGTTTTCATAATGGAAATAGCAATATATATATATATATATATATATATATATATATATATATATATATATATATATATATATATATATATATATTCAGTTTGATTCCGTAAATTTGAGAAATCCACTTTGTGTGTGATTGAAATAATTTGATTGTAGGAGGATATCTTTGGGATGGTACCTCCTAAAGTGATAACACAACCTTTGGGCTTTATGCCTCCGATATATTATTTGATGTGAACTGATTATATCCGTTCTTCTCAAAGTGGTGTTTGGCAGGGTCTCCCGGGACACTAATAGCAACTTTGAGAAGAGGTGTGCACATTAGGACGAAATGTTTTATGGATTGTGACTGGCAAGATCTCTCAGGTCACAGGGTAGACTGGCAGGGTCTCTCGGGTCTACCATGGTTTTCTTTCCACTAAACTAAATAGATTGGCAAGGTTTCCCAGGTCTAAATAAATTTAAAAAGATGATGAATAATATTTGTTCCGATGTGAATACATAGATATAATGAGCATTAAAGTTGATATTTTAGATTATATATATGTATATGATCTTATTATTATTATTATTATTATTATTATTTGTTTTCTATATTATTTTTGTTTATTCGGATTACTAGCTTTGCTGATGTTTGTGTTCTGAGCTGTGATGATCCTTCGGGGGAGTAGAATTTCAGTGAAACAGGTTTCAAAGTTGGGGCTAGCAGTGAGAAGCGAGGAAATAATCGGCTAATTCTAGCTAGTTTTATTTTACTTTATTCTTTGAATAAAACATTTTTATTTAAGTTTGGATTTACCTTAATGTAATAAGGTAGCCTTGCATTTGTCCCAGTACAAGTGCGGCGATAACACTTCCCAAATTTGATTATTTTGAGTTTCAGTAATTATTTATATAAAAAAAAATCATTGTAATTTTATGTTATGATAATTGTTAGAAAATTTGGGATGTTACAGAACCCCTCTCCTTGAAAAGAGAAAACCCAATGACAACCACAAATTCGCTGCCAAGCCAGATGAAAATCGTAGCCCTGCCGAACTCAAGCTTAAAGCAAGAAGGCGTTGTTAGAATTTCGATGCAAATTTGAAGATTCCATTCGTGGGAACTGCTTGTTAGGCAAATCAAACTAAAAACTCTCGCCTGGAGAAAAAGCTTTAGCTTGCAGAACAAATGAGAGAAATTTCCCTCTGGGGTATTCCATTGTTTACCAATAAGGCTCATGAGGGTACTAATTCAGTTTTTGTCAAAGTTCTTGAAGACCAAAGATTTCTGTGTGTCTGATGCCTTTGAGATGCTACAAATTCACCACTTTTCCCTTTCAGATGATAGTAAAACAATTTCATACTATCCAGTGTTTAGTTAAGGAAATTTTAACAACTTTTGTATATCAAATAAAAAATTTGCATTATCAGACCATTAACAAATTTAGTTAAGGAATTCACCACTTTTCATTAGGTTTTAACAATTTTCGTTTACTAAGTAAAAAATCTATATTATCATGCCATTGACAAGTTTAATTAGTTACAATCGCTGATTTGATCTTTGTTATTTTTAGGGTTAAAGTACAAAATGTGTAACATCTCAAATTTTGTGATTTGGAATTTGAATATTATAAGGGAAATTTAATTGTGAAAATTTCCCTAAAATAATTATGGAATTAAATGTTACAATTAATTGCAAATAAAAGTCTTGAGGAGATTTAAGTGAGATAATTGTATTGGGTCCCACAACCACCCCAATACATATTTTCCTTATTTTATCTTGACTGACCAATGCTCCCTAAATTGGTTTTTTTTTCCTTAATCTCCATTAGCCAACACGTGATTACTTAAAGAAGAACAATTTAGATTTATCCATTATTTATTCATTCATTAAGCCCATATTTTCTTTTTCCATTTCCCCCTCATCAGCCCAACACGTGAAAAGTCATATTCCTTCTATTTATCATCCATTCAGCCAATAACCCAAACCCAACATCTTTTATTTGAATAATATCAGCTGCACACGCAAACAATAGATCACAGCGCCATATCTCCTCATGTCACAACAGCACAACTCCATGCTTCACAACAGCACAACTCCATGATTCTCGAGCAACACAGCCCCTCCACCATGCCTCTTGAGCCCAGTGCACTCCCCATTTCCTCATTATAAGCAACGGCACCCCCATAGAACAAAGAAAGAAAATAAGGGGTGAAAAAACGTAGAGAGGGAGCTAGGGACGATAGTTGTAGCCTTGTAGGGAGAGCAAGGCGGAGAAAACGAAGGAGCTCATTGTGCAAGCTTGAGGAATCAACAAAGGTGAGTTCTTTAAGCCTTTTCCTTTTTATTCTCAGGGTTTTAGTCAGCTGGGTATCTGTCTGCTTAGAAGGAAAGCGAAGGAAAACAAAATGTGCTCTGTTATTTGGTTGAAAAACAAAGTGTTTTTCGCTGGTCAGTTTCACAGGCAAACGTTCGAGTTTTTACTTGAAATTTTGGCAGAAAATAATAGACATACTAATGTTTAAAACGAGCCAAAGAACACGCAAAATGGACGTGTAGAATGAAAGGAATAATTTTCCAAAGTTTAGCCAAAAACCTGAAAAGTTGCTGTCATGTGTTTAAATATACATGTAATGCGCATGGAAAGGGAAGAAAATCTGCTGTTATATATATAACTGCACGAAACCTTGCTGAATTATATTTGTAGCTGCATATGAAAATAACAGGAAATTGCTGTCAAACGTGGCTGTCACATATAGAGGCTTTGGAAACTAATATGAACTTAAATGACATTTTTTTAGAACCAAAGTGTTATATATATATCGCTACTCATATATGAAACAGAGCAAGGAAATACCCGACTTTGCTAATATACATCTCTACTTGTGGAAAATAATAAAAAGTAACGTAATGTTGCTATATGAATAGATATATAATATATAAAAGCATGGAGTGTGTGTGTGTGTGTATAATTGACTACATGCAATGTCGCTGAGTATAAAGAACCAAAGCTTTGAGATATATGCATATTGCTGATATACCTGTATATAAATAAACCTGTTGTACATTTGGGAAAAATAGAAGAAAAACTTGTTAAATGGTATATGATGTTTTACACATATTAAAATAAGAGAGAACTTCACTGTGTTGCGTGGTTAATATATATAAGTTATGGTTGCATGTGGGAAACACTTTCTGATTGAAAGCATACAAATATATATGTATGACGCTAGTTGGACCTCGTTGTTGTTTTATATATATATATATATATATATATATATATATATATATATTGGAAACAAAAAGAGAGAATTGCTGTACATGTAAATGCATTTTGGACTCATAGATATATATAAATATACACGTATGACGTTGGATAAATGTAAAAAGAGTGAAAGTTGGAAACAATGGTGGAGAAATAATAAAAATAAATAGAAATAATAAAAATAAATAAATAAATAGTAATTATTATTATTATTATTATTAGTAAAAAGAGAATAAATAATAAAGGGAATTAGTAATTAATAATAAATAGAAAATGGAGTCATTAAATAATAATTAATAATTACAATTGTCTCCCTAATTTTTTTTAAAATGCCGTTATAATCTGCCCACTTCAAGCATTTCAAATTTATTATTAAAATTTGTATGTTTTTAATTTTATGAAATTATAAGTTATAATTTTGAATATGTAGAGTTTTAAAGAGTTATTAATAATTAGTAAATTGGTTGTGGTAGATTGATTTTTGGCGTGTGTTTGAACTCTTGGATTAAGGGCAGTGTGATAATAGTTAGATTTGGTGAGAGGTAACCACTTTCCACTTGTTATGTGTATTAGTATGTTATTTGTGAATTGTGAGTATCATTATGAATATCTTAATAGAAATTGCCTTGCGGAACCTTATGATTTGAATTGTAAATATTTATTTATGTATAAGAATTGAGAATTGAGATATTATGACATATATATAAGAATGATTTTTATTACATGATATGAATGTGAAAATCTTGGAAAAACTCCTGTTGAGTTATTTATTATGATAGTTATAGAAAGGGTTGAATTGGGAAGAAATGGCTGGAGTAGTTATTCCACCACATACATGGTGAGACCTCCATTGGTGCACGATGGTTGGCTTTCTATTGCCCCACCTGTTCAATGAGGGACTGTCCCACTAGTTTAATGAGGGCTTACGACACCCCACCAGTTTAATGAGGGGAAAAGACCCATGGTCTGGGACACGTGCTCTGAGGATTTTGGTCGGTCCTCATCACATGACCATATCGTAGTCCCTTATGTGGAATTTTGCCAGTAGCCTGTACATCTAACTTAATCCAAGCTTTTGAGTAACCAATAACATGAATGTAACTTAGTCCATAGATTTGGTCGGAGGAAATAAGGCGGTTCGGTTGGATAGATGGGAGGTATCTTGGGAATTGTGTTAATGAAAAATTGTACTCCCTCCGGTCCTAATTATAGGAGCAAATTACCAGAATTTGGAGAGATTAAGGAAGAAAGTTAAATTAGTTAATTATATGTATTTTCTAAAATACCCTTACCTAAAATTTAAAATAACATTAAGGAAACACTCAATCAATTGTTAGCCCTGTTAGCCCCGCGCATGTCCATACTATTCAGCTCTAGGGAGATAGCCGAATTGGTGGAAGTGGTTCTTGAGCTTCGATATACCGTTGATTTGGCTGCCTCTCTCTGCATGTAGCAATCTAGAGAAATTGTGTCACGTAGCGTTATGACTGTGATCTTCGGCGGTTATTACTGTGCCCCGTTGATTTAAAAATATTTTTAAAGGAACATTAAAATTATTTTATTTAAAAATAAAAAATAAAGTAGAATCTTTCACTTGATAAAATATAAGCGTGTTGTAAATTAATTATTATGGAAGAAGTATTAGTAGAATTGATATGGGAAAAATATAAATATTTTTAAAGGAATACTAAAATTATTTTATTTAAAAATAAAAAATAAAGTAGAATCTCTCACTTGATAAAATATAAGCATGCTGTAAATTAATTATTTTGGAAGAAGTATTAGTAGGGGTGATATGGGAAAAATATGACAAAAATTGCTCAAAATTATTTTATATTAAAAAAGCATAAATTAGGTGTATATGACATTAATGAGTTGCAAACATTATTTACTTTATAAAATATATAGGTGTATTATTAAATTATTATTGTCTTTAATTATTATTTAGAAAGTATAAATAGGGGTATTATAGAAAAAAAATGACAAAAGTTAAAACTTGTTTTTATAATTAGGATCAAACCCAACTTTAAAGTTTGCTCCTATAATTAGGACCGAGGGAGTAATACCTAATTTATTATACATAATTTATGACATGAAAATTTGTGACGTGGATATTGGTGAATAATATTTTTAATATTTTGTTATCAGCAACGATTTAGTCAGAAAAACAGGGGGAGAGAGGTTTGGGGAGCAATTTAGTCTATTAGGGTTCCATTAAACCGCCGTTGGGGGTTTTTAAAAGACCCATTTGCCAACATTTAGTCGACTAACCCAAGTGAGTTAGCCGACTAAATATATTTAGTCGACTAACCCACTTGGGTTAGTCGACTAAATGTTTGGGACATTCAAAAAATAAAAAGTTCCCCGATTTTTAGTCGACTAAACCTTTAAACCAAGGTTTAGTCGACTAAGTATGGCACATTGGGAAATATTTTGAAAAGAGTGGCGAAATGGTAATTAATTATTTAAAAAGTGGCAAATAGAGAAAAAAAAAAGCCTTGAGTCAACCTCTTTGGTGAACAAACAGAGCACAGACTCTACACATACCAGCTACGACAGAAACAGAGCACGTACTCTGCACAGACCAGTGATGACAAAAACGAAGCACGGACAAGACACAGACCAGAGACAACAGAAACAAAGCATGAACCAGACAAATAGAGCAGGGACGAGTAGGAACAAGATGAAGACAACAGGATTTTTATGATGAACACTTTCTAAACGGGTCAGGGAAGAGAGATACTAGAAGGTATTATCAACTTCGATCGTGATCTCCATCAATATCATCTCTGCCTTCGATCATTGTCGGTCTTTGCCCTTTCTCGCCTCACTGAACCAGTTGAGCTGTCGAATAGGTTTCTAGCACTGTCCATACACTGTTATCGACACTGATTAAAGGGGTTCAAGTATTTTCGAAATAATAGAACAAGATCTGGGCGTTTTAGTCTAATGACACATCAATTTTTATCACTCTCTCCGAATCCATCCGATTTGAGGGAGGCTTTTTGAGAGGAGAATGGGGAAATTTTCAAAAATTTTCCTCTCCCCCCAAATAATACCATCAGCCAAACATGGGAAGAGGCCAAAATCCCTCTCATTTGCCTCTCCCCCACTTAGACCAAACAAAATGGGCCTGCTGATTACTAGGTGGGCCCAAAAAATATTAACCAAGACATTCATGAGGAGGCTGCACCATGTGCCCCAGAAGACTATCTTCCCCCGGACTTGGGCTCATACGGCCCAAAACCCCTTCTAGCTCAATTGGGAATTATTGTACTCTTAAAATAGGCCCCAACCACTTAGGACAGCAGTGTAGTGGTATTGCTGGTGGTATTGAGATGCCTTATATCTCCCCTCAGATCCCGTGTTCGAATCCCCCCTCCCCTCGCCTTATATCAAAAAAAAAAAAAGGCCCAATATTCATTCATAAACCATTTGCTTTTTTTTTTTTTTTTGTCAACAAAACCCTTTACTGGTAATTGTAAACACTTATACATTTTTCTGGCAAAAAAGTAAACACTTCTAAAGGGCAGTTTTAAATAAAACGCGAAAAGTCGAAGGCGCAGTTTTAAATAGAGGAGGGAAACGCGAAAAGTCGAAGGCAGAGAAGGCAGAGACGTGGCGAGCTTATCTCTAATCATCCTTATCGTTACATCCTTATCTCCGTCTCTCTCTCTCTCTCTTTTTTTTTCCACTTTATTTTATTTTTCCTCATCCACTTTATAGTTGTTTACTCCACCCAAAATTTTTTACCATTTTTTTTCTTTTTCTTTTTTGCTCTAAACTCGTTCCTTTTTTTTTTTTTGACTTTTTCTCGAATCCCAAACTTTTTTTTTTTTTATACAAGATGATAGGGGGAGGGGATCGAACCTAGACCTAAGGGAGGAAATGAATCTCAAACTTGAAACAATGAAAGATTCCTAAATGGCGGCTGCTCAAGTTGGGTTGCAAATTATTTTTCAAAAGAATTATACCGTATGTGTATTACTTGCGCACGCAACCCCTTGAGACTGGAAAATGCTTGACTTTTTTGTTTTTTGGACCTGACAAAATGCTTGACATGGAATCTCGATTATTTGTGTGCTATTTATAAGTTTATTTTTATTAAATCTCATATATTAAGGAAATTTAGTTGACACAATAAATATAGAGGTAAATTTTTAATTTTACTCTTATTTATGATTGAGTATTTTTTAACTGTTTTTTCTCTCTTTATCTTCATAGATATAGTTAATATGAGTAAAATTATCACAATCTCATTTATTACATGAAACTAGATTTATATATAGGACTATTTTTTTTAATCAAAATAGACTTATAAATAGGATCGGAGTAGTATACTATATATTTCCTCTGGTCCTTATTATAAGGCCTCTAACTAACAAGTTTATTTCGTCCTTTTTTAAGGCACTTGTTTGTTTCCAATGAACATTAATTATTCTTTTCCATGTAGGCCTATAATAAATAAGGGTAGCGGGTGAGAGTAATAATTAATATGATATTAGAATTTAGTGCAATTAGTAGGTGTAATATTAAGTTACTTATAGGTTAATTTTATTGACTTTTAACTGTTTTTATTAGTTTGTAAGAATTGTTAGTTGGCATTTTATAATAAGGAAAGATGAGTATCATTCAAAAGAAATAAAAGTAATAAAATAACATCTTACCAAAAAAAAATAAAAAATAAATAAAAATAGAGAGAAGTCAAGAGGACAACCATGCAATGATAGAGAGAGTTTACCTACGATCCAAGTCCAGGTCTTTCTTAATCTCTTGGTTATGGTATCTTCCATCAGATCTATATCAACTTATCTATCAAGTATTAGTTGTTTGAGCAATAATCAGAAGCATCACGGTAAAGAAGAGAGAAGTACTGAGAAAATGAGTCTTGAAGTTGAAGTAGTCTCTAAAGAAAAGGTGAAACCATCGTCTCCTACACCTCAACATCTTCGTCATTATCATCTCTCCTTCCTCGATCAGCTCAGTCTACAAATCAACAATTCCATGGTCTACTTCTTCGATGCTGGTGATGTCACAAACAAATTCAACATCAACGAAGCTTCCGATCTTCTCAAGAAATCATTATCTCAAGTCTTAACTCACTATTACCCACTAGCCGGAAGACTCATAGTCAAGAACTTACTTCTAGACTGCAACGACGAAGGTGTCCCTTTTGTGGAAACCAGAGTCAGGTGCCACCTCGGCCACGTCATCGACAACCCGTCTCCGACAGACGTTAGCCAACTGCTTCCTTATGAGATGGATGAAATCGTTGACAACGTGCTAGGTGTCCAATTCAACGTCTTCGATTGCGGCGGAGTAGCCATCGGAGTATGCCTCTCCCACAAGGTCGGCGATGCGCTGTCTTATTTTGAATTCATCAACAGCTGGGCAGCCGTTACACGAGGCGAACCGGAACCAATCAGAACCCACTTCCAATCTTCATCACTCTTCCCGCAAAAAGATATGTCGGGATACGACCCCAATTCATTCATCGGGCTGCACAAAGTCATGGGCAAGAGGTTCCTATTTGAAGCATCGGCAATAGAATCTTTGAAAACAAAATATTCCAAAATGATAGAGAACGTCCAAGAGAGCCAAAAACCTCCTTCAAGGGTAGAAGTGTTATCAGCTTTCATATTGAACCGGTTTATTGCAGCCACCAGAGCAGAAGGTCACAGTAAGATTCACTTGAGATACGCAGTGAATCTACGCCCAAGAATGGATCCTCCACTGCCAGTATTTGCGTTTGGCAACTATTATTTGTCTATAGAATCTTTTCCAACGTTAAACGAGAAAGGAGAGTGTAACAATCTTGGAAGACACCTAAGAGAAGAGGTAAACAAAGTCGACAACGATCTTCTTGTGAAGCTTCGAGAAAGCAAAGAGTGGAACCCTAACAGAGAAGAGATAGATGGAGGTATTGAGAACAGTGAGAATGAGATGGAGGCGTTTATTTTCGCTTCACTGTGTAGGTTTCCGATGTATGGGGTTGATTTTGGATGGGGTAATCCGACGTGGGCAGGACCACCTACGTGGAAATTCAAGAATTTTGTTACTTTTATAGACACAAAATCTGGTGGTGGCATTGAAGTTTACGTCAACTTTACGGAGGATGACATGGTTAAATTTGAACGTGACGAGGAGCTTCTTGCTCATGTTTCTACCAAGGGTGTCAAATAATTTTATCCTAATTCAATTCGGATGTTTTTTTTTTTTTTTTGCTTCTTCTTTTATCATTCATGACCGTTTTCTTGTCAATTGTCCACCGTCGTCTGTCGTCTGTCAGTGACAGCTCATCCATCACTTGACGGAAAGTTATGGTTTGTTGTATAATTATATTAAATAAATAAAATTTGGTGAAGTTTTAGTTTTATCCTTTTCAAAAGTGTTTAAAATATTGTTCAACAGTGTGATTTTTACTGGTGCAACTTGTTGATTAGCCTCCAGGTCAGATGTCACGCTAGCGCTTGCGTTATTATCTCTGCAAAGACGCTTTCTAACTCCACATGGGAAAATAACCCACCCCCACCCAAAAAAACAAATCCACAGGGGAACGAGGGTAGCGGTCCTGGACTTGACTTTGGTCCGCTGTGCCAAAACGTCCGTTATCCTCTTTTGGACCAATACGAGGGTATTTTGGGATTTAGCTTTTCTCCTAAGCCTCTTATCATCATTTTCCCTTCTTTTCTTTTTTCTATCATTAGATTAAGATCTCGACGGCTTAGATTTACCATCCTTTTTTACCATACTTTTCCCTTATAATAATATTTTTATCGTATGATAAATGTTAACCGTTGAGATCTTAATCCTACGGTAAAAAAGGAAAAGAAGGGTTAAAGAAGGTAAGCGGTATAGGAGGAAAGCCAAATCCGTTATTTTGGCACAAAGGAGGGCAGATGTACCTTTTTTTTTGTTTTAAAAAAAAGGTATTTTATAATACTAATTGACATTAAAAAGATATTTTTGGATATTAATGATACTAAAAAATACTTCATGATCTTGTATATTTTTAGTACTAGTCAGTACCGTAAAATATTTTTTCAAGATCATAAAGTCTTTTTTAATACCAGTCAATATTCTGAAATATATTTTTAGTATCATTCACTACCTTGAAATATTGTTTCTAAATCCTAACATAGTTTTTCAAGAAGTCTTTTTTTTTAATATCAGTCAGTATCCTGAAGTATCTTTTGGTACCAGTTAGTACCCTGAAATATTTTTCAAGATCCTAAAATGACTTTTTAAGATCATGAAGTTTTTTTAGTACCATTTAGTATCCTCAAACATTTAGTACCATTCAGTATTCTGAAATATTTTTTCAAGATTATAAAATAAATTTTAAAGATCATGAAGTATTTTTTCAGTATTATTTAGTATTTATTCCTAAGTTTAGTATCAATCGGAACCTTAATATATATATATATATATATATATATATATATTAAAAAAAGCACAGCTACCCTCCGCCGTATTGGCGCAAAGGATGGTAGCGGACGTTTTGGTGCTGTGAACCAAAGCCAAATCCGGCATGTCGTTGGTGTTTTTGATCTGTTTGGTATTGCGTTGGGGTCCAAAAGCCCCCCAAAAAAAAAATAAATCCAACGGGGAAAGAGAGGAGGCAAAGTGACTTACTGACTTGCATCTGCCGCAATCTCAAACAAGAGGCTAAGTTTAATGTGCTTTTAAACTGTTGAACGTGGCTTTTTCTCCCACCAACACTTTCTCATACCAAAGCTCGTTTGGTATGGGGAAGATATGAGGAGGGAAAATAATAGAAGGGAAGATGTTTAGAGATGAGAGAAGATGGGTTGTTTAGTATGAAGAAAATGAATGTGTGACGGTTGGTAAAGAATCAAGAAATATAAAATTTATCCTCAATTAATTTAAAATAAAAAGGACAATATTTTTTTTCTAAAATATATTTTAATATACTCTTATCAAATTCAAATTTGTGTAAAATATTCTCCTTCCAAGTTCGAATTTGTTTAAAATATTTTTCCACCAAGTTTGAACTTGTCTAAAATATTCTCCTGTCAAGTTCGAATTTATTGCATAAATTTGAATTTAATCATATTTTCTTGCATTATAGAAAAAAATATATTTTATGAAGGATAAATATGTCCGAAATCGTCACTGTTCATATAGGAACTTAAATTCCCACTAATTTTGATGAGATCTTATTTCCTATCTTTAAAAGAAGATTGGTGAGCCCAGGGTAGGCATGAGAGAATTTGAATTCTTAGGATGATTTGGACATAAAAAGTGTACCAAAAAAGGGAGCTTACTCATCTTCTCTTTCCTTCTCACATATTACACGTACCAAACAGGCCCTAAATCTGTCAGCACTCAACAATGCTCCTTTTTCACTTTTGTTCCTTTAATCAAATTAAAAAAATGTAGAAAGATACCATTTGGATTATAAAACTCCAAAAATGTTAACTAAATTAGTAAAATGATAAATATGTAATTTAGTTAGAATATGAGATTTTGAAGTTTAGGCGTTAACAATTGAAGTATAAATAATGACAAATTAAAAATAACAATTAGCCACTTAAGTATACATAACGAGAACTTGAGCAACTCAAGTTCTCAATTAAAGATGTTTTCCCATTATTTTCCCTAAAAAAAAAAACTAGTCATGTCCGCTTAAAAAAAGTCCAGCGACCTATGCCTATATCCTTTTAATCTTCGGAGTATAATTTTTTTTTTTTTGACAACCTATTTTCAATTAGACCTAATGTTATATAAATTTAGGGAAGTAATAATATGCACCAAATATTTTATATCAAAATTACTCTAACAAGTCGTAATATTTATAGTTCATGGTTAAAATGACTACTTTTTAAAATTTCATGTGACGTACAGATCCAAGTTAATTATACCATGTCGGCCATCACACACACAAATCCAATGTCTAATAATCTTAATTATAATCACTACTCCCTCTTCCCCCTTTTAGCTTGAAAATCCCGTTACATGATTTAAAAAATAAGTTAATGTAATAAATATATATATATATATATATATATATATATATATATATATATATAAAATAGACTCTTTTTTCCCCCTAAATATGTCCTTATTTATATAAGGGGATAAGTAAGATTGAGAAATAGAAGAATAATGAGGGGAAATGAAAAATGATGTAGTAGGGGAAAAATGAAGAGATAGACTATGATTAATTAAGGACAAAAATGATAAAAATATATTAAAAGTTGGAAAATATTTAATTCAGCAATTAATTTTCCGTTATTTCTATTTATGTCCCACATTATTGCCGGTTTTATAACCGCCCATTAATACTGTAACGGCCCAATTAATGCACAGTTAATACGCAATAAATGCGTATTCAAATTGTTTCCTTTTGTGACTCTGTGATGGCTGGAGTGAAAACGCGCGCTGAAACTCTGTCTGGTCCCTTGAACCTACTCTGACCTTTGAGAAGCACACCATCTACAGATTCAGAGAGAAGGGTCAGAAGGAAAAGACTTCGTGATCATTCCTGGTTGCTGGCGAGGATTGTTTGTGACTGGAGATTTGCAGTACGTCCTTACCAGCTTCTGAGACAAATCAATGGCGGGAGGTATTTGTAATCTTTACTGTTTTTCCGCTTTGATCTTATGCTGATTCGGTTGTTTAGCATGTAAGATCGCCTAAATTTCTAACATTTGGTATCAGAGCAGTTGTTATGCCTCTGCCTTGATTTTTCACCGATAAAATTTTGTTCATTTATCGGTTATATTTTTTTAAAATTTTTTTTTGATGCATATATGGATTTTCTCTGGATGATTTTAATTTCTTTATTCATCGATGGGTTTTTCATGAGTGTAATCCATGATATTTTGTATCATTGAGATCTTTCAAACTCATTCATATATGCAATTTTGATAACCCTTAATCGATGAAATTATTTTTCCAGAGAGATTACATTCCAATTATACGGTTGAATCATTGATCAATTTTATTTGTGCCTTGAGTATGATTTGGGATCAGGAGGATTGAGAATTTTAGTTTGTCTCATTTGTTTGTGCCTCTGATCCATTTCAATTTGAGATTGATTGTTCTTGATATGGGTTTTATAGTTTTAATGCTTTCAAACTGGAGATAGGAATCAAAATATTGTTTTGATGAGAACGTCGTTTTAATGCTTTCGAATCTGGCAAAACACGTGAATGAAATCATTTCAAAAATAGTCTTCCTCAAATCGCATGTGGCTGTAAAACGCAATTTCAATTAAGAAATCAAACTAACAATCTGCCATTGATCCTGGATGAGATTGAAATCAACCTAAGAGTCCTTTTGGATCTGTAAAAAAAAAATGCGATTTCAATTTAGATTTCGAAACACAGATTGTTAGTTTTGATTTGATGAGATCTTTGAATATTGTGCTGGAGTTCATTTTTGGAATGATTACCGCCAGAAGAAAAATGATGTTGCTGTTGATCCTTCACTGGAAACAAAACTCAGATTTGATTTTCATTTTAAATTCTTGTTTGGGTTTTGGATTTGCGTTGTTTGTTGGATTGAGTCAAGATTTGGCTCATAATCGTTTTCCCATCGTTTTTTTTTGTTGAAACCACCGTCAAAACCGTCGGATTTGAGCCCTAAAACAGCCGGAAACCGTCACCAGAAAAACGCGGGTCGCGGCAACAGTTTCCGGGTTGAAACAGGGTCACGGGTCGGGTAGGGTTTGCAAAACGGGCGAAGAAGAAGACCTGAAACGGCGTCGTTTGATTCTTTAAGTGAAACGCTGTGTTTCATCTAATGGAGCTGGGCCAGACGCGTATGGGCCGAGGGTTTTTCGTTTTGGGCTGAGTCTGTTTTGCATTTCTGGTTTCAGGAAAAAAAAAGGGGGAAAGGAGCATCAGAATTAATTAAAAACCGCAGGCGGTCTTATGTGGATTCGAACACAGGACCTCTTGGCGCGTGAGCGCCTTAAGTGCTGGCGCTCTGCCAGCTGCGCCATGTTGTCTCCAGTGTTCAATTTTCAGCGTCTATTTTATTTAAATATTTCTCTAGTGAAAATCAATTTTGAAAAACGCAAAGGTGGTCTTAGCAGGATTCAAGGCCAGGACCAGAGGGTGCGTTGGCGCCTTAATAGCTAGCGTTCTACCAGCTGAGCCATAGGCTCCTATGTGATTTTTGCTGAGCATTTATTTTATTTAAATAATTCCTTTTCAGCAAAAACCAAAAATTTTAAAGTGTTACCAAAGGGATTTGAACCCACTTCCCTTAGGTCCAAAATCTTACTTAAGGTTACTGGACCATCCAGCAAAGGTGACACTAGATGATATGTTTAAAATTTTATTTTTACATATTATGCCCTTTTTGGATTTTATTTTAAATTGGATATTCATGTGATCTTGAATTACATATTGTGTTACTTGCATGAGTTATTTATTATTCATGCAATGTTGGGTTAAATAATATGTAAAAATCCAATTTTATTTTAATATTGCTTATAGTTTCTTGCAATATTATATATTAATGTTAAGTGATACTTATATTTTTAATTAATTAGAGAGTAGCCACAGCATCTTTAATTAATTGAAAATGTAAATAGAGTTGTATGATCACATAATGACATTAGTTGTAATAAATCATATGTAGTATAATAAAATTTTATCCCACAGGAATATTTTATTATATGTTTTGTATGATTAATTAGGATAAAATGTCAAATTATATTCTTAATTTACCCATAGGTATTAAGAATAGGGAAATAATTTGATAGTTTTATTTTAATTGGATACCTTAGGCCATTTGGCCAATTGTTTGAATGTATTGAACATTTATTCTGGGTCTTTAAATCTTTTTTATTTCCTTCTTGGAAAATTATTAGACCCTATTGCAATTTTTAAACCACCTTGGCCATAATTATTTATTTTCTTGGCAACCTGTTTTATGTGAAATGTATTTTATTACATTAAATTGATTTATTTAAATTGAGAAAAGTTAATTTTGGCAACTTTCACATTTGAGAAACTTTTTGAAAAATTATTAACATTAATTTGAGTTGTTTAATTGTCTAAATATTTGGAAAAATTTACTTTAGACAATTATATATACATCTCTTTCAAATTGTTGAAACCAAATTTGAGGTGAATTATGCCAAAATTAATTCTTTAAACAATATTTGAATACATAAAACAGTGGGAGGATTTTTCTTTTAATTTGATTATTTGGTCACTTTTTGGGTCAAATTAATCAATTAATCCCTCCATTAAGATGTGCATATATTGGATTTATTTTGAATGCACAAAATAGTGGGAGAATTTGTCTAAGATGATTATTTAATTACATTTTGTTGATTAAATTAATCAATTAAATTTTCATTAATGATTTGTGCATATTTGGAATCTAAATGCACAAGATTAATTTTGGTGATTAATATTGGAAATGTTAATTTACTCAAAGTGGGAGGATTGTATTTAGTCACTTATGTTGATTAAATTAATTGGTTAAGTCCTCCATAAAGCTGTGCATATACAGATTTTAAGTGCACATTATTCATATTTGTGATGAACAAAATACATCACATTAGGGTGGAACGGAACGGCTTTATATCTTCTAAGTAGTCCACAGGTATTAGGGGATATAATTGCATTCTAGTTTTATCAATTCGAGATAAATTCATGCTATGCTATTGTCTTTGCCCACAGGTAGACTTTAGTGATACGAATTTATAATGATATGGTTAATTGGAATAGAACATCAAATTATATTCTTAATTTACCTGCAAGAATTAAGAATAAAGGAAATAATTTGATAGTTTTATCATAAAGTTATATATGGATATAATTGAATTATAACTTTAACCCACAGGCAAGTTGTATGTCAGTAGATTCATGTTTTTTAAGCATGATTTACATTGGTAAATCATGATATGATTTGTTAGTCTCAAATTTTAGTTAAGCATGTATGTTCAATACTATGCAGTCATACAACCTGCAAATCATTAATATTATTTACATGCTTAAATACAAACGAATCAACAATTTGGAAGCGACTGGTTACCATTATTCAGATTATGCTGGCTGCATTGACTTAAGAAAATCCGCTTTAGGATATATTTTATGCTAGTCAATAGAGCTGTATCATGGAATAGTAAAGAGCAATCTTTAATTGCTGCTTCCACTATGTAAGTTGAGTTTGTATCTTGTTTTGAGGCTACTTCACATGGTGTATGAATGAAGAGTTTCATTTTTTTGGGCTTAGAATTATGGATCCAATTTCTAGGCCATTGAGGTTATATTGTGACAATTCAGTTGCTGTTTTTATGGCTAAGAACAATAAAGGTGGTAATCGAATCAAGCATATCGACATTAAGTGTCTAGCCATAAAAGTACGTGTTAAAAATAAAACAGTGGTTATTGAACACATGAGCACTAAATTGATCATTGCTGATCCTTTAACTAAAGGCATGCATACATTGAAATTTCAGGATCATGCAGAAAGAATGGACTTGGTTCCCATATGTGATTTTCGTTGTAAGAACGATGTTATTTATGAAACTCTATTTGCGATATTTTCTCATTCAGTATTACGCATATATTTATTTTGAGAAATATCATTAAAGTTTGGACCTGGAATAAACGTAGGGTTTATTCATTAAGCTGCTTGGGCTTGGGAAACATGGTGCACTGTGATACATGGGAGATATTACTCGCTTTAAGAGGACCTATCGCCATGATCCGTGCATTTTGTTTTTCATTAGTATATACTGAAGTATGTGGGCCAAGTGGGAGAATGTTGGAAAATATTTAATTCAGCAATTAATTTTATGTTATTTCTATTTATGTCCCACATTATTGCCGGTTTTGTAACCGCCCATTAATACTGTAATGGCCCAATTAATGCACAGTTAATACGCAATAAATGCGTATTCAAATTGTTTCCTTTTGTGACTCTGTGATGGCTGGAGTGAAAACGCGCGCTGAAACTCTGTATGGTCCCCTGAACCTACTCCGACCTTTGAGAAGCACACCATCTGCAGATTCAGAGAGAAGGGTCAGAAGGAAAAGACTCCGTGATCATTCCTGGTTGCTGGCGAGGATTGTTTGTGATTGGAGATTTGCAGTACGTCCTTACCAGCTTCTGAGGCAAATCAATGGCGGGAGGTATTTGTAATCTTTACTGTTTTTCCGCTTTGATCTTATGCTAATTTGGTTGTTTAGCATGTAAGACCGCCTAAATTTCTAACAAAATGTTAGAAATTTAGGCGATCTTAACATGCTGAACAACCGAATAGCATAAGATCAAAGCGGAAAAACAATAGAGATCACAAATACCTCCCGCCATTGATTTGTCTCCTGAAGCAAATAGGGACGAACTTCAAGTCTCCAGACACGAACAGTCCTCGCCAGCAACCAGGAACAATCACGGAGTCTTTTCCTTCTGACCCGTCTCTCTGAAACTGTAGATGGTGTGCCACTCAATCTTTCAGAGCCGGTTCAGGGGACCAGACAGAAGTTTTACGCGTGTTTCCACTTCGGCCATCACAGAGTTACAAGAAGGGAAACAATTTGAATATGCACTTATTGCGTATTAACTGTGCATTAATTGGGCCGTTACAGTATTAATGGGTGGTTACAAAACCGGCAATAATGTGGGACATAAATAGAAATAACGGAAAATTAATTGCTGAATTAAATATTTTCCAACATTCTCCTACTTGGCCCACATACTCCTGTACATACCAATGAAAAACAAAAAGCATGGATCATGGCGATAGGTCCTCTTAAAGCGAGTAATATCTCCCATGTATCACAGTGCATCATGTTTTCCAAGCCCAAGCAACTTAATTAATAAACCCCATGTTTATTCTAGGTCCAAACTTTAATGATATTTCTCAAAATGAATATGTGCGCAATACAGAATGAGAAAATATCGCATATAGAGTTTCATAAATAATATCGTTCTTACAACGAAAATCACATAAAGGAACCAAGTCCCATTCTTTCTGCATGATCCTGAAATTTCAATGTAGGCATGCCTTTAGTTAAAGGATCAGCAATGATCAATTCAGTGCTCATGTGTTCAATAACCATTGTTTTATTTTTAACACGCACTTTTATGGCTAGACACTCAATATCGATATGCTTGATTCGACTACCACCTTTATTGTTCTTAGCCATAAAAACAGCAACTGAATTGTCACAATATAACCTCAATAGCCTAGAAATTGGATCCATAATTCTAAGCCCAAAAATGAAACTCTTCATTCATACACCATGTGAGGTAACCTCAAAACAAGACATAAACTCAACTTACATAGTGGAAGTAGCAATTATAGATTGCTTTTTACTACTCCATGATACAGTTCTATTGGCTAGCATAAAATATATCCTAAAGCGGATTTTCTTAAGTCAATGCAGCCAGCATAACCTGAATCATGGTAACCAGTCGCTTCCAAATTGTTGATTTGTTTGTACTTAAGCATGTAAATAATATTAATCATTTGCAGGTTATATGACTGCATAGTAGTATTGAACATACATGCTTATAACTAAAATTTGAGACTAATAAATCGTATCATGATTTACATTGGTAAATCATGCTTAAGAAACATGAATCTACTGACATACAACTTGCCTGTGGGCTAAAGTTATAATTCAATTAGATCCATATACAACTTTATGATAAAACTATCAAATTATTTTCTTTATTCTTAATTCTTGCAGGTACATTAAGAATATAATTTGATATTCTATCTCAATTAATCATATACATATAAATTCGTATCACTAAAGTCTACCTATGGGCAAAGATATTAGCATAGCATGAATTTATCTCGAATTGATGAAACTAGAATGCAATTATATCTCCTAATACCTGTGGGCTACTTAGAAGATATAAAGCCTTTCCATTCCACCCTAATGTGATGTATTTTGTTCATCACAAATATCAATAATGTGCATTTAAAATCTGTATTATGCACAGCTTTATGGAGGACTTAACCAATTAATTTAATTAACATGAATGACTAAATACAATCCTCCCACTTTGATTAAATTAATATTACCAATATTAATCACCAAAATTAATCTTTTGCATTTGGGTTCCAAAATATGCACAAATCTTTAATGAGAATTTAGTTGATTAATTTAATCAACAAAATGTGATTAAATAATCAGCTTAGGCAAATTCTCCCACTATTTTGTACATTCAAAAATAAATCTAATATATGCATATCTTAATGGAGGGATTAATTGATTAATTTGATCCAAAAAGTGACCAAACAATCAGATTAAAAGAAAAATCCTCCTACTGTTTTATATATCCAAATAATGTTTAAAGAATTAATTTTGGCATAATTCACCTCAAATTTGGGTTCAACAATTTGAAATATATATATATATATATATATATATAATTGTCTAAAGTAAATTTTTCCAAATATTTAGACAATTAAACAACTCAAATTAATGATAATAATTTTTCAAAAAGTTTCCAAAATGTGAAAGTTGCCAAAATTAACTTTTCTCAATTTAAACAAATCAATTTAATGTAATAAAATACATTTCACATAAAACAGGTTCCCAAGAAAATAAATATGGCCAAGGTGATTAAAAATTGTAATAGGGTCTAATAATTTTTCAAGAAGGAAATAAAGAGATTTAAAGGCCTAGAATAAATGTTCAATATATTTGAACAATTGGCCCAATGGCCTAAGGTATCCTATTAGATTTATACTTAACTGTATGATAAAACTATCAAATTATTTTCCTATTCTTAATACCTGTGGGTAAATTAAGAATATAATTTGACATTTTATCCTAATTAATCATACAAAACATATAATAAAATATTCCTGTGGGATAAAATTTTATTATACAACATATGATTTATTACAACTAATGTTACTATGTGATCATACAACTCTATTTACATTTTTAATTAATTAAAGATGCCGTGGCTACTCTCTAATCAATTAAAAACATAAGGATCACATAACATTACTCTATAATATTGCAAGAAAAAACTATAAGCAGTATTAAAATTGGATACTTCATGCTGTGCAAATTATTTAACATAAAATTGCATGAATAATTTAATAAATTAATTCATGCAAATTACAAAAATATGTAATTCAATATCACATGAAAATCCAACTTTGAAATAAAAATTTCAGATTTAATTTAAATCCAAAAGGGCATAATAGACAAAAAATAAAATTTTAGACATATCATCTAGTGTCACCTTTTCTGGATGGTCCATAAAGTCTAAGTAAGATTTTGGACCTAAGGAAAATGGGTTCGAATCTCATTGGCAACACTTTAAAATTTTGATTTTTGCTGAGAAAGATTTATTTAAATAAAATAAATACTCAACAGAAGTCAACAAGGAGTCCATGGCTCAGTTGGCAAGGCGCCAGCCTTTAAGGCATCCACGCGCATGCTGGTCCTAGGTTCAAGTCCAGCAGAGACCATTTTTGCGTTTTAATTAATTCTGATGCTGGAAAAGAACATTTAAATTAATATTATTAATTCTGATGCTGGAAAAGAACATTTAAATTAATATTGCTTATAGTTTCTTGCAATATTATAGAGTAATGTTATGTGATCCTTATGTTTTTAATTAATTAGAGAGTAGCCACAACATCTTTAATTAATTGAAAATGTAAATAGAGTTGTATGATCACATAATAACATTAGTTGTAATAAATCATATGTTGTATAATAAAATTTTATCCCACAGGAATATTTTATTATATGTTTTGTATGATTAATTAGGATAAAATGTCAAATTATATTCTTAATTTACCCACAGGTATTAAGAATAAGGAAATAATTTGATAGTTTTATCATACAGTTATATATAAGTCTAATTGGATACCTTAGGCCATTTGGCCAATTGTTCGAATGTATTGAACATTTATTCTGGGTCTTTAAATCTTTTTTATTTCCTTCTTGGAAAATTATTAGACCCTATTGCAATTTTTAAACCACCTTGGCCATAATTATTTATTTTCTTGGCAACCTGTTTTATGTGAAATGTATTTTATTACATTAAATTGATTTGTTTAAATTGAGAAAAGTTAATTTTGGCAACTTTCACATTTGAGAAACTTTTTGAAAAATTATTAACATTAATTTGAGTTGTTTAATTGTCTAAATATTTGGAAAAATTTACTTTAGACAATTATATATACATCTCTTTCAAATTGTTGAAACCAAATTTGAGGTGAATTATGCCAAAATTAATTCTTTAAACAATATTTGAATACATAAAACAGTGGGAGGATTTTTCTTTTAATTTGATTATTTGGTCACTTTTTGGATCAAATTAATCAATTAATCCCTCCATTAAGATGTGCATATATTGGATTTATTTTGAATGCACAAAATAGTGGGAGAATTTGTCTAAGATGATTATTTAATCACATTTTGTTGATTAAATTAATCAATTAAATTTTCATTAATGATTTGTGCATATTTGGAATCTAAATGCACAAGATTAATTTTGGTGATTAATATTGGAAATATTAATTTAATCAAAGTGGGAGGATTGTATTTAGTCACTTATGTTGATTAAATTAATTGGTTAAGTGCTCCATAAAGCTGTGCATAATACAGATTTTAAGTGCACATTATTCATATTTGTGATGAACAAAATACATCACATTAGGGTGGAATGGAAAGGTTTTATATCTTCTAAGTAGCCCACAGGTATTAGGAGATATAATTGCATTCTAGTTTCATCAATTCGAGATAAATTCATGCTATGCTAATGTCTTTGCCCACAGGTAGACTTTAGTGATACGAATTTATATGTATATGATTAATTGAGATAGAATATCAAATTATATTCTTAATGTACTTGCAAGAATTAAGAATAAAGGAAATAATTTGATAGTTTTATCATAAAGTTATATATGGATATAATTGAATTATAACTTTAGCCTACAGGCAAATTGTATGTCATTAGATTCATGTTTTTTAAGCATGATTTACATTGGTAAATCATAATATGATTTGTTAGTCTCAAATTTTAGTTATAAGCATGTATGTTTAATACTTTGCAGTCATACAATCTGCAAATCATTAATATTATTTACATGTTTAAATACAAACGAATCAACAATTTGGAAGCGACTGGTTACCATTATTCAGATTATGCTGGCTGCATTGACTTAAGAAAATCCGCTTTAGGATATATTTTATGCTAGTCAATAGAGCTGTATCATGGAATAGTGAAGAGCAATCTTTAATTGCTACTTCCACTATGTAAGTTGAGTTTGTATCTTGTTTTAATGCTACCTCACATGGTGTATGAATGAAGAGTTTCATTTTTGGGCTTAAAATTATGGATCCAATTTCTAGGCCATTGAGGTTATATTGGGACAATTCAGTTGCTATTTTTATGGCTAAGAACAATAAAGGCGGTAGTCGAATCAAACATATCGACATTGAGTGTCTAGCCATAAAAGTGCGTGTTTAAAATAAAACAGTTTTTTTTTTTTAACACATGAGCACTGAATTGATCATTGCTGATCCTTTAATTAAAGGCATGCCTACATTGAAATTTCAGGATCATGCAGAAAGAATGGGACTTGGTTCCTTTATGTGATTTTCGTTGTAAGAACGATGTTATTTATGAAACTCTATATGCGATATTTTCTCATTCTGTATTGCGCGCATATTCATTTTGAGAAATATCATTAAAGTTTGGACCTAAAATAAACATGGGGTTTATTCATTAAGTTGTTTGGGCTTGGAAAACATGATGCACTGTGATACTTGGGAGATATTACTCGCTTTAAGAGGACCTATCGCCATGATCCATGCTTTTTGTTTTTCATTAGTATATACTGAAGTATGTGGGCCAAGTGGGAGAATGTTGTAAAATATTAAATTTAGCAATTAATTTTCCGTTATTTCTATTTATGTCCCACATTATTGCCGGTTTTGTAACCGCCCATTAATACTGTAACAGCCCAATTAATGCACAGTTAATACGTAATAAGTGCGTATTCAAATTGTTTCCCTTTTTGTAACTCTGTGATGGCCGGAGTGGAAACACGCGCAAAAATCTCTGTTTGGTCCCCTGAACCTGCTCTGACCTTCGAGAAGCACACCATCTGCAGATTCAGAGAAAAGGGTCAGAAGGAAAAGACTCGGTGATCGTTCTTGGTTGCTGGCGAGGATTGTTCGTGTTTGTAGATTTGCAGTACGTCCTTACTAGCTTCTGAGACAAATCAATGGCGGGAAGTATTTGTGATCTCTATCGTTTTTCCGCTTTGATCTTATGCTTTTCGATTGATCAGCATGTAAGATCGCCTTAATTTCTAACATTTGGTTTAAATGCTTAGACAACCTCAGCCTTATAAAAAAATATTAACACAATCAAATTTCAAGTTCTTATACAAAAAATTGGAGCCTTCAAAGTATACGAGTACATTGATTCTCGTTGAGTTTAATTCCCATGTTCTCTTAACAAAAGAAGAGAGAGAGCCCCTTAGATGCTTGAATCTGTATGATGTGCTTTTGTCAATTTAAATTACAACAAGAGTTTTTTACTTTTTACCTGATTACAACACGTCGATTTGAGATTTTAAACATAGTGTGTATTCATAACTGAAATTAATAACAAAATAATTAATGCATTTAGAAATTCACTTGTCGTAATATAAGTGGAGTAAAGTATCTAAATTATTTAACTTATTTTTTTTCTTTAGATTCTATTTGTCTTTAAAAACGTGAATTTTTATTTTGGGGAAATTGGTTTTCCCTTTATTATTGCAAGAGGGTATTAATACCATCCTAAATAATAAAAATTGTAAAACAACTCAAATGGTCAGAATAAGTTACAAGTGAAAGATTTAAATCTCCTAGTTATAGTCAGGCCCACAAAAAAAAAAAAAAAATCTTCAAGTGATGATGCAATAAAAAAACGTTTAATGTTGTGTCCTTCTAATTTAGGATCTTGGTTAGATCAAGAATGCTTATGATTAAATTCCTCTATTGTGTAATTTCTTTTATTGTAATGTAAGAGTTTTACCATCTTTTATGTATATAAAAAAAAAACATTTAATGAGATCAAACTTGTAGGATTATATATAACATTTATTCTCTCGTATTTAATTATATTATTCTGTACATCAATCATTTTACTTTCCTGTAATCATCAACTAATGAATGAGTCGTGTGTTGCACATATACGGGGTGTTTTTTTGCATTTGCACATGATAAACGTGTCTCTTGCACTCTCGTTACAGTGCTGTATTACACACACAATACCTTTTTGTATTTTAGGGTGCCTTTGGCACAGGGGATTGGGAGGGAAGGGGTGGATTTTGCTCCCTCCCTTTGTTTGGATTGCCGAAATTATTAGGAGGGAAAGGATTTTTTTTTTGAAATTTTCCTTTCACTCTCCACCCGACGCCTCCCCTCCAGAAATGGGAGATTTTGGATGGGAAGGGTAATACTTTACTATGAACTGGGACTGGCTATTATGCCCTTACTTATTTTTAGTATTCTTGATCTACCCTCCTTCTTCTCTACTCTCATTCTGCCCTCAACGACATAGAAATTCATGCTTTTCGCTATTCTCCCAGCCAACCTCTCTTGCACCGACAACCACACTTGCAGTGACGACCTTTGCCATTCTCTTCTCTAGGGGCGGAGCCAAAAAAATAACATTAAAGAGGCGAAAATTATAGAAAGGGACCCAAAGTTTCAGGAATTATATTTCAGCCTCATAAAAATTTAAATATTTTTAGTTTAGTCCCTATATGATGCCTTTATTAGGGACTAAAATGAAAATAGTGAAACTTTTATGAGACTGAAATATAATTCTCTAAAATTTTAAGTCTTTTTCTATAATTTTAGGGGGGCGGGGGCCACCCCTAGCACTTCCTGGTCTCGTTTGTTCGGTTTTCTGGCATCTCCTCCTTGTCGAAATTCTAACATTTCGCACAATACCGATGATGAAAGCAAAGTCAGGAAGGCTCCTATCATAGCAAATTAAATGACATGTATTTCATCAAAGATAAGAGAACCGTCAAGGACCCTTTCTTGCTGATAGGGGAAAACCCCATGACGACCCTGATTCTGAAATTGACGACCACGAATTCGCTGCCAAGCCAGACGAAAACCATAGACCTGCCAAGGTTGAAGATTCCATTCGTGGAAACTGCTTGTTAGGCTAAGCAAACCAAAAACTCCCGCCTGGACAAAAAGCTTTAGCTCGCATAACAATTGAGAGGGGTACGGTATTCCATTGTTTACCAATAAGGCTCATGGGGGTACTGATTGGTTTTTGTTGAAGTTCTTGAAGGCCGAATATTTTTGTGTATCTGATGCCTTTGAGATGCTACAGATTTCACCACTTTTGCCTTTCGGATGATAGTAAAACAATTTCAGACTATCTACTCATCAACAAATTTAGTTAAGTAATTCATCATTTATTACGTTTTAACAACTTTTGTGTATTAAATTAAAAATTGACACTATCAAACTATTAACAAGTTTAGTTAAGGAACTCACCACTTTTCATTAGGTTTTAACAATTTTCGTTTATCAAGTAAAAAATATATACTCTCATACCATTGACAAATTTAATTACTTAAGGAATTCATATTTTTTACTAGGTTTTAAGAATTTTTTCGTTTAAAAAATAAAAAGTTTACACTATCATAAGGGATGTTGAAATTGAAAGTACATCTATGTCCTTTATCATTTAAAACGGTGTTTATGTGTCTTTTTCTTTACTTTTTATATACATCTTTTTTTTTTGGTCGAAACTTTTTATATACATCAATAGTGCCATATTTTGGCCAACCATAATAATACCAATCTACCATTTGAACCTATATAGGTTACACTACTAGAAAATGCTGTATTTGTGACGGAATTTGCGAGAGAAAAAAATTCCGTTACAAATTTTCGTCAATTTACGAGGGAAAATTTTTCCCTCGTAAAAAAAGGGATTTTTGCTAGGGAAAAATAGTTCCCTCACAAAAAAGGCGATTTTTGCGAGGGAATTAGCGTTCCCTCACAAAAAAGGCGATTTTTATGAGGGAATTAGCGTTCCCTCACAAAATACCCTCTCTTTTGCGAGGGAATCACATTTTTCTCACAAAATAGGTAATCTTTGTGAGGGAGAAACATTTCCCTCGCAAAATGTCTTTTTTTTTTTTTTTTTTTGCGAGGGAATCATATTTTCTTCACCCTCGCAAAATGTCAAACACATTAACAAGTCCTTCACTCCTTCCCGTGAATTCTCGACTCTGTCTTGTCCCTGATCGACTGCTTCCCGTCTTCCTTTCATCCCTCAACAGAGTCAGAGACCGTGAGCCTTCTTCAGTCCGTCGTTCATCCCCGCCGTCATCTTTGTTTCTTGACTCTTCATCACTCCGTAAGTTTTCTGCTTGCTTTGATTTAAATCCCAGAAACCCTAAATCAGTTTCGCGTTGTCTTCGGTTAGAACTACACTGTAAGCACTTTGAATTCCATTCTCTTTCTGGTTTGTTCTGCAATTTATTTTCTTTTTCCTTTGGCCATGTCGAAAGAATGGGGTTGGGCGTGAACGCCTTCGATATATTCTCGATGTCGTCAGGTCTAGACTTGACAGGGCTGTTCGAAACGACGTCGGATAACAAGAGAGAGAAGATATTCACATCGAATGCTTCACTGGTAGCAGTGGAAGAGAAAGTGAAGGAAGTGGGAGGAATTTTAGGATTCAAAGTTGAAATCGGTAAAAATGGAGCAATTGGATTAGCGAAAGGGAAGGTGGTTCTTGTGGTGGAGGTGTTTGAGATAGTTCCTGAGTTGTTAATGGTGACTGTGAAAGTGACTAATGGTGGGTTTGAGTTCGATGAGCTTCACTAGGGAGACATGAAATTTGGCCTTCAAGATGTTGTTCTTTCATGGCACAATGAATCAGTGTAAATATTTTATATATGTGCTAGTTAAATATTGCATGAATTTAACTTTGAATTTCCTATTCTGAAATCTAAGCATCAAAGAAAATAATTGCCTAACAGGTTTGGTTGAACTATCATGCAAAGTTAGTGCGACTACCTTTGTTTTTGCAACTCACTTCTTCAATAAATTAATCAATTCAAAATTTTGCAGACGGAAGTTGTCTTCTATGGAGGCATTTGATAGGCTTTACGAACTATTAGCAAGGAAGAGGGATTGTTTGGGCTTTATAAAGGACTTGAAGCTACACTGTTGGTATGCAGCTATTCACAGATTTTACATTTAATTGAAGTAGAACATTCTTGTCTTTTGTAATTTACAAATGCTCGGGTGCAATGTAGGGTGTAGGGCCCAGTATAGCAATAATCTTCTGTGTATGAAACCTTCAGATCATTTTGGCAGTCAAATAGGTAAGAAATTCTCAAATATCCTGCAATTTAATTTAAGAGCTCACATAGAATTTGGTCCCTGAAAAATTCTACACTCGGTTTTATTTATCCATCTATACAAATTGGTTTGCATATTATATTGACCCTCAAAGGAGGGTAAATATAACTTTGTCCAACAGAAGGACTAATGTGCAACAATTTACAAACTTGGGACTATCTCATACATAAATTTAGGTGGTATATCTTTGAGGGATCTAATTGTGTATTAATTCTTAATTGAGGGTTCTAATTTTGTCTTACATATGCTTATCATAGTTTAATATTTGTTATGTTTGTACATCAGACCCAATGATTCAACTATCCTTGTCTGTTTAGCATGTGGTAGTCTCAGGCATTGCATCATCAACAGATGAGTGATCTAAAGGGCTACTATGTTAGGTTACAGTTCTGAAGTTCCTTTTCACTTAGACTTAAATGGAAACTGCCTGTTTTCTTGAGAAAACAGAGAGAAGTAAATGAGGGGGAAATAGAAGGCAACTTCCTTTATTCCGATGTGTTATATGTCATTTGAGCATTATTTTAAATGTCTAGTAGTATCTTGTGTCTGCAAAACAAAGTTGAAGAACTTAGGAAACAAATTGTAGCGATCTATTTCATTTGTATCTTCACCGATGCTTGTGTTTATTTGATTTTCTGATTCTTCCTTATGGCTCAACTTGTTTGAGTCATGCTTTTTTTTTGGGTATCTAAGTTATTCCAGGAGTTGCTTGATGTATCTCTTGGTTTTAGTCCATGTTTTGAATTTCTGGACTATTTGGCTGAAGTTGGTTTATGTTCTCATATGCTGTCTGAGCACCAAGAGTGTTAAGCTGATCGTCATAACTGCATAATCAGTATGTTGAACTTTTGTGCAGAACACAAGCAACTTGTAGTTTTGCAGACACAAGATTTGTAATTTAAATTTTGCATGAGTTATAATTAGTGATTGCTAGGAATCAGGATTTTGTTATTCAGACCAAGTTTGCTTACCAGATCTGTGTTTTCTTTAATTTTTATTTTTAAACTTCTTGTTTCCATTGGAAGATTGAGTTTGAACAAATGACCTTTACCCCATGACTGGTGATTCGTGATTTGGCTAATAGTTGGATTGATGGATGCAGAGATCCTGAATCTCCAATGTTGTAATGTGTTAATTGAGCTATTATCAATTGATTACTATTTGGATGAGTACTCTTGTCTATCCCTACCGTCTTTCATTTCCATGTCATCCTTCGTAGTTGGATATCTCCATTGCAAGCAGTCAAAACTCAAACAAAGTCGTATTTACATTAAATAGGTTTTGGTTAGGTTCTTCATATTGCCTTAAAAAAATAGAGTAGGATGTGTTTTTTACATGACTGGTGTTCTTCAAATAACTCAAATGCACTATAAGCAATCAAATGAGAGTTTCACTATTTGATAATATTTATGGTTTATTGATCAATAATTCTCTTGTACAGTTTGATCAGAGGCATAAGTCTATGGGTCTCCCAACTAGCGAAGAGCTCCAAAAACATGAACTTTTGAAGAAATTTATGGTGGAGGTGAGCACCTGATTCAAATCAAGTCATATGGTTTTCATAATTGAATTAATCTTTAATGTGTGCCTCTAATAATGTCTTGTAGCATCTGGAGATGGACTTCTCAAGGGCTAAAATTTTATATGCAATGTGGATGCTTTATGGTTTGGTGTCCTATGTTGATGATTTGAATGACTTAGGCTTTTTTTTTTTTTTTTTTTTTTTTTCATTTTGGTCGCGACATTATAATTTGTAATATTTTATTTTTACTATGTAAACTTTTATGATTGTTACAATTTATTTTATGATATTCAAGTCTTTTTATTTTCTAATTTTTTATATTTTTTTATGTAATTATTTTATTTTTTCTGTTTTTTTTTTAAAAATAAATTAGAATTTGCGAGAAAACAGTGTTTCCCTCGCAAAATCCTGGAATTTGCGAGGGAAAATTATTCCCTCGCAAAATCCTGGGAAATGTTTCCCTCGCAAATTCCAAGATTTTGCGTGGGAATAATTTTCCCTCACAAATTTCAACTTTTGTGAGGGAAAATTCTTCCCTCGCAAAATCCAGAATTTGCGACGGAAAAGTGATTTGCGATGGTCATTTGTGCGACGGACTTTATTCCGCCGCAAATTCCATAGCAAACCATTTTTGCGACGGAAAATAGCTCTTTTGCGAGGGAATTTTTCTGCCGCAAAAAACTTTTTTTTTTTGTAGTGTTACATGGCAAGTGGCGGGTGGTGAGTATAATTGTATAAGTGCATATTTGAATTAGTTTTTAGAAAATAATTCTTATGATTTACAAGATAAGTATGTGAAACAAATTTTGTTTCAGCTTATAGAAAATGGTTTCTAAAACTATGATTTTATTGTTTCGCTCAAACATAAAGATAAAGTGTAACTTGAAACTTCATGTTCAATCCTTCAAAAAGTAACAAAAAAAAAAAAAAACATCAATGGTTATCATTAACGTGAATAATACGTGTCATATATATTTTATTGTAATGTTAAACGAGTTGAGTGGCGATAACTTATTAATATTAATTTTAAATTTACATTCAAAGGATATTTTAAAGATATACTCCTAATTTGATCAAGTTTAGAAAGTTGGTCAAGTTCGCTAATATATCATATTTTTCTAACCATAATAATCATTTTGTTTACTCTCTTATTTAATTATTGTTAAAAGAGTGTATAGGTAAATTTGAAAAATGATGATAAATATAAGAAATTAATTTTATATTTGGGAGTTAGGATCAAGAACAACTCTTCAATTAGACAACATATCAAAGACCATACCACTCTGGTCCTATTTATAAGTCCAATTTGACCAAATCTCACATACCAAGGAAAGCTAAGTATCTAAATGATTATGGAACAAATTTTCAACTTTACCCTCATTTATAAACGGGTACTTTTTAAAATTTATTGTCAAATCTCTCTCATCTTTTTCTCTTTCCAACATGGCTAGCCAATCTCTCTCATCATCATCATTATGGGTAAAATTGTCACAATTTTATTTATTTAGTCAAAATGGACTTATAAAAAAGACCAAATTTTTTGGTCAAACTAGACTTATAAATAGAACCAGAGTGGTATGGGTTAAAAAATTTACGTTAACAGGATTCTCATATTAGTCAAAAGATTTGACCTCATATCTTTTATTGTTATGAGCTATGTTTATGAGTCCTCAATAGAATCAGTCTTTGTTGATATATATTTTCAATTATAAGGGTAGGTATTGATGAGCTGAATTTCAACAAGCGGGATCAAATCCACAATTTCCCATTAACTCGGGAGTATTCATATTTCATACCACTAGTGACTAGACTTGGGGAGTATTTATACCACTAGGTTACGAGGCTTTTGCTATTTTTGCTGATACCTTAACCACAATGAAAAAATAAGTGTATATATATATATATTTTAAAAAAGCTATTATCTCTCACAATACATTGTGCTTGTTTTGAGATAACAGTGGAGCCTTCAAAATTAATTTTTTTTAATGAGATTTACAGTATATGAATTTAATATATATGATGAGTTTTGTTTTGCTTTACATGAATAAATACTTCTGATAATCTTAAACGTGATCACAAACAAACATACTAATTAAGAGGAGGATATTTTTATGTCAGAGAGAATGTTTCCTTAAAAAGTTTACTCCAAAAACATCGCTAAAGGCTTGAATAATGAAATTGTTTACTTAAAACAGAACAAAAAGTTAACATAAAAATGAAAGTTGATATGATGACTTCCTTCTATTACAAGAAGTACTGGCACCAAATTAATCAGACTAACCAACGAGCTGTTAGTTACGTTGTAGGAGAACACAAATGCTTATAGTTACTTGGAGAGATGAAAACTTTTTAACACACTCAAAGTCTTGAAAGCAATTAAGCTCAAGCTCAAAGTCTAAGAAAGAGAAGATTACATAGAAGACTCAGAGTCTGGTGATGAGTTGTTTGTGGCGTATTCTTTACGACAAATAAACCATACATGTTTATTCTATACTCACCAACCACTCCTTGTGACCTTGCAAACCATGTTGATTAAGTCTTTGTTCACATGTGAGGAACAGAGACAAAACCTTAAAGGATTATCGCTAGATAAAAAAGCATTGATTGAGCAACAAATATTCTTCATATTCAGGTACATATCACTAGTAGATAGAGCTGTCAAAACGGGCTTGACCCCACGGGCCAGCCCGTTAAACCCTATCTTTAACCCCCATATTTTTAGCCCCATATGATGGGGGTTATTTTTGACCCTAGCCCACAATAACCCCCACTTTTGTGGGGCTAAAATAGGGCCAACCGCGGGCCAATTGTATCTTATCCAAATTAGCCCACTGCGTCTTTGTTGGAACGCTATCTCCATCTCGCTGAAACTTGATTTCTTTCCCGACACAGTAAGCTCCCCCGCAGCGATCAATGTCTTCTGCGATCTTAGTCTCTTCAATTTCCGATCTTAGTCTTCCCCGCAGTAATCTTCTTCCCGACACAGTAAGTTTCTTTCTTGCCTGTTCGAATTTACAACTCTTTCTTTAAATCCTCTGTTTTTCCATCGTAGCGTCTGGGTCTGTAGAGCTAGGCATTTGGATTCCGTCGTAGCGATCAACCTCTTCATTTCCGTCGTAGTGTGACCTTCGATTGTCTTTTATGAGTTTAGTGACCTTGGCTTTTTCTCGGTATTGGAATATTTTGTAGCTAGTGTATTGGACTCTGCTTGAAGTTGCTTTCGATTAAAATTGAATTCAATGGAATATTTTCTTCATTATTGTTTCATCTAGATAATTGATATATTATATTTTGCAGGAGTTTGAAATGTTTGAGAACGAGAGCATGTATGTTGCTGGTAAGAGTGAATTAGAACTTTATTTGGATGAACCAAAAGTTAAATTTGGTCAAGGTGAAGATTTTGATGTGCTTAGCTATTGGAGACTAAATGAAAGTAGGTTCCCCACACTTAGTATTATGGCACGAGATGTGTTAAGTATCCCCATTACTACAGTGGCATCAGAATCTGCTTTTAGTATTGGTGGGTGTGTTCTTACCAAATATAGAAGTTCTACTCTTCCTGAAAATCTTCAAATGTTGATTTGCACTAGGAATTGGCTGCATGGTTTTACACTCAATCCTGATGGTAATGTTGTGTTAATTTTCATAATGTTTTATATGTACTTATAATATTGATCAGTTATGTTGGAATTGATTGCTTAATTGAGTGATTATATTTTAATTGATTGTGAATTTTAGATGAAGATGATTGTAAAATTACTCATGAAGAAGCACTAACAGCAGAATCCCAAGGGGCATCAAGAATTTCAAATTGAAGACTAGAGAGGGATAAAAACACTAAGGGATCATGATTCAAATTCTGGGTGGTTATTAGGATAGAAAATGATGTTTCTTTCATGAAGCTTTTCCTCACCTTTATATTTGTGGATGCTATTTGGTAATATGTTTGAACAGAGTTAAGAATGATATTTGGTAATCTTCCAGAATTATATTTCCATATCTGTATACAAATGAATGGATGTGTTGTAGTAATAAATTTTTTTTTGGCCCGTGGGCCGGCCCTAACCCTTAGGGCTCAATTATCTTTTGGCCCGTGTGGGCTACTTCACATGTGGGCTTTTTGGTCCTGCGGGCTTTTTGGCCCCAACCCATGCGGGCTAGGGCCTAACGGGCCAAAATGGCCCGTTTTGACAGCTCTACTAGTAGAACTGACCAACTTCACCCCTTGTCGAAGATGGATTTGTAAATATAACGCATTGAATAGATGGAAGAGAAACAAAAGGTTTTAATTAAGCAAAAAGCTTAAAATTGGCAACAAAAAAAGAAGGAGAAAGCTTAAAAGGCTATCGCAGAGAAGAGAAGAATTTGAAGAAAGCTTAAAAAGAATTATGTATATCTTTTTTTTTTTTTGCTCAGAAAAAGAATTATGTATATCATGTATTGTTATTTGTATCAGGTGAATAATTTCACTAGTAAAAAATTAAGTTGGAGCGCAAGGTGTTTCCAGGGCGCGAGAGAGAGAGGAAGGGTGAGATTGACAGAAAGTAGCCTGAGAAGAGAGAGAAGATGGGACTCACTTGGACATGGGAGTGGCTACGGTTCACTGTAGAAAAATAGGCAAATTATTGGTACTGCATGTGGTAAATTCTAAAAATAAATCTCAACCATTCAGTTTTCAATTCAACGGCTGAAATTTAAGCAGTGGATGGAAGAGGATATTAAGGCAGTGGACTGAAGCCAAACCCCTTAAACATAACGTGCGAGTGCGACTCACATGAACAAAATTAACGATTTGGTGTTTAACAGAGATAATATTTTTACTCTACTTTTAAAAGTCCATGTATAAATTTTACAATAAAAAGAAGTTTATAGTGACAGGGATTATTTTATAAAAAGTTATTCATGAGTATTTTTACTCATTAACCCAATAAAAATCAATGTACGTAGCTAGCAAAAAAGTTAAAGGCAAAAGCCAAAAGTACTCTCTCTCTCTAAAATAAAGGCTAAAAATTATTTCCTCCTGTATTAAATATAAGATGTAAATGACTTTTTTTTATAGAGAAGTTAAATAAATTATTTAATTAATTATATTATATATTATATGTTATGTATCTTTAGATTATATATCTGTTTATAAGTTCGGTAAAATAGTTTGAAGAAAAAAAAGACAAATATAAATATTTAAAGTAATTTAATTAGTTTTTTTAATATTTCTAAAAAGTCGACTCTATCTTATATTTAGAGTCAGAGAGTATTATGTTTTGTGTAATTTAAAAATAATTGAGTAGATTTTATCACAAACTTTTTTCTTTGAAAACAACCTCTACGTATCATAAAATATCAAGCAATGCATTTTTTTCCCCGATAACATCTAGCAATTTGCACATTGATGCTGACTCAATGAAGATATTTATATTTAATGAAGAAGAAAATAATGTAGGTAACTATCACGCTTTTTGGATGTTTCATTTACCTCTTTTAAATTATTAATTCTCTTTCAAAAATTCATAATTAATAATGTTTTTTTAAAATCTTTTGCACAAAGGTTAAGAGTGCTCTAGCATTGTATGGCTTAAATTTTTATATTGAAATTTAAGAATTTTAAAATTATGTATATATGGATATGCATACATTCGGTTTTCATTTGTCATCCATCCATGAGATGAAACTGGTAACATTCTTACATTCATATTTAATTAGTTTGGATAGTTTAGATTTACTTTCTAAAAGTTAAATTAATTTTTCATAAAATTAACAATGAAGATTTTTATTCTTTATATTCTATATCTATTATAATAAATAATATTAAAGCTAAAATATTATAAAATGCCTAATTTTATCAAGAATAATTCAAATTTAGAAAATGAAATCGATTCTCGTATCTAGCCTCACCCTTTGTTATAAACATATAATAGAAAATAAGAATTAATTGCTATAATATACTACAGTCTTTAATATATAAGACCCAGTTGACTATAATTAAAGAGTTCAAAAAAGCTAAATAAGTTAGTTAATTATATCATATATTATGTATTATTTGTTCATATATTAATTAATTTATAAGTCGGATAAATTAGTTTAGTATAAAAAATAAATATAAATATTCTAAAATAATTTATTTAGTTTCTTCCTTGATCTTTCAGAAAAAATTTAACTGAATTTTATATTAAGGAAGCAATAGAGGAGATAATATATAAATATATTTGCTTACAAAAGATAGCCAAGAACATGCACAAGAAGACAATCCTCATTCTTACATCAATTTCATTCGATATAGAGAAATAAATACAACCGGAGCAGGCATAGAGCTTATATTATACGGGAGAGGATCCGTTCCCATCCTATTCTATTTTGATAACCGTTAAATTAATATTTATGAAACTAAGTAAAACACAAGAGAGATTAAGATGAGGAAGATGAAGAAATGCAAGGGAAAATGGAGAGCAAGGAGAGATTGATTCTTCTTTGTATTGTACTCCTTCAACCTTTGATGCATGCCTACTATATATAGGCAATGAATCATTACAAGAGTTACACAAAAGAGTAAATCTACATAATGGTATGTTATGGAGTTTTGTAAGTTATATGAAACTCCCATTAAACCATTCATGTTATATGTTACATTGCTTTAAGTGTAGAAATCCCAAAAGACTCTTCTTGAAAAAAGGTTGTGGACATTCACACTAATATTGGAATATTTACAACACTCCCCCTTGAATGTCCATTATGAATGTGCCTCATTAAAAACTTTAACTAGGAAAAACCCAGTGGGATAAAAACCTAGCCAAAGAAAAGAGTACAACATCCATTGATACACTGTCCAATGCTGCCTCATTAAAAACCTTTCTAGGAAAACCCAGTGGGATAAAACCTAGATAAGGGAAAAAGAGTACAGCGTGTATCGACTCCCCCTCTTGACAACATCAGTTGAGATCTTTGAGTCTTCGAAGACCAATACCATGGACGAGTCTTTCAAAGATTGCTCCTGGAAGCGACTTGGTGAATAAATCTGCTAGATTTTTACTTGAACTGATTTGCTGGATATCTATTTCACCATCCTTTTGAAGATCACGAGTGAAGAAGAATTTTGGCGAAATATGCTTCGTTCTGTCGCCCTTGATATATCCTTCTTTAAGTTGGGCAATACATGCAGCATTATCCTCATATAGAACTGTTGGGACCATTTTTTCTGAAGATAAATGACAAGTTGTTCGTATATGATGTAATACTGACCTTAACCACACACATTCTCGACTTGCTTCATGCATTGCTAGAATTTCTGCATGGTTAGATGATGTGGCTGATATAGTCTGTTTCATAGATCGCCATGAAATAGCTGCACCTCCACATGTAAACAGATAGCCTGTTTGTGATTTACCATCGTGTGGGTCAGACAAAAATCCAGCGTCTGCATAACCAATCAGTTCATGCTTGGATACATTTGAGTAGTATAACCCCATGTCCATGGTGCCTCTGAGGTAACGAAAAATGTGTTTTACTCCATTCCAATGCCTCCGTGTTGGTGCAGAACTATATCTTGCTAATAAATTAACAGCAAATGATATATCAGGACGTGTGTGTTGAGCAAGATACATTAGTGCTCCAATAGCACTAAGATATGGTACTTCTGGACCAAGTAGTTCTTCCTCACCTTCTTCAGTAATTATTTGAGGTCGGAATGGGTCTTTATCAACCTGCAAAGATCTTACAATCATTGGGGTACATAATGGATGTGACTTATCCATATAAAATCGCTCTAAGATCTTCTTTGTATAAGTTTCTTGATATACAAAGATCCCATTCTTTAGGTGCTCAATCTGTAGTCCAAGACAAAATTTTGTTCTGCCCAAGTCTTTCATTTCAAATTCTTTTTTCAAACAACTAATTGCCTTTTGAAGCTCTTCAGGAGTTCCAATGATGTTGATATCATCAACATAAACAGCAATTATAGCAAATTCATTTCTAGATCTTTTCATAAAAATGCATGGGCATATTGGGTCATTTTTGTACCCTTCTTTCAACAAATATTCCTTGAGACAATTATACCACATGCGCCTTGATTGCTTCAAGCCATACAAAGACTTATTTAACTTTATCGAGTATTGTTCTCGAGAATTCGAATTAGATGCTTCTGGCACCTTGAGTCCTTCAGGGACTTTCATATAAATATCATTGTCAAGTGAGCCATACAAATAGGCAGTCACGACATCCATTAAACGCAAATCAAGTCCTTCATTTACTGCTAAGCTAATTAAATAACGAAAAGTAGTTGCATCCACTACCGGTGAGTACGTTTCTTCAAAATCAATGCCAGGTCTTTGTGTAAAGCCTTGGGCTACAAGACGTGCCTTATATCTTGTGATTTCACCCTTTTCATTTCTCTTTCGTACAAAAACCCATTTGTACCCAACTGGCTTTACATCTTTAGGTGTATGGACTACAGGTCCAAATACTTTTCGTTTTGCCAGTGAATTTAATTCTGCATTAATAGCATCTTTCCATAGGGGCCAATCCTTTCGCTGTTGGCACTCGCTAATGGATTTTGGCTCATGATCCTCATTATCATTCATTACATCATATGCTATATGATAAGCAAAGATGTCGTCAATGTTGACTTCATTTCGGTCCCATCGGATACCATTCATAAAATAATTTATTGAGATCTCATTATTTTCACATATTTCAGGTACCTGGGTCTCTTTTGGGACTATAACATTCTCTTCTGGAGATATCTCTACTTGAGGTAATGACTCTTCAGGAGCTACCAATTTTTCTTGATTATCCTCGACTTGACCATCTATATTTTTAGCTCCTTTTCTCATTCGAGGATTTTTATCTTTGGAACCGATGGGCCTGCCACGCTTTAGGCGTGCTTTAGATTCATTTATAATAGGTTGCCCTTCAGGGACATCAATTCGAATAGGAGCATTAGCAGCTGGAACATGTGACTTTGTCACTTTCTTTGGGTCAGTAAATGCTTCTGGCATTCGATTAGCTAAATTTTGCAAATGAATTATCTTTTGAACTTCCAGTTCACATTGTTTTGTACGAGAATCAAAATGAGCCAATTATAATTCATTCCAACTAATCTCTTTACCCAACTGCTTATTTTCTCCCCCTAATGTTGGGAAAGTTGATTCATCAAAATGACAATCTGCAAATCTTGCAGTAAATAAATCTCCTGTAGATGGTTCTACATATTTAATGATTGAAGGAGATTCATACCCAACATATATTCCCATCCTTCTTTGAGGACCCATTTTGGTGCGTTGTGGTGGTGCTACTGGCACATATACTGCACATCCAAAAATTCGTATATGGGAAATATTAGGTTCTTGACCAAAAACCATTTGTATGGGGGAAACTTTTAGGTAACTAGTTGGCCTGATGCGAATTAACATTGCTGCATGCAAAATGGCATGGCCCCAAGCAGAAATTGGGAGATTAGACCTCATAAGTAAAGGTCTTGCAATAAGTTGCAATCGTTTAATCAATGATTCCGCGAGTCCATTTTGCGTATGAACATGAGCTACAGGATGTTCAACATCTATTCCAAGGGACATACAATATTCATTAAAAGCTTGTGAAGTGAATTCACCAGCATTATCAAGACGTATTTTCTTGATAGGATAATCAGGGTAATGTGCTCTCAATCTAATCAATTGAGCAAGTAATCTCGCAAACGCCAGGTTGCGGGAAGATAATAAGCAAACATGCGACCATTTAGTTGATGCATCAATTAAAACCATATAGTACCTAAATGGTCCGCATGGTGGGTGTATTGGCCCACAAATATCTCCCTGTATCCGTTCTAGAAATGTGAGAGATTCACTTTCTACTTTGTTTGGTGAGGGCCGAATTATTAACTTTCCCTTGGAACATGCATCACATGAGAAATCATGAGATTGTGGTATTTGTTTACACTTCAGGGTATGTCCACATGAATTCTCAATTATTTGTCGCATCATGATTGACCCGGGATGGCCTAACCGGTCATGCCAAACATTAAATTCATTAGTAAACTTCTGGTTTACATTGGCAAACTGCTGGTTTGTATTGGTAAACTTTTGATTTATATTAGTAAACTTCTGGTCTACAATAGCATGTGTTTCAATTGTGCTTATAAATGTATAATACAAACCAGAAGAGAAAGCAGGAAAACTTTCTAACATGCATTTTCTACCAGAAACAATATTTGTGATAGCAAGACATTCCTGATCATTTTTAGTTGTTGTTTCTATATGATATCCATTTCTGCGGATATCTTTGAAACTCAACAAGTTTCTCTTAGATTTGGTAGAATAAAATGCATTATCAATACATAATTTTGTTCCTTCAGGTAACAAAATATTAGCTCTTCCGGAGCCTTCAATCAAATTTATATTACCAGATATAGTCTGGACATTGGCTTCTCGCATTACCAAGGAAGAAAAATATTTATCATTTTTTAGTATAGTGTGGGTTGTTGCGCTATCAACGAGACACAGATCTTCAGGATTGATGCTAATAAGATTCATTCTTCATTAAAGGATACATGAAAATAAATAAAAACATAATTAAAAGAAATACATATGATAGAAGACAGTTTAAACATACTAAAACCAAACAGTTCCAAATAGGAAAAGATAATTTATACTAAGAAATCAGCAACATCCAAATGGGTAGAATCAACATCTTCAAACTCAGAATTCTCAACCTTATCAATATTCAAATGAGTAAAATCAACATCCTCAAACTTGGAGTTCTCAACATGATTTACTTCAATCTTTAACCCTTTACCATTACTTTTAAGTGATTCTTGATAAAGTTCAACCAAGTGTCTTGGCGTACGACAGGTACGAGACCAATGACCTTTACCACCACAACGATAACATACATTTTCAGAATGCTTCTTATTCTCACTAGTTCCCCTCCTGGGGTTCTTTTCAATCTTCCCCCTTTTAGGGTGAGAATTTGATCCACCACGACCACGGCCACGCCCACGGCCACGGTTGTAGCCACCTTTACGTCCACGTCCTCGGCCACTAAAATATCCATTACTTACTACATTCACTTCTGGGAATAGAGTTGAACCTGTTGGACGGGATTCATGATTTCTCAATAAAAGCTCATTGTTTTGTTCAGCTACAAGGAGACAAGAAATTAATTCAGCGTATTTCTTGAAACCTTTTTCACGATATTGCTGCTGCAGGAGCAAATTGGAGGCATGAAATGTGGAGAATGTTCTCTCTAACATATCTTCATCAGTAATCTTTTCTCCACATAACTTTAATTGAGAAGTAATTCTGAACATGGCCGAGTTATACTCACTCACAGTTTTAAAATCTTGTAAACGCAGATGCATCCAGCAATAACGAGCTTTTGGGAGGATGACCATCTTCTGGTGATCATACCTTTCTTTTATATTCTTCCAAAGAACCAGTGGGTCTTTCACTGTCAAATATTCAATTTTTAAACTTTCATGTAAATGGTGGCGAAGGAAAATCATGGCTTTGGCTTTATCTTGATTAGATGCTTTATTTCCTTCTTTAATTGTGTCTTCCAGACCATGGGCATTTAGATGGATTTCCGCATCCAGCATCCAAGATAAATAATTCTTTCCGGTAATATCAAGAGCCACAAATTCAAGTTTTGCAAGGTTTGTTGTGTTTGTCATGGCTCAGACTAATTTAAAAAAAAATAAACAAGAATTATTAACATAGAAATACTAATGATAATAAGATGAAATTTAGAAACACAATAAGTAAAGTATAATAATAAGGATTAAAACTTTATGGCTTCGAGCCATATAGTTCTCATAACGAGAAATTAAATTTATGTGGCTTCTAGCCATAAAATTAAGAAACTAAAATGATAGGACTTCTGGTCATATAATAATTTTAGAATAGGAAAACAGAGGTGTATGGCTTCTGGCCATAATAATATTAATAACATAAAAGAGATTGCATGAAATATAAAATAACATAACATTAAAAGTTAGCAACAATAACATAACAATAAAAGTAAAATGTTATGTTAGCAACAATAAAAGTAAAATGTTATGTTAGTAACATAAAGATAAAATGTTATGTTAGTAACATAAAAGTAAATGCTTAATTTAAATGTTATGTTAGTAACAATAATATAAATGTTATGTTAGTAACATAAAGATAAAATGTTATGTTAGTAACATAAAAGTAAATGCTTAATTTAAATATTATGTTAGTAACAATAATATAAATGTTATGTTAGTAACAATAATATAAATGTTATGTTAGTAACATAATATAACAATAAAAGTAAAATGTTATGTTATGTTAAAGTTAGTAACATATATTGTGCAAAAGTAAAGCACTATGCAATAATATAAATAGTAAAACAATCGTAAATTACTATACAATTACTGTGCATGAATAAAATTGATGGATGAATAATGATAAATAGTAAAAGTACTATATAAAATAGTAAATAATCTCCAATCTTAACCATGGAACCCGATGTATAAAAACAATCGGTAATTTTAATTTCCATATAGTGGTTTAGATTATCCCAGATATATAAATAAACATATAATAAAATCATTAGAGAAAGTAGATGAAATCGTTAAAGAAATTATACCTAGCAATCGTGCTGATAACGTGTTATGAAACTAAGTAAAACACAAGAGAGATTAAGATGAGGAAGATGAAGAAATGCAAGGGAAAATGGAGAGCAAGGAGAGATTGATTCTTCTTTGTATTGTACTCCTTCAACCTTTGATGCATGCCTACTATATATAGGCAATGAATCATTACAAGAGTTACACAAAAGAGTAAATCTACATAATGGTATGTTATGGAGTTTTGTAAGTTATATGAAACTCCCACTAAACCATTCATGTTATATGTTACATTGCTTTAAGTGTAGAAATCCCAAAAGACTCTTCTTGAAAAAAGGTTGTGGACATTCACACTAATATTGGAATATTTACAACAATATTCGAATTTTGAGGATTGATTCAATGCATCTATGCGGGCCAATAGTAACAACCGTAGGAAATATTTGTGGTTCAATTTTACCCCTAATTTTTTTTTAATTTTATTTGGATACAAAAGAGCATCCTACCAAAGCCTAACCCTTATCAAGATCAAGTATCCTTCCTAAATCCTAAATCCGTATCTACCCCTAAAGTATTTTAAATAGTGTAAAGTAATATGATAGATTCAAAGTTAAACATATCGATTAGTTTGATCGTTCAAGTCGCTAACTCGGCTCCAATTGGACAAGAAAAAAAAAAACTCAGTTGGCATGGCACATAAGCATGTGACATGGCATGGAATTGCATCCAAAGAAAAGGAAGATAGGGTTCTGAAAAAACGTACGTTCCTGCTGTTTTGGTCTGGGAACAGGACTGATTGGATTTGACTAGGTGTCAAGCCTAAAGCCTACGTACCCTTTGAAGGGATCAAAGTCCACATAGTTCGATGAATGCTTGGAGGCGTTTTGCCAGGGGGTGGTGTGTGTGCTCTGTGTGACTGAATGTAAATTGAGCATAAGTTAGAACATGTGCACCTGGTTAGTCGACCTCTATATTTATAGAGGTGTCCGAGGTGGATATCCCGGCCTAACGTGATATCCGAGGTGAACAATATCCGGGGCGAGCAATATCCGGGGCGAGTATCTCGGGACACCGATATGATGTGGATAGATCGTGTCTTGTTAAGATACCGGATCTCCCCCATGATCATAGAATCATACTTCCTGATTCTATTGGGCCACACTATGGGTTTGGGCCTTTGGGCCGGTCCGTAACAGTTGCCCCCCAGCTTGGTTGTTCAGGCTTCTGGACTGCCGAGGTGTTCATTGTCTTCGGCCTCTGTTGAGGTCCTGGGCCTCTACTTCTGCCTGACCGGCTTTCAACTACCGCAGCTTGTAAAGGTATTTTTGGGTCTGAGGCCTTGTTTCTCAGGACACTGAAGGATTTGATTCCCGTCGCTGTACCGAAGCGTCGTGCCTTACTTCTACTTTTACTGTCCGGGGTGGTTGCTTAACCCTAGTCGGTTCGAGATGCCTAGCAGTGACCTCGGATCTGCATTCCTTGCCCCTTGGCATTCGGTCAGTCGCTCGGGATTCCTTCTGTATGCGCCATAATTACGACTTTACACCTGTCACGCCTTGATTGGGGGAAGTCTGCAACCGTCGCGCCTATCTATGTCCTGATTTCCGTGCGCATTTAATGCTCCCACGTCGTGCTGTGCACATCCTATTGTGTCTAAGTTCAAAGACCTATCTGCCCCCGTCGTTCTACTGCCCTGTTGTTACTAATAAGTAAGTTTTTCACATTTGTCTTTTCACTTTTTCCCGCGACACTCACTTCATCACAGCTTTTCTCAGGTTTCTCTCTAGGTTTGTAGGATCATCTCCTCTGTCAAAACTCCGTTGTTCTCCCTCTCAAAAGCTTAAGCTTCCTTCTTCTTCCTCACACAGGTACTCCTCTTGCTTTCCTTTACTTCATTACGGTATATCTTTGCATTTTACCGTTTGTATACTCGTATTTCCCTTTCTTTGGTCTGTCATCTTCATACTTCCTCGTCCTCCATTCTAGTTCACTGGGTAAGCTTTTAGACCATACCATTTTCTGGGTTTGAAAAGGGGGTCGCGTTTGCTTTGACACATCCTGTGATCATCCCTATACCTGCTTTTTTTATGTCGTAAGGCCTTTAGTTCCTAAGTTCTTAGTTCCTCCTTTATGGATAGAAGTAGAAACTTTCCTAGACCAAGACCAATATTAACACCTGAAGAAGAAGCGTTTCTTCACACCCGCTTCCCACGAGCTTCATACTGGGTTCTTGGAACCGAACTTCCAGAAGAGGCGAGGTCAGCCCCTTTATTATGAGGCGGGGTCGGTCATCCGAGTCGAGTCGGGCCTCGTCTTGCTGCTGCTAGAGCTCCGTTTCCTCCCCCTGCCTGTACTCAAGCATGCACCGTTCCTTTCTCATTGCCAATCTGGGCCGGGATCAGTTTCGTAGCCGGCTCTAGGCTTTGTTGGCTCAGCCTCTTAACGTCTACGAGGGTCCTCCTTCTGCGAGCTCGGATCCTCATCCTGAAGGGTACCTTGGGCCCTGCTGGGATTGCCTTGCTGAGAGCTCCTTTCACATAGCACATGGTGGGGATGCCAGGGCTTCTTCCATACTTAGCTCCTGTCGGCACCTGCTTTCTCCGGGCCTTCCTTCTACTGCCCCCTTCGTCCGAGTCCGACATCATTATTGCCTGCAAATTTATTTGTGCCAGGTATTCCCTCACTTTGCTAATATTCACATTTTTATTTTGCCTATAGGTTAATGGCTCCCAAATCTCTGCCTTCCAACCAACGGTCCGAAGCCGAGGGTTCGGACTCTTTTAGTCCTCCTGAGGCTCTATGTCGGAGATTCGACTGGGTGTCCCATGAGGTCTTAAAGACCCAGTCGTTGATGTCGGATGCTGACATCGCGCGCTTAAAGCTTCCAGCCATGGACGGGTGTGTTTTCTGTCATCCGGGGGCCGACGAGCCTATATGTTCGGAACGGGAAGTAGGTCATCCAAACTTCTTTTTCTTCTACCGAGACTGTCTTACCCAAGTTGGTGTTCACTTCCCGTTCACCCAGTTCCAGATCTTGGCCTTGTTGCACTTGAGACTTGCCCCGTCACAACTTCATCCGAACAGGTGGGCTTATCTTGTTGCGTTTGAGCAACTGTGCCGCTCCTACCCCGTCCCGGTTCCCTGCACAACCAATCTTTTCTTTTATTACTTCGGCCACCCCCCGGCTCCCCGAAAGAGGGCGACAAATTAAAGGGGTTTGTATCTCTCCGCTGTAATCCAGAGCGGAAACTCATGAACATGGTAGTGAAAACGTAGTTTTTACCTAAAAACGGAAGGAGAATGAAAAATCGTAAAACGTAAAATCATAAAATAAAACTGAGTTTTTACCTACATATGTATATAAAAAAATTCGAGAAAAGTAAGGTACCTGTCATCATACACATATATACTGATCAATGCAATATCATTCAAAATATCCAACATTGTCATTGATCAAACCATATTTTTTATATGATTTTACATGATTAAATTGGGATTTTTAATGCATTTTCTGGGACATTATTGTATGATTAAGTACTAAATTGAGTTTTGAACATTTTGTATTGAATTAAGTGTAATTAGGGGTAAAATGATCTTTATTTATTAATTATAGAAAAGGACCCAGATATTTTTGAAATTTCAATTCTGACCCAAAATAGTTTGAAAATTCTTACTTTAGTCCCTCTCCCGAACTTTTAAAACTTTCACTTAAATCCCTTAGTAAAAACTGCGTTTTTTGCAAAAACTCACCGTTTTTACGCTTTTACGTTTTTTCGCTGCGCTTTTTACCTCTGGAGCGTTTTTTCCACCACGTAACACGTTTTGCCCGAAAAAAAACGTAAAAGCGGCATTTTTTGCGCTTAAAGCGCGATTTTGACTACCATGCTCATGAAGCCTTTTTCTAATTCTTTCAAGTGGTTTAAAGGCGCCTTCTTCAAGGTTGCCGTTGTGCCTGGTCAACAACCCTGGTTTTTGAAAGGGGTTGAGGCCGTAGATGTGGAGTGGCGCTTTCCTCTATACTGGATGGAGAATCATCATAAGGCTGCCCCTTCATCTTTTCAAATTTCACGTGATGACCTTCTGCCAGAGTCGGTCCCTTCCGTGCCTCGGTTAGATGCTTTCGTGGAAAAGTATGATGTCCAGAGCGCCGCTTTCTTCATTTCTGGGGATGGTTTGAGACCAAGCCCCTCGACTTGTAGGAGTTCGAGCCTGACTAGCTTTACATTTTCATCTGATAACTTGTCTTTATTCCTGACTTCCTTTATTTTTTTTAAGCACAAGACATGAGGGCCCTTCCGAGCTACCTGGCGAAGGTGAATTCGGCCGCGTCTTCACTGAGTCGGCAGACTCGGAAACGGGCCACCCCTGCCGAAGCAACCAAAAGCACGAGAAAGACTGACCAACCTGGGCCGCTACAGCATCCACCATCCTATCCTATTTCACAACACTCAGCCACTCCCACAGCACAGCCACAAAAGTCATTTTGATGAGCGAATACTCAGACGCTGGGAAGTAATCTTAGAACTCTGACAAGGCTATGGATCTTTTGGTCCCACTAAGACAAGAGAGAAATCATAATCCCTTGGGTGAGAGAAAGAATGCAAACACTGAAGCCTGAGAGCCCCTGTAGACTTCTTCATTGTAACGACACCACACGGAGGAAAAGTTGGCACTGGGCAGTGGGATTGCCAGAGAGGGAATCGAACTGAAGGCAGGCATGCAAGCAAGGCCATACGGGCAGGAAGGCTAATGCTACGAACCTCTGATTCACTCTATTTTAATTTTTGCCCAGGAGTGCAAAAAAGCTAAGTGTGGGGGTATTTGATGAGTACGAGTATTACCTTATTTTTCCTATGTCTCACGACTGAATTGGATGGTAAAAGTGAGCTTAACCATGAAATAATTAAGCAAAAAGGCATGTATTCGTGATATAAGGGACGAGAGACGGAAATCATCAGAATGTGTTAAATTGCAACGTTTTTTTTAGAAAAACAGTACAGCAGAGCTGACGCGATGCTATAGCATTTCGGAAGCATCCGAGGAGCAATACAAAGCACACAAATGCTATAGCAAAATAGAAGACACAATGCTATGCAATTTATGTTCTGACCTTTTTGTCTAGATGATTTCAGGAAATAAATAAAAGAAGTAATAATGATAGATTGTTGGCGTAATGGAAAAGAAGATGCGGAGAATCAGAACTGAAAGATTTGGAAGAATCCCGCAGGATTTGCAGAAGCAATCTAATCTAATCAAGAAGATACTGAAGATCCCGACAGAATAGGAAAGTCTCAACCGTTGTGTCGCACGAAGGAACGATTATAAAAGGCGGCTAGAGAACCCTAAAGAAGTCGGATAGCCCTAGACAGAATTCTACCTTCGGCAGTCTCTCGAGAAGAGTAAGCAAGATCACAGAGCGCACGGTTTCCAGGATAACCCAGCATCCTCCCCTTGAGTTCGACGGAGAGAAGACGACATGGAGCAGTAACGTGACAGGGCTCCTTCCACGCTTTGGAACTCCGATCAAGCTTTCTGTTTTTCTTTGTTATTTGTATTTCAATCATGGGTCTTCCTTTTGATGTTTGTTTTGCATCTTCCTCGTCAGTTATGAACTAATTTTCTGATGGTTGGATGAGGATGAATCTTTAAGTGTCGAAAGAACCCAATTGCATGATTTTTAATTCAATGAATTTGGTTTGCTATTGGTGTTTTAATTACTAGTCGATTAACAATAGGCGGCCCGTGCACAGCATGACCTATATTGTAGACTTCAGGAATGGGTCTACCGCTCGTCACCCTGAACACCCTACGCATAGCAAAGATCTATACTCGAAAGTTACCATAGGAATATGGAGTAAGTACAGGTAGCATCCTATGTATCGGACGCGGAAGCTTCGATAGACAAGAGAGGTGGGGTAACCAAATAGCTTTGTGAGTAGCAACTGTACTGTAGCACGTGGAAGTTGCACAGTATGGATGCCGTAGCATTGTGTGTAAGCAACTGGGGGATTAAAGCACTTAAGGACGATTCTGAGTCCAGCCTTACTTATCACTGATATTTTCTCTCGATTATTGTTATTTTGCTAGTAGCATAGTACCCAAATCTCTCAACCCATATTATTTATTTTTTTCATTTCACGACTATTAGCGCAACTAAGCGTCAACCTTTGGTATCACAGTCTCTGTGGGACGATACTCTACTTTCACTTTATTACTTGTTCGACTGGTTCGCTTGCCATAAGGGAATTTGACCAACACTGCTTCACAGTTCGAATTCCAGTCTCCATGTGTTTCCTTTTTCAATAATTTAAAGAACGACAGTGCTTTCTCTGCTAATCTGGGTAAGAATCTTGTAAGGGCGGCCAAGCGATCCGTTAATTGCTGAACCTCCTTCTTGGACCTCGGGGCTTGCATGTCTAGGACAGCTTTGCACTTGTCCGGGTTAGCCTCAATTCCTCGATTCGTTAACATAAAACCAATGAATTTCCCAGCAGGAACTCCAAAGGCGCATTTGGCCAGGTTCAACCTTATCCGATGTCGTCTTAGTTTTTCAAATGTCTGTTCCAGGTCCCGAATATGATCCTCTGGTTGTTTTGACTTCACAATCATGTCGTCAATATATACTTCCACGTTTCGCCTGATTTGGTCCTCAAAGACCCGGTTCATCATGCGCTGGTAAGTGACTCCGGCATTCTTCAATCCAAACGGCATGACATTGTAACAATAATTGGCCTTGTCGGTCATGAAGGCAGTCTTCTCTTGGTCGTCCGAGTGCATGGCAATCTGATTGTATCCGGAGTAGGCATCCATGAAGGATAGCAGCTGGTACCCGGCCGAGTTATCAACTAGCTGATCAATGTTGGGCATTGGGTAGGAGTCCTTTGGGCATGCCTTATTCAAATTGGTGTAGTACGTGCACACCCTCCATTTGCCACTTGGTTTTGGCACCATGACCACATTAGAGAGCCAGGTTGTATATTGCACCTCTCTGATGAATCCTGCCGCTAGGAGGTCTTCCACATGACTCTTAAGGGCTCTCTGTCTGTCTGCTGCGATATTACTCTTTTTTTGGGCCACTAGCTTTGACCCCGGCCATATGGCGAGTTTGTGAAAACAAAAATGTGGGTCAATTCTGGGAATTTCGGCCGACGTCCAAGCGAAGACATCCTGATTTTGTCTTAAAAACTTGATCAGTTGCGCTTTCAAATCCATATTCATGTCTCCGCCGACTTTAGTTATTTTGCAGGGATCCGTCCCCAGGATCAATTCCTCAAGCTCTCCTTCCGGCTTCAGGCGTGGATTTTCTGGTTCTTGGAGGTCTAGCTCTACCATATTGACCGGCCGCCGGGGCTGCCTATCATTCTCGACCTCGGTTATAACTTCATGGCTTCCAAGCCGAGGCGGGGATGAGGGTCCTCCTTCCTCGACTCGGAGGGTCTCAAAGTAGCATTGCCACGACTCCTTCTGGTCCCCAGACACTTCGACCACCTGATTTTTATCGTTGATCATCTTCAGCTTCTGATGCTTTATGGATACCAACATGTCCCAACTGTGTATGGTCGGTTGGCCCAGAATAATATTGTAAGGAGAGCGGAAGTTGGCCACTATGAACCTTACACATTCTGACTTAAATGCCTCCTTAGTTCCAAGCGTCAGTCTGAGGTCGATATAACCTTTTAGAAAAGATCGCTCTCCATTGAACCCGATAAGGGTCGTCTTGCACGACTTCAGGTCTTCAACGTCGAGGTGCATCCTTTTATATGCATCCCAGCTTATTATGTCGGCCGAACTCCCTGCATCCACAAAGATCCGTTTGACTCGGCAATTTACCAGGGTTCCGGTGATAACCAGTCCGTCCTAGTGGCCCGGGATGACGTCTTTTAGCTCTTCATTGGTGAAAACCAATGGAGGTGGTTTTGGCTTCGTTGGGTCGTCTTTGAACTTCGGGAGGTCTCTAACTGTCAGGACCTCTCATAGGTACTTCTTTCGTTGGCTTATCGTATCTCCACCTCCACCAAACTCTCCGCTGACGACGTTGCACTGGAATTCAACCTCAAGGAACTCGTAGTTGGAGCCGGACTTTCGTTTCTTGTCTGGTTTCCGAGAGTCCGTGGCCGGACTCTTGCTTCGGCCGCCATAATTCCGCTTGCCGTTCGTTTTCCCATGGGTTTTGATTACGTATTGACGAAGTTTCCCCTCTCTTACGAACTTTTCAATAGCGTCCCGGAGTTCATAACATTCGTCAGTAGTGTGTTCGGGGTAGTCGTGGAATGTACAGAATTTTGACCGATCTGTAGTGGACCGTTTTCTGATTGGCCTTGGCTTTCCCACTTTTTTCATCTCGGTCTGAGCCACCTCCTTCCATAACTACGATCGCGGGACATTTAAAGGGGTGTAGCTGTCGTACTTCGCCTTATTATACGTCCTCTCTTGTCGGGGTCGGCTGTCTCTGTTGCGTCTTCGGGGCTCCGCCTTCTGCTTGTCCGCCCGATCCCTTGCGTCGGGTGATGTATTCCTCACCTTTTTAGGTTCGTCTGCGTTGGCGATCTCCATTTGCTCGACATCTAGGTATTGCTTCGCTCGGGTGTAGAATTCAGTTAGTGAGTAGACTCAGTTCTTGCACAGACTTCTTGCCAGGCGTGTTGTTGGGTCCATACCGTTGATGAGACAATGTACATGGACTTCCTCGGATAGTGAGCATACCTGCATGGCCGTGTCTCTGAACCGGTCCAGGTACTTTTGCAGCACCTCACCCTTCTTTTGTTTCACCTTACTCAATGTGAACTGAGACTTTGGTTGTTTTTTGCTGGTGGCGAAGTGCAACTCGAACTTACGGCCAAGGTCTTCAAAATTCTGAATGAAATTATTGGGAAGGGAACTCAACCACTTGTGCGCCGGTCCGGTCAGTGTGGCCGAGAAGAGCCGTAAGATGACCGAGCCCTCTATCGACCGAACCCACATCAGCTTCTCAAATATCTCAAGGTGGTTACGTGGATCTTGGGTCCCATCATATTTCGGTAGATCGGCCAGATCAAAGTTCTTCGAGTAGGGGGCCGTGGCCGTTGCCCTAGAGAATGGGGTTCCGCCTGACCCTGCCAAATACTTCATCTCGTATTCCCTTGGGGAACCACGTGACCGAGGTATTTTGATTACTTCTCGATTTTCGTCTGAGTACTGATCCTCATCAAGGTCTCGGTCTTCATAATCGTCACGGTCTCGGTCTTCATAATCGTCACGGTTGTCTTTGCGGCCTCGGTCTTCTTTATCTAAGATCCGTAATAGCCGCTCCTTCTTCCATGTGAAGGCCGATTGGCGTTCTCGCCTAGTTCTCCCCTTTCTCCTTGTCTTGCCGTGGGTCCGGCGTCTTAACTCTGGGCTACTAGGCGAACTACTGCTGTCCGAGGTCATAACCTCTTTTCTCTTACTAGAACTTCTCCGGTTTCCGCGTCTAAGACGGCTTTCAAGCTTTTCCTCTATCATTTGCTCAATAGCGCGGAAATCCTCTTGCCGTTGGAGGTGATCTCGTTTCTCTTTATTCTCAAACCTCTAGAGCATCGATTCCTGTGTCCTTTGTAGAATGCGGACGTCAGCGTCTGGTGCCGGAGCATCCAGTACTGGAGCTGTTTGAGCCGGGGTCTCTGTTGCCACCTCTTCCAACAGCTGATCGGAGGCTGGGGATGAGGTCGCTGTGTCTGTAACGTGACCTTCCGGAGTATTTTCTCTCAATGGATGATTCTGAGCATGCGGTTGACTCGATCCAACCTGGGGTTGGCTAGGCTGATGACTTCGATTGTGGCTTCTGGTGTTCGCCATTAGTGGTCACGGGATAGAAATATAAGGTTCCCCACGGTCAGCGCCAATGTTCTATTCTGGGAACAGGACTGATTGGACTTGACTAGGTGTCAAGCCTAGAGCCTACATACCCTTTGAAGGGATCAAAGTCCACGTAGTTCGATGAATACTTGGAGGCGTTTAGCCAGGGGTGGTGTGTGTGCTCTGTGTGACTGAATGTAAATTGAGCATAAGTTAGAACGTGTGCACCTAGTTAGTCGACCTCTATATTTATAGAGGTGTCCGAGACGGATATCCCAGCCTAGCGTGATATCCGGGGTGAGCAATATCCGGGGCGAGTATCTCGGGACGCCGATATGATGTGGATAGATTGTGTCTTGTTAAGATACCGGATCTCCCCCATGATCATAGAATCATACTTCCTGATTCTGTTGGACCACACTATGGATTTGGGCCTTTGGGTTGGTCCGTAACACCTGCAATATAATATAATATAATATAATTGAAGGAAGGGTGAGAAGGCCTTACACTTGGGAGGGAGGACAGGTCGCGATCATTAAAGCTTTATTTCTCATGCAAATTAAAATACCAGTGTCAATGACAAAGTCCAACACGAGGGAAACACGTGGTGTGCACATAAAGAACCTGGGAATGACGGAGACAACGTAACGTGGATTGAAGCTTTTTACGACTTGTCTCTTTAGAAGACAGAGTATGGGTAGAGACGGAAGCAACAGAGTTCTCGTACGTACCAGTGTATGTATATGGGTAGGGAAAATGGAAGGCTTGGCTTCTTCACGCTGGACTTGAACAATGAAGGTAAGAAGAAGGCAAAGGGACAATAATATGATTGAGAATTGAAGTAGAAGATACGGAGAGCGAGGTTTGGAGTGTTGGAGTGGGGATGGCGCTTAACTTGGCGTCATATGTATGCCAACACAGCTTTTTTTTTTTTGGGTCAAATTTGGGGTGAGCCATTGACTTTAATTTGATGCCCAAACCAACTCATGCGTTGTTAATTTTAGATAAGACTGCACCCGGTTTCAATATTTTATTGATAAAAACTTTAATACTACCTCCGGTCCTAATTATAAGAGCTAGTTGACTTTCTTTGGAAAGATTAAGGAAGCTAAATAAGTTACTTAATCATTTCTTATGTTGTATATCCTTGGATTATATATTAGTTTATTAGTTAAATTAATTAATTTGAAGAAAAAAATAAAAATAAAAATACTCTAAAGTAATTTAGTTAGCTTCCTTAATCTTTTCAAAAAAGTCAACTAGCTCTTATAATTAGGACCGGAGGGAGTACATACACTAAGTGTATCTGGAAAATAGATTAGAGTACGTACTGAGTGCAAACCTTAATCCAGGTAAAACTTCATACCTTAATCCTTTATGAAAGGAGATAGAGCAGTTGCTTCTTTTAAGATTTTCTTTTCTTTTCTTTTTTTGGGTGACATGCTTCTTTTAAGAATTTGAAAGTATTATTGCCATAAATATAAGATATAATTTAATTATTTTGAAGAGACCAAATAAGTTACGTAATCATATTATATATTACTAAATTATATATCAGTTTATAAATTAGAGAAAATAATATGAAGATAAAATAATAGACATAAATATTTTAAAATAATTTAATTAATTTCTTTAATATATTTAAAAAGTAAATTGTAACCCTGCATTGTAGTAGTATATACCAAAAGAGAGGGAGAGGGAGAGTACTTTTTCCCTGGCCTCATATGGCACATCCAATTTGACAAGTTCCATTGCCAGCACGCGAGTCACGCCTGCACCCGGCGCGTGCCAATAAAACGAAGAAAAGAAAATTCACACACAACCTGCTTCCTCCCCCTGCGCCAGACATAGATAAGAGCGGTTTCCCGGCAGCGCTCTCAGTCTCTATTCCTTGCACCCGCACTGTCGCTTATCACCACGGCCGTTTCTTCTTCTTCTTGACATTAATCTTCTCTTCTCGCTTCCCGCTTTTAGCAGTCACTACCTAACTTAGCAGCCTGCATTGTCATCAAAGCGACATCTGTTTGTGTATCTTACGTGGAAACATATAAATAAAATATCGCATTCTTTTTTTCTGCAATTATAAAAATCTTCTTGGCTCGTGGATCTGTACGGCCATTTCTCGAGGAGATCGATGGGAAACGCCAACGGCAGGGAAGATGGAGCCATTGACAACGATGATCGATCCGCTGCTGAATCAGGCATTCGTAGTAGTTTCGCGCCGACTTCTCAGCCTCCGGTTCGGGCTGCTTCAATCGATCCCATGGCTAACAGTCCGCCTCCTAGTCCCGGCCGATCTCGATCACCGGTCTTGTTCGCCCCTCAGGTTTCGACCTTCTCTTTTATGTCTATCTTTTTGGTGGATTTTATGTCTCTATTTTAATATTCTCTGCATGCTTGCTTTGATCGTTGCTCTTTTTTTTTAGCTTTGGCTGCAATTTTTTGGTCGTGTGGTGTAGATATTGGTTTTTCAGCTGGCTTCAAGTGTTTGATCGGTTTTGCTATGACGTTGTTGCAATGATTTAGTTCATGTTTTGGGCAACGTTTCTGCATTTATTCACTGTGTGATTACCAGCTCGAGACATATTTATCTGGTTGAAGTTGAACATTCTGCGATGGAATCCTGATATTTTGAATGCTAACAATTATCTGTTGGTGAGCGGTTGCCTGAGAGGGAGAGTTTGGAAACCGGTAAAGACTAGAATGACAGTTGAATTGCAACTGCTCGACTAAATTGTGCTCGCGTTAAGTCTTCTTACATGACATGGGAATAGATCTTCGGAATCTAATAGATCTGGAAAATCCAATACTGCTTATTTCCCATTTCTTAGCTGGAGCTTATATCGTCAACTGCGTTTTGGCAAGGATTAGCATTATAATGGTTTTTTTCCCCCAAAAAAATATGGATAAGCATCATAATGACTGAAAGTAATGCGACGGATTTTTATCGAATACATGAAATTCATGCAAAGCGTAAAGACTAGCAGAGAAGTGTGGATCTAGGCGACCTATGGTATCTCTACTTGCCCTTTTAGAATAGCAGCACCAGTCAACTTGGTTACCATACAATTTTTCTGGTTCTTTATTGCTTTATTTTCTATCTGTAACAGTTGAAAACATTTCTGGAAATATACTCCGTATATTGTAATAGAGGGAGGTCAATTTGTCAATCCTATCCTATTTCAAACCCTACACACAACTGCAGTGCACAATGGTTGAACAATTATTTATATCCAGTTTGATAATCAGTTGTACCTTTGTCCTCTGGCGTCAGTGCGTGAACTCTTTTGTTTTGGAATGCCAATGGGTTGAATGAATGATGCTGAAATCTTTAGTTATTTTAATGGTGCACAAACTCTCCTTTTGTTTTATGTAAAGCTCTTAAGATCAGCTATTACTGATTATCCTCAGTGATTTCTCTGTTTGAGAAACAGCATGTGAAGTTTTGATATATGAGTTCCTGCAGTCCACCAAAATCCAGGCCATGATTTGGGATATCGTAATGGATGTACTGAAGTACAATTTAGAATGATTTGCACAAAAAGCCAAGATGACCTTGCACTTAGATTTAATCACAGTGAAATATATTATGCAATCATTTTCTCTAATACAATTAAATAGTACTCAATGCCTATACATATTGATCTCTTATTAGGAGTCATTTCTTGGACTTTATTAGTAACTAGGTTTAGGATAACGTTTTGATTGACTATTAATAAGTCTGCCTTGTTACACATCTCTTCCCCTCCCTTCTTACCCCTCCATTTTTCCCTGTCTCCTCCTTTCCTCCATTATATCTATGCTGATCTGCATCAATATACTAAATAATCATTTGTTTCCTTTCATATGTGAGCATTTGTTTGCCTGATGTGCAATCTGTGCAGTTTGATGTGTTTGCATATGTAGATTTTCACCATGTTAGATAGAATATCTTCTGAAAAATTGTTGCACGTTTTCAGGTATTTGGGGCTATGGTCAACAGAAAAGTCATGTCCTAGTGAGTTAAAAGAACCCAACAATATGTGGAAAATGGCTTTTTATCTTCTAAGGTGTAGAATACTTACTAAAACAATTTTAGGAGCCAGGACTTTCCCCGTTCTTTGGCTTAAATACAGTTTTGGTCTTTCTTGTTTCATGCAATTTTTTATTCGGTTTCTTTGGTTCAAAAGCAGGCAATGTTGCCCTTCTATTTTAAATAAGGAACCAATTTTGCCCCCCTTTTCATATTTCCATTGATTTGTTTTTGCTGAGAAGGACACCATATGTCTTTATGGTTGTCTATTAAATAAATAGTATTGTCTAAGCCAACAAATTGTTGAGTCTGAATCTGTTTTTTTTTTTTAATGGATGATGTGTAAGAGGGGTATCATTTGTTATAAAATAGGAGCTAAACGTTGTTTGTTTTTTTCCTTGAACCAGAGGGATGCAATTGAAACTTATCAAATTGGAGGGACCAGAATATGTTAAGCCTTTTTTTTTAATGGGCTCCCTTTTCATGTTAACCTTGGAATTTTAATTACAACCCCTGGTTCACAAAATATTTTTTAAGCTAACAAATTGTTAAGTTTGAATTTGTTTATTTTTGGATGATGTGAAAGAGGGGCGATCATTTGTTATAAAATAGGAGCTAAACTCTGTTTTTCTTGAACCGGGGGGATTTAAACATATGAAATCGGAGGGGCCAGAATTTGTTAAACCTTTTTTAGTTGCGATCCGTTTCCTTCCAACTATCTTCATCAGACTCAAATTGTAATAGAATTAATTAAATTTAATTTCACTGGATTTAATGAATGTTTCATTATTTACTGTAAATGCTTCATGTAAAACATGAAAACAGTAAAATACAGGAAAGTGAAAGGCTGTAGCTAATGTATTTACCTAGTTAACTATGAAGTTCTATAAATACAGGAACTTGCGGTAGAGTCCCTGGGTAGAACAGCAGTTGAATGAATATATTTTATAAGTAAAAGTCATCCTCATTCTTTCTTAGTTTACACTTTCCTTCCCCTTAGTGGCTTATGTGTTTGCTGACATGGATCCAAGAGACATGATAGGTGTCTTTGAGTATATATATGGCGCTGGAATTATCATTTTTCTGCTACATTGGATGACAAGGTTGCAAATAGTTTACATAATATCACTATTTGATTGATATATATGTATATATAGTGACATAGTTGATGGTTCAATTACCTTGTATTTGAATTGTTGGGTCCACACTAGTGAAAATATAGCTATACAACTTTAGTAGCAATAGTATATTAGGCGCTTCAAGCATGTTAGATTAGCCATCTAAGCTTGGTAGTTTTATTTTAGAATTTCCCAATCCCTGGTTTTTATCAGTATATAATAAAATATGATTTCAGAAAATATAAATTTTATCAGTCTCCTCGACATAATGAATACCTGTTTTCGGTATGTGTTGGTTTAATGTGAATTTATGGGTGGTATTTCAACTCAGTATTTTCATCTCTAAGACTCTTGGGTTATAGACCAAAAAAAAAAATCATCTTTTTTATCTTGTTGTCTCATTTACGTGGCTGTTTTTAATCTTGTGTAATTCGAAAGAACTGCAACAAAAATTTTCACATACAGGAATGCTGGCCTAAATATGCTGATTTTGATCTTCCATTGTCATATTATAGTTTTTGTTCAGTAAATCTTGTTAATTTGAAGGCTTACTCATTCATAATGATGATTTTCTGGTAGTTCCTATAAGTATTTCTTTATTTTGCAGCCTTAGTTTCTCATAACTAACATTGCATCTGCTTTTGTGAAGTGACAATATCTGGCTTTTGTTGACCAAGAGTTGATAGTATGTTCCTCAATTTGACAATGAGCATGAAGCTTGCTTCTTCTGATTAAATAATTTACTCAAAAACAGCACATTATCAGCAGCTTCACCTTGTCATGTTTTTCTTTGTGCTTTTAAGGATCCTCTTGCTCCATTGCAAAGAGGTAACGGCCCTCATTTTCTCAACCAAATGTGGCAGAATGAATCTCACGGGATTGTTGATCAACCTCCTGAGCGAGGAATCCCTGTCATGATTACATGGAGTTATGGTGGCAACAATGTGGTTGTACAGGGATCCTGGGATAATTGGACTTCTAGGTTAGACTTAATGACTCCTTTGTTCATGATGGCATCTTTATTTTATCAATGTAGTTGCTACTATTCTACACATTTGTACTGGGCAAAATAAGTGAACTTTTTTACTTACAGGAAGCAACTGCAGAGAGCTGGCAAGGATCACTCGATTTTTATGGTCCTCCCATCCGGCATATATCATTACAAATTCATTGTTGATGGTGAACAGAGATATATACCTGAACTTCCTTGTGTAGCTGATGAGATGGGTTGTGTCTGCAATCTTCTTGATGTTAACGTGGGCATTTTTTTCTCCATTTTCTATAAAAGCATGGCAGATTGATACTTTTGACAAATCATCACTACTTGGTTGGCTTTTTTTTTTAAAAAAAAAAAAGAAACACAAATAACAAACGCATTAAAGAACTTTACCTAAGCTTTATTCACAAAAAACTTGTCTGTATTGCTTATAGTCCATCTTTGTCACTTCAGATTTGATTGATTTCTTTTTTCATTTATTCTGCAGGATTATGTACCTGAAATCCCTGAGAGTATCAGTGAATTTGAGCCTCCACCCTCTCCAGAAGCTGGTTATGGTCAAGCATTTCCAGCTGAAGAAGACTTTGCGAAAGAGCCAATGGCGGTTCCTCAACAGCTGCATCTCACTGTCCTTGGTATGGAGAATTCAGATGTAGGCACCTCTTCAAAGCCTCAACATGTTGTGCTAAACCATGTTTTCATTGAAAAAAACTTGGCTGCCCAGTCTGTGGTTGCGCTGGGATTGACCCACAGGTTCCATTCCAAATATGTGACTGTCGTTCTCTACAAACCACTCAAAAGGTAACTTTTTACGAGGGAAAAGGAAGAAAGGTAATTTGACATCTTTTTTCCCCTTTCATTTTGTAGTTTTAATAGCTGAAGTCTGTAAAGTTGAAATTTATGTATAATCAGTAGGAATATGAACCTTTTTTTTAATATTTAATAAATTTTGTAGTTTTAATAGCTTATGTCTTCAAAGACTCAACATGTTGTCACTCATGTTTGTTTAGCTGTATAAAATCCATCTCCAGCTTTACTCGTTTCTTATCCTTCCGCTTCCAGTCTAGTTGAGTGGCGTTGGCTGCAGTCCAATTTGTTCTACTTTTCTTTTGGTCTGGGGAGAGTGAGATAAGATATGTTCGAAGTTCTATAATTACGGGTAGGTGCTCCATCCAGGGGGGCTGTGTGTGTATGCAACCCTGCTAGGATTTTCCTGGTGATCAGTTCCCCTGGTACATTGGGAGCCACTAGCTGTTTTTCCGTAAGCAAGGGAAGTTTGCTTTTGGCTAAGAAAGGTCCAAGTGTTATACTGTCCTAGGTCTGTCTCTCTAACGTTGTGCCTGTTGTGAGCAATTAACATGCTCCATTGGAGTACTGCATTTTTTTAATTTACGGACAAGTTACTGACACAGGCAAATATTCATCAGTTTTCGTTCAACTCGGCCAATGACAAAAAATGTTGGGGGGACAAATCTTAGTGGTTTTCCCCTTGACAGAAACTCTGCAGTCTGCACTGGTCATTGGGTTATAGTTATTGGGCGGCCCCTTATGCTCTTGACCATAAAATCCTAGTGCAAGTGTTGGTGATAAAATTGGATAAGAAACAAAAGAGGGAAAAGATAAATTAGAAGGCCTAAAATATGAAGGTAGTTTCGTGCTGATATATACGTTTCAATGAACAAGTACTAGTAATTCGAATTTATAGATGACAAATCGTGTATGCCCATTTCTTATGGTTACTGCATCACACTCAATTATCTGATCTTGATAATCCCTGCTGTTATTTGCTGCTTGTTTTGCTACAATGCAACGGACATCATCATCTGTTTTCATTATTTCGTGATGGATATTCCAGTCACATACTTTTAGGAGGTAGAATCTCATTCAGAGGATGGAACATTGCCGAACTCGATCTCTGGTACGGCGTCTCTTGTATTGGTGACTCGTCTCTTTCCCCCCACCTCTGCTTCCCTGATTTTTGCCAGGCTTCCCCCCCATCGTTTGCCTTCTCATTCTGCAACCAGTCAAAGCATATACACTCGTTAATAGAAGTATGTTGAGAGGCTAATATCTTAATTTTTTAAACCCCATCTTCCGTGTTATGCCCTATTTCGGTGGCATTTGTGTGATTTAAACCAAGTACTACCCCATCTTCAATATTAAATCTCTTGATAGTGCCTTTTTTTTTTTTTTTGATATGTCTTGATAGTGCAATTTACACAACAATGAGATCTTATATGGAGTACCAAAGCTTGTCGTTTACTTTCTTTTGGGCCTGAGTAAAGTAGTTCAGATTCAAAGCATACATATAATGTGTTTTTTTTTTCATATAAAAAAAAAATGTGTGACGTCTGGTCTGGACCTGGACATACTAGAACGGATCAGACCATATGGAATCGCTGTCCGCTTTTAATCTTTTTGCGGTGTTTTTCAATTTTCCCTTTTCATACTTGTGACCACTATCTTCTACCCCATCACTATACTTCCCTAATCAATGATGCCATCTTTATCCTGTCCTAAAGCATCTAAATGGACAGTATGCAATGCAGAGATGCTTACTCTCATCAAAATAAGTCAAGTCTTTTGTATGATTAATTCCCTTATGAAAAAAATAAAATATTTTTTTTTCCCAAAATATTAACAAGATATATCTTCTATTCGTACACCACTTCGTTAACTTGTACACCACTTCGTTAACTTATTCACTTCTAGAGGGATATTTATTACGCTCATTTTTTTTTCAAACGTTTATCTTTAATTTACACTGTCTAAATTTTATTATTTTTATTTATAAACAAAATACTCCTTCTAGTCATAAATATAAAACATAGTTAACTCTTTTCGGATAGATTAAGGAAGCAATAAATTACTTAATCATGTCATGTCTCCTTAGATTATACTACCTCCAGTTCTAATTATAAGAGCTCGTTGACTTTCTTTGAAGAGATTAAGGAAGCTAAATAAGTTACTTAATCATTTCATATGTTAAATATTTTTAGATTATATATTAGTTTATTAGTGAAACTAATAAGTTTGAAGAAAAAAAATAAAAATAAAAATACTTTAAAATAATTTAGTTAGCTTTCTTAATCTCTCCAAAAAAGTCAACTAGCTCTTATAATTAGGACCGGAGGGAGTATATCATTTTAGAGTAAATATCCTATTTGATCCCTGAAAAAAATCACAGACCCCTTTTTGGTCCCTCAGTAAAAAAAACTCATCCCATAATCGCTGTAAAATCCAAAAATCGTTCCCGTTATTCCTTCCAGGTTGAAGAGGACACATGCAGTGAAGTGTCTCAAATGTGGTCAGGGATTACGGGATGAGTTTTTTTTACTGACCAAAAAAGGGTCCATGATTTTTTTCAGTGACCAAATAGAGTAGTTACTCATCATTTTATTAGTTAGTCAAAATAGTTGAGAGAAAAAATAACAAATATAAACTTTAAAGTAATTCAATTAACTTTCTAAATCTCTCCAAAAAAATCAAATATATTATATTTAGGACTGAATAAAATATCAATTTTAATGCACGCCTTCAAGCAAAATAACGACATAAATTTTAAAATAGTAAAAATTTTGAGTTCTTAGATCTGAGTCTGACAAGCACAATTCAGAAACAAATAATATAGTACCTCCCCTCCTTCATATAATTTTTTTTTTTTTTAATAGCACTAGATATAAAGGATGAAGCGGAGAGAATTTGCAATTCTAATGAGTAGATATTCCAAGAAGATTTTTTTTCACGCAAAATACGAGCTCAGAATCCACTAAATCTATCAACATTAAATCATACTGTAAAGAATAAGCATAAGTTCACCATTTCCATCAGAAAAAAGTAGGGCGCGATAATTTAAGATTCCAGAAAAAGGCTTATGAAGCCCAACTACGGGGCATGAGATGCTTAGGTGAACGGTCCATGAGTCTTTTCTTCTTCCTCCCTTGGGTCCCTTTGCAACGGAAAAGCTAACTAATGAAATATTGTGACCTAATTTTTACGTTTTGATATTCATAAAAACAGAAATCGCTAGAGTAGAAAACTTAGTAATTTGATATTGTAATCTAAAAAAGGTTGGAGACAAAAAGTCATTCAAAAAATATAAGTAAATGAAATTAATCTAAATAGTTCCAAAGCTCTTTACAATATTGAATTTAGTGAGAAATGAAGCGGACCCTAGTTCGACATTTGTAAAACAAGTTTACAAAGTGGAGATAAAACTTCTCGTATAGGGTAAATCATGTCAAAAAAACAACTTACACCGCTAATCCAAATGGACACTTAATATTAAACTCGACTTCCTACTGTTTGTTAACAATATAATTTTTTAGAATTTTGCCAAAAACTAGAGAAACTCCAAAAAAATTTCTGTTGGATTAATTCCAAGTAAAAATTTTCACACGGGACTAATTCAATTATTGAATGAAATCCCTTTCCATTCCCCAAAAAAAAAAAAAATTCAAATAGTAGTGAAAGAAGAATGAGATTAGTTCGAAACCAAAAATGTCATATATAAAGGAAAAAACTATGGCAGACTTCTGTCCTAAATTTAATCCTATCTCACTCAGCTACTGTTTTTTTTTTTTTTTTGAAACAGAAGACAAGGGAAGACACAAGGGCAGGAAACGATTAAATATTTAAACTAAAGAGGAGTTATGCGTTTTGTAAATAAAGAACAGCTAGGAAAAAATCGACTTCATCATCTCCGCGAATTTGATTCTCTCCATTGTGGGGAAGGGTCTAATTTCAACCAAGGAGATAAAAATCATATACAACCTATCGAATTGCTATTAATCCCTCTAACGGGTTATATAATTGGACAGAAACATAGTTCCAGCACTGCTCATCTAATACAAATTCGTAAAAAGCAAGGGGTTCAGCCGCAAGCACAATGACATAGTATTTTGGAGTAGCTTTCAGAGAGAGATAGCAATTTCATTCCTCGAGTGATGTCTACAACTAGATGATCAACCCAAGGATAAAGATGCAACGACTCAACAATCACCCTTTAAAAACAGGAAATCATTCCACAACTGATGAGCGTCCAACACATGATGCAAAATAATTCATGGAAGAAGTGGTCAATATTAACATAATTAGCCACCCAAAAAGGAAAAAAAAAAGGCAAAACACAAATTGCACCAATTGTTCTGGTTTCATAATAACAAAAAAAAAGGTAGAAAATTGAACAAATGCATGGTGAGACACGGCTAATCCAAACTACTAAAACAAGGGACAGAACAAACAAGAATACTAATGAGCAGTAGCAATAAAGCAAACAAGAAAATAGACAACCAACCAACAAAAGCTAATGACACCAGAAGATGTCCTAATGGAAATAGAATTCTCATCAAAACTTATCTGGCCCGTCCATTTTCTTGTCATATGCTTTTCAAATTTAGGTTTTGGTTGATTGGTCCTCACTTGGCCATCATGACTTTGACGAATTCCTCATAGTTGATCTGCCCATCACCATCAACATCAGCTTCACGAATCATCTCATCAACTTCTTCATCTGTCAACTTCTCACCAAGGTTTGTCATGACATGGCGGAGCTCAGCGGCAGAAATGAAACCATTTTGATCCTTGTCAAAAACACGGAAAGCTTCCTTGAGTTCCTCCTCAGAATCAGTATCTTTCATCTTTCGGGCCATCAGGTTGAGAAACTCAGGGAAATCAATGGTACCATTCCCATCAGCATCAACCTCATTTATCATATCTTGAAGTTCTGCCTCTGTTGGGTTCTGGCCAAGTGATCGCATCACAGTCCCAAGTTCCTTGGTTGTGATGCAACCTGTAACATACTAGCATGTTAAAACATAGTAAAAGACACACAATTGATTCAGTCATGACACACGAAATATATAGATAAATAAATAACCCTTTCAGAAGTTATAATGAAGTTGTGTTGAAACTGGGAAATTAATCAGGCTAATGGCCTTCAAAACAAAATGATTTCCTTGGGAAACACTATATTTACTAATTTACTAATTCTCTTTTCCACACGACCAGAGACAGTTCTAAAACTGAGCATAGGGGAAACTACAATTCATTATTGCTGGAAAGATAAGTAGAATGCCACCAATTCCAATTTTCTTGCCAGAGATGTAGAGCTACTGACCACAGGATGATGGCACTGATAGATCAACTTATAAAAATGTTACGGATATTGAGCTAATTTAGTATCCGCAACATTAAGATAAAGTTACGTCCATAGGATAAAAACCAAAGTGCAGGCCAAATACATTACAGAGATGTAAAAGGGCCTTCCACATTAAATTAGGAAGCCATAGAATCTTAAACACAGCTGAAAGGGTCAGACATGAAACTAAATATCAAGCAAGGACTTTAAAATATAGATTCAGAAGGCTACGATAATACCATAATCCGGCCAGAATAGTGCATATATAATCACAGGAGCACACGCGAGACTAACGAAGCGCCAATATGACAAAGCAAAAAAATAACGGCAACCACTAGCATTTCATACACCTCAAAATCAACAGCGAAAAGTCAAACAATAAGGAACCCTAGATCAGCCAGAAATTTTCAAATTTAAAAGTGACGGGAGCGAACTTGAAATATGAAACAAAAGCAGGAAAGCAAAGAAGGAGCAATCAGATCTAAGAACACATACAGAGTCAATAATTGCAGAGAAAAGAAGATCGAATAGTAAATGAAAGAAAGAGGAAAGGGATCTGAGAGTGGAGACCATCTCCGTCCTTGTCGAAGAGGCTGAAGGCCTCCTTAAACTCGGAGATCTGGTCGTCGGTGAGCTGATCGGCCATCGGTGGAGGTGTTTGGGGAGCGAGAAATTACGCGATTCCCAAGGGAAAAGCAAGTAAGAAAGGCGTGGTTCGATCTGAGCGTAACTCCTTTGATGAAAACAAGAGGAGTAGGCCGTATATATATGCGGGCAAAGCACGGTCCGAAGCCAAAATGGCATCTGATTCTCTCTCATCCCCAAGCAGTTCCTTTCTTTTCCATAAACTCTAAATCACCATTTTAATTATAAAGTATATTATTAGCATTCTATCTTCCTATTCCTCATGGCAGGAAAAAAATAAAAACAATCTTCCTATTCATCGTGGAAATATAGCCTTCTAAGGCTTCTTAAGAGGAAAAATATTTTCTCTGTTGTGTTCAATTTTATGCACATTTTTTTGAAAAAAAAATGTTGTTAATCATATGGGTCAGATAAATCCATGCAATGTTGTATAACATTATATTATATATGGGTGTATAAAATTTTGACCAAAAAAAAATATGGGTGTATAAAACAGATACATTAAATTGGAGAAAAATGATAATATAAATATTTTAAAGTAATGTATTTTGTTTCTTTAATATCCCCAAAGAAAATCAATTGGATCTTATATTAAGGATCAAAAGAAATTAGAAGATTAAAAAATAATATTCAATCCTATTCTCAATGTAAGATCTATTTACTTAAGTTGATTAGATCAATAAAGTTAGTTAAATTAGTTAATATAATATGTTTTTTTTTTCTAAAACACTATATCATATTCTTTAATTCCCTCAGTCTCTTTCTTCTTTTATTATTGTTGAGAGGAGTATCAATATGATAAATTTGAAAAATGTTGACAAATATGAAAAATAAGTTTTACATTTATAACCAAGATCAACTCTCCAATTAAATCATACATTAAGGACCAGAGTAATAGCATGTAGCTAGGGGCAGAGCTTGGGACAAAAATTTGAGGGGGTCAAATATATACTCATTAACTAATTACAAGTTTTTATGATTATATAACATTTTTAAAATATTCAGATTCATAATAAAAGTTGGGAAGAGAAAAAAAAATAGGAAGAAGATAAAGCCAAAGAAATAATATTAAAATATTACTCCCTGTATTTGGATGGACCAAAGAAAAAAAAAAACTTTATAAATTAAAAACCATATGTAGAGGAACTTTCTACCTTATGTGCTATAATTATGATGATGTACCAAAGTTAAGCAGCTCCACTATAAAGAAACTGGAAAACTCTATAATGGTATTGTTATACTTCACTCTGATTTAGTAACATCATCTGTTGGCAATGTCTTTTTCTCAGATCAATTAAATTCATAGCATATACTTCTACTTTTGAGGTTGAAGTTGAGGTTTAGAATGAAAAATCAATTAACTTCACCCAAAGGTGTAGTATAGAATGGGTAAAAGCATAGTAAAGAATACACCATAAAAGTAAATTTCATTGATAAGCTAAAAATTTCAAGCAATTAAATTAGAATATAAAAAAAATGACAAAATTAACATACCACATGGAACAAATATTGAATTATAAGCCCCAAAGATATAAAAAGTTGACCTACAAATGAAAAAAAAAAAAAAGAGGGAAAAATGTTATAAAAAAAAAATTGGAGAGACCAAAATTAAAATTTACATTATATTAAATTGTTTTAAAAAATCTATAAAAAAAATCCTTTTTTTTTTTTTGGGATGGTCCCATTAGTCCCAGTAAAGCTCCGTCTCTGCATGTAGCCATGTAGGATGTATTAATAAAAATTTCATCTACTGAAATTATAAAGACCAATTAATCCCTCATTTAACTTCCGCCCAAATCTATATTTTAAATCCTCAAAATGCCAGCTCAACAAATCCGACGTGTTCCATGATGAAGAGCGAGCAGGCAGCTCCATGCTGTGTTGTCATTGCCTCATATATCTTTAAGGGAACTATTATAAGGTTTTAAGGAAGAGACTTAAGTACCAAAGAGTTCTAATGATGAGTGTGGTGCTTTCTTTTTAACACTATAAATTATCATTACATACTAGTCAATTGTTATCAAAACACCTTAGTAATTGAGTACTGGCCCCCTCATAGCATTTTCCCCTACATCTTTTTCTCTCGCACCCGCCACCTTCTCAAAGCTTGATCGATCTTCAGCCTTAAGTCAAGCACCAAATCTGGCAAATTGGCTAATTAAGTGCAGCACAGCGTAGACAACACCAAAGAGCAACCATTTATTAATTTTAATAAAAAAAAGTTCTACCAAACTATTACAAACCCAAACAAACAACTCCAAGTTTGCAAATACTCCTACCATTTATCTTTTATCAAATCTAAAAATCTGCATGCCAAAGATTACTTTCCCTAATTAGCTATTATTTGTATCGTTGTTTGGATTAATTTATTTTAAGTGATTTTTTGTTGTACAAGATAAGTATGTGATTAGAGTTTTATTTGCTAGATAAGCATAATCTTAGACCATAGGACAAAGATGCAAAACTAGGGAAAAATATTGATTCCCAAATATAAGGCTTTGTTTGATTTGAGGTTTAAGAGGAGAGAGGGACGAGATGAGTAAATTTGCCAGGGATTTGGCTAACTGTTAGTGATAAGAATTATGATGAGGGAAAAAAATTTATTCTCGTCCTTAATATAAAATATATTTATTTAATATAATTAAATTAAGGAAGTTAGTTAATATAATATATACTTTTAAAATATTCTAGTCATTTTCTTTAATTTCCTTAACTCCTCTTTATTATTATTAATAGAGCATCAATAGAGTAATTCTCTCATGGATGGGAGCAAAAATATCTAGAGAAAATTATATTCAGATTCTATAGAAGAAAAAAAGAAAAGAATGTGATCTCCAAAAAATGAGATTCTAAAAATGATAAGAGGGAATCCTTGAACTAGCCGTTAGAGATAATTGTTAGAATATTCATCCGTTTTAATTATTTGGCTTCATTTCATTATTAACCAAATTTAATAGCATTATTAAACCACCATTAATCAATATTCTGCGACTATTATTTTAATTGTTATAAAACCTTCTTCGATGACTACTATGACCCTCCAATGGTCACATGTCCTCTTCCAATGTTTGGTGCATGCTTAGAGTGAGAGTGCACCGAGTTTAGTAACATCGAGCTCTATCCCTAATCTTTATCTTCGTGTCATTCTCCCATCCTACTTTCTACGAAAATGGTTCGTTCAATTGTATGAAATGGTGCTTTCTAATTTACTTAGAGATTGTGAAATAGTTCTTAAGGACAATGTTCTTAGCTAGAAACAACTCAAATCATACGTTAAAGTGTGTGTTTGCAGGTGTTGCCACCAACCATGATCACCGTGTGGGAAATTTGAACAACACTAGAAACTAGAATGAGGGGGAATACTTGAATGTGAACGACACTATTACTACATAATAAGGGAAATGGAGAAATTACACCCAAATATATAAGTTACAATTAGAATAATAATTGCAATTAACAAACATAAGATATAACAATGCAACTAATAGGGATTGAGTTTAGCAAAAGGAGCTAGTCCCTCACAATATAATGAACCAATGTTTGAATTTCTGTCAGGAGAGGTGCTTATATTCAATGTCCAATAGTGTTTGAATTAGAATAACAATTACAATGAACAAACATAAGATATAACAATGCAACTAATAGGGATTGAGTTTAGCGAAAGGAGTTAGTCCCTTACAATGTGATGAACCAATGTTTGAATTTCTGTCAGAAGAGATGCTTACATTTAATGTCCAATAGTGTCTTGAATAATATTGCCTCCGATAGGAGAATACCTATACTTAGCCACAAAAAAAAAAAAAAAGAAAAAAGAAAAAGAAAGATACCACACAAAGCCACAAACTGTCTCAATTAAGCAAAACATATTCACAAAACTTTTGAGAGGTTTGGCTCTCTCCACCCTACGGCCAACTATTAAGTTCTTTGCCTCTTTTGTCCTAAGGGAAGATTTATAGAACACAAAAAGTGACATTCACAAAACCCTTCTTATAATAGACTTTTACTACAACGGCCTTAAGTTGTGATCTCACAGTTAATCAACGCAATGCAAAGGTATAAATGAGGCAAATACTGTAAAAGAATAACAAAAGGGAATGAGAATAACAAAAGAAGGCAGGGGGACCACAGACGAGAGGGATAGAAAGATACTGCCAAATCTATTCACCCCCTTCCTCTAACAATTATTGCCTTTATATAGATTCTATTCTTCTATTTCTCTAATCTTCCAGGACCTTCTCTTTATTCACTTACTTCTCCTTATGGGCCTCTGATCGCCCATTGTCATTGTAGACATTGGATCTTTTAGTGTTTGGCCTAATTCTCCTTCATTCATAACACCCTAAAACCGATTTACCTCTCTATTTCTTTTGCCAAAATGGCAAGTCAAAGTGCTGACCAACAAAAGATGCCTTTTCCTTGTCATGTGTATCTTCCTAGGTTTTGAAAAGTGGCCCTAACATACTCACTCTCCTCTTTACCTTCAACTGAAGTAAATTAGCCTTATTATGTTATAAGAATTAATGATCCTGTGCAACTTTTAAAAGCCATGAAAAACTCTGCAATAGACGAAATGGCAAAAGCTTAACTTTCCAAAATGGTGAAGCTTGCATATTTGACTTTGGTGAGACTTGTATTCTGAATGATGCAAAGAGTAATGGAGGGATGGGTTTTCATGATTTAACTGTTATGAATGATGCCCTTCTGGCTTAGACTACTTGGAGATTGCTTATGAGTCCAAACGATCTGTGGGCTAGGGTCTTGAAGAGTGTATATTTTCCTAAGGATGAACTCATGCAAGCAGAAAAAGGCTATAAGGCATCGTGGTCTTGATCTAGTATTCTAGATGATCGACATTTTCTCGAGAACGATCTTCGTTGGGACATGGGAGATGGCACTGCCATCAGAATCTGGGATGATAAATGGGTCCCAAGTGTTAATTTCCCAGAAAAGCCAAGCAACCCTGATGATCCTTCTATCTTAAATGGTAGAGTTTGCGACCTTATTGTCAACAGTGAATGGGATCTTTCTCTTATTGATCGTTATCTATCGGTGGATGTCAGGAGCGCTATATAAGATATCATTATCCCTTCTAATGGGCTGGGTGATAAATTAGTGTGGACCAGTGCCAAGAACGGTGTGTCTTCTACGAAAGTAGGATATCAACAAGGTAAAGAGGGTAGTCTTGTGAATGATAACAAAGCAGGGTCCTCGATTGTTGTTTCCTTAACTTGCTAGAACTCGATTTGGAAGGGTCTAACAGTTTATTTGGCGGATCTTGAATCGAGCTATTAATATCAATGAGGCCCTTTATCGCAGGAAGAGATCCCAGGGTAATATTTGTCAAGTCTGTCATGGTGATGTGGAGTCGATTGAGCACTTGTTTTTTCACTGCCCTTGGACTAGAGTATCTGGTTCGGTTATACATTGTTCTCTTAGTGCAAGAATCGACGTTGTCAGCATGTCAAACTTCAATGCTTGGTGGATGAAAATCATAGGTATGCATTCTTTGAGTAAGCAAGACCTTTCATTAATCTGCTGGATCCTATGGTTAATTTGGAAGCAAAGAAATGATTTGGTATAATCATAAAAATCCTAATCCTATTGATGTCATTGAATATGTGAGAAAAAACAATTTTGACTTTTAGGTGAATTGCGATAAAAGGCTCATAAGCTCGGAGAGTCAAAGGGTTGTTCCTTCTCACCTAGCTCATTGGTCCCCTCCATCTGCTAGAAAGCTTAAATTTAACTATGATGGGGCATTCTCGACTAATAAGAATGGCGTTGCTATTGGAATATATGTAGGGATCATTTTAGTGATTTCAAATGGGGTTTTATGATGAGGAGAAATCATTCTTCGCATTTATGATCGAAGCTTTAGCTTTGAAGAGGGCATTGATGCTTGCTGTTGATCTCTGTCATAATAATGTGGTCTTTGAAACCGATAGCCTCTCCCTTCTTAAATGTGGAAATGCCTAATCATCGGATTTGATTGAGTGGAGGTGTAGGAGCATTATATTCGATATAATTCGTCTTTTGTTGTTCAAGGTTGGGTTTTCTTTATCTTTTACCCTAAAAGGGGGTAACCGTGTCGCTGACTTAATTGCAATTGATTCTTATAAAGGGGTGAACCCGACAGGTTGGGTTCCATAAGCAACATTGTCTTTGATGTCTCTTCTAGCCTGGATGCCCAGAAGGCGGATATTGCTCCTCATGATGCTCCCCCTCCCATTCAATCTTTGATTGTTTGTAGTTTGCTTTGGTTTTTGTTTTAGTATTCTGTTTGTTTGTATTTTTAGGCTTGTCTTTGCTTTGTTGTTTTTCTTCTTTTGTTATCCCTCTCTATTTAAGTTTGTAAACTTTTGAAGTATTAATATAAGTATCCTTTGGAAAAAAAAAAAAAAGACTTGTTGTATTATGACGACATAGCTTTTTTAACTTGTTTTAGCCATAGCGATATTTTATTCATACAAGATTTTGTACGATACATTCTGCCATCTTCGATCATAAATTCATGAAAAAGCCATATATATCGCGTCATCATTTTCTAAATTAAACCAGAAGAAATTATCAAAATCTGCAAGCCATATATGGATTAGGTATCCTCACAGCCCAAAGGTTTAAACTCAAGAAAATAATCAAAATAGTAGACCATAGAGCAAAGAGATGAAAACAAAGACAGACTTCCGTGTTGATGATTCAAACTTGAATAACTCGTCCCTTATAAGTAATCTTGACACAAGGTTTTTTCTCAGATCAATTTCCACAGTAATGCAAACAAACTTCCCATTCCCTATCAGTTTTCTTTGTTGCATCCTTGGAAAGATATATTCGGTATTTTGGCCCATAGAGTCAATTTACGACGAGTATTTTCAGTTGGATTGAAACTAGGAGTCCACCTCTGAACCAAGACACAATGACCAAATATGAGCCATGTCCCTCCATTGAGAATTTTCTGATCTGTACTCGCTACGCAGTAATTGTTCACTAAATCGATGAATTCAAAGTCTTTTAAATTTCACATTCAGTGTTGTGATGACTAGAGCATCTTTCCTTGGCTGGCAAAGGTTCTCTCGTTCATCACTAGAAATATGGACCAGAGGATAGACCTCCATTAGTTTCTTTTTTTCTTCTAAAGGAGTTCAATCAACTTCAATTTCCCCTGGTATTGAATCATCAATCATGTGTGCATCATTCAAAGCAACCATTGTAGCCTATTAATGAATCACTAAAGAAACAGGTGCTTTAGTCCTAAAGTTGAACCTCAGCCTAACCTTGGTAGCATTCTTTTGATTTTCTGGGGCCGCATCAGACATTTGAGCATCTAGTTTGTTTACACTTACTCTGTTGAAACAGGGGGATTGGGAGCTCCAAAGAACTCCATAGATGAGAAGGAGAGCTTCTTACACCTCTTTTGTTTGGGAGTATTGTTTCGCAATCAATTTCGACCTCTCCTTTTTTTAGGGGGGGGGGGGGGGGGAATTGGATGTATAACCTTGTATACGAAAATTACAACTTTTTTGAAGAGGTAGATATTGATTCCATATTTATGTGTTACTGACTTATAACTTGAAATTGAAACTAATACTCTATTTGTTATAATTTTGTATAGTATAATTTGCAATTATTTTTTCACAAAATTTTAACTAAGAAGTGTTCTTTTGAATAGCCAAAATAAATATAGTCCTTGCATCCTAAACATCCAAGTACGCTTCTCTCAATCCTAGAGGGAAGCTAACTTTTCGGCCGATTGACTTGCAAATTTTAGTGAGATGTGGGGACAAATTGCACGGTCGATGTGTCTCCTAGAACATTGTTTGATGTACTACTGATGCTTTGGTTGAGGTGCCGTACTCATATTCTTATATAGATGATGGTTGTTTAAAATAAGGCTTTTTGACCAATCTAAGAACAAACAAAAAAAAAAATTATCGGATTAATGCACAATCGAAACTATTTACCAAAATGAGGTTCACGTCACTGGTGGCGTAGGGGAGCCCACACCACGTCAGTGGCGTGAACAGGGTTCACGCCATTGACGGCGCACCCTGGCCCCACGTCACCAACTGCATTACTTTGGTAAAATGTTTCCCAACTGCTTTAATCTAGTAAATTTTTTTTTGGTTCTTATATTGGTCAAAAAGCCTTTAAAATAATAATTGAATTCTTTAATTGTGGTTTTTTAATTATGATTTACAGTGTATAAAATAAGTTCTTATCTAGATTTACAACTTTTTGGGAGTCCCAAATATAATCCCAAACAAGCATGAAGAAATTTGATAGGGGGATTGCCCCCTTTTCTATTGCAAAAGTAATTTGTTTAGTTTTATAATGTTTTAATGTGTAAAAATACACATGTGTTTTATCCTGAGAAACACCCAACACCAAGTACTTTTCTTAGATACAAAAGTAACTACGTGATTACAAATTAGGTGCAAAAATACCGTTTGACCCTTAAGTTTGATTTTTCTTGTTGGACCATGACGTGGCTTTCAAAGGTGCAAAAATACATATATGGTTTGGCTAAAAGAGGTCCAATACCAAGTATTTTTTTAATTTAATAATTTTATTTTAATTAAAGAAAAATTATTATTTCTCTATAGGTATAATTCTTGGGAGACCAAATTTTTTCTTCTGATTTATCATTTTGAGAAAGAGGATTTATTGAATGGGTAAAAACAGTAAAAATTTTATTTTCATAATTTATTTATTCATTTTAAAATATTTATTAAATTTTCTAATTAATGATAGATAAATGAGTATTTATGTATTTGAAATTTGATATCATAAATAATTTATTTACTTAAAAATAATTTTAATTTTATGAAAAATAAATAGTTAAAGAAATAATTCATTTATTCTATAAAAAAAAATAATTCATTTACTTAAAAAAGCCGGATTTATAATTATAAGTTTATAACATTCCTTGATTTACTTTTATTCGTCATACGAATACAAATAACTCATTTAGAGGTGCAAATTTTATATTGCATATTTCTTAATGCAATAAAAATAAAAAAAATATTGTTTGCTTTTGATTGAAAAATTATTTAAATAAATTTTGGTTTAATTTGTTAGATAAAAAATTAAAATCATTTTAATTAAAAATAATATTTATAATATCAAATTTTAAATGCATAAATACTTAGTTATAATTAGAAAATTTAATAAGGATTTTTAAAAAAGAAAATAAATTATGAAAATAAAAAATTTGGCCTCCCACGAATTATACGTAGAAAATATTAATTTTTCTATTATTAAATTAAAAAGAAGAACTTGGGGTTGGATGCTCTTTTTGCCAAACCATATGTGTAACTTTGCATCTTTGAAAGCCACGTCATCGTTCAATCAGCAAAAAATGTCAAACTTAACATTCAAAGTCAAACTTAACAATCAAATGATATTTTTACACATAATTTATAACCACGTAGTCACTTTTACACCTAGAAAAATTTGGAGTTGGGCGCTTCTTAGGTAAAACAATATGCATTTTTGCACCTTATAATTCACTTAAATTAGATAAATATGTCTTAGAGGAATGCTAAACTAATCTAATGCTCCCGCTTGTCCTTTTATAACAATTTGATAACCAAATCACAGGGCTTAAAAAATTAGTTAAAACTTAAAAGTAATAAATATGTCAAAAGTAAACTTTTTTAGATATACCCTTATTTATAAGAGCAAGTAAAAAATAGAGTAATAATGAGATAAAATATAATAGAAAATGTAGAGACTTGAAATTTCTCTTCTATTTTTACCATCCACTTCTTCTTCTCTTTTCCCTTGTTACTTATCTCAACCTTTAAACATATTTAATGTTTTTTAAACTTACTAATAAAATTTATAATTATTAATAAATAAATTCAAAATTGCTAAATTTTAGTTATCATAATTTAGAATTGTAATAAAAATATTTTAAAATATTAAATTTAGGCTACTCAAATTTCATTTTGAAAGTCGAGTCGAGTGCTGAAACAAAAGTGGAAGGGAAATAGATTGTGAGAAGAAAATCAAGTCCACAATATAGTACACGCCCAAATTTAATTGGAGAAATAAAAATTAATTAAGAAAAAATTAGTACAAACGGAAAGGAGAGGTAATTCAAATTCCTTCCTCTTGGATAAAATTAAGAGTTAAATATCAATTTTGTCTTTGAAGTAAATGCCCAGCAGCAACTTTACCCCTAAAGTTTTTGGTATAGCAATGTTGTCCCAGAAGTTTCAAAACGTAGTAATTTGCCCTTCGTTAACTGCCTTAATGGTCAACGTTCTTCCAGGGCTACACCAAAAACTTCAGGAGCAAAATTACTCCTGGGTGTGTACTTCAAGGGCAAAATTGATACTTAACCCTTTGTAAGCTTTATTCTCTCAATCATCTCTGCTTACAATGTACGAGAGGTTCGTTAATTGCTCACGTAGATAATTCCGCAGGTGAGTGATTATTGTTTGAAAAAATTCGTTTGAACTGCCTACAGCATACTCGTTTGAGCTTCTATTTGGACAAATTCCTTTTTATTTTTTTGTTTGATTTGTTCCAAACATTTTTTCTAGAAAAATTCCGCAGGTGAATGATTATTGTTTGATTGGAGAATGCCTACCATAGAAGACGTTATGGGGGAAGAAGGAGTAGGCCATGTTTACTTTTTTTTTTTTAAATAATAATTGTCACCCCTACCCTCTCCTGTAATGATTATAGTTATTAAGGAGCAATTTGACCAATGAATGTTTACCTTAGGAGCGCCCAACACAAATACTCCCTCTGATCCTAATTATAAGAACACTTTTTGGAGTTAGTTTTGGTTCTAATTATAAGAGCAAATTTAAACTTTTGTCAATTTTTTCCTATAATACCCCTATTTATATTTTCTCCATAATAATTAAAGACAATAATAATTATATTTTATAAAGTAAATAATGTTTGCAATTCATTAATATTATATACACCTTAATTATACTTTTTTCTTATAAAATAATTTTGAGTCATTTTTTTCCATATCACTCCTACTAATACTTCTTCCACAATAATTAATTTAACAACACGCTTATATTCTATCAAGTGAAAGATTCTACTTTATTTTTTAAAAGGAGTAGTAGTAATTTTTGTTTGGAATAGTTTTAAAACAAAAAGTTTGAAAATAGTACGTTGTATTTATTATATTTAAATTTAATTATTATTTAAACCACCCGTTTGGTCCACTGGCATAAATTTTTAATAGAAGAGTATAATTTTTATTCTATCACGCTTGAAGAATTATCACTGTCGGTAAGCATGGAGAAATCGCGAGTCTGAATACCAATTGCGCGGCGATCGTTTCAGTTAAGTTTGCCTTCATGTAATTTTTAATTTTAAGTAGGGTTATTTTGGAAAAATAATTATAATTAACTAATTTAACATCTTTCCTTAATCTCTCCAAATTCTTGTAAATAGTTTTTATAATTAGGACCGGAGGGAGTAACTTTTTAAGTGGATCAAAAATACCCAAAAACTTTTAAAAATGTGCAGTCAGCATAAAAAAATTTTACTCCAGGAGCGTTAAGCACAAAAATGTTTTACTCCATTTTTGTGCTGACTGCACATTTTTTTAAAAGTTTTTTTTGGTATTTTTGGTCCATTTAAAGTTATTTGTGTTGTGCGTTCCTGAAGTAAAAATTTGTTGGTCAAATTGCTCCTTGACCATAGTTATAACACTAGGTTGACTTTTTTTGAAGAAAGGGTTGAGTATCAATTTTACCCAAGAAGTACAGACCAAGAACAATGTTGCCCTGGAAGTTTCAGAACGTAGCAATGTTGCCCCTCCGTTGACAGCCCTAAAGTTTGACTGTCAGGATAGTTAATGGAGAGGCAATATTGCTACGTTTTGAGACTTCCGGGGCAACATTGCTATGCCAAAAATTTCAGGAGTAAAATTGTTTCTAGATGCGTACTTCAGGGACAAAATTGATATTTAACCCTAAAATTAAAAAGGGAAAATTGTGCTTAGCTTCCGAGTAAGAAAAAATATGATAAAATGGTCCCTTTAAAAATTTTAAAATTGGGATGAAATCTTGTATGACTTGTTTGTAATATTTTTCATATGTGAAAAGATATAAATACCTCCATGGAGACTCATAGACTTATCAAAATAGTCTCATGGTCTCTTCAAAATATGCACATGATTTACCAAAAGCAGGGTCATGCTCATAGACTTATCAAGACATGTATGTGTCAACACATACACATATACTTGTCAAAATAGTTTCATGAACTTGTCAAAATATGTATATAGACTTGTTAAAATATGCTTAAAGACTTGTCAACCCAAACATATGCAGACATTTGTGTTTTTTCAGATATAAAAAATATTACAAATAAGTTTTACGAGATTTCACTACCATTTTAAGATTTTAAAGGACATTTTTATCATATTTCTTCTTACTCATGATGTAGTTGCAAATTTCCCAATTCAAAACTACAATGGGAGTACTAAAATGTCGTTCTCCCTTGTTTATTTTCACGTGACGCTTGAAGACTTGCGTTGGACTGAGATCTCGAGGAGTGCCTTTTTTTTTTTTTTTTTGGTTATAAGAAAGTTTTAGAGGGGTTCGGCATCAGTCTCCTATTAAAGTCAAGACATGGTCCCGGGCTCTATAAGCACTTAGTGGAGACTTATGAGATCGCCTACTAAGGAAGTCCCAACGACAATAGAAAGGATCGAACCCACGACCTAAGGACCTAGTCCTAAATTCCTTACCATCTATGCCTACTCTCGTGGGTTGAAAGAATGCCTTGAAGAGTTGTTACGTAAGCCCCCGCCATCAAACCCGTAGTAGCACAGTGCCCTCCCAGTTGTGAATTGAAAAAGAAAAGCCCAATGATCATCTTTCCTCGATAAAAATATACTATTTTCTTTTGACAGAATCTAAAGGTATTATTCCTTCATTGACCCATTGTCTGCGTTTGATCCTTCACCTAATCTATCGTTTCTTCCTCCCGTAATTTCATCTACCTCAAGATTTAAGAGACATTAGGTCAACAGCTCCGATCGCGGATAGTGTCATTCGTCACGAGTGTTCAGAGTTTCTCTGAGCACGTCTCGGAACTCTGACCCACAGAATCTGTTATTCGTCTCTTGTACTTTTCTCAATTTTGTGATCTTTTGTCGGAACTTCCGATTTTCCCTTTCTATTCGCGATGATTTGCTCTCTCAAACAAGTCGGTGTATCTTTCAGTTGTTCTGATGTTGTTCTTCGGAGAAAACAGTCAAATCCCTTTCAGTCAAGCTTGCTTTTACCTTCTATACCGAAGGGAAAAGCTGAGCGATCTCTGGTTTCAGTACACAAGCCCTTGCACCTTTCTTCTCCTACTGAGAAATTTTCAACTTCGAATCTTCCGACAGTGAATACTCGTGGAAATTTCATCAGATGCGAAGCTTTTGAGGCTGACCGATCAGACATTGAAGCAAGCACGCCGTCGGAGGCAGCGAAGAAGTTGAAAATTGGAATATATTTCGCAATATGGTGGGCTCTGAACGTGGTCTTCAATATTTATAACAAGAAGGTTCTGAATGCATATCCATACCCCTGGCTTACTTCTACGCTGTCACTCGCTTGTGGGTCTCTGATGATGTTGATTTCTTGGGCCACGAGGATAGTGGAGGCGCCAAAGACTGATTTTGAGTTTTGGAAGACTCTGTTTCCGGTAGGTTTATTGGGATTTGTTTGTTTCCTGAGCAAAATTGATGGGAAAGCGATGTTTTTGTTCATATTATTTGTACCGACAAGAGGTTAATTTCCGCTGTTTTGGGCATATCCCTGGATTTCCATGTAGTTTGATTCTAGAACAAACCCCTCGGGGGATTTAAATTCCACTTTAGTTAGATCAAGGATAAATTATGAATTTTTTTCCTTTTGTTTGGTTTCCTTTCTTTGGTCTTCTTCTTCTTCTACTACTTCGTTGGTTGGAAGAGTAATTCACGGAACTGGAAAACTTCTTCAATCATGAGATTGGGTGAAGTCCGGTCACGAGTTTTGTTTATAAATCATGATTATGATTTTACTTTTCTTGGAAGAGTAACTCACTTAAGCTGGAAAACTAGCTCTTTTCTTCTGTGTAGGAGTATTCATTAAGTTCTGGGCATATCTCAAATGGTTGGACATGTGCATTTTTAATGGATATTGGATATCATAGTTAATTTTTGCTGTTTTTCCTATAGGTTGCTGTTGCCCATACCATCGGACATGTGGCTGCAACGGTTAGTATGTCAAAGGTCGCAGTTTCATTCACCCACATTATTAAGAGTGGAGAGCCTGCTTTCAGTGTAGTGGTCTCCAGATTTCTCCTGGGTGAATCCTTCCCAGTACCAGTCTATCTGTCCTTAGTGCCGATCATCGGTGGGTGTGCACTTGCTGCTGTGACAGAGCTCAATTTCAACATGACTGGTAATGGAGAAACTTTTCTTCAGATGGACATTTTGATGCCTGCATTTTGTCGCTTTTCATAGCATGATAAATCAAATTGAATATTAAAGTCAAGCTGAGAAAAAGAGAATTAATGTCAATTTGTTTTGGCTAAAACAACATCACATGTTTTCCCTGTTTGCTAGCACATTGTTTGCCATCCAAAGCACGGGTGATATTAAATGTGTTCCTTGGTTAATTATGTCATTATAGAATACTACTTGTAACAGAATCTGTTTTTGGTTCCTTTTCTGAAGGTATCTGTGTTCAGCCTACTGAATTTGCTTTGAAACATGTTCTGCAGGTTTTATGGGTGCCATGATTTCAAATTTGGCGTTTGTGTTTAGGAACATCTTTTCAAAACGAGGCATGAAGGGAAAGTCTGTTAGCGGAATGAACTACTATGCTTGTTTGTCTATATTGTCTCTCTTAATTCTTACACCATTCGCAGTTGCTGTTGAGGGACCACAGATGTGGGCAGCTGGATGGCAAACAGCCCTCTCTCAAATTGGACCCCGATTTGTATGGTAATCACAGATTTACAGACTGCTTATATTTGCTCTCTTCTATGTTCATTATCACAGTAGAGATACTGTTGGTTTGGTACCATACTGATTGTGTTCAAACAAATTTGAATACTTTTGTCAGTCATCCTTTGGAGGAAAGTTATGTAATTTTACATTCCCTGAATAGACTTTTGTAATTGATCTTTTCTAATTTTTCAACAGCTTCTTGAATGACTCCTATAAATTAATGGACAAATCAGAAGGTCATCTAGTCAGTTCATTGTATATGTACTCAAGCTGAGTTTCTTTTATAATTTTTCTTCATATATTGGATTTATCTAGTTGGTCTCTTTTCTTACCTTACAGCTGCAGCGCTGATGGATAATTTTCTGCGTGAAATGGTGGACCATGTCCACATTAATGTGGGGACCTTATAACGTTTTATGAGGAGCATGAAAATGTAGTGGTTACATTGATATGTTCTTCAGATAGAATGGAAGAACAAATTTTTGATCAATAGTTAATTATGAAAGTTAACTAGGCCTGAATAATGTTTTTGACCATTTGAAATTTATCTTGTGTATGCAAAAGATACTGCTGAATTCACTTTACTTGCGCTAAATGTTTCCTATTCTTGTTGTTGCATTTCAGTTCTATAGATATTTGTAGCTGGAAACAGCACATTAGCACCTTATTTGCTTGGATTTGAGTTATTTGTTGTTCTTTTTTCTCCCTGTAATTTTGAGTGCCCACTTTTTCATTTTATACCTAAATAAATATATAATTGTTTATTGTAAACATCAGGTGGGTGGCGGCTCAGAGTGTGTTCTATCATCTGTATAATCAGGTGTCATACATGTCTTTGGATGAGATCTCTCCCTTGACGTTTAGCATTGGGAACTCCATGAAACGAATTTCAGTCATAGTCTCCTCAATCATCATCTTCCACACACCAGTTCAGCCCATCAACGCCCTTGGGGCAGCTATTGCTATCCTCGGAACCTTCTTATATTCACAGGTATTTTCTGGTTCTGGTCAAGTTTGTGTTTTATTTTAGATTGATTCATATATAAAATTGGTTTTGATGGCAACTGTTGTACTTCGAAAAGAAAAGATAAAAAATTGAAAAACAATTTTTATGTGAAATGCTAACATGCTGCTGATGCTCCTCTCATAAGATATTAGGCTAAAGACTCAAGAATTTTAGTTTTGGATATAGTTAGTTGGTACCTCAAGGTGTAACAATTTTGGTTTTCCTTTGATTTAAAACAGGAAGTTAAAAGGATTACATTAATCAGGTCTAATATAACCCATCTTATCATGGTCGACCACCTTAGAACTGCTAGCTACTTTATTTGCGCATTCAATGATTTCTCCATGAACAAAACTACAATATGAAACAGTATCCCATAATAAGTACATCTTTGGTTTCCTTGGGTGTTTCAAGGTGTAAAAGGTTGTACTGTTTTAAGAAGACTACCAGAGGGTGCTGAACTTTATCTCTTTTATTGTATTTTATTTTTCCAGAAACTTTTCCCTTTTACTCTCTCTCTCTCTATATATATATATATATATATTGGCAGAAACTTTTCTCTCTTATTTTTTCTTATAAAAGTAACAAGAATCAATATCCAAAATACGGTTCAGTTGTTGTATTTTTGTGGGAGGGATATCCTTTCAGTTCCTGATCCCACTTGTGCCAAACTGACTCGTTTGGTCCCTGGAATATTTAGCCTATGAAGGAAAAAAAGAAGAAAAATCCTCATGTTTTTAAGAGAATTAAAAAAAGAAAAAGAAAAAGAAAAGGACAACATTGAGAAATGATAACATGAGTATTCATATATTTTATTTTGTATGAATTGAAATGAGAAATTGCTCAATATGCCAATCGATCTTTACTAAAGAAAGCGAAATTTTAGGGGAGAGTTGGGGGTTGTTGATTCATTACTTCGTATTTTGCCTACCTTCCGGATGGTGGTTGTTCTGGGGTTAGGTGATCTGAAGATTGATTAGGTGAAGGACTTTGAATCGCTACCTTAGCTAATTTTGAATTGTGATTTGCGCATCCTTTATCCCCTTTCTAAAGTCCAATTTCAAAAAGAGTTGGCTTACCTCTTTGGAACTTCCAAAGTTGACCACACTGTTTGACTAGGGGATATGCTGTGGTTCATTCCTTAATAGTAATGCTTCTGAGTTCTGATGCCAATGCATTCAGTTGCCGTGTGGGTCCTCGGAAGAAAAAGAGACATGTAGATATGTTAGATAATTTTATTTAGCAAGATCGCACTTAATGAATTTATGTGCTTAATTATATTGATATCTATAAACCGTATAGAAGAATCTCATCAAAGTTATTCTGATTTCTTTGTCTTGTATGTGTGTTTTATTTTTTTGCAGGCGAAGCAATAGAGTCGAGGAATTGAGATTCCTCATTCAACCTGCCCCAAGCAAGTTGATTTTGAAAGACGTGCAGCTGGATTTTGGTAAAACTAGGATGATCCAGTGCTGTGCACGGTAGATAATAATGGTGATACTGCTGAGGAAACAGTATCCTAATACAGATATTAGTATTTCTTGAGTGATGCATTTGAGTTATTATGCTTTTGGAGAAACAAGTGTCTTTTCTTCATAGGCCAAGGATAATATCTGAAAACATTGTTCATTATGAGATGTCAATAATTTGGTTGTTGGGTGCCACGGCTGACTGACTGAATTGTGTAATGGAATGAGGTTCATTATGAAGTTTTATTTCCGTTTTTGACAATTATACATATACTGTTCTCCGGTTTTAGTTGACTGCATTTTTCCAAATTTGTCACCGGGATATTAAATTTCCAGTTTTAGTACTATTTTTAATTTATTTATACATGTATTTATAATTTTAGAGAACCAAAATACCCCCAACTCAAAAAACACCCTCCTCTTCATTGATTCATCATCTTCATCGTTACATCCAAAATTTCAACCACAACAATCCATCAGTCAGAAAATGAACTAAAAATCAAGCAGAAACAATCATTCTCACTGAAATCAAATTCATAAACAATCAATCTCACTAAAATCAAACTCTTTTTATCTTGATTACAAGCACCTCTATTTTTATAACTTATATGAACCTCTCCTAGAATAAATAGTTACATTGTATTAAAAAAATCAATAGGTACATGACACATATCATGAAATCTAACCATTAATTGATCTCGAAGTCGCATATTTTGTAGTCGTAGATGTTATTATAAAATCATGTTCTAAAGTTTTTTAGTTATGTAAACTTATTTATTCAATAACTTTTTAAAGTTTAAATACATAAACTGGCTAAATGATATTAAAATACAAATGTAAACACTTGATAAATATAATCATTTTACCATTAATTAGCATAGTCTCTTTCTATCTTTTTCCCATATATTTTTTCTCACTCTAACCTACCCACTTATAAATAAAAAGCATATTTAGGGGAAAAAAAATGTACACTTTCTATACATACATTAATTTTAATTAATTTTAACAGTTTCCTTGAACCAAACACTTTGGTTATTGTGATATTATAATCAGTGAAAGTTTATTTTAACTTGTTAGAACTGATTAATTTTAATATGTTCAAGGTAATTATGTGAAAGAAGTTTTATTTTGATCTTTAGATAAAAAACATACCACATTAATTGATTTAACTAAATTTTTTTTAACTCAATTAAATGAAGTAAGTAAGTCTTACGGATTACTTTAAGGAGTGGAGGGAGTAACAATTACTACTATCAAATTGATTGGGCCGCACAGTTGTAAGGTTTTTGCTAATAGACTACAGCGATGATAAATTTAAAGGTTAGCGGCTGGGATATGTAGGTGATAAGAACAAGTCTGTCTATGAATGTGGCTTCTGTGATGGACTCCCATCAAGAAAGGGGAGATAGATCATGTCTTAAGTAGGAGGTGATGGCTTTTGAAGTGAAGCAAATTTCTTAGGAATGAAGCCCATTTTCAATAGTAACAGATATGAATGAATGCCATCCTGAAAATGATGCTCACTACCCTGTCTGACATCCTACAAGAGCCTCTCTTTCTAAACAAAAACAAAATGCTGAATACATTAATAATTCTCTCCTATTCCCTTGAATGATCGATCGATAGTTTTAAAAATGATATATCACTCTACTAATTGGAAAATAAGCAGTATGTCAGATTTTAATTTACGTGACAAGGATATTAACCTTTATCTCTGTACGTAGTAAGTTCATAACATATCAGGAGAGGGAAGGAGAGAAGAACCGGTTCATGGAGAGAGCTTCTATATATGAAACGTAACAGCCAAAGGAAAATACCTGAAATATTAATCTTCTCTTGTACAGCACTGCGTTCTCTTTTACTGAAGCAAGGCACTGAGAGTGTTGAAGAATAGAATAAGGAGTTTACGGTGCCTCTTGTGGATAATGTTTGGCGCTTTCGAGATAAGATTTTTGGACCCTAAGTTTTCAGAACCATCCAAAACGCAAAATTTCTCATCTCAAAATGGCTACCTAATTAGCTAGCTTCACTTCGATTTATATATCACCTTCCCGTTATAATGATAAAAATTGATTCCTGTTCAAAAATAAGCTAGCCGCATAACCTCATAACTGCCGGTAAAAATTTGGATCAGGATTTTTTTGTTTTTGGTTTTAGCATTAACAAATATATTTATTTCCCAGAACAGAACATGATGATCGAGCAAGGGAAAAATTAAATAAGGAGGTATTACCCCTTTCCTAAATAATATTTCACATTTTCGTATGGTTTGAGTTCAGAAGTTGAAGAGGAAGAGTATGAATATAGAAGGGAGAAATTAAGAGGTGGCATAAATATATGTTGATATTTGTAGGTGCTAGTGTAATATTTGGTTGGTTTGGTTTAGGACACTAGAAGCATGTAGGAGAGGAGTGATATAAAAACTAAAAAGGGTGGGGTGAGGAGTTAATTAGCTAGGTGCATGTAGTGTATATATATGTGGGTTATTATGTATGTACAGATACAATACAAAGTTGAGTAAGAATGAATCAGGAGGAGAAGTCAATGATGGGCTCTCCCAGGGTCAAGTTTCGTTCAAGCTTCCAAGGCAAGTTGAAGAGCTTGGCCATTATAAACTTGAAGATTTTGTTCACATTAATGTTATGTCTTGCACTCGAGAAAAAAAGAGTCGCCTTCATTGCCCTCGCATATGCCCTCGCCTGTCATCACAAAACACCATAAAATAAAAGCCCTTTATTATTTAAAGTAGTAATTCAACATTATTATAGAGTGATGAGCAGATATGACTTTAATGAGCATTCATGTAGATGTAGGGCCCCATATCTAGATGCTTATATTCTTCACGCGCAAACCCAAAGAATAGAATTTGCCAAGATTCCGAACAACACTTCACCAACCCACTACATATATATATATTCCTTATCATCTCCACATTTCTAATTGAGAGCCAGCCACTCCCGTACCGTAAATATAGTCATTTTCAATTCTATTTTTATTTTCTCACCAAAAAATATTTCTTACAAAATTATGAGACAATATACCATATATGCAATAATCTTTCGAAACCAGTAATATTATTTGTTTTTAATAGTCCATGGGCTAGCTAGCATTACACCAGACGTTTTTCCTGATTTGAAATATCTGACTTAATTAATGTTGATTATTTTTTAAAAAATATATATTACATTAGTTTTAAAATATTATGCGCAATATTGCTGTACAATTTTCTTTAAGATGCTGATAGTTATATTTCCAAAAAAAAAAAAAAAACGACACCAAGATGTACTTTAAATCATTTTACAATATTATTTTTTTAATCTAATCATATATATATAACAATGAATTTACTAAAAGGATAAAGTCTTTCACTTTCAAATCACATTTTATCTTTCAATTTTTAAATGAAGAACATCAAATTAAAAAAACGATAGTACACCAAATTGGAAGCTAAGGCTCATTTCTTCGCCCTTACCTGGGTGACAATGGTCCATTGCACGTCAGGGGGAAGTCTAACAAAATCATCAAACTTCGTTCCTATCAGAATAGGAAGCGCTGTCTGCAAGTAGAAACAAAATAATCACAAATTTGAATTCTTTCAAATTAATAAACTATAAGCTGAGTGAAATAAAATTGTGTGATTTATCTCTTTTTAATTCACTTTCCTTTTATCTATTTCTCCGTTACTTCATAACTCATTTTTATCACAGTTCGAGTTTAGAAAATTGAATTTCCTTAAAATTATACTACTATCCATCCTTAATATAAGATCAATCTATACCAAACTCTCGTATTTTAAAGATATTTTAACATAATGAGACTCAAATTGACAATATTATGTATACATACATGACATAGAAATAAATTACTAATATACAAAATATAAACAGTGTAGACTTAAATAAGGCAGTTCACTCAGCCCTTTCTATTTCACAACAGTGATGAATGACAGGCTTTTTGTATCTCCTTCAATATTTTTCCAAATGACGGATCAAAACTTTTTTTGGTGATTTTAACTTTATGAAACAGAGTTGTCCAACTTATCCATTCAATTAATCAGGAAAGTAGTATTAGCCTTGCAAAATTCAATTTGGTTACCTGATTCCACTTTCTCGCCTCACTAAACCATCCAACAACACTGCAACACAATCCACAAATCATTAACTTGCTCCAAAATTGATCACCTTTTTAGTTCAAGTCCACAAATTGATTCTCTACCAAATCACATAATAAAGAAAGGGAGATTCAAAAACCTTCGGAAAACATTTTCAAAATTTTGGCCAAAAACTGACCGGATTGATTGTTTAAATCTGCCCAGAGATTTTCTGTATAATTAATCACACAGATGCAGATAGAGAAAAAAAAAAAAAAAATTTAAGAAACTGAGTATCATAAGCTATTCATTGTCTCATATTAAGATACTAATGTTCGTTTGCATTTGTATAATGTAAATTGACTGCAATAAATCTTATAGCGTACTTATTCAGTGTAGATCGACTGGTAAGATCGAACATGAACAGAATCGCCACGGCATCTTTACAAGCCATGGGAATTTGATCTGACGATCCTTTGTCACCTGCATCGCACATTATTTTAGAATCCGAGAACTGATTCAAAAATGGAAAGTAAAGTTTGATTTTGAGTTTTGAGTTTTGAAGCACCTGCAACATCCCATATACTGAAAGAAATTCGGGCTCCTTCAACAAAGAAAGTCTTGTCCATTAAATTTAGTCCTTTCATCTGCAAACTCCTCTTTTCCTGCTCATCCCCTATATACTTGATCTGACAAATAAAATAAAACTATCTCAACCAAAAAAATTGGAGTTATATGTTCAGGCAGATGCTAAGATCATATACCTCGCTAATACTATTTTATCCTGTAAGGGGTGATCGAAAATCATTGTTTATTCATAAAATACAAGTGGTAGGGATTACAGAGACTCCGGCATCATGTAGTTGGTCGTTTCAACTCACCACAAAAGAAGTTTTTCCAATATCGCAATCACCCAATAAACTGATCTTGAGGCTCACCAAATCTGAATCGGTAACGGCAGAGACATCTCGGACGACTCCATCCAATTCGATTGTGGCGGTGGCCGGCATCAGGGGAGAGTCCTGCAGAGCTAATCTCCGGTACCGGGCCGGTTTGCAGACGGAGCAGACCAGAATCCTATCCCAGATGAAGTGGAAGAATCGGCCAATAAAGGATACCTTTTCGAGGATGCTCCACCGGACGTCAACCGGAACAATTTTGCGGCAAAGCCGAGTCATTCTCTCAGTGGTTTTGTGAATGATTTTGGCCATGAGGAAGGGCTTCTGGTATTCTCATAGCTACTTAGCTGGGTGTATGTTTGTGTGGGGTTGGGTGAGTACTTAACCGACGGAGACGAGGAGGTCACTGTTTTCAGTTTTAATACTAATAGTGGGACCGTTGACCCGTATTTCAATTCAATTGGATTCCAAATTGCCGGCTTCTTGAATCGCGACGGAGGGAGGGGCAGTTTGGTCAAATCAAGAATATGGGAGGGGTATTTTGGAAAAGTCGTGTAAAACACGGAATGAGAGCAGGTCAGGACTGAGGAACGTAATGTAACTTTGGGGGCATAAGCATCCATCTTTTGAGGTGTGTAAAGCGTTCCGTCCAAGTCCAAGATGACACTAGAAAATTATCCCAAGGAGTAATTAATCCGTTGTGCTTGGGTGCACGCTCTTATGGAGTTCTTCAACTTCATACATAATTTTATTGCGAAAATTGTCCAAAACCGAAACATACGCGAGTTAGATTCCAGTACTAAACTAGTTTGGTATGGCAGGAATTAACTTTACCATGGATCATGTATCAGCAGCCTTTTCTTGGCCCAAAGATATATATATATATATATATATATTTTACTTTTAAATTTTATATTAAAAATGCATGTGTGGCTTTTAGAAAACATCAACATGTTGCATGACTAATGACTAATTATCAGAGAATGATGAACTCCAATTTGTGGATCTAAATTTGACCAAAAAAAAAAAAACAATTTGTGGATCTAAATCAGGCTAACAGAGTGAACTTTTTTCCCTTTCGGCCATCAACAGAGGGAGCCAAACGCGGAAGCGTCCACGAATATATTCTTATTATATGAAAATTACTTATTTTCTGGTGCCCTGAAGCTAATTGGACTCATGTGAATCTAACACTTAACTTGTACAACACTTTACCCATGTTCATATATTTTGGTGCCATCATTTGGTCCACCAAACTCTATTTTCGGCCACAGATCCACCAACCTTTGGTGTTTGGGGCAAAATGTTTTATAGCTTTCCTTCCCAAACTGCCAGTACTAGTAGAGGTGCCTTTACAACTCAAGATGACTCAATCTAGACATTTTCCTTTGTTTTTTAATAATAAAAATATCAAAACGATATTAATATAAGTAATTTGGCATTAGTTACATAGCAGGCTTAAAACAAGAACAACAAATAAGGTAATTAACAAGCTCAAGAGGAACAACGTAACTTTGAGGAATTCTATTCTTACATCTACAAAAATCTTCAATAAATTAAATGTGCCATATTTTGCTTGATGGTGTTTTTCGAGGTTTCTAATGATTACGGGCAAATATGAATACATTTTTTGACGTGAAGTCATAGCAGGGATCAATGAACAAAGATATATAAACCAACATCCCACTGAATACCAACTCGATCTCAAATATTTAAGGATAAAGGCAGGATCACCTTGAAACATTTTAAGCCAATTGAAGTGTTGAAAACATATCTTCTGAGATGACGAAAAGACCGTAAGGCATTCTCTGAATGCTTTTAGAATAATATTCTTGCAAGTAAGCTTGAAATAAAGTAAGAATCAAAAGACAAGTGACGAAGGACTTTAATTTTTAAACTGTTAATTAGAATTGAAAGTCATTTAAACTTTAATAATCTTTTTCTTGTTCACTGTAACATCCCGTCTTTTAATATGCGATTTTCAAAAGAGATTATCAAAGTTTTGAATAATTTAAACAGTGTGGCATCGGAAAAGAGTTTTCATTTTAAAACAAAACGAGTATCTGATATTTAACCAACATTGGTGTGTTGATACTAATACAGTCATCCAAATATTCAAGTACTCAAAGTACATAAGAAAACAGCAACAGATAAACAATCCTCCGTCTGAGTCCTTATACAGCCTGCTTACCCTTGTCAGCAACCCTGTCTCCGCCAGAACCTGAGGCTATGGTAAGAGCTGAGGTTCAATTCCCATTGAACCTCAGGTAACAGTTAACCTCATGCTTATGTAACAATTTTATATATAATAGATATTCATGATAGTTACAGCATAATCACATTTCAACAGCACAACCACCTCATATTTTAATCCAGTCTGCACTACCCAGTGCCACGGTGTACATCCGTGTCCTCAGCGCTAGGAAAACTCAACGGCATTATCATGACTATAACCCGTATATAGCTTAATGTGTATGCACAATTTTATAAAAACAGAATCTCAGACTATCCATCACATAAAAATTTACAATAAGCATCAGAGTTAAGGTTACAGTACGCGTCCGTACCTTCGTTGATGATGTTTTGGTACGTTTGACTAAAACGGTACTTCTAACGGAAAACAGCGGTACAAGTTCACAGATACCCTATAGGAACAATATCACATTTATCAGTAGCCATCAACTTTGCAATACTTGTGGAATTCTACGTTGAAGATTTACTATTCATGTGAATAGTATTCACTATTCATGTGAATAGTACCAGTAAAAATATTTTTACCGTGACGGTAAATAATTTTTTACTGTTTGGTAAATAGTATTTACTGTATTGGTAAATAACATTACTGCCCAAGAATAATTCTTTTCTGATGTGACAGATCAGACTAAGCTGCAGCCACAGAGCATACTCAGAAAAACTCTATCAGGCTTTTCTACTATAATTACCGAAAGAAACTACCAAATCTTAAGACTAGGGACCAAAGAACTTACCCTTGAAGTTCTTACTCCTTCTCTCCAGCTCCGAGAACTTTACTCTAAATTCTCACTCTAAACTCCAAGAATTCTCTCTCTTCTATTAAACTCGACCGTTGTGATCTGAGTTTGGTGTGAAGAAAATGAAGAAGTGAGGCCTCTATTTATAGTTGGAAAATGGGTCTTTAAGTGTAATTTTCGTCTCTGGGTCGTTTTACGTAATTTTCCTAAAAATCTAAAAAGTTGCGCCCCGTGAACAAATTTTAAAATTTTTAATAATATTTTAATATTTATTATAATATAATATTATTATTTAAATAATAAATTATTATTGAGTGGGTCCCGCTGACAAAATTTTCAAACTCACGAGAGTTTCTGTCGGGAGAGGAGAAAATTTTGTCAGTGGGTCCCACACCTTTAAATATTATATTATTTTTTACTAATAAAGTTCCCTATTCGGTGTTCTGATCGCGTGATCTTTTGCAAATTCTCAAAAATCCAGAAGCACAGTCTTGAAGCTCTATTCTTCCTCTTTAGAAATATCTGGGTCAACTGAATTTTTGACCTCATTCAGGATATTTCGTAATCTGTCAAAGATTTTAAGTCGGACACTGCCAGAAACAGAAATTACTTCGGGTGACACCATCTTCGAGACAAAAATTCACTGATTCATAATATGCCCTTACCCAAGAAACCTAGTTCACGGTTTACAAGATATAATTTTATTTCTATTATTTCTCAAAATATAAGATATTACATTTCTCCCCCCGTTAAATAAAATTTCGCCCTCGAAATTTACTCCATACTAACTAAACATTGAGCCATGAACTCCGGATATCTTTCCCTCATATCTCCCTCTGTTTCCCAAGTCGCCTCATTAGGAGATAAACCCTTCCAGACCACTTTAACAACAGGAATATTTTTGTGTCGAAGCCGTTTCTCCTGGTAATCGAGAATTCGCTCTGGCTCGACCTCAAAAGTGTTATCATGTCGTACCTCGACATCCTCATACTGAATAACATGGTCATGGTCAGGTTGGTATTTCTTTAGTTGAGAAACATGGAAAACATCATGGAGTTTACTCAAATTCGGGGGTAAGGCTAACTGGTATGCGACCGGTCCACGTTTTGCCAAGATTTCGAATGGCCCAATGTAACGAGGACTTAGCTTTCGCCGTTTAAGAGTTCTACCAACACCGGTTACCGGGGATATCTTGAGAAACACATGGTCTCCAACCTCGAATTCTAGTGGTCTTCTCCTCTTATCAGCGTAACTCTTCTGTCTGCTTTGTGCTGTTAGGAGTCTCTGTTTGATCAATGCAATTTGCTTGGAGGTCTTATCAACTAAATCTGTCCCGATGAATTCTCGCTCCGACAATTCTGTCCAGCATATAGGTGATCGACACTTCCGCCCGTACAATGCCTCAAACGGAGCCATCTGTATGCTCGAATGGTAACTATTGTTGTAAGCGAATTCGACCAGCGGTAAATGTTCATCCCAATGGCCTTTGAAATCCAATACACACGCTCTAAGCATATCTTCTAGCGTTTGTATTGTCCTTTCAGATTGACCATCGGTCTGCGGGTGATAAGCTGTACTAGGTCTTAGCTTAGTTCCCATCTCTGCATGTAAAGCCTCCCAGAATCGGGATGTAAATCGCGGGTCCCGATCAGAGACAATACTCTTAGGTACACCATGAAGTCTTACGATCTCTTTGATATAAATCCTCGCCAATTGTTCTGGTGAGTAATTAATACTAATGGGGAGAAAGTGTGCCGACTTAGTCAATCGGTCCACAATCACCCAAATCGCATCGTGATGTCTAATCTTGGGCAAACCTACCACTAAATCCATGGTAATATTCTCCCATTTCCACTCCGGAATTTCCAGTCCTTGAAGAAGACCAGGGGGTCGTTGGTGTTCGGTTTTAACTTTCTGACAGGTTAAGCATCTACCCACGTACTCGGTTACGTCTTTCTTCAGCCTGGGCCACCAAAACTCGGATTTCAGGTTCTGGTACATCTTCACCATTCCTGGATGTAGAGTGTATCTGCTCTTATGAGCCTCGTCTAGAATCTTCTGTCGTAATTCTCCATCCTTTGGAATGTAGATCCGCTTCTTGTACCTGACTAAACCACTAGGTGATAGGTCAAGGTCTTGAGTTTCACCTTGTGAGATCTTTTCTCGAGCTGCTATAGCCCATTCGTCGTGCTTTTGAGCTTCCTCGACCGCATCTCTTAAATTATACTTTCCTTGACTAACAAGGAGACTTGCAAGATACACGTCATCGGGCGCGTAGTGTCTCATGCAAATCTGATTGGACAGATTCAGGTCTCTGAAATCTTCAAGTAGTCTCCGCTCTTGAATCATCATGTATGCTGCGTGCACCGTCTTTCTACTTAGCGCATCTGCTACGACATTTGCTTTTCCGGGATGATACTTGATCTCCAGATCGTAATCTTTTAGTAAGTCCATCCAGCGACGTTGTCTCATGTTGAGCTCTTTTTGATCAAACAGGTATTTCAGGCTCTTGTGGTCGCAGTATAACTCTACGACTGCACCATAGAGGTAGTGCCTCCATATCTTTAAGGCGAATACAATAGCCGCAAGTTCTAGGTCGTGAGTAGGGTAGTTCAACTCGTGAGGTTTCAACTGGCGAGAAGCATATGCCACAACTCTGCCCTGCTGCATGAGAACACACCCTAATCCTTGCCCACTAGCATCACTATAGACAATGTACGTTTCGTCTGGATCTGGAATTATTAATACTGGAGCTGTAGTCAACTTCTCCCTCAAAGTTTGAAAACTCGCCTCACAATCATCGTCCCATATGAATGGTTGTTTCTTCCTTGTGAGCTTCGTTAATGGTAAGGCAATACGTGAGAAATTTTGTATGAATCTGCGGTAATATCCCGCTAATCCCAGGAAACTACGTATCTCTGCCACCGTTTCCGGCCTCTTCCAGTTCAGAACCGCTTCCACTTTACTAGGATCAACAGCTACACCATCGCGAGATACGACATGACCCAGAAATTTTACCTCTGGTAGCCAGAATTCACACTTGCTCAATTTAGCAAAAAGTTGTTCGTCTCGGAGTATTCCCAACACGAGTCGCAGATGTTCTTCGTGTTCTTCCCTGCTTTTAGAATAGATCAGGATGTCATCGATGAACACCACTACAAACTTGTCTAGGTGTAGACGAAAGATTCTATTCATGTAATCCATGAATACGGCAGGCGCATTTGTCAATCCGAAAGGCATCACAAGGAATTCGTAATGCCCGTATCTGGTTCTAAAGGCTGTTTTTGGAACATCACTGGTTTTCACTCGCAGCTGGTGGTATCCTGAGCGCAAGTCAATTTTAGAGAATACACAAGAACCAGATAGTTGATCGAGTAGATCGTCAATGCGAGGAAGTGGGTACTTGTTTTTGATAGTCACCTTGTTTAACTCGCGGTAATCGATACAAAGTCGTAAACTTCCATCTTTCTTCTTTACAAACAGTACTGGGGCTCCCCATGGCGACACACTAGGTCGAATAAATCCTTTCTCCAGTAGCTCCTCAAGCTGTTTCTTTAATTCCAGCATCTCGTTTGGTGCCATACGATATGGTGCTTTTGATATTGGTCCAGTGCCTGGCATCAAGTCGATGGCGAATTCAACCTCTCTCTCAGGGGGTAACTTGGTGAGATCTTTGGGAAACACATCAGGGAATTCATTCACAATGGGAATGTCTTTGAGTGATGGTTCGTCGTCTATCTTGATTGAGAAGAACACCATATACGCTTGGCAACCTTGCTTCATGCATTTTTCTGCTTCTGCATTAGATAGGAAATTCAGACTCACATTGATCTTGCTCTGGTCGTGTGGTGGTGAGAATCGTATCTCTTTATTACCACAATCAATGACCGCGTTGTTTGCCGTGAGCCAATCAAGACCAAGAATGACATCAATGCCATGAAGCGGTAATCGGATAAGATCTATGTTAGATTCTCGTCCGTTCACACTCGCAATGCAATTAAGACATGCATCAGACGCTAAAGATTTCGCGCCAAGTGGGGTAGCTACTATCAAATCATATGGTAGTCTATAGGCTTGCATTCCTAGTCGTTTTGCACAATCGTAAGAAATAAACGAGTGACTAGCACCCGAATCATACAATGCCTGTAGTAGATTTCCATTAAGAGAAATAGTACCTTTGATCATCTCAGGAGATTTCTTGGCTTCCTCATTAGTCAGAGCAAAAACTCGTCCTGCGTTCTGCGGTCTCGCCTCCAAAGCTTTTTGAGGACAGTTTAAGCTAATATGCCCCGGTTTCTGACACCTGAAGCACACTGGCTTTCCCTCACAGTTAGCTCCCGGATGGAACCTTCTGCATTGCGGACAGGCTTGGGATGTCTGCATTCTTGGAAAGTTTTGCTGTCTCGGTTGAAATGGCCTCTTATTCCCTTGTTGGGAATTATTCCAAGGTGCCTTCCTCTTCTGTGCTGGGTTGTTGCGATTGAAACCACTACGGTTGGGGCCGCTACTGCTGAAGTCTCTGGTCTTGCGAAGCTCCTTCAAGTTTCGTTCGATGAGTCGGCAGGCTTCTACAGCTTGATTTAGTTCCAGAAATTTGTGCGATACCAACCTTTCCCTTATCTCATACTTTAGTCCATACACAAGTATATTTGCAATGCTGCTCTCGTCATTATCTCGCCTCAGAAGTGATGAGTACCGAGATAAGTTGGTGAAACGAGCGAAGTAATCATCGAAAGATTCTTCCCGACCCTGACGGATGTGCAGGAACTCTGTCTCCTTCATCATCTGTACTGAGGGTGGAAAGTACTGCTCGTTAAACTTTTCTTGGAACGTTTCCCATGTGACGGGACAGTTTCGGCTTCGGAGGGTTGCCGCGGTGTTTCGCCACCAACGATCGGCGTCTCCTGCTAGCTTGTAAATTGCCAATTGAGCCTTCCTGTTATCCGGACATTCTAAGACCTCAAAGATCTTTTCAAGATGCAATAGCCAATCCTCAGCTGAATCAAGTTTTCCTCGGAATACTGGTGGCTTGTGTTTGCAGAATTGTGTCACCCAGTATTGTGTATCCTTAGCTTCTCTGACAGGTTGATGTTGTTCCACCAGTACTCTCTCCTGTCGAGGAGATGACTGAGATCGTTCTGGTCTCTCAAATGCGTTGCTGCGCTCGTCTTCTTGTTCTTCGTAATTTTCTCCTCCCTCTCGTTGTTGTTGCTGTTGCTCTCCTTCAGCCTGTTGTTCTTCATCCCCTTGTCCTCCCTGCCTGTTGGCGAGAAGCGCATCGATGAGAGCTCTCTGTTCTTGTATTATTCTCCTCATTTCTTGAAGTTCATCTTGTACTGGTGGTGGAGGTTCATGTTGTTCGAGTTCAGGGTTTGGTACTACTCGCAGTTGCCTACCCCTACCTCTGCCTCGGCCTCTGCCTCGACCTCGGCCTCGGCCTCTAGAAGTTCCGGCGCCTCCCAAAGTTGCCATATTCTAAATTGCAAAGGTTAATAGATATAAACACTAGAAAACAAAAAGATTACACATAACATAAGATCACAAATTTCATATGAATCACACCAAAGCGTATATAGTACACCCCTTTTATTCATTAATGGTGATTACACAAACTACTATTATACTTAGTCCTACTGTTACAAAACTATTGCTACTACTACTTCCATGGTTTATTGAACTGTTGTAGGGTTGTCTTTGTCTTTCTACATGACCAGGTGAACTAAATGCTGGAGGCAGAAAATGCACGAGCACACATCCTCGATGTGGCCCTTATTCAGAATTTCATTGATTTTAGTTTTCCAGAAACGGGTGCGAGGAAAGTGATGAAGGGTGGATTTAACCCAGTCTCTAGAAGGATACGGAAAATGGTAGCGAGAGTTTGCCTGGTAAAATTCTCTGACTCGGGTCAGATACAGTAGGTATTTGTCTTTCTCGGTCTTAGTAGTGAGAGCGGCATGGAGAAATTCTAAGTGTAAGGCTAAAGTTAAGATGGAGTTTTCATCTAAGACGTACTCCAAGTTGCCAGAGTTGGCGTCAGAATCATAGTCGAGATCTTGTATCTGAGGATAGTCAAAGTTATCACCTATTGAGGAGTGATGTGAATTGCTGGGATTTCCGGGTTTTGGTGAGTAGGGCTCTACAAGAATAGCTATTGAGTCATATAGATGGTCGGGATACTCAGGTCCAGGATGGTATTCTGGTTCTGGATCATTATCAAGTGCAAGAGCGGGGTAGAGTGGTTCTGGTACCGGCACAGGTTCAGGCATTGGTACAGAGAGTGGATTTATCGGCTCAGGGTTCAATCTCCTTCTTACTGGTTCGGGGACTATCGACCGACGTGCAATACGTCTTCTTTTCCCAAAGTAATTGATATACGGAAATTCCTCTTTGTCCATTTCTACAACAACACCAGGGTCATATCAGTACTTATATTTTTTTTTTTAAAGAAAACCATGGCTTAGAGCCTAACTTAGTTAATCAACCGATTGGCCAGGTAGGCGTCTATCATGGGAGCCTCACCGTGCTAGGGTGACTGATTGGCTGATCCACATAGACTCGGCCCTACCTTCGGCACCAATGGTTTGTTGTAACTAAGTCGGGTTCATGCCAGATAAAATACTTTTGAAGGCTAGAACTTAACTCTGCTACTTAAACAACCTTACAAGACTGTTCAAAGTAACCTAGTTAACTTCGTGCCAGGATGCAAGCTTTGATACCAAAATGTAACATCCCGTCTTTTAATATGCGATTTTCAAAAGAGATTATCAAAGTTTTGAATAATTTAAACAGTGTGGCATCGGAAAAGAGTTTTCATTTTAAAACAAAACGAGTATCTGATATTTAACCAACATTGGTGTGTTGATACTAATACAGTCATCCAAATATTCAAGTACTCAAAGTACATAAGAAAACAGCAACAGATAAACAATCCTCCGTCTGAGTCCTTATACAGCCTGCTTACCCTTGTCAGCAACCCTGTCTCCGCCAGAACCTGAGGCTATGGTAAGAGCTGAGGTTCAATTCCCATTGAACCTCAGGTAACAGTTAACCTCATGCTTATGTAACAATTTTATATATAATAGATATTCATGATAGTTACAGCATAATCACATTTCAACAGCACAACCACCTCATATTTTAATCCAGTCTGCACTACCCAGTGCCACGGTGTACATCCGTGTCCTCAGCGCTAGGAAAACTCAACGGCATTATCATGACTATAACCCGTATATAGCTTAATGTGTATGCACAATTTTATAAAAACAGAATCTCAGACTATCCATCACATAAAAATTTACAATAAGCATCAGAGTTAAGGTTACAGTACGCGTCCGTACCTTCGTTGATGATGTTTTGGTACGTTTGACTAAAACGGTACTTCTAACGGAAAACAGCGGTACAAGTTCACAGATACCCTATAGGAACAATATCACATTTATCAGTAGCCATCAACTTTGCAATACTTGTGGAATTCTACGTTGAAGATTTACTATTCATGTGAATAGTATTCACTATTCATGTGAATAGTACCAGTAAAAATATTTTTACCGTGACGGTAAATAATTTTTTACTGTTTGGTAAATAGTATTTACTGTATTGGTAAATAACATTACTGCCCAAGAATAATTCTTTTCTGATGTGACAGATCAGACTAAGCTGCAGCCACAGAGCATACTCAGAAAAACTCTATCAGGCTTTTCTACTATAATTACCGAAAGAAACTACCAAATCTTAAGACTAGGGACCAAAGAACTTACCCTTGAAGTTCTTACTCCTTCTCTCCAGCTCCGAGAACTTTACTCTAAATTCTCACTCTAAACTCCAAGAATTCTCTCTCTTCTATTAAACTCGACCGTTGTGATCTGAGTTTGGTGTGAAGAAAATGAAGAAGTGAGGCCTCTATTTATAGTTGGAAAATGGGTCTTTAAGTGTAATTTTCGTCTCTGGGTCGTTTTACGTAATTTTCCTAAAAATCTAAAAAGTTGCGCCCCGTGAACAAATTTTAAAATTTTTAATAATATTTTAATATTTATTATAATATAATATTATTATTTAAATAATAAATTATTATTGAGTGGGTCCCGCTGACAAAATTTTCAAACTCACGAGAGTTTCTGTCGGGAGAGGAGAAAATTTTGTCAGTGGGTCCCACACCTTTAAATATTATATTATTTTTTACTAATAAAGTTCCCTATTCGGTGTTCTGATCGCGTGATCTTTTGCAAATTCTCAAAAATCCAGAAGCACAGTCTTGAAGCTCTATTCTTCCTCTTTAGAAATATCTGGGTCAACTGAATTTTTGACCTCATTCAGGATATTTCGTAATCTGTCAAAGATTTTAAGTCGGACACTGCCAGAAACAGAAATTACTTCGGGTGACACCATCTTCGAGACAAAAATTCACTGATTCATAATATGCCCTTACCCAAGAAACCTAGTTCACGGTTTACAAGATATAATTTTATTTCTATTATTTCCCAAAATATAAGATATTACATTCACTGGTTTGAATTTAAAATTTGGTCAATTTTTTGTGAAATTTTGAAACAATGCTATCTGATTATTATAATAAGTCTATATATATATATATATATAAATTTAAGTTACATACCCCATCTTCAAGGTCACAAAGCTAACCTCTCACTTCTATCAGTTTTTTTGAATTTATGGAAGGCTGTGTGTGGCGTGCACCAACCAAATAAATATTTATTTATTTCTTAAGAAAAGAAGGGAAGCTATACGGCCAAGATAAGAAGGTGAAGCAAAATAATTTTAGGAGAAAGTTCTTGAGCACTCCGCTAATAGGGGTGTTCATAAAATCCAGGAGTTCAGTGTGTCTGTCTGAGTTCAGAGAAAAATTGGACACAATCGGACATGACATTTTTGCGGGTAGAGCCGGGTATCAAACAAGATGTGCCAATCTGTCAATTTAGTCCGGGTCAGTAAGTATATATATTATTATATTGGATTTTTTTTTTAAAATCTAATAGTTTATATACTTATGTTATATATTTACTAACTCTAATAAGTTTAATTCATATATTTACGAATATGATATTATATAATAGGGAAAAACATTTCTGCTTCTGTGGTAGATAAAGTTTTCTGTAGCTGGAAAAAACGATACTGTTTGATCCTCTCTTTTTTCCCCTCCTTCTATATGTTTTAATATCTTTTAATCTTCCCTCTGTAAGTGCCGTTGAACAGCACACCTTAACCTAGCGTGAAGACAAAATCTGCCTTGAGCACCATCTTGGTTGTTCATGTACAAAGTTTTAGAATCCTTAGAACCTACCACCCTCTAAAACCTCACCTCATATACGTCAATTCCCCATCTTGACTTTCCTTCTCTGACAACGGACTCAGAATAACTTCGGCACCCATCGACACCCCTCTTACACTACAAAAAAACCACCCATTTGTGGCGGTCAAAAACGCCCATTTGTGGTGGTTTTTGGCGTGACAAATAACATTTGTCACGGTTACAAAACCGTGACAAAAACCAATGAAACAAAACGTTTTGTCGCGATTTAAAATAACCACTGCTACATGAAAACAAACCGCTACATTTACTGTAGTGGTTTATAATAACCGCCACTATATATGGCTACGCTGACAACTTATACACACAACTGTCGCGGTAGAAAAACCGTAACAAAATGAAAAAAGTTCTGGCGCCTTTTTTTATTTTACATTTGTCGTGGTTCAGTAATTGCTACAAATTTGTCCAAATATCTGAAAAAGGCCATATTGTTTGTAGCGTTTTATAACCGCCACAAATAATCCGTCCAAATATCTGAAAAGTTTACGGCCATATTTTTGTAGCGGTTTATAACCACCACAAATAATTCCCGCCAAGATTTTTACAAAAAATTTTGGCGCCATTTTTTTTTATCTTTACGTAGCATTTTGTAACGGTTTAGGTTGCGGTTTCTGTAGCGGTTTTTCTTAGTTGAGGTGGTGTGCTTGCTGATACTTTGATATTTGTAGCGGTTTTGAAACCGCTACAAAATTGTGAAATTAAAAAAAAAATATTTCACAACTCTTAATTAAATTATTATCTCATTTATATTTTTACGGAAAATGCTATTAAAATATAATAATTGATTGTATAAGGTAGTATAGATATGGAAAATAATGAGCATATTCAAATATAATAACAATAACTTATGAGTTAGTAAAAATAAAATGAATTACAAAAGAAAAGTGTGAAAAAGTGGATCGATGAATAAGTATATGAAAGTAGAAAAGAAGTTGAAAATTAAGAAAATGTACCTGTAAAATAAAAGAAGTTATAAGTTAATATCAATAGGGTAGAAGAAAAAACAAATATTATCAAGCTGAGTGACACTTACCCGATTCAAACACTTTGCCTCGTAGAGAAAACGTAAAAATATGAGAGAAGTTGGAGAGAAAACGTGTGCAGAAATCAAAATGGAGCATATTGAATGTGATTTGGTGGGGGTATTTATTTTGATCTCAGCGTATCATTTTGTAGCGGTTGAGGTTGCGTTTTCCGTAGCGGTTTTGTTATGGTTTGTCGCGGTTAAAGAATTAGTCGCGGTTTTTTTAGGGTTTAGTGGCGGTTTCAAACCGTGACAAAAACTTTTTTTTGGCATTTTTTTAAAAAAAATAAAAGTAAAAGGAAGAGTAGGGATACAAATAACTTTTTTTGGGGTTTTTTTTTAAAAAAGTTAAAGTAAACTGATGAGTAGGGATAATTTTTCTTCTCAATCTTCGTCGGCCTCCCTGCAAAGAAAGTTTGTATAAAAAGTTACGTGTGAGTTAATATAAAATAAGACAGAAAAATTTTTGGAAGTGAAATTTGTATATTTCATGTTGCGGATATTAAAAGACGTACCGAACTATAGGTAAAGTGTCATCGCCGTCTGGGAAGAAGTTTTCGAAACTGGCGGGATGTAGCGGCTCACAATCGTAGGCAACGTTCTCACCATCGCCCATGTCGTATAGGTCCCGAGGCTTTAAGTGAACCACCATATTCCAATCCCTGTGCCTCTCATCGGCGACGTAATAAACCTGATGTGCCTTTGAGGAAAGAATATACGGCTCGTCATCTTCAGATTGACCAGTGTGAATAGGGCGGGAGAAATTCACGGATGTGATGCCTAAGTCATCGGTCGTGAGTCCCCGGGACGTTGTCGTATTCGCCCACAAACACTTGTACAGCGTCACAGAGAAAAGGCCTTGGTAACTTATCCTGACCACATCAAGCAGCTTTCCATAATACGGGATGTCCCCAAACTGTATGTTCCCGTCACTGCTGCTGGCATAACTCCTTGTCCCAAACGTGCCGTATACACCCGAGTTTTGGGTCAGCGATCCTGATCTTGTGAAACCGTGCAAAACTTGAAGCCATTGACATTGTATGCTGTAAATCTTTGGGTGTGGTCAAGCGGGCCGAGTGCGAGAGCTCTGAATTCTGGTGAGTGGAGGTTGTGGTCATTTATTATTCTCCTCCTAAACCAACCTTGGAATTCTCTGTGGACCTTTCTATCAATTTCGGAGGATGTTCGTGTACAGATCCTCAGTTGACGCTTCACATGACTCCTGAATTCCCTGCAATTAAACATGTGATGACGGGCAAGAAATGTGCCTATAAAATGTAAGGAAACATATAGAATAACATATAGTAATTATGTGCGCAATCCTTACTGAAGATACGGTTCAACTTTAGTACAATTGATCAAGACATGTCTATGTGCTTGAAACTTCTCAAGTGTCGTGAGTTTGAAGGTCTCACGTCCGCCAACTGGTTTACCAACACGAGGGAATAACAACTCTGAACCTGATGGCTCTGGCTCTGGCTCAGGCTCAGGCTCAGGACAATTGTCCACACGAGGCAGTCTGTTGAATGACGTCTCAATGTCATCAAAGTACCTGGAACAAAAATACAAGACCTCATCCCCAATATAACCTTCTGCTATTGAACCTTCAGGCCACGCCTTATTCCTCACGTAAGATTTCAGTTTCCCAAGGAACCTATAAAGTAATGAGGAAAAATGTCGATACATCAATGTTTAAACATGGGACTAAGAAGTAATGTATTATATATGCTGAAGTAATTAATTTTAAAAGAGTACCTCTCATTAGGATACATCCATCGGTAGTGAACCGGGTCAGCAAGCTTTGTTTCGTAAACAAGGTGTATTGTCAGGTGAACCATGACCGTGAAAAATGAAGGAGGAAAGATCATCTCCAGATGGCACAGCGTAAGAATGATTTGCCATTGCAGCTGGTCGAGCTCCTCCACGATCAACACCTTGGAACACAACTTCCGGAAGAAAGTACAAAGCTTGACCAAAACGATCGACACATCGAGAGGCAGTGTATTTTTTATGGCCAGCGGAAGTAACTGCCGCATAAACACATGTGAGTCATGACTCTTCAGCCCAGTAACCTTTCGAGCTTGCACGTCTACACATCGTGAAATGTTGCTCGAATACCCGTCAGGAACTTTTATTTTCTTCAAAGTGGCAAGGAAGATTTCCTTATTCGGTTTTTTTAGGGTGAATTTTGCCGGTTGAAATCTATCATGCTCATCCGGCCACGAGTCTGCACGAACCCCCATCTCCCGTAAATCTTTCCTCGCTTGAAGATGATCTTTTGACTTGCCTGGTTCGTTCATAATCGTGTACAAGACATTGTCGTACACATTCTTTTCAATGTGCATGACATCCAGACTGTGTCGGAGCAAATTATCTTTTCAATACGGAAGAGCGAAGAAGACGCTTATCTTCCACCATTGTTGGGTCACAGAACCAGAAGCCCTGGCCGTCTTTGTCCCGACCTTTGCTGTGTCGTCTTTTTTCCCATACTCAAATTCAACATCCACAATTTGCTCTATTATATCTGCACCGGATAAATTCCGAGGAGGTCCTCTTCTTTCCTGTTGCCCATTGAAACGATTGCGCTGCAACCTAAACCTATGTGTACCATCCAGAAACCTCCGATGACCCATGAAGCACCACTTACGACTGTGGGGAAGGTGCATTGAGTCAGAATCAAAATTGCAAGCCGGACACGCAAGGCCGGTATGCACATTCCACCCAGATAATGTTCCCAGTCCAGGGAAGTCACTGACAGTCCACATCAATGCCGAACGCATGTTGAAAAGTGTCTTCTCGTGCGCGTCATACGTCTCGACGCCTTCGTCCCACAACTCCACCAACTCGTTGATGAGCGGTTGGAGATACACATCAATGTCATTTCCCGGTGCCTTTTTGCTCGGAATGATCATGGACATAATGAAGGAGCTTTGTTTCATACACATCCAAGGGGGCAAGTTGTAAGGTATCAAAACAACTGACCATATACTATAACTTGTACTAAGATTACCAAACGGATTAAAACCATCGGTCGCCAAAGCAAGACAAACATTTTTAGGGTCCGTTGCGAAATCAGGAAAGTCTGAGTCGAACGCTTTCCACGCTTCACCATCACGTGGATGTTTGAGTTTACCATCGTCGTTCTTGTCGGCTTCATGCCACCTCATATGCTCAGCTGTCTTAGACGACATAAACAATCTCTGTAAGCGAGGTTTTAAAGGAAAGTACCTTAGAATCTTTGCGGGTTTCTTCTTCTGCTTTTTTCCCTTCTGAACTGTCCTGAACCTCGAAGTGTGACACTTCTTACAAGTCTCCCTCCGAGTGTCCTCCCCCATATAAAGCATGCAGTTATTGGGGCAGGCGTCGATTTTTTCGTAGTTCAATCCTAATCTGTTGATTATCTTCTTGGCCTCGTAGAAGGTTGTGGGAATGTCCGCGTCAAGGAAAGCATCTCGTAATAGTTCCAGCAGCATCGACATCGCCTTATCAGTGATCCCACACATGCACTTGATATGGTACAATTTGATTAGAAAGGATAATTTTGAGTATTTCTAACAACCTTGATACAACGGACGATCGCTCTCATCCATTAGGCTAAAAAATTCCTGAGCTGCTTCATTCTTGTAGAAAACTGGTTGAGGACCTTGTACTTCTGCCGTGAAGTTGTTGTCTTGAACACCAAAAGCGTTGCGAACATCCTCATTAACCGGATCATCTTGATCTAGTTGATTTCCTACTTGTGAGGTTTGAGGAAGATGATCCCCATATCTCATACCATGCTCCTGACCACGAAGTCCCTAGAATGTATGTTTCTGGGAAAGGCTTAGTAAGAAGATGTTCCATAGCACCTTCTCGTGTTTGCCACTTCTTAAACTTGCATCTACAACAAGGACACACGATCTTGCCATTAATGCTAGCGTGAGAGAAGGCAAAATCTAAGAAATTTTTCAATCCTGCTAAATATACAGGAGAATTGCGCGGCATCTTGATCCATGACTTATCCATCTATAGCAAACAAAGCTAGGAAAGTATAGCAATGTGGAGACAATGTTTAATAAATTTCACCTCGAGATGTTTAAATGCAATCTTGGTCACTTTGTAGCGGTTCAACCGCGACACAAACCGTGAATCAGTTTGAAATATAATTTGTCGCGGTTAAGAAACCGATACAAATGTGAATTGAAAATCCCGCCGTATATTTGTCGCGGTTAAGAACCGCTACATAAACCGGTACCAAATGATGACTGTTTTTAAATTTTGGCGGATATTTTTATTTCTGAAGTTCAAATTTGTAGCGGTTTTACTATAACCGTGACAAATATATTATTAAATAACATTTGTCGCGGTTTATCTTAACCGCTACGAAATTATAAACATACATTTGTAATTTTTTTGAGAATCATACATTTTTAATCACTAATTATAAACTTTATTTAGTAAAATTAAAATTTAAAAAAGCTAGTGAAAACAAAGATAACAAATATTTAAATATAATAAAATTATTAACAAACATCCTGGTCGTACAAAATGAAATACTGTCCGTAGACAATAATAACTAACTATCAGGAGCCCGATGATCAGGTCCTGTCTCAGGGGGGTCACTCTCAGGGGCGACGTGGGCTCGACCAGAGGTAACATCGTCCTTGTCAGCAGCAGCATCAGGTTCCAGACGCGGAGGCAGGGGAGGCGGGTGAGCCGGGGGGAATCCTCGAAGATGAACGTAGGGGGAGGCTCGGGAGATGGAAATTGTCTGTCCGGCAGCAACTCTGTCAAGGCCTCGGCAAGTGACTGCCAGCTATGCCTCTGAGTAGCGAACCAACTGTTGAGACTCTCCTGCATGCGCCTAGTCCTGGCCTCATTCCTGGCCCTCTCTGCAGCAACCTTCTCGGCAACCTTCTCATCAAGCTGCTCGGCAACCTGCGCGGCAACTTTCTTGGCAATCATCGCATCAACCGCAGCAGGTGGTGGCATGCTCGAGCCGGAGGTCCCAGCGCCAGAGGAGGAGGCCTTGCCGTACACCATGCTAGGCCTGGCGCCTAGCCCAAAGCCCCTAACACGGCCAGGATGCTCGACTGGGCCCACACCAGCTTTCAATGCGGCCGTAGAATCAATAGAACCCTGTGACTCCGGGGTCTGTGACGATCGCAACTCCTGCGTGCTCTGCTCAATCCGGGCCTGACGCACATATTTCATAAAACATTAAGCAATCAATTTAATTAAATTTAAATATACAATTAGTTTTTTGTAACTTACTATTATCTGCTCTGCTTCCTCAGAGATCAGCGTCCCATCACGGTGCCTATGGGTGCGTGTGAACAACTCCCCATAATCCGTCTGACGGTTCTCCTCCCGAGCCTTCTCTTGCTAAAAAAATATAAACTTTGTTATGACTAGAACAAAACAATAGTCATTTAGCGCGTCATTAACTCCACTTTTAACATACAATCTCACTGTATGTCACCGCAAACATCTTGGATCCTCCCGTGTGATTGATCCTTTGTGCTGCCTTGCTTCTGGTGTTCCTTAGCGCTAGGGCCTGGAAAATAAATGAGTGTAATTAATTAAAACAAATTTTAAAATATACAATACTTTCATGATTGAAAAACAAAACTATGATTAATAAAAAAACGTACCAATCTACCCTGACTCCTCCTATATTGGACAAAAGCTGCCCAGTCATTTGGAGGAACGCCGTTTGGGACGTTTACCATCAATTGCTGCAGAGGCATAGTCCCATCTCCATTCTTCTTGTCATATAGACGACCCCTCCGGCTCTTCCACGCTTCTCCCATCTTCATCTTTACATACCTCTTCACCTCGACTTGCAGTTTAAATTTTTTCTATACCATTAAATAATTAGTAATTAATTAATAATTATTTAAGAAATAAATAACTAAATTAACCACAATTTATACAACTTAAAATTATTAACATGTAAATTTTAATTACACAACATAACTTACTTGCACAACGTCCGTAAACGCCCTATCCTTGTTCTCATCCGGAACCTTTCTCCAATTTTGGAAATAGATAGGGAAAACCCCCAATTCTCGCCAAGCTGTGACAGGAATCGGTTCAAGAAGTGACCACCACTGTCGATCGGCTGGTCCGTGTCCGCGTTCCACGGGACGATCACGCGGTAGGTGTTGTTCTGGTGGTTGAGAGTGGGAACATCCAGTGTCCTCCTGCTGACGTTCCCCTGTGGATCTGCACAATTATAACAAAATTGTTGCAATGTATTTAGATAAACAATCATTACACGTCAGGAATTTAAATTTTATTTTTCAATAATAAAATACTTATACTTACCTTCGACATCCACCGTAAATCCGGTGGAATGAGAAGACGACGGTCGAGGGTTCCCTTGGTCCCGCTCGTTGTCCTCGTCGAGGAACTGCTTCGCTTCCGCAATGGGAATCTCAATCTGGATCTCCTCACCATCTTGGCTATTTAAGATGTCCTCAATCGACAGACTTGCGCCTCGTTCTTCACCTACGGTCTCTAGGGTCTCTGGGTGTGGGATTGGGTCATTTGCAAAGAGTTCGTCAAACTCATTCCCAACCTGAGGGGCCTGAACAGGGGTATTTAGAGGCCCATGCCCTCTCCTACCTCTACTACTACCACCCCTGAGAGGCCTTCTTGGGGGTTCCACTACTTTCTCTTTTCCCTTGTCCTCAGGATTCATGATGGTGAAAGGTAAAAGTTGAAATTGAGAAGTGAATAGTAACAAAAATTGCGCTGTGAATTTTGAAAATGAAAAGCGAGGGATAATAACCGCTGCATTTCATGGCGGTTATCTCAAAAACCGTTACAAAGTAATAACTTTTGTGACGGTTTAAGAGAAACCTCCACCTACACCGAGACAAATGTGCCTCGTTTTTAACTCTTATCTTAACTGCGTTGGAGAAGTTTATCTCTCCAACAAATTTGTATGGGTTCCACCACTGAGGATAGCAGTGCAGTGGCACAGCTGGTGGTATTGAGATGCCTTATATCTCCCCTCAGGTCTCGTGTTCAAATCCCCCCTCCCCTCGCCTTGTAACAAAAAAAAAAAATTGTATGGGTTCCCAATTAAGATATGCGTTGATAAAATGTGTGCAGAGTAAGTAGAAGGAGACAAATGAATGAATAGGGAAAATAATTCAAATTTTCTCCTCATACTTTCAGACCCTATCAGATCTCAACGCACGAGGTTATTAAATTGGGGGAATCTGGGCACGCACAATAATGTAATGTTCCTTAGTGACATGTCACTAACTCCAATAAATATAATGCATTATATTCCTTTATACCCCTCTTGTACCCTTTTACTTGGGGCTCTAGACAAGAAAACCCCGTCTCATTTGCAGTGGACCGTCCACTGCCTTGTTTTGCCTTTAATTTTTATTGCATGTGGTACTTGTACCGCATGCGGTATTATTAAAAAAATCTACACCGTCCAGATCTTCATCCGACGATTTAGATGAGGAAGAGGATGGAAAGGGAAGAGGACTGAAGCCACATCCCTCATTTGGTGCTATCATAACTTCATCAAAACACGTCTTTGCATAGTGTAGAGCCACACCATCAAATTATAACATTCATAATGCTTTGTGTAGTATGGCAAGTGCGAGCAAGGGCGAGCGTTCTAGGAAGGGCAACAGTGATGGTCGAGGTCAAGGCGACAGTGACGGGCGGGAGCGAGAAGATGGTAGCGGGTGTCATCGCCTCTTTGGGAGTGAGACGGTTAAGGGAGGGATGACCTTTTCTGCTGGGAGTGGTGGGGAGAGAGAACGGAAGTCGACAGCGATACCGGTGACCAAGAAGGTTGAGCGACAACCTATCTCTGTCTCGTTTAAGGAGAAGCTCCTTGCTCCTGGAGGGCTGGGGTTTTTGGTGAGTCACGATGAGGAGGACGACATTGTTAGTGGCTGGAGGGGATTTTTTGCAAGGAAGAATGAGGAGATGGAGCACGCTGACAGGGATATGGTATCTGGCAGGGACAAAGATGCAGATGACGCACCAACAAGTAAGTACCCAGTGTTGTCGATGACAGAAGAACAATATACTTCTTGGTGCAGGCCTTGGATGAACTCTCTCATCATCAAGGTCTTAGGGTTATCGGTCCCTAAGCATGTTCTTTTTGATCGGGTACGACGGATGTGGAAGCCTCAGCAACCTTTGAAGGTGGTTCCTCTTAGCAATGGGTATTACGTAGTGTCGTTCTTGAACAAGGAGGACAGAGATTATGCGTTTTCTGAGGGCCCATGGATGATTGATGATCATTACCTGTTGGTTCAGCGATGGCGGCCAAATTTCAATCCATGGAGGGCTGATCGACAGAGGAGAATAGCAGTTTGGGTTCGTATACCGGACTTGCCGATGGAATTTTGCACTGTTGAATCGTTGGGGCTAATAGGGAACATGATAGGGAAAATAATCAAAATTGATCGGTCTACATCTATATATGAGAAGGGTGGTTTTGCACGTATATGTGTTGAGATAGATTTGCAGGCTCCATTGCTGCCGGCTTTTAAGGTTTTTGGGGAGGAAAGACAGTTGGTTTATGAAGGGTTGCATCTTGTGTGCTTTGGATGTGGCAAGTATGGACATGAATTGACGGTATGCCCTGACAAGGTCGAGAGTGAGAAATTTCCAGATACAGTAGCAAATTCAAGAGACTACGACTAATAGAGATGACATGGGTACGGAACAGAGCAAGGTGGTGATTGAGAATCACGGGCCAGGAGTTTCCTCGCGGATAGAGAGGGGGAAAATATCAATCAAGGAAGAGAGTTGTAGTACGGATGGAAGTAAGAAGTTAATTTCTGGAAAACTTGAGAAAGCTCGCCGAACGGCGACGGTAGGCAGGGAGGAGAGACTTCAGTGTTGCAGAGTTCTGCTGTTGACCGACAGATTGTAACTGACCGGCGTGATTTTCTCGGACCGCAGATGTTACTAAGGCGTGATTTTCGTCGAGGGCAGGCGTGAATAGTGGATCTGGAGTGAAAAAGGAAATTGTAATGGATATTAAAGGGGTGGTGGCGCGTGGATCAAGGGATGTGATTGGGGAATCACGGGATATGCATAAGAAGGGAATTAATAAGCATTTAATTCTTGGGGATATGCATCAGAAGGGAATTAATAACGATTTAATTATTGGGGGAAGTTCAAAAAAATCAAATTCCAACTCTGGGCCTAGTGTGAAGCCCAAATCTAAATGGATTATGGTGGGCTCTAAAAGAAAAAAGGATGAAAAGCCTAAAGTTTTTGGCAAGGAGAACAGATTTTTGGAGAGGCCTAAATTTAAAATTAAGGAGGTAGTGGACAAGGGAGCTCATTTGGTGGAAGTTACTAATCAATATTCTTCCTTATTAGTTGAGGATATGAAGGAGGATGCTGATGGGTTTCACGAAAATGATGCCATGACAAATCCTCTTGCTTCACACATGTTGGATGAGGAGATGGTGGTAGGAGTACAAGGGACAGATAGTGGTCTTGTAGCTAAGGATAACGAGATTGAGGGCAGTGGTTTGGCCCACACAAATCTCACTCAGTCTTAATGAATTACATGGTATGGAATTTGAGAGGTACTGGCTCGAAGTCGTTTCCAAGCCTAGTAAGTGAACTTAAAAGATATCATAAATTAGATTTCCTGGCAATTTTTGAAACACAGTCAGAGCTATTAAGGCTGATCGAAGGATTCGTCAGTTGGGGTTTAGTAAGTACTCTTTTACCGCTGCAGAAGGATATAGTGGGGGTATTTGGTGCCTTTGGGAGGAGGTAGCTATGAAGGTGGAGGTAGTGAAGCAACATAAACAATTCATGCATTTGCAGATAGAAAGCTCGAAGCAGGGGAAATGGTTCCTAACAGTAGTTTATGCTAGCCCAAACCGTATTTATCGTCATATGCTATGGTCTGAGCTTTTTCGGATTAGGGATTCTATGTCAGATCCTTGGTGTATTGGGGGTGATTTTAATGCTACTATCCTCGCAGAGGAGCGACAGTCTTGTGCTTTATCAAAGACTCTAGCAGATAGGGAGTTTATCCGTTGGATTGATGATATGAACCTGGCCGATCTGGGGTTTGAGGGGCCATCATTTACTTGGAAGAAAGGAAGCACGGAAGCAAGGTTAGATCGATTTCTTGCTAATGAAGCTTGGTGCACCAGGTTTCTCGATGCTAAAATCCTTCATCTTCCGAATTATAAATCTGATCATCGACCAGTTCTTTTACGGTTGGAGGGGTCTCCGTCTCATGAGCTGGTTCAACGACCCTTTCGTTTTATTGCTGCATGGGTCCTTCATGAGAAGTTTAATGACCTGGTTCAAGAGGAGTGGAAGCCAGAACGAGGATGGGTCACGAACATGGAGTGTTTTGCGCATGCTTGTAAGCAGTGGAATAGGGAAGTTTTTGGGAATATTCAAAAGAGGAAAAACCTCCTTCTCCGTAGGTTGGATGGGGTAAGTAAGGAGTTGGCTAGGAGAGGGAGTCTTCAGGTTCTAGAGGAGCTGCAGCAAAATTTATGGACCGAGTTAGATGAAGTGTTGACTCAAGAGGCACTTTTATGGGCACAGAAAGCTAGAGTGAACTGGTCGGTTGAAGGAGATAGGAACTCCAGGTGGTTTCACATGCAAGCAAACAGTAGACGGAAGAAGAACCGAATTGATGCTATATGCATGAATGATGGGGACTGGTGTTTTGATGAGCTGTCAATTAAGCATCATGCTACTGAGTATTTTTCCAGTTTGTTTAAGGAGGAAGTGGTGGTTCGCTCTGACCTTACGTGTGCTATTTCTTTCCCTAAGCTTATGGAGGTGCATAAACGGGTGTGCTCTAGGGAAGTGGATGAAGAAGAGATTAGGGATGCTTTGTTCAGTATGGGCGCTTTGAAATCGCCAGGCCCTGATGGGTTCAATCCTTTATTCTTCTAGCATCAGTGGGAGACTGTTAGGGATTCGGTGGTTCACTTTGTGAAGCAAGCATTCGTATATCCTAAGCGGATCTGTGAGGTAAATGGTACTCTAATTGTTTTAATTCCCAAGAAGGAGCACCCAGAGTCTTTCAGGGATCTTCGTCCGATTAGTCTTTGCAATGTGGTTTACAAGCTGATTACGAAGGTTGTGGCTAACAGAATGAAATGCTTTATGGCACATGTTATCTCGCCAAACCAATGCAGCTTTGTACCTGGCCGCCTTAGCTCTGATAACATCATTGTAGCTCAAGAGGTGATTCATTCTATGCATGTGATGGGAGGGAAGAAAGGGTTCATGGCAATTAAGATCGATCTAGAAAAGGCTTATGATCGGGTCAATTGGAAGTTCCTTATTAATTGCCTGCATGAACTTCACCTTCCTTTGAATATAATCCAGCTGGTGGAGCATTGTGTTAGTACTGCAAATTTCCAGCTCCTGTGGAATGGGAGTAAGGCAGAATGCTTTAAGTCTTCTCGGGGTGTCAGACAAGGGGACCCCCTCTCGCCCTATTTATTTGTGATATGTATTGAGAAATTGGCGCATATGATTCAAGAAAGGACGGAAAGTGGTGCTTGGAAATGTAACATCCTGATTTTTGAGTCTAAAGAATAGAAGATAAGCCTATTTTTGAAAGACTACTAGGCCCTATTTTTAAAAATGAATTTAGAATCAGTATTTTATTAGACATGAATAGTGTTTACTATTCACAAATACGTACATGAATAGTATTCACTATTCACAAATACGTATTCACTTTTTATAAATACGGTATTTAATCGATATTTTGAGAAATATGAAAAGTATTTACTATTTACAAATACGTATTTACTATTTAAAAATACGGTATTTACTATTTCTAAATACGTATTCACTATTTGAAAATACGTATTTACTATTCATGCGGGACCCACGGCAAAATAATTCTCTGCAAACTTTCCCGTGAGTGACAAACTTTCTTGTGACTTTGAAAAAAATGGCCGCGGGACCCACTCAATAATAATTTATTATTTAAATAATATTATATTATATTATTAAAATATTAAAATATTATTAAAAATTTTTAAAACTTTCACGAGGGCGGCTGAGAGTAGTCACGGGAGGGTTTCTTTTTAATTTTTGGAAAAATTACGTAAAATGACCCAGAGACGAAAATTACACTTAAAGACCCATTTTCCAACTATAAATAGACCTTTCATTTCATTTCATTCTTCACAACTCCTAGAGCTACTTAGAGAGAGTAGAGATATTTGCTTGAGAGTTATAATAGCTGGTTGGTGATTCGGGTATTAGCAAGTAACAGGTAACTCTGAATATTCTTCCTTATACTTGTGAATTATGTATGATTATAAATTTGTTTGTTTACTATTTTGGCAAGAATATTTAGAAAATATTTATGGTTTTAAGATCTGGTGTGGGAACTTTGATTTCCAAATCTGCAGAAGTACTATTTATACGTACGTTACTATTCACGTATACCGTATTTACTATTCATTTTTACTATTCACGTATACCGTATTTACTATTCATTTTACTATTCACGTATACCGTATTTACTATTCATTTTACTATTCACATTTACTATTCACGTATACTGTATTTACTATTTCATAATACTATTCACGTATACATACCGTATTTACTATTCACGTATACATACCGTATGTACTATTCATGTATATATACCGTATTTTACTATTCACATATACACATAGTATTTTACTATTCACAGATACGCATAGTATTTACTATTCATAAATACACATATTGATGTATAAAACTTTATGGTATAATAATGCATTATTTTGAGTGAACATATTCATCATGGCGGTTGTATTATGATGGGTGGAGTAAGGAGGGATTTGAATGATAAGAATGATTTATTCCACCACTCGGTGCACAGTGGATGGTACTTGTTTCAGGGCCCCATCTTCCATGTTTTCCTCTGGCCGGGATTTCATTGGAGTTGTGGGACATGTGACACCTCCTTAGTTATTTTAAAGGAGAGGAGCCATAGTCCAGATTTAAGCTCTATACCTTTGGCCGGGTGTATCTTAAGATTTGGTGAGCTTGGAACAATTCAGTCAAATGAATAAGTTTCTATTGGACTATGTGTTAGCCTATGGCTCCAGTCAGCGGTATACGGATGGAGGTGGTATAAGGGAGGCTGCATACTGCATAATGCATTTCTGAACAGATCAAGGATTTGATAGACTGATGAATGATTTGTAAAGACATATGATGAGAACTTCTGAAAAATATATTTATATATATAAAGTCATATTTTATTATTGTATTGATAACTACTTTTACAAATAATCTTTGTAAGAGAAAGTATGGTATATATTTATATTTATGAAATAAGTTTATGCCTTTTTGTCATACATTATTTACTTGTATGCGGTGGAAATATTCAGTAGTTACTGAGATGTGTAATCTCACCCCATATTATCATTTTTCAGGTGAATAACTTAGTAGAGATCAAGGGAATGCACCCATGGAGTGAGCTTTGTAGGCTCTTCTGTACTCCTTTAGTTTATGTTGTGTTATTTTATTTGCCATGAACCTAAAAGACTTCCGCATTTTAAAATAACTCTTATTTATTGGATTTATTTTGGCCCTGTATAAATGAATTTGTATCTTTGGCCAAGTTTTTGTGTGTTAAAATTGAGGCGTTACATTTTTGGTATCAGAGCTAAAAGGTTCTGGCCAATTTGTTGATTTCCTAACAGTTTTCTAAAAAATGAGGTCGTGGCAAATTAAATATCATAACATTTGCACTTCCCTGTTAGATTTAGAATTTATTTAGCTATTTTCTTATTTAGTGTCCTTGTGATATCTATAATTGTTATTGAGGATTTATAGTTTGAGATTATGATTAAGGTTAGATTGTGAATAAGGTTTGATATTTTATCAGAGTGGCGCAGCGGAAGATGATGAATTTTGAGGACAAAATTCCTTTTTAGGAGGGGAGGAATGTAACATCCTGATTTTTGAGTCTAAAGAATAGAAGATAAGCCTATTTTTGAAAGACTACTAGGCCCTATTTTTAAAAATGAATTTAGAATCAGTATTTTATTAGACATGAATAGTGTTTACTATTCACAAATACGTACATGAATAGTATTCACTATTCACAAATACGTATTCACTTTTTATAAATACGGTATTTAATCGATATTTTGAGAAATATGAAAAGTATTTACTATTTACAAATACGTATTTACTATTTAAAAATACGGTATTTACTATTTCTAAATACGTATTCACTATTTGAAAATACGTATTTACTATTCATGCGGGACCCACGGCAAAATAATTCTCTGTAAACTTTCCCGTGAGTGACAAACTTTCTTGTGACTTTGAAAAAAATGGCCGCGGGACCCACTCAATAATAATTTATTATTTAAATAATATTATATTATATTATTAAAATATTAAAATATTATTAAAAATTTTTAAAACTTTCACGAGGGCGGCTGAGAGTAGTCACGGGAGGGTTTCTTTTTAATTTTTGGAAAAATTACGTAAAATGACCCAGAGACGAAAATTACACTTAAAGACCCATTTTCCAACTATAAATAGACCTTTCATTTCATTTCATTCTTCACAACTCCTAGAGCTACTTAGAGAGAGGAAGAGAGAGAGAGAGAAGGAAGGAATGAAGAATGATGGTATGATCTGAGGTTGAATTATTTGGTGATGGTAAATTGAGAGTATTGAAGTATTGGTAAAATAAGCTTGGAATTGAGGTAACCTTGGTTATTCTTTTATATACTTGTCAAATATTTATACGTGTATATTTATTTACTGTTTTGGGATTTATTGTGCCTATAGAAGGCTTGATTTGGAATCTGATAATGTTGTTTTGATGAGAGTGGATATTCTTGGAGCCCTTGGTATCACTTTTCTTTTAACCGGGTCAAATATGACACCTCCTTGGTTGTGATTTTACCAGGAGGGGAGCCATGTTGAAGTTATGAGTATTGGATATGTTATGATGAGAGATGAGTTATGTGTTAGATTGCTCCAGTCAACGGTTATAAGAGGTGGTCAGGGTAATAAGGGTGATCTATTCATCATTGACATATTTTATATTGTGAGATCTCTTGTGAATTATTGGAAAATAAATTATAATGTTTTTGGAACCCTTTTTGGGAGGGAGTTTTGATAACCGAGTCGAGAACTATTTTGTGAAAGGTTTTTATATAAAGGCATATATTTTAATTATTGTGAATTTATAAATATGTTCTCGTTCTTGGTTAGCATGTATATTTCTGAATAACCAATGGTTACGGGGATCTTTGGATCTTACGGTTACTTTGTTCATTTTTTTTCAGGTAAATGATTTAGTAGGGAAATCAGGGAAGGCACATATGGAAAGCTCATGCTATGTTATTTTATTTGCCATGACCATAAGACTTCCGCATTTTGAAAACTCTGATATTATTTTGGATTTATTTTGGCCCTGTATAAATGAATTTGTATCTTTGGCCAAGTTTTTGGGTGTTAAAATTGAGGCGTTACAGGAAACCCATCAGGCTCACGAGGACGGGCCCGTCGGTATCTCACCTGTTTTTTGCTGATGATATTATTTTATTTACGGAGGCTTCGGTGCACCAAGCGGAGTTGGTCCGAGAATGTTTGTCTCTTTTTTGTGACTCCTCAGTCTAAAGGTTAATTCCTCCAAGACTCGGGTCTTTTTCTCTAAGAATATCAATCACATTAGAAAATCTGAGCTTAGTAGCATTCTTGGGTTTACGCTAACACTAGACCTTGGGAAGTACCTAGGAGTGAAACTTCATCATGACAGGGTTGTGAAGGGCTCGTTTCAGGAGGTTGTTGACAAAGTCAAAGACAGGCTGGCTCATTGGAAAGCGAACTCATTTTCTCTTGCAGGAAGGGCTACACTCATCTCTGCGGTCTCCTCTACTATTCCTGCTTATACTATGCAAACTTCTCATCTTCCCAGTAATGTATGTGAGGATTTGGACAAGCAAAACCGCTCCTTCTTATGGGGTGGAATAGTAGAGCATCGGAAAACCCACTTAGTAGCTTGGGAGGATGTGTGTAAGGAGAAAAGGCGGGGTGGGCTGGGGTTGCGGCAGGCAAAAACTCATAACCAAGCTCTCCTCATGAAGTTGGGATGGCGACTTGTCACACATAGGGATGCTCTTTGGGTGAAGGTGATTCGTGATAAATATAAATGTGGAGAGGACATACTTCCTAGCATAAATAAGAGACGTCCTGGTTCAAATGTGTGGTCAGGTATAAAGAAGACATGGCAGTCAGTGTCGGATGGTATTGTTACTAATCGGGATACTAATTCAGCAAAGTGGAAATGGGAAAAACATGGTCATTTCACAGTGAAATCTGCTTATCAGGTGTTATTAGGGGATGACCAGGATCAGGGACAGGATTGGAGTGGTTTATGGAAAGTCAAAGCTCCCCAACGGTGTAAAACTCTGTTGTGGCTGGTAGCTCGGCAGTGCTTGCTTACTAATGCGAATCGGAAGTGTAGAGGTTTGTGTATGGATGCGAGTTGTGCGCTTTGTGGACACTCATGTGAAGACACTATCCATGTATTCCGGGACTGCACACACTCGAGGTCTATCTGGAAGAAAGTGGTACCTTCTTCTAGATGGAGCTGGTTCTGTAACATGAGTCTCTCAGACTGGATTTGGGGTAATATAGGGGGAAGATCGGAAGCTAGGAGGCGATGGGCTTCAACGTTTATGATCCTGTGTTGGTGGCTCTGGAAGCGCAGGAACTTACTTGTATTCGAGAAGAAGTGGACCTTAAATGATAGTCTTATTGCAAGTACAACAGCAATGGTTAGTTGCATGACACGCACAAAAGATCGTCTAGCAGGGACGAAGATTCAAGGGGCAATCCTTGCCCCTAGTAGAGAGTCATGGCGACCACCTGAGGAGGATTGGGTGAAGGTTAATGTGGATGGAGCTCATTCAATTATTACTACGAAGAGCGCCTGCGGGGGACTGGTACGTGACTCCTTCGGGAAGTTTCTAAAGGGCTTTATTTACCAGATTGAGAATAGTGATGCGCTATCAGCTGAAATTTGGGGGTGTCTCCTTGGACTTCGTATGGCATGAGCTATGGGATGGAGGAAAGTTTGGATTGAGACTGACTCCATGGAATGTCGGGACTTGGTTATTCAAGGGGCTGAGCACAATCATCGGGATAGTGATCTACTTTCGCAGGTGAGAGCCATGCTAGATAGGGATTGGCTGACGAAGATTACCTATGTGCCTCGCACGTGCAATAACGCAGCAGATTTCTTAGCTAAGACAGGGCTTGAAGGCACTCAGGGCTATCAGGAAATTTATCTTCCTTCGGATACCCTACAGGGTTTGATTTCTAGGGATTGGAATAGTTGTAATATTGATCTAGGTATTTGCTGAGGTTTCTCTTTGTATCAAAAAAAAAAAAAATAATGCTTTGTGTAGTCATTTTACATTACATAATCTAAGCCCTGCAATGAATAATTAATGCTGTTTCGGTCTTTGACATTTTTGCCTGTTGTTTTATATATTAATATTGCATATTAGATCATTATTATATTTGGAAATTGATGAACAAAAGAGTAGTGAAAAGCCATAGATATTCCCGTACCCAAAAAAAAAGGACATAGATAAAGCGGATAAATGGCCCACTCCCCGAAAAGGAAAAAGAAAAAGGCAGATAAACAGCCCAACAATAAGGAGAATATATGTAACACTCCCGATTTCTAACAATTTTCATAGCATAAAATTCCAATAAAATTATTGAATTTCAAAATAAACAATTTGGGGAAGTGTTACCGCCGCACTTGTACTGGGACAAGTGCAAGGCTACTTATTACAAATAAGGTAAATTCAAACTTAAACAAAATATATGTGTTTTTAATTAGAACAAAATACAGTAAAATAAACAGCTGACTGTGCTCCTCACTTCTCACTGCTAGCCCCAAACTCTTGACACCTATTTCACTGAAATTCTGCTCCCCCGAAGGATCATCGCAGTCCATGAACACAAACATCAGCAAAAGCTGGTAATTCTAATAAAACACAATTTAAATGGCACAGCTATATTAATCAAAGCAAATATACACATGTATATACACACATAAATCATAAGGTGATTACATCAAACATTATTCGTTATCATTTAAATTTATTTAGACTCGGGAAACCCTGCCAGTCTATTTAGTGGGAAGAGAACCATGGTAAACCCGGGAAACCCTGCCAGTTTACCCTATGATCCGGGAAACCCTGCCAGTCACAAATCATCAAATTGGCCATCATCAAAACATCTCTTCATAGTGTGCACACCTCTTCCTAAAGTTGCTACTAGTGTCCCATGAAACCCTGCCAGACACCACTTTGGGAAGAACGGATACTATCATTTTCACATCAGTGGCATAAAGCCCAAAAGTTGTGTTCATCACTTGGGAGGTACCGTCCCAAGCTATCCTCCCACTATTAATTCATTACAATCACACAACAATCAGGAAATTCAATTTTGTTACAATTATCAATTTCTTCATTGAATATATCAATTATTCAAGAGCATCATGACTTTCCAAATTATTCAAGAGTATAATAATTCAAGTATTCGATACAAGGGCCAACACATATTATAACTTAAATACCTATCTGAGTAAAGTCTAATTATTTAAAACACACACATAATAAAATTCCTAAATTATTTCTATTATTTAATTATCTTTTATATACTTTTCTATCATTTAATTAAATGTAGGATATGAGGATATCTTGATATCAAATCTAAGCATGTCCTATTTTATTATGCAACGGATATTATCTAAAGAATGAAAGAATATTAATTAATATAGCATCAGACACAACTAGCATAAACATTAAAATTATTGTGCTTCCTTTATTGATAAATAATGAATCGCTTCGCATGGTATGTGATCAAAATATGTAAAATATAAAATAAATAGATATATATTCTATATAATAAATAGAATATATAATAAGATTTTCTAATATAAATAATATAATAAAAAGATATATAATATGAAATATTAATATAATTACTATAAATAGAAATCAATTATATTATATAATCTAATTAATAATAATAAAATCAATATATTCCTATTATAGTTTATTACGGTACAATATATTTAACATTTTAATTACATTTTATATTTCTATTTATTCTAGCTAAAATCTAGGATCATAGCTAATATCTAGGATTACTAATATCATTACTCAATAGACTCGATAAGGTAAATTGAAATGACTCTACTACTCCCAAAAATAGCTAACCACATGCTTTTAATAATATAAAAAAAAAATCAGCACACAATAAACATTTTTTAAAAAAAACTAAAAGAGGAATTGGTGCCGCAAGCTACACGTACAATTGAAAGATGTAGTTAGACGCACAAAGTGACTTTGCAAAAAGCTACTCCAAAAGAAATATATATCATTCGATTACCAAAGTCCCAAATACCAAAATCTAAAACGTATGAGGATCTTATGTTAAAGGGTATGTGACTTTTGCAAAAAAAAAAAAAAAGTTATCACGCAAAGCGAGAAAGAGCAATATATGTATATTCAATTGCCAAAGCCTAAAACACTCAAGGCCAAAACACACATAACCAATACTTATGGCTAGTGAAGATCAACTAGAATTATATCCTCAGATGAAAACATCTTTCTCATAGAGGAAGACAAACACAAGATTTATGTACTGAATGAAAATCACGAGAAAGAATGAGATGACAATTTTGTGGATTTAAAAGAATCATGCTCTGTAGCAACGGATTCCTATTGTTCTAGGGATTAGGATTTCCTATCAAAATTTACATAAATCTAACCTAAACCTCATGGGGATTAGAATTACCTGGTCTCCGCTTTTGTTAGCCTCCTAGAAAATAATTTGATGAGAGTCCGGTAGGAGGATTTGAGAAGAAAAGGAAGCAGAGAAGAAAAGTATCGAGCGTTGCTAGGTTTAGACGGCTAGACTAAGTTTATAATTAAAATTTAGGGTTATGGGCTGGGCTCTTTAACTATTTCCAATTAATAAATTAACAATACAATTAAATTCTAGATTTCTATTGTTATTATAATTATTGCCAATTAATAAATTATAAAATAATACAAACATTATTAAATTCTAAATCTTCATTATTACTATATTATTATTATTATTATTATTATTATTATCATTATCATTATCATTATCATTAATATTAATCCGGGGTATTACAATATCACAATAGCAAATACTCCCTCGGTTTTACTTATAAGAGCTAATTTTGGAGTTAGTTTTGGTTCTAATTATAAAAGTAAGTTTTAAATTTTGTCAATTTCTTCCTATAATACCTCTATATATACTTTCTCAATAATAATTAAAGATAATAATAATTTAATAATATACTTATATATTTTATAAAGTAAATAATGTTTGCAACTCATTAATGTCATATACACCTAAATTATACTTTTTTTTTATAAAATAATTTTGAACAATTTTTGTCATACTTTTCCCATATTACTCTTACTAATTTTATATAAAAATAAATTTAAATGGTTAACATTTGATTTTTTTTTTCCACACCACAAACTCCAAGTTCATATTCAGCGAGTTTTAACATTTGATTTTCTCCACACCGCAAACCGCTACTAATTTTCCTCATTATATTCGGCGCACCATTTCCTAATTTTTCATCGTTTTCATCGTTGATGACTTTGTGCCTTAGAAATATCAGTCTCTAGGTCTATTTTAGGTAAAAGTATTTTAAGAAAATATATATAATTAACTAATTTAACTTTCCTTCTTAATCCTTTTAAATTTTAGTAAATAACTCATATAATTAAGACCGGAGGAAATACAAGTTTACCCCACTGTCTTTTTTTTTTAAAGACAAAAATAATATGAAACACATGTTTTTTATCTCAAATTTTAAACTAGTTTTTCATTAATTACTCTTATTAAATATATACTACTTATGATCTCTCTGTAATAACTTTATACTAATTATCTCTCATATACTTTTTTAATAAAGAAATAATGGTATTATTGAAAAAGAAAAATACAAATCCTATACATTTATTATTTTTAACTAATATTGAACTGTATAATTTTAATAATTGTTCCTTATAAAAAAAAAAGGGAGCGAGTAAATTTACTTGAGGGTAATTACAAGTAAAATTCTTAAGGTAGGGACTTAAATACTCCCTCTCGGTCCTAATTATAAGAACACATTTTAGAGTTGGTTTTGGTCTTAATTATAAGAACTAGTTTTAAATTTTGTCAATTTTTTTTTCCTAAAATACCCCTATTGATATTTTCTCAATAATAATTAAAGACAATAATTATTTAATAATACACATATATATTTTATAAAATAAATTATGTTTGCAACTCATTAATTTCATATACACCTCAATTATACTATATATATATATATATATATTAAATATAATCTAGTCTTTATTATACGGCACTAGTAACAATTTTTATAAACTAATAAAAATAGTTAAAATCAACAAAATTGTCTTAAAATTTAACTAACTTCCAATATTACTTGTACTAATTGCATTAAGCTTTAATATTATATTAATTATTACTCTAAAAAAATATATTTATTAGTTGATGCCTTATAATTAGAAAAGAAGGAGTGTGTGTGTATATAAACACAATAACAGCTGGCAATTCCATTTTCAGGCCCCATAAGATGACAACGGCAGGCGGTCCGTATGGAGTCGTGGGCCAATAAGCAATCTGAACCATAATCGTTCTCCCTTCTCCTCGGGCATCTGCGGATCATGACGCTAGACCTATTTTGCCTTGATGTAATTTTTAATTTTAAGTGGGGTATTTTTGAAAAATAATTATAATTAATTAATTTAACTTCTCTCTTTAATTTCTTTAAATTCTGGTAAATAATTCCTATAATTAGAACTGGAGGGAGTACCTCTTAATAATTAAGTTCCTTTTCTAGGATATCATAGTAATTTCCTCTTTATAAAGGCACCTGAACGATTTTGTGTTTAATTTGGAGTTTTTTGTTACCTGAATCACACCGTTTTCAACTTTAGCCTTGTTTTAAGAATTCATGTGTGCGTGGGGCGTGATGCAGGATGTTTTTTAATAAGTTGGATTCCAGAAGCTGACTGCGATCTACGTATTACTACTTGTGAAACTCACATCTGTATGTGTGGAATTTAATTATATCTTTTCAAATATAATATCTCATACCTAATGTATTTAAAAAGCTTTAAGAAATCGAGAAATAATGGGGCACAAAACGACTTCTCCACAACAGGGTTCACCAAATGATGATATAGTACTAGTAGTATATCATTCATCATTGTCATAGTCATCAAACAACCAAATATAATTCAGCCAAGTTACATAAAATTATGAATGCTGTTGATAATTATATTAGGGAAAATCCCCCCTCAAGTAAGTAAGATATTGTTAAAAAAGACTTAAAGAAAAGTTATATATTAGAAAAGGTCCTAAGACCTTTTTTAGTATTATTATTTCAGAAATATTAACAACTATATTAGTATAACATTAACAACTAATTTAGTATACGTTAACAATGTAACTATATTAGTACAACATTAACAACTAAAACCTTTTCTGACATGTGATTTTTTTTGGGGACTTTTTTTTTTTTGGATAATATGTTGTTTAATTGAGCGTGAAGAGATTTTCCCATTATATTATGGATGAGGACAAGGGCTTTCGTTGTTTCTTTCTTTGCTTTTTTCTTAATTTGTCAAAATTGGCCAGGATGAGGATAAAGATATTATAAGCCCTTCCAAGCGTGTGCCAGGTGGGTGATTCATATATAGCACGCCAAGAGACACACGACACGAGGCTACAAATGGAAATGAAAGTGAAAAGCCACCCGACTTTGAAATATTGAAATGATAGCAGCATTATTATCTTTAATAATAAAAAAATGTAAGGGTCGTTAATGGAGAGTTATAATGTATTAGTTGGTTAAAGTTATATAAATAGAAGGATTATCATGAGGTTTAAAGGTGTGAAAGAGAATCAAGTCCTCATCCAAAGAAGAAAGAGGTTAACATTGATCCCTACCTCAAACCATAAAAAGAGGAGGGTTAACATAGGTTCCTACCTCATAAGCCATCAAGAAGTCTTAAGGTTTTAGTCGTTACCTTCAAGAAAGAAAAATACATTGTATACATGCATTGACAACCTTAATAAACAAGATTAGTTTATTTTCATTTTTGCTGAGCAACTTAACATGACCACCCAAACACAAATTATACGCACATCCTTTTTAGCCCAATTAATTTGATCTTGCTTGCTAGAAGGCGGCTTTACCCCCAGCAATTCTAGTAGGCCTCTCACACATGGTAGTAAAAACGTAGTTTTTACCTAAAAACGGAAGGAGAATGAAAAATCGTAAAACATAAAATCGTAAAATAAAACGGAGTTTTTACCTGCATATGTATATAAAAAAATTTTGAGAAAAGTAAGGTACCTGCCATCATATACACATATATTGATCAATGTAATATCAATCAAAATGTCCAACATTGTCATTGATCAAACCATATTTTTTATATGATTTTACATGATTAAATTGAGATTTTTAATGCATTTTCTAGGACATTATTGTATGATTAAATACTAAGTTGAGTTACGAACATTTGTATTGAATTAAGTGTAATTAGGGGTAAAATGATCTTTATTTATTAATTACAGAAAAGGACCCAGATGTTTTTGAAATTTCAGTTCTGCCCCAAAATAGTTTGAAAATTCTCACTTTAGTCTCTCTCCAGAACTCTTAAAACTTTCACTTAAGTCCCTTAGTAAACTCGGCGCTTTTTGCAAAAACACAACGTTTTTACATTTTATTACGGTGTTTTTTACGTTTTTACTCTGAAACCGTTTTTTTCACAACGAAATGCGTTTAACCCAAAATAAAATGTAAAAACGCCATTTTTACGTTTTAAAACAGCGTTTTTATTACCATGCTCTCACATACATATGGAGCAATTATAAATAGTGCGAATGTAACAATGTGGTTGGGTATAATGGAAAGGAATAGTTTCTATAATATGATGAGCCAATATTTAAATATCTGCTGGGAAAGGTACCTATATATATTTAGTGTTTAACAGTGTCTCAAACATGATCTCTTAATGCTTAGCAAAAAAAAAAAAAAAAAAAATTGGAAGATGAAATCTATAAATATAAAAAGTAGTCCCTAAAGCATGCTTTTCAAAGTATCCACGTCAGCCTCTAATGCTATATTTTGCACAAATCATGCTGTTGGAGTTATGGGGGTTTAGTCAGCATGTCATTTAGCTTCTCAACCCAGTCCCACCACATTAATTGAGGAGGTAGTTATAGGGGGTTTATCCTATCAGCCCACCACGTTCAGGAGGCAATTATAGGGGTTACGTATGTTGAAAAACTAAGCGATCTAAACATGTTAAACACAGATTAACATTTAGATCAATGCAGAAAAATGAAATAGAAATTATAAATATCTCCCGCCATTGATTTGTTTCCAGAAGCAAGCAGGGAGGAACTCCGAGTTTCAGTCCTTTTGTTCCTTCTCTCTGAATCTGCAAATGGTGTGCTTGTCTCAATGTCAGAGGAGGTTCAAGGGACCAAAAAGTTTACACGTATGAATTACCCTCTGGCCATCACAGAGATAAGGGCATTCATGTGTATCAATTAGCAATTATTGCGTATTGATTGGGCTATTACTAAATTAATGGACGGTTACAAAACAGGAATTAATGTGGGCCACTTAATAAAATTAATGGAATATTAATTATAATATTAAAATTCCAACATTCTCCCACTTGGTCCACATATTTCTGTACATACTTCTGAGAAACAAAATGCATGGATCATAGCGATAGGTCCTCTTAAAGCGAGTAATATCTTCCATGTATCACAGTGCATCATGTTTCCCAAGCCCATGTGACTTAATGAATAAACCTCATATTTATTCTAGGTCCAAACTTTAATGATATTTCTCAAAATGAATATATGCGCAATACTGAATGAGAAAATATCGCAAATAGAGTTTCATAAATAACATAGTTCTTACAACGAAAATCACATAAAGGAACCAAGTCCCATTTTTTCTGCATGATCCTGAAATTTCAATGTAGGCATGCCTTTAGTTAAAGGATCAGCAATGATCAATTCAGTGCTTATATGTTCAATAATCACTGTTTTATTTTTAACACGCACTTTTATGGCTAGACACTCAATGCCGATATGCTTGATTCGATTACCACCTTTATTGTTCTTAGCCATAAAAACAGCAACTAAATTGTCACAATATAACCTCAATGGCCTAGAAATTGGATCCATAATTCTAAGCCCAAAAATGAAACTCTTCATTCATACATCATGTGAGGTAGCCTCAAAACAAGATACAAACTCAACTTACATAGTGGAAGTAGCAATTAAAGATTGCTTTTTACTACTCCATGATACAGCTCTATTGGCTAGCATAAAAATATATCCTGAAGCGGATTTTTTTGAGTCAATGCAGCCAGCATAACCTGAATCATGGTGATCAGTCACTTCCAAATTGTTGATTTGTTTGTACTTAAGCATGTATTCTTTAGTCCTTTAAAGGTATCTTAATACTTTCTTTGTAGCTCTCCAGTGGTTTGTACATAGATTACTCTGATATCTCCTTAGCATTCCAACAGTAAATGCAATGTCAGATCTTGTGCAGACCCGAACATACATACAAGGAATGTTTTTCATTTGTTCCCACTCAAAGTCATTCTTTGGGTACTTGTCCAAATTGAACATGTCACCTTTCACAATAGGAGCTATACTTGGTGAACAATTCCTCATCCGAAATCTTTCCAAAGCTTTGTTGATATAGGTCTCTTGAGACAAACCCAGATGTATGTCTCTATGTATCTTAATGCCAGTGACATAAGATGCATCTCCCATATCCTTCAAGTCAAAGTTTTCATAAAGGAATTGTTTCACCTCATATAGTAAACCATTATCATTAGTTGCAAGTAAGATATCATCCACATATAGAATAAGGAAACAAGTCTTGCTCCCACTAACCTTCTGGTATATACATTCATCCACAATGTTTTCTACACAACCAAATGAAGAGATAACATCATGAAATTTTAAATACCATTGATGGAAAGCTTGTTTCAATCCATATACAGATTTCTTGAGTTTGCACACCAAATGATCACCATTATTAGAGGAAAATCTTGATGGTTTGTTTCATGTAAAACTCTTCCTCTAGATCCCCATTGAGAAAGGTAATTTTCACATCCATTTGTTGCAACTTTAATTCAGAATGTGCCACCAATGCTAGAATGATACGAAGAGAATCTTTCTTAGATACAGGAGCAAAGGTCTCTTTGTAGTCAATTCCTTCCTTTTGAGTGAATCCTTTAGCAATAAGTCTTACTTTATGTCTCTTAATGTTGCCCAATAAGTCTATCTTTGTTTTAAAGACTCATTTAAATCCAATGGCTTTTACACCATTGGGCAACTTAACAAGATCCCAGACTCTGTTAGATGCCTTAGTATTCATCTCAACCTTTATAGCATCACACCATGAGTTTGATTCTCTACAGTTCATGGCTTGTGAAAAAGTTCCAGGATCATTTTCAGCTCCTTCATTACTTAATGTTCTAGTAGATCTACTTAATGTCGTTTCATTATCTTCTTGAGGAACTTGTTGTTCAACTGGTTGCTCAACAATTTCTTATTGTTTCTCATCAACAACTTGATCTACTGGATCAATATTAGCAGGTTGTAAATCTTGAATGATTGATTGTACAATATTCATTTGAATCGAAGGAACATTGTTAACGACCAATCTTAAACTCGAAGTGGAAAGTTGACTATCTAAATGATCCTTTTTAGAAACAAGGTTTCTGAATTGATTGCTCCCACTAATCAAGTCATATTCAAGAAATTCTCCCATTTGCATTTTCAGCCTTCCCTCCTCTTGAACACACATGGTCAAATGTTTATTGATTGACCATTTATCCTCATGTGTGTTGCAGGATATCCTAAAGGATCTATATGGCTGTGGGAGAGTGTTCAGAATATAGTGTACAAGAAAAGAATCATACATGTCAGCCTTAAGTGACTTCAGTTGAGCTACAATGTCCCTTATTAATATGATGTGCTTACACACATATTTTACTATAGTAAGTCTTGAGGATGAAAACTTCATAATTATGGTGCCGGCAAATGCTTTATCTGAAATAACAAATTGTTCATCAATTGCCTTCAGAAGTGACCTAATCTTGTTATGCTATTCGACAGGACTACAAATGCCAGCAGAGATTGAGGTCTTTATGAACATAACTGAGAGACGATTAGATTGCTCCCACTTTTCATAAAGATCAACCTGATTTGGAGTGTTGGTTGTAGTAATGGAAGGTGGTTTGTCTTTCCTTATAGCATAATCAATGTCCATCCACCCTAGTTGGAGAAGAACTCACTCTCTCCATACCTTATAGTTATCACCCCTCACTTCGGGAATGTTACATTTCATATCAGAGAAATTTGCAGGTTGTATGACTGCATAGTATTGAACATACATGCTTATAACTAAAATTTGAGACTAATAAATCATATCATGATTTACCAATGTAAATCATACTTAAAAAACATGAATCTAATGACATACAACTTGCCTGTGGGCTAAAGTTATAATTCAATTAGATTCATATATAACTTTATGATAAAACTATCAAATTATTTCCTTATTCTTAATTCTTGCGGGTAAATTAAGAATATAATTTGATGTTCTATTCCAATTAATCATACATTATAAATTCGTATCACTAAAGTCTACCTGTGGGTAAAGACATTAGCATAGCATGAATTTATCTTGAATTGATGAAACTAAAATGCAGTTATATCCCCTAATACCTGTGGGCTACTTAGAAAATATAATCTTTACAGTTCATGGCTTGTGAAAACGTTCCAAGATCATTTTCAGCTCCTTCATTATAGTCAGATTCCTGTAGATACACAATATATTCACTAGGTATCACTGATCTTAATGTTCTAGTAGATCTACTTAATGTCGTTTCATTATCTTCTTGAGGAACTTGTTGTTCAACTGGTTGCTCAACAATTTCTTGTTGTTTCTCATCAACAACTTGATCTACTGGATCAATATTAGCAGGTTGTAAATCTTGAATGATTGATTGTACAATATTCATTTGAATCGAAGGAACATTGTTAACGACCAATCTTAAACTCGAAGTGGAAAGTTGACTATCTAAATGATCCTTTTCAGAAACAAGGTTTCTGAATTGATCGCTCCCACTAATCAAGTCATATTTAAGAAATTCTCCCATTTGCATTTTCAGCCTTCCCTCCTCTTGAACACACATGGTCAAACGTTTATTGATTGACCATTTATCCTCATGTGTGTTGCAGGATATCCTAAAGGATCTATATTGCTGTGGGAGAGTGTTCAGAATATAGTGTACAAGAAAAGAATCATACATTATAAATTCGTATCACTAAAGTCTACCTGTGGGCAAAGACATTAGCATAACATAAATTTATCTTGAATTGATGAAACTAGAATGCAATTATATCTCCTAATACCTGTGGGCTACTTAGAAAATATAATGCCATTCCATTCCACCCTAATTAAAAACTATGATTATAATTATCTGCCTGTGGGCAAAGATTAATTATAACCTCACATTTAATTACAATTGATGTCTTTAAAACCCTTTGTGGGATGTATTTTGTTCACTAGAACAAAATAGAGTGTATGTGTCTAGAAAGATTATTTTGGTTAATCCTCGATTCTACATACTTATCACAGAAACATCACACCACTGTATATACTAATTGTACATATGATATTAATTTTGATATGGTATAACCTTATATGACTAAATATGCATACAACATGTGCATAAAGATATTGTAGCTATTCCTTAAGCAAAATATGTATGCTAATCACTAATATCAAATATGTACAATCTAAATACCATACACACAATGTCAATAGAAATCTGAATTGAATTAATTTAATCAACTAAATTATTAATGTGAATAAAAATATTTACTCACCTTCAATGATTGATATTCTAAAATCCATATGTGATTATTTATGCATGTTATAAGAAGGCACAATAGCTATATTATAAATTCTATATATGCACAGCTTTATGGAGGACTTAACCAATTAATTTAATCAACATGAATGACTAAATACAATCCTCCCACTTTGATTAAATTAATATTACCAATATTAATCACCAAAATTAATCTTGTGCATTTAGATTCCAAATATGCACAAATCATTAATGAGAACTTAATTGATTAATTTAATCAACAAAATGTGATTAAATAATCATCTTAAACAAATTCTCCCACTGTTTTATTTATCCAAATATTGTTTAAAGAATTAATTTTGGCATAATTCAACTCAAGTTTGGCTTCAACAATTGAAAAAGATATATAATTGTCTAAAGTTAATTTTTTCAAATATTTAGATAATTGAAGAACTCAAAAATAATGGTAATAGTTTTTCAAAAGTTTTCTAAAATGTAAAAGTTGCCAAAATTAACTTTTCTCAATTTAAACAATTCAACTTGATGTAACAAAATACATAAAACAGGTTGCCAAGAAAATAAACAAGCATGGCCCAAGTGATTAAAGATACAATAGGATCCAAATAAGATTTTCTGAATAATATTGCAACAAACCATAAGTAATATCAACATAAAGTTGGATATTCATGTTGGCATATTATTTGACTCAATATTGCATGTATAATTAAATAATAATTAATGCATGCAAACAACATGTAATTTAAATAATAATCACATGAATCCCAATCTCAGATAAAATTTAAGATTTATATTTAAATCCAAAAAGGTCATGATATCTAAATATAAAATCCTTCAAAATAAAACAAATGTCATCTCAGCTGGATGGTCCAGAAAGGCCAATTAAAACGCTGGACCGAAAGAATATGGGTTTGAATTCCACTTTTCACACTTCAAAATTTTGGTTTTCGCTATAAAAATATTTAAATTAAATAAACACTCACAAAGTAACACATGGTTCAGCTGGCAGAGAGAGCCAGCTTTTAGGCGCCCATGCGCCCAGGATCGCAGGTTCGAATCCTCCAGAGACCACTTCAGTGTTAAATCAATTCAATTTTTTTTTTTAAAATAAAATAAAACTGAGCTTAGCCTAAGAACTCGGCCCAATAACGCGTCCGGTCCATCTCCCAAATAAGTGAAACGCAGCATTTCACTAGGCTCAAAACGACGACGTTTCTCGTGAGGGACCTTCTTCTTGATGCAACCGAAGCCATAGGACTCGATTCTCGATCCAGTTCCAGTCGCCGTTCTTGCAGATGCAGGTCTCCTTCTCCGACGACTCTAGGTCTCTTTACCGGCAGCTCCAGTCGCCAAATCCGAATGCGAGTCAGAATGATCTGCCGCTGCTTCAACCTGAGAACGACCTGATAAAGCCGTCGTGACCAGAATCTTTATGCAGCGGTTTCTGGTGATTCCAAGATCCTTTTCTGGCATTTTCTTTGGCAGCGTTCGTGGACAATTCAAAACGAGATATCGGCTCCAATTTTGCGAGGAACAAAACGAAATGCACAATTCAAAATTTCAACACAAAATTGAAAATCATGCAATCAGTTCTCAGAATCCTCACGCTAGCGATAACCATGGAAACATAAAATGGAATCAACTCAAATGAACAAATAAACTTCCAGTTTCCGATGGCGACAATCCGTGGTTATGGCAAATGAAAACTAGATCACTGGTTTCATTAACAAATTAATATTGTCATCATCTTCACTACTATGTTCACAAATAACTCACATAAAACATAAGAAGCATACCATTATGCGACATTAGTACGATAACTATTATTGTCATCATTTTCACTACTATTATCAATTTCAACGACATTTGATTGTGTTTCATTTTAAGTTATTATGAATTTTTTCTCTCGTATCATGAACACATTCATAATTTTTATCTACAATAAATAATAAACCAAATCATAAAATTAGAGTATAATTATTATGTATTTGTACTTAAATGGATAAATAAATCTATAAAAAATACAAAATACATATAAATTAGTAAATCACCATTATATGTAAATTCATGCAAAAAAAAAAAATAAATAAAAGGGCTTGCAGGGCCAGCTCGAGGCCCCCCAAGGCTAGCCCTTTTAAACTCGAGGCCCTACAGGGTCGGCCTTCCAGGACTTGTTTCATTAAACTTTTCTAATTTCAAGCTCGGCCCTTGAAGGGTCAGGCCTTAAAAGGCCGGCCAAATGGGCTCGACCCAATTTCCCAGCTCTAATCACATTACACACCTCTATAATCTTATCTTGAGCCCTTCCACTTCATTTTTTTAATCATAAATTTTCAATTAAACTGGATTATTTTTTATTTTATTAATATGATTTAAAATTTTTCCAGAGATGTTATAATTTCATCCTTTTCAATTTACGAAATAAAAATGGCATCTTAGTTTGGGCTATAGCATAGGCAAGAGCGGCGGCATTAGAGAGGCCCAGTTTCATAAAGAGGACCCCTTTTTTTTTTTTTTGGCTCGAAGCATTTTTGGGACCTTTGACGTGAACGTTTCGAGGGGATTTCAAGATTTTTCTAACATCTTCGAGCGGCCCTTGTAGATATGATCATGATACATGGCTGTAACTTCACCTTCAACACTATGGACAACACACAAAGACACAGTCAACCAAAAAACAGTTTGTATTGGGCACTGGGTGCAGGAAAAAGGGTCCGAAGAAGTAAGAATATGGTAGAGGTTGTTCTGCAGTTATCACCTCCTCTGCTTAACTGTTCTTCCTATCCTCCAATTCGCCGGTTAGGAATCCCTCTTCTCTTTTTCTGGCAGGAATTTGTCGGTGGCCTTTTCTTCTTTCCTTTAGTATTTCCTCATTCTTAGTAAAGTTTTTGTCTCTTCTTTGGTAGGCAGCTGCATACCTTCTCATTTTTCTTGCTGAAACAGGAAACTCACTAAGATGTTTTGACAATACTGGTTTTTATTGATTTTATTAGTTTTTTTTTCCCTATGATAAAATGTTATTTCTCAAAATGCAGGGAAGTGACAGGAAAAACATTGGTTAAGTGCTCGTTGGACAGCCCTTTATCAAGTAAGCTCCTGTCGAAGCATGTACTATCTGGTCTTGCTGCTTCCTTGATATTCATTTCTCCCATCAATCAGGTTTGTATTAGAGATACAGAGTGTTACAAAAATCAGGTCTAATTAGACGTGATCTTCTGGTTACGTTTTTTTCTCCCCTCCAAAAACAAACATTATGCACATTCGAGTCACAAAGTTCCGCAAAACATGAACATCGGCGAAAGTCCCTTGTACCAATATTTAACTGTAATTTTAGTATTTCTTGCTTACCAGGTTAGAAGATTTTTACGGGAAGATATTGTTCCTCGCCGAAAAAAGGGAAGATATCGTTATCCTATATTTTTAGCATTGAAGTGTTGATCTTACAGAACACCTTATATTTTTCTGGGCGAGCACGTATCTTGTATGATTTTCTGAATGCACATTGTAGTCGTCTTTAGTTAATCTATATTCCATGAAGAGGTTTCTAAGAAGGTTGGATATTCCTTTGGAGAGATGTGCATGCTAGAATTTATGATTTCTTGTTTAGGAACTAGCGAATGTCTCTTTGTATATGATGACAATGGGGTATTTTGAATTTTGCCTTCTTGTTTCATCAGCAGTCTGCTGCAGCAGATTTATCTCAACAATATACATGCCAGCTCGCCAGTGCCAGTAACAATAACGGAGTTACTCTTCCAATTGATGAAGGACCTAATGAAAACGGTAGAAATCTCATGATGATGAGAGGCATGACAGCCAAGGATTTTGACCCTGTTAGATATGCTGGAAGATGGTTTGAGGTAGCTTCACTTAAAAGGGGATTTGCTGGACAAGGTCAAGAAGACTGCCATTGTACACAGGTGAAAGTTAAAAATTAGTATGATTGTGAATCTTGAGGTAGACATTCATCTTAGGGAAAAGGTATATTGCGCTTAGGTTTCTGCTAACTCTCTCCTTGTTAGACTTCCTCTTATTCTTAACATATTACTGAAGCCTAAAAGCAGAGAGGGATCAGGATTTGTTTGGGAGTTTTGAAAGAATGAGATTGAGTGATCACTTGGTGATTAATGTCTCATTTGGTAGAGAGGAGGTCAATTATTTTTGTCTTAACAATTTTTATTGTGCTCTGGTCTGTTACTTACAGTTTATCTCCTTTTGCTTATTGTTTCTTGTCAAAATAAGAATATGGGAATCATTCTACATCCTCAAAATCAATTTTCTTTCATTTCCGTTTCGTGTATAAGACAGGCCCTAATGAAGAAGTGTGGAAGGGAATTTAGTGAGAAGAGGAAGAGTTCCCGCGTCACTGTTTGGGATTTAATGAAAAGTGTTGGTAATAAAATCAATTCCTTATTGTTTAGGAGTTACAACGTCAATGGAATGGAAGAGGCTGCGAAGAAAAATTTGCAATATTAGCCTTATAGAAGTAAGGAAAAGTGAGGAAAAATATGACGACACGGGTTATAACAGCATAATAAGAAAACGGAGAGGAATCAAAAACTCCCAATCACGCACCCACTTGATCATGCGTAACAAATGCTAAGGTTCTTGATTGTTCATCAGACGAACTGTGGTTTAATTCTCAAAGAATCGTTCATTATAGCAGTTTTGATATCTTAGAAATAACCCTTCTCATTCAATTTAGTGGATTCTCAAATGGATTACACTATAGTGTCACTATTGTGTTTATTAGGTTTGTTGTCCATAAGCTTCTTGCCATTAATCTGGGTAGACTAACGTTTCAGGGGGTGTATACATTTGATAGGGAGACTCCCTCTATTCAAGTTGATACCTTTTGTGTTCACGGAGGACCTGATGGATTTATAACTGGAATTAGGGGAAGGGTTCAATGTCTTTCAGAAGAAGATTTGGAGAAAAAAGAGACAGATCTGGAGAAGCAAGAAATGATTAAAGAGAAATGCTATCTCCGATTTCCCACATTGCCATTCATCCCCAAGGAGCCATATGATGTGATTGCCACTGATTATGAGAATTATTCTCTTGTTTCAGGAGCCAAAGACAGAAGTTTCATTCAGGTATCTTTGTCAGATATGCTATCGTTCCAACTTTATGCCTTGTCCTATTTTGATATTTTCACCTATATCACATAGTTTAGAAGTAAAGCCGCTAGCGCCTTTTGCAGAATCAATTTCTATTAATCAGCATGCAACAGTGTCTAGCTTTTTTCTCAAAACCGTTTGGTATTTGGTTGAAAAGGGACTCCCTTCTCTTTCTCCTTTCGTAACGGCCCTTTTCATTGTTGGTCTTTTTTAACGATGACATGAATAGTCATTGTTGTTTTTAAAATTGCACATGCCATTCTATTATTCTCCATTATGAGTATTAGAAATGCTAGGTTGTGTCTTAATGATGGAGACTTTTAAGAAGTTGAAGTTGGTCGCCATTTGGGCATTTCAGGTTAAGAATTAATTTGGACTTCCTGAGGTTAAAATGTCTTCGAAGTGATGGAGTAAAATACAGGCCGTAAGAATGTGCATGGGATCGATGCATTCATTTTACAAGCTTTTGATTTCAGGTTTAAATCTGTTTAGAACTACACGCACGTGTGAATGCGTGCATGGGTTACATTGTGATCGTAAAAACCACTTGTGTCTGTGTGTGTTGTCAAAACCAATTTGACTCAAAGGCTAGAGTGAAGGCTTATGAATAATTTTGGAAAAAGGATTGAATTCTGAGTTACTTATTGGTCAATGAAACTTTCATGCCAATGCTAAAATATTATTTTATCTCAATGTTTTATATTGAATTGAGGCTCCATGAATAATAACTTCTAATAATCTCCCCATTGATACTTGGGATTGAATCCTTCATATCCTTGTCTTCAATCAATATCTCAGATATACTCAAGGACGCCAAACCCTGGACCTGAATTTATAGAGAAGTATAAAGCTTATCTGGCAAATTTTGGATATGATTCAAGCAAGATCAAAGACACACCTCAGGATTGTGAAGTGATGTCGAACAGTCAGCTGGCAGCTATGATGTCCATGCCTGGAATGCAGCAGGCCCTAAACAATGAGTTTCCTGACTTAGAGCTGAAGTCCCCTCTTGAGCTTAATCCTTTCACTAGTGTATTTGACACGTTGAAGAAGCTTCTTGAGCTTTATTTTAAGAAGTAACTATGACGATTAGATCTCATTATGCATTGTTTTGAAAGCATTCACAGCTGGCAAATTCACGCATGGATTGGTAGGTGACCAACTAATTTATGATTCCTAGACTCTTCCTACTAGTCTATTACAATAAATTGAATCAAATTAATTATAAAAAAACCATACATATGTTAAAAGTAGGTCTATATAATACATATGTTTGATGTGTTCAAATATATTATTGGGTTAAGGTCCATTTTTGTTAGGAAGTTGCCAAAAAAAATCTCCATTTTGTTTTAGAATTTTTTAGGAGTAATGTTACTCCGAAAGTTTTCAAATTGTTGCAATTTTGCCCTGGCCATTGTCTAGGTTAAATTTAACTGTTAATTGACCAAATATATTAAGCTGATAGATTCGCATGTCATCTACGCTATTTTTTTAAGGTTCAAGTTTGTTTTTTTGGTTCAATATTGCCTTGAAATTTGTCAAATTATAGCAATATTGCACCATTATAAAGGTTAAGTTTGAACCTTGGTTGACTAGCCATGTTAAGTTGGCAACATGAACAACATTAAAGAAGAAGACGTAGATGGATGGAGAGCTCACGTTACCTAAAGACTAATAAAAAAAAAAAAGATTCAATTACTGGATTCAAGACACACTAAACAAGGTTACTGAGAACAAGACAAGAAGGTTACTGAGAATGGTAACCCTTTGTTGCCATACTCCAATGACATGGGGATTGGGTATAAACATGTACATATCCAATTTTTTCTTCACCACACAAGATGCTTTTACTTCTTTGATTTTCTCCCGTCATTCATATGGGCTGCATTATTTATTTAAGAGTTTATTATTGATAAATCTAACTTTAAAAAAAAATGAAGTGAGTAATGCATGGACTTGCCAAATAAACACATTTAACCAACGAATAGGGTAAACTTAACTTGAATAATAGCTAAAGTGAAATTGCTAAAATTTGGAAACTTTTGAAGAAAATGATGTGGATAATATATGAACTTTTAGCTTAACATATTTGGTCAACTAACAGTTAAATTTAACATGGATAACGGTTAAAGCGAAATTGCTATGATTTGAAAACTTTTAGGGCGACATTGCTCAAAAATAAAAATAAAAAAAATTACGGGGGCAAAAATGGACCTTAACCCTATATTATTTTGGGGATTGACTTGGCTTATATGTTATTTTAGATTAAATTAATGGTTTAAGTCCGTAATATGAGCTCATCAATTTGGTTAGGTAAAGATGAAGATTTTTTTAAAATTTATTTCTTCAAAGATTTTCTCTCAATCGAAATGGTATTTGGCTATCTGTTACGGATCGGCCCAAAAGGCCCACGTCCGGACCCCGGCCCAATCCCGCTAGGGATAGGATCCACGCCAAAATAGGAAGGGATCCGAGATCCCACAAATATAGGATCTCATTAATAGAGATTCTCTGACAATCATGGCACCAGCCAATCAGCCATTGACGGCTCAATCTAAGATATTGCTCATTAAGGCAGAGATATGCGCACCAGACTCCTCTATAAATAAAAGGAAACCCTAAACAGGTGCACACGTTCTATCTTATGCTCTTATTACTTTCTGCCACATAGAGCACACACCCCACTCCCATGGCTACGTGCCTTCCAGTTTGCTACGAACTACGTGGACTTTGATCCCTTCGAGGGTACGTAGGCTCTAGGCTTGACAACCTAGTCAAGTCCAATCTCTGTGTTCTTCATACAGAACATTGGCGCCGTCTGTGGGGACCATAAATTTCAATCCCTGTGACTACTGATGGTGAGCACTAGAAGCCACAGCAGAAATCTCCAACCGGTGGGAGGAGATCCACAAGCCAGCCGCCGGCACCACCACGGAGAGGAAACACCCCAGAAGGACATGTTACTGACACGGTGACTCCCTCCCCTGAGAGGGAACAGCCGCTCCATGAGGAGCAGCCGCAGCAGGAAGACCAGCGACCACAAGGAGCGCTCGCGCCGTCTCCAACGCGTGATGTCCGGGCAGTTGATGCCGACGTCTGCATGATGCGAAGGACACAGGAATCGTTCCTGCGGCGCCTGGAGAACAAGGAAAAACATGATGACCTGCAGAGGCGGGCTGACTTTGAAGCTATCGGAAAGATGATCCAGGAAGCGCTCGAGAAGGACCGCCGTGAGAGAGGCCGCCGCAGGGGTCATGGTCGTACAAGGAGAGCCCCGGCAGGTGACAGCAGCTCCTCGAGCAACTCTGAGCCGAGGAACCCACGCCGCGACAACGGAGAACCGAGGCGGCGCCCGAGTGCAGACCGGGGCAGACCACGGTCCCCGGGAGACAGAGAAAACCACGGTGTCAGTCCTAACCGCACTGATCGGCACGTAAGGGAGTACTGAGATCGAGAAGAGCCCCGCGCGGAGGACAGAACTCCCCGGCCTCGCCACGGATCACCTCGGGAATATCGCGTGACTTACCTATCGGAGACTGGAAGATCCCCGTTTTCGAGGGAGGCGGCAACCACCCGCTTCCCAAAACGCTTTGATTTAACCAGCCTGCCGAAGTACGATGGGAGTCAGGACCCGCGCAACCACTTGGTCACCTTTGAAAAGCTCATGTGGGTCCGGCAGATCAGCGGCCCAGTTATTCAGCGCCTTTTTGCAGCTACTCTGGACGGGCCGGCACACAGATGGCTGACTTCCCTCCCGGACAACTCTATCCGAGACTACGAGGACCTCGGACGCATGTTCGAGCTGCATTTCGCTACCAGCAAGAAACAGCCGAAGACCACCTTCACACTGAGCAAGGTGAGGCAGAAGAAAGGCGAGACCCTGCAAAAGTACCTAGATCGGTTCCGCGACGTGGCCATGCACATAAAGTCACTGCCTGAGGACGTCCATGTGCACTGCCTAGTCAACGGATTAGACCTATCATCCCGGCTGGCTCGCCATCTATGCAAAAACCCAGTGTACACCTTGATCGAATTCTACACCGAAGCCCAGAAGTACCTGGAGATGGAACAGATGGAGGCGGCCAATGCCAATGAACCCGAACGGACCAGGAAGAGTCCGCCCAGTGACGAGGAACGACCAAGAAAGGGGAAGACCGACCACAGACGACGGAGCCGAGACAGCCGAGCCAAGGCTGACCGGGCTGACTAGAAGGCCAAGTACGACAGCTATACCCCGCTGAATGTCCCTCGGTCCCAGGTATGGAAAGAGGTAGCCCAGACCGAGATGAAACGGATGGAGAGGCCGAGGCCTATCAGAGGACGCTCCAACACGGACCGATCCAAGTTCTGCAAGTTCCACGACTGCAACGGCCACACAACCGACGAATGCTATGACCTCTGCGACGCTATTGAGAAATTCATGAGGGAAGGAAAGCTACGTTAGTACTTGATCGAGACCCAGGGAAGGGCGAGCGGGAAACGCAGTGACAGCGGCCGCTCCAGAAGTCCGCCCAAGGAGAACCGAAACCCAGGAAAGAAGCAGAAGACGGCCTCAGACGATGAATTTCCCAACGTAGACTTCCAGTGCAACGTCGTGAGCGGAGGATTTGGCGGAGGAGGGGACACTATAAGCCAGCGGAAGAAATACCTCCATGAGGTGCTGACCGTCCGAGACCTCCCCAAATTTAAGGAAGACCCCAAGAAGCCCAGGCCACCCACTTTGACCTTCACCGACGAAGAGCTGAAGGACGTCATACCTGGACACCTAGACGGACTGGTAATCACTGGAACTTTGGTCAATTGCCGCGTTAAAAGGATTTTTGTGGATGCAGGAAGTTCGGCCGACATAATAAGCTGGGATGCCTACAAGAGGATGCACCTCGACCCTGAAGATCTCAAGCCGTGCAAGACCACACTGGTCGGTTTCAACGGCGAGCAGTCTTTCCCAAAAGGCTACGTCGACCTCAGATTGACCCTCGGCACTAAAGAAGCCTTCAAGTCGGAATGGGTAAGATTCGTGGTCGCCAACTTCCGGTCCCCCTACAATATCATCCTTGGCAGACCAACGATCCACAAGTGGGAAATACTAGTGTCCACCAAGCATTAGAAGATGAAGATGGTGAACGACAAGAACCAGATAGTCGTGGTGTCCGGAGACCAAAAAGAGTCTTGGCAGTGCTACTTTGAAGCTCTCCGGGTCGAGAAAGGAGGACCCTCGTCTCCACCTCGGCTCGGATCCAAGGAGCAAGTGGCCGAAGCCGGCTCGGAAAAACGATCGCGGCAGCAGATCAACATGGTGGAGCTCGACCTCCGAGAGCTAGATAACCCGAGGCCAGAGCCGGAGGGAGAGCTGGAAGAGATAGTGCTAGGCGAAGACCTGTCCAAGACCGCAAAAATAGGCCGAGATATGGAGGACGGCCTAAAGGCTCTCATGATCCGCTTCTTAAGGCATAACCAAGACGTCTTCGCATGGACCTCGGCCGAGGTACCCGGCATCGACCACCACTTCTGCTGCCACAAGCTCGGCATATGGCCGGGGTCGAGACCTGTGGCCTAAAAGAAGAGGAACATGGCAGATAACCGGCAAAAGGCCCTGGAGGATCACATAGAAGAACTCCTAGAGGCCGGCTTCATTCGAGAGGTGCAGTACACCACCTGGCTATCCAACGTGGTCATGGTCCTCAAACCCAGCAGCAAGTGGAGAGTCTGCGTCGACTACACCAACCTCAACAAGGCCTGCCCAAAGGACTCATATCCGATGCCTAACATCGATAAGCTCGTGGACAACTCGGCCGGGTACCAGCTCCTCTCCTTCATGGATGCCTACTCCTGTTATAACCAGATCGTCATGCATCCAGATGACCAGGAAAAGACCGCCTTTATGACTGTTAAGGCGAATTACTGCTACAATGTGATGCCCTTCGGACTGAAGAATGCCGGGGCCACCTATCAGAGGATGATGAACCGGGTTTTCGACGATCAGATCGGGCGCAACATTGAGGTCTACATAGATGACATGATCGTCAAGTCGAAGCTTCCAGAAGACCACATCCGGGACCTAGAGCAGACGTTTGAAAAGTTAAGAAGACATCGTATCAGGTTGAACCCGGCCAAATGTGCCTTCGGAGTTCCGGCTGGAAAATTCCTCGGATTTATGCTGACCCATCGAGGGATCGAAGCCAACCCGGACAAGTGTAAGGCCGTGCTCGACATGCAGCGCCCGAGAACCAAGAAGGAGGTACAGCAGCTAACAGGCCGGCTAGCCGCCCTGACGCGGTTTCTACCAAAGTCGGCCGAGAAAGCCCTACCTCTCTTCAAATTGCTGAAGAAGGAGACCTGAGGCGGCTGGAACCCGGACTGCGACGTCGCCTTCTCAGAAATCAAGAGATGCTTGGCAACCCCGCCGGTACTCACAAAGCCGGACCCCGGAGAAACCTTATTCCTCTACCTCTTAATCGGCAACGAAGCCGTAAGCGCCGCCCTAGTAAAGGAGTCCGAGACCGGGCAAAAGCCGATATACTTCATCAGCGAGGCACTACAGAGCTCTGAACTCCGGTATCAGAAACTGGAAAAAGTGGCTTTCTCCCTGCTTACCGCGGCACGCAGACTCCGGCCCTATTTCCAGGGACACCGGATCGTGGTCCGAACCAGCCAGCCGATCAGACAGGTTCTCCACAAACCCGACTTAGCCGGGAGAATGACCAACTGGGCCATAGAACTCTCCGAGTTCGACATCACTTTCGAAGCCCGCCAGTCAATTAAGTCCCAAGCGCTTGCGGGCTTCATCCGAGAACTCACACCGGCCACTACAGATAATGGGATCTGGAAGGTCTATGTTGATGGCTCATCCAACGCAAAGGGCAGCGGCGTAGGAGTCATCGTAGAAAGCCCACAGGGGGTAGCCACCGAACATTCTCTGCAGTTGAAGTTCCAGACCTCCAATAACCAGGCCGAATACGAGGCCCTTTTGGCCGGACTGCTTTAGGCCAAGGATAATGGCGCCCAGCGGGTAAAGGTTTTAACCGACTCGCAGCTCGTTGCGGCTCAGGTAGACGGCACTTATCAGGCGAAAGGCCCACTAATGGCAAAGTACCTGAACAAAGCCAAAGAACTCATGGCCGAGTTCGAGGAGGTCACAGTTTCCCATATACCCAGAGAAGAGAACGCTCGGGCTGACATCCTCTCTAAGCTCGCCAGCACGAAGGGGCCGGATAACCATAGGACCGTGATCCAGCAGAATCTGACTGAGTCGAGTTGCATCATGGCCATCTCGGCCGGGGCCGATTGGAGGAAGCCAATTGAAGACTACCTCGAGAGGGGAATTATCCCAACCGACCCGACCGAGGTAAAGAAGCTGATCCGTGAAGCCGCCCTCTACGCTATGGTGGATGACCAACTATACAGGAAGGGACTCCATTGCCCCATGATGCGTTGCCTTGGAGACTCTGAAGCGAAATATGTGCTGGCCGAGCTACACGAAGGCGCCAACGGTCACCACATGGGGGGCAAGGCACTCGCCTGGAAAGCATTACGCGCCGGCTACTATTGGCCCACTATGAGTCATGACGCCATGGAAAAAGCCAAAACGTGCGACAGTTGTCAGAAGCATGCTAGGATAATATGGCCGCCACCCTCAGAGTTAAAAGGAATGCCAGCCCCCTGGCCCTTCTACAAGTGGGGCATGGACATCCTCGGACCATTTAGGCCGGCACAAGGGCAATGTAGATGGCTCATCGTCGCAGTTGACTACTTCACTAAGTGGATCGAAGCAGAGCCACTCGCCACAATAACCTTGGCCAGAGTGATGAAGTTCTTCAGGCACAACATTGTCTATCGTTTCGGGATACCAGCCGAGGTCGTCACGGACAATGGCACCCAATTCATGGACCATCGGTTCCAAGCACTAATGTCCAACCTGGACATCAAGCAACACTTCTCGTCCGTGGAACACCCCCAGACCAATGGCCAGGCTGAAGCCGCCAACAAAATCGTCCTGGACGGACTAAAGAGGCGAATGTTGCAAGCCGAGACCAACTGGACCGAGCAGCTCCACAGCGTCCTTTGGGGATATCGCACGAGCGTGCAGTCTTCGACCCAGGAAACCCCGTACAGGCTAACCTATGGATGTGAGGCAATGATACCGGTTGAAATCGGACAGCCATCCTGGAGAAAGGTCAGAGCCAGACAGGAAGGGCAGGAATCGAATGACGACGCCTTAAGGACAGACTTGGACCTCATCGACGAAATCCGGGTCATGGCTCACTGCCGGGAGCTAGCCGCCAAACAACTACTCGCGGCTAAGTACAACAGAAAGGTCCGACCCCGGTCTTTCAATTGAGGCAACCTCGTACTCCGACGGGCCGATATAGGCAATAAGAATGCCAAGGACGGGAAGCTGGCGGCAAACTGGGAAGGGCCGTATCGGATTAAGGAAAAACTCGACGGAGGAGCATATACCCTCGAGACTTTGGCAAGAAAGCCAATCAAAAGGACTTGGAATGCTGACAAGCTGAAGATCTACTACAGCTAGATCCTTCTTCGGCAGTGTTTGTTTACTTAGCAATTGTCCCTTTTCCTGCATGTCTTTTCTTTTCGTTTAAAGTCCAAGTTATGTCATTTCTAATTACGATGCTTTGTAAAGCCCCTTAGGGCTATTTCTCTTATCAATAAAGGATCCTGTTGAGCAAGTTACAAATGTGCACAGTACTCGCTTAAGCATGAGGCCGAAGCCGCAAAGCTCGGCCCAAAACAATAAGTCGAAAGCCGAGGTCCACAAGCCCGGCACTGGAGAAAGGCCCCGAGGTCTCAAACCCGGCCACTAACAAAAACATCTAGATGTACGAAAACCGGCCGTTGTACTCCGACAGGCATTGGTTAGAGCTCGGCGAGGGCGCCATCCGTGGCCCTTCGTGAAATTGACGCGTCAACGCTCGCCCGGCTAAGCAAGCAGCCTACCATGCCTACCCTGATCAGGTCAAAATGTCCGATCTCAGGCAAATGAAGCCTCGATTAGACACGTGGTAGCCCTGCCCTTACGTCGGCTCAAATTAATCCGACTACGTGAAAGTTGGAGTCCGGCTATTTGAAAGCCGGACCGAGGCAGTATGGTTAGTTAGGCCTGACGAGGCTGAAACAAGACAACCTTGCCCCAAACTCCCCCACACCAAGTGTGGTAGAGTGTGTACGGCTTGCAGCCGATACAAAACAAAACTTGGAAAAAAGAGGGACAAATCTACCCATTGTCTGTGACGTCTATACGGCCTATACGGTCAAACACACACATACAGCTGACAACCAGCTGCACTTAGACAAAAGAGTGATAAGCTTTCCCATTGTCTAAGGTACCCGAGCTCAGGAAGCCGACCGAAACTTGAACCTAGGCAAAAGAGCGTTCTAATTACCCATTGCCAGGGAGCGGCACATACCCGCATAAGCGTACACAAACCAAGGTAAGAGGATGACGTCGGAAAATATACCATTCGTTGCCTATGGTACCTAGATACGCATTTAAATCGTTCGATAAAAGGACGAATAGCAGTCAACGAAAGGCAGGCTAAGACAAGAAAAGCTATTATCATAAAGTCTGTACAGAGGGCACGAAGGCCCGAGTCGTTCAAAAAATACAAGGGCACCAACGCCCAAAATAAACAAAAAGCAAACAGAAGTAAAACTACTCGGGCGGGCCGGCCGCGGCATCAGGCGTCTCGGGGGGAACGGCATCAGCAATAGTCGGATCCTCAGCATCACCCTCCACCTCCTCCGCAGGATCTTTGGCGACTTGGGGCTCAAGGGAAGGAAGGACCCGTCCTCCTTAACAAAGGCACGATGATCGTACCCTCCCATCTGAAGTTCGACCCCGGGATTGAAATGCCGGATCTGGAGCAAGGCCTGCTTAAAGCAGGCCTCGGCAGCCTGCACCAGGGCATCAGTAAGCTCCTGGGAAGTCACCTTCTCTGCAGCAAGGGCTTCTTCAACCGCCTTCTTCTCCCCGGCCGGAATAGCCAACCGCTCCTCCAGAGCCTTGACCGCAGCCCGGCTTTCGGACCCCTCCTTCAAAGCCTGGGCATGCTCCTCAGCAACCCTATCGGCCTCCACACGGGCGAGTTGAAGTCCTTGGTCAGCTTTTACAGCCGCAGTCTTCGTGGCATCCCGCTCCACCCGAGCGGCAGCCAATTCCGCCCGGACCCCATCCAGCTCCCCCAGGGCAGCATCCCGCTCGGCCCAGCCCTTGGCGAGCTCCTCCCCTGCCGACCTAGCCTTGGCCTCAACCACCTCCAGCTCCTCCTTCAGGTCGCCAGCAGATGCGGCCTTGGCCTCTGCCACCGACAAACCCTTAGCCAACTCCTCGACCTGCGCCCGCAGCCTCTCGACGTCAGCATGGGAACGAGCATATTGCTCCCGGACCAGAATCAAGGCTTGGTTGTATCCCACCGCCCGGCAAAGCTCCGCCTGGTTCCTGTGCAGCTCATCCAGGGCCGGCCTAGTCAGTGCGGCGCAGCCAGTGAAGTGTCGAGGAGGCAGGAAAGCGGTAGAGACCTCAGGAACTACCCCATCGCGCCATAGACGGCCACGAGGGAGAAGAGACTTCAGGAGCGGTGGAGGCGGAAGCGACGAAGAGGAAGGCAGATCCGACAGGGAGGCAGAAGGCTCATCGACGAAAAACTCAGCCTCAATCTCCTCATCAGAAATCGAGGCCTCTCGCCCCTCAGAAGCCTGGGACTCAGGCGCCGGGGTAGGACCAACAGCAGCAACCTCCTGGCCCTCCAGAGCTGGAGTCTCCACCACGGGAACGGCCTGTGGTGCCGTGGCGGAAGAAGGGCCGTCAGCAGCAGAACCCTTAGCCTTCTTAGAAGTTGGAGCAGCGGGAGCATCGGCAGCAGAAGAAGCCGCCCGTTTCTTCTGGCGACTCGAAGGCGCAGCGGCCGCTCTTGCCAGGCGAGCGTACAACGGTAGGTCATCCATAGTCCTAGCTGCAAACAAAGACAAACAGAGTAGGTCAGAATCCACCAATTCAAAAGACCAATACTGAAGCAAAAACAAACACAACTTCTAAAGATCCTACAGGAAGAAGGCAGCGGCTCGGCGGATATGTAGAAGCCAGCCGGCTGCACACCATACTCGGCCACCAAGGCCTCAATCCGGGCCACTGCAGAAGCTGATTCCGGCGGGAGGCTTGTGTGCGGAACTTGGAAGGATAGGGCCTTGGCTTTATAATGACCCTTCTTCTAGTACAGAGGGAAACGACCGCCCCCTTCCAAAAACTAGGGCCGTTCCCCTGGCACGGCCTCAACTTTAAAAAACGATCCCTTAAAGCGTTTAAAGGAATCCGAGAAGGGCGTCATCAATTGGCGTTTTGGATTAATACGAAGGGATACCAACCCCCTTTGCTTATCGCTTCCCTTCGGCGGGCTGGGTGTGAAAGGCCCGAAGAAGTAAAAGAAAAGGTTGGCCGAGCAGTCTAAAGGGGGCGAGAAATGGCCACAGAGCCTCTCGAAGGCTACCAGATAAGCCCACCCATTCAGATGGAGCTGGGACGGGGCGAGGCGAAGATGCCGCAACGCCTCCATTTGGAAGGGGGAGAAAGGGAGAGAAACTTGGACCCGCGACAAGTAATCCCGGAAGAAGAAGAAGAAGTCCGGCCGACCCTCAGACTGAGCCGCGCAGATAGGCTCCTCTGGCTCCGGACACCTAAGCACGCACCCAGGCATGGCCGGCAACTTTAAACGGGCTAGGTTCGCCTCAGACATCAGCGACGGCGTAGCCAGCACATCATGCGATACCCAGCCGTACCGACGAATCAAGGCTTTGGGCAGACTGGAAGAGTCCGAACCACCGGCCTCCGAACGCTTTTTAGACGACCCAGACCTTGGAGCCATAAATAAGCCTATATGAAAATAAACAAAGCCGGTATTAGCAAAGAAGCAGAAGTACCTAGCATAGGCATAACAGAAGGCAAAAAAGGCCGTGGACTCGGACAAAGGGGAGCACGAGAAGGAATAGCCGGGGCAGACCAATGCCGGCAGGAGCCCAGAATGGATGAAGCCTCGGCATCTCCATCACCTGCCATCAATACGGAAGCTTCCGCCAGGCAGTCCCAGCAGGGACCGGCATAACCCTCTGGGGTGGACGTCTGGCGAGCGGCAGAAGGACCCTCGTAAAAATTCAGGGGTCGAGCCATCACCATCGGGGCCTCGGAACTGGAAGAGGAGCCGACCCAGGTCCCACCAGGCGACTCAAGAGGAAGAGCCCGTGCAAGCGGCCGGAAGGGATGACGTGGAATGGGAATAGAAACCCTTCCCGAAGATGGGCGAGCCCCAGCTCGCCTCGGACGCGCGGCGCCACCTCGGTGTAAAGGATCCAGGATCCCCGTAGCAGGAGGCTCACCCCCAAGAACCCAGTAGGTCATATGAGGAAGACGCGCACGGAGGAGCATTTCCTCCTCCGGCGTCAGCGACGCCCGTGGTCGCAGAATGTTTCTACCTCCCGCCATAATCAAAGACCTATGGTATTAGGAACCGGTGTTTGAGGGAGGTTTGGGAAGAACTTTGGGTACAGTGACGCTAACGGAAACCTAGAAAAACCCAGAAGAACAGAAACACAAACAGCGATTCCCAATATAAACGGAAAAATAAGGAAAACTACCGAACAAATGCACAAGGGAACAAGCGCAATACCTGTGTAAGCAAAATAGAAGAGACCGGAACGCTGGAAGACGGCGAAAATCTCAAGAAAAGAGGAATCCCTACTCAAGCTCGAGGGAAATCAGAGAAATTTCTGGACAATAGAGTGAAGTAGCGGGAAAAAGTGGAAATGAACAGAAAGAAGGCTATTTAAAAACCAACGCAGGGGCACGACGGTCTATTCCCGCACAGACGCGACGGGATTGGCGCAGCACGACGCCAACGCAATAAATGCGCACTCACCTTGAAAGGCGAAAAGACGCGGCGGTTGCAGAACGCCCCCAATAAAAGCCTGACACCTGTACGCCCGCAATAATGGCGCGTAAGAGCGAGCCCCAAAGCGTTCGCAGAATCCCAAAAGGCGGAAGGGCCAGGGGACTGGGCAGGCAAATAATCACCTAGTCAAAAACAAACCCAGCGTTCTTGGCAGTACGAGGAAGGGTTGAGCCGACCACTGCTCCGGACCGGACAGATGGCCACGGTACCAAAAAGGCCGACCTAGTCCGAAGTACAGGCCTCGGCCCTATAATGGACCGGGGGCAAGAAGCACCTCGGCCGTCCAGAAGGTTGAACAACCAAGCTGGGGGGCAATTGTTACGGACCGGCCCAAAAGGCCCAGGTCCGGACCCCGGCCCAATCCCGCTAGGGATAGGATCCACGCCAAAATAGGAAGGGATCTGAGATCCCACAAATATAGGATCTCATTAATAGAGATTCTCCGACAATTATGGCACCAGCCAATCAGCCCTTGACGGCTCAATCTAAGATATTGCTCATTAAGGCAGAGATACGCGCACCAGACTCCTCTATAAATAGAAGGAAACCCTAAACAGGTGCACACGTTCTATCTTATGCTCTTATTACTTTCTGCCACACAGAGCACACACCCCACTCCCCTGGCTACGTGCCTTCTAGTTTGCTACGAACTACGTGGACTTTGATCCCTTCGAGGGTACGTAGGCTCTAGGCTTGACAACCTAGTCAAGTCCAATCTCTGTGTTCTTCATACAGAACATTATTTTTTCTTTTTTATTTTATAGTAGAAGGCTAATGATGGGACACTGGTTATGTAGTTAAATTGGGAATAAGAATTATAGATTGAGATAACTCAATTTGGTATGAGACTTGGAATTGTGGAATAAAAGGGAACTAGGATAGATTGATGGGAAGGTTAAATGTGAATGGGAACCGAAAGGGAACCCTGATAGAATTAATTGGAAATAAGAATTACAAATTGAGATAACTCAATTTGGTATGAGAATCGGAATTGGAGAATAAATGGGAACTAGGATAGATTGATGGGAAGGTTAAATGTGAGTAGGAACTGAAAGAGAACCCTGATAGAATGAACTCTGATCTTAGAGAAGAAGCAATAACCTTGCTAATTCAATAAGATCTGATCTTAGAGAAGAAGTAATAGCTTTGCTAATTCAATAAGAACAGCCAATCTCTAATCTTAGAGAAGAAGCAATAACCTTGCTAATTCAATAAGAACAGCCAATCTCTGATCTTAGATAAGACCAGCCAATCTCTAATAATCAGGTAAGCTAGAATCTGAAACTTAACTAGTTACTAAAGCCCAGGAGGATACTCTGATGTTACCAAAGCCTAGGAGGATACTCTGATGTACTCTCTCAAATATTTCATACTTTATTAATGAGACATTAGGCCTATTTATAATGATTTGCAGAGAGCAAACTTTATCCAAAATATAAATATGAAATCTAAAAATATATCTAAATCTAAGATTTAGATAACTAATAATAATAAATCTTAACAACTAAATCTTATATAATAAGATATTTTTATTTCCTAAAGATAATAATAAAATAATCAAAACAAACGTAACTACTAGATTAATTCCTAAAAGATAATCAAAACACACTCAAAAAATCAATGCGTAATTTATAGCATTTGGATCGCTATCAGCTAACAAGCCAATATTACAAAAAGTAGAAGCTTAAATATAAGGGGAAATCAACCCCAGACATTCTTGATCCACCCAACTCCTCAAATGTAGAGGGCAATTTGCTAAATCAGCTCAAATATAGAGGGAAATTTCCTAAATCAGCTGACCTGTTGATCCCCGTCTTTGCTAAAGCATCGGCCACCCCGTTAATGTTTTGCGGGATATAAGAGAAGGAAGTTTGCCATTCCCATCCTCTATTGTCTTCATCTGCTGCATTAACAGACTACCATAGGTGTGGTTCTCATAAAGTATTCTAGTGATAAGACCACTTGCATCAGACTCAAGAAGAAGCTGCCTGTAACCCATGTCCCAAGCTAATTTAAGACCTTCAAATATTGCCCACTCTTCTGCCGTTGTAGCATTACAGATTCCAACTTGTTTCGCAAAGCCCACAATCCATTGGCCTCTCGCATTACGTAACACTCCACCACAGCCGGCTTGAGAAGTACGTAGAGACATTGCGCCATCAACATTTAGCTTTATACAACCTTTAGGAGGTTTCTTCCAAAGCTGATTTCCTAAGGACAGTTCTCCAGAGTTCCTATCCCTTAAATCCACATCCTGAAACATGGTGAATCTTTTCCAGAGTTGAAGGACGAAAGCAGCCGGATTGAGTGGTTTCATAAAATCAGATTCAAAGATAGCAGAGTTCCTCCAACCTCATAGTTTCCATATTGCTACACCAAAAATCAAAGACCAGCATGAATTAACGGGTTTACCTAGTCGCCTTTTCATATTCATAGCGACCCAATCATGTAGACCAGCTGCAAAGAATGAAGGGACATATCTTGGGAGAATCAATTTCATCCACATACTTCTGTCGTAAGGGCAGTCTCTTAAGATGTGAAGAGTGTCTTCCAAATCAGCATGCAATGCTAATATTGCTATTTGGAGCCTGTATTGCTTTGGACTCATGACTTGGGTTCACTCAATTAGTTTGGACTCCTCAGAGGCGAGTTGCTTCAAAATTAACATGGATGGTGCTTGGAGTGCTCACTCTCAAGTTGCAACGTGGGGTAGTTTAGCAAGGAACCATGAAGGTTTCTTTACAGTTGGTTTCATGGTGAACTTGGGGCGAGGTGATAGCACTAATGCTGAATTTAGGTTGTTTTGAAGGGGCTAAAGATTTCATGGGATTTAGGTTAAGTATGGAGGTTGAGCACGATAATATTGAGATTGTGAACTGGATCAATCAAGGGGGACACGTTAAAACCTGTTATGACGGACTGCTAGACAAAAGATAATTGGCAGAGATCGGTTTGTTATTGTTTCTTCTTGTGCCCATGATGCGAATGGCGTTGCAAATTGTCTAGCAAAAGAATTTAAAGCAGCGTTTTGGTATTTTTTTCGAGTAAATACTGAATTTCATTAACTCGCGAGGAGATGCAACAATCTCAAAGTCATCTAGTTTCCTTCATTAAGTCCCACCTCTTGGCCAAAAGATGGATCTTGATCAAGAATACACCAAGGACTACCTAATATCGGAGAAAGCTTAGCTGATTGGTCCGACCAACTAACATCTTTCCCAAAAATATGATAGACCATCCCCTGCCAATCTCTATGCAACATCAGTTTATTATCATCAAAAAAATCCTTAAAAGGACGACTACGGCCACAACCTCTCAAAACTAAGTTCACAGGACAGCCTCAATGTAATTAGAATATAGAACAATTTTCCTATAACCTCAGTTCCTACAAAGGTTAAGGTCAGTCAACTTTCCCAGAAGTGTAGCAATAGCAGGTGGAAAATGTACTAGTCCTTCAGTATATATACATATATATATATTTTGGGGTAACAAAACGGGGCAATAGCCCCATGGTAGTGAAAACATAGTTTTTACTTGAAAACGGAAGGAGAATGAAAAATCGTAAAACATAAAATCGTAATACAAAACGTAGTTTTACCTGCATATATATATATATATATATATATATATATATATATATATATATATATATATATATATATAAATTCAAGAAAAGTAAGGCACTTGTTATCATCCACACATATACTGATCAATGCAATATCAATAAAAATATCCGACATTGTCATTGATCAAACCATATTTTTTATATGATTTTACATGATTAAATTGAGATTTTTAATGCACTTTCTAGGATATTATTGCATGATTAAGTATTAAGTTGAGTTAGGAACATTTGTATTGAATTAAGTGTAATTAGGGGCAAAATGATCTTTATTTATTAATTATTCATGCAAATGATTTCTTGGACTTTTGATGCTACATTGTGTTTAATCTTGCATTATAGGTGTTTAAGAAGAAAATGGAGATTTTTGAGGGTCAGAATTAATGTTTTGAGGACTGAATAAAATTACGAGAAAGGCCCCAACAATTTCTAGAAATTGGAAATCAACGAAGAAAAGAAGCCAGAAAACAATAAACAATTACAGAAAAGGACCCAAATATTTTTGAAATTGCAGTTCTGCCCCACAAATAGTTTGAAAATTCCCACTTTAGTCCCTCTCTAGAACTTATAAAACTTTCACTTAAGTCCCTTAGTGAATTTTACGTTTTTACCGTTTTTACTCTGAGACTGTTTTTTTCAACACGAAACGCGTTTAACACGAAATAAAACGCAGAAACGATGTTTTTATCGTTTAAAACGTGATTTTGACTACCATGAACAGCTTTATATTAATCTATTCCTTTAGCATTTATTTGTAGCTTTGGTAGATTATTAATTTTCTTATAATTTTTAGGATATTTATTTGTAATTTTTCAATTATCTATTAAGCATTCAAATTGACCAAAAGTTTTGAATGTTCAACTTCTGATGTGATGTGACATTATATCACTTTCGACTTTAGATTAATCAATGCCCCTAAAGAATATTTAAGGAGCAAATTTACACTTTAATCCTATAAATATTAACTACTACTTTTGAACCTAAAGTCAGATATACCAGTTGCTACCCAAACGAACCAACTAAAAATGAGGTCATATTTTAAAATAATTTATAAATCCTTCATCAAATTTTACCAAGTGTTTTATGTTAACCACCAAGCAAAACTTCTATATCTGATATCAACATCAGGAGGGAGAATTAATTTTTAGAATGAAACAGTCAGTCCAATAAGATTCTCATATCCTGTACACTAACTAATCATTGAGTTCAATAATTCAAAATGGTAAAGCATAGTTCGAATTTTGAAATTGGCAGTGGCACAATTTTTTTTATGGAAACAGCTATGTGACGTACAAAGAGAACAAACTAGTCATGCCTTCTGGACTGAAAAACTAAGGATGAAATCTGTAATTTCATCGTTGGCCCTGTCAAGCGCCGTTCGTCCATCTGCATCCTCGACATCATATTTCGCTCCAGCTCTCAAGAGTTCCTCTAGTTTCGGTTTGTCACCCTCTGAGGCAGCTAGCATAAGCAAGATATCCACTGGGTGGATGTCCTGATTTAAAAGAGCTTCCATTTTAGAGTATGATCCCTCAACAGCAAGCATCCCCATGTAGTTGAAGTACTGGGAAACATAACATTATAATTATGTTCTTATCTCCATCATATCAAATGGACTGCCACAAAAATGAACAGGGAAAATGACTACAGAACAAGTAGAAAAATCACTGACAAGGAAGACCCCATAAACATCTTTGTTTTCGGTACAGCGGTCAATAGAGGAGACTTGCTGGACAGCACTGAGTTAAGAGAACTGTATCCACTTCAGAAAACGCGTTATCATTACCATTATCTAGATGTCAAGTAAGGAAAAATCTATATGTATGCTAATTGTTTCATATCAATCCCAATCTAAATCCACGCAACAGATTAAACAATTTCAATAACTTGGGCTACAAATGTTCTCGATTTATTACATAGCAAAGGTTGGGAAAAGGCCAAGAGCTTTGAGATGCATTGATCCCAGATTCATACCTATCCCAACTTAAAATCCTAAATCTTCCAGCTCTACAGCAGACAGAAAAAGAAGATAAAAAATACTGATCCACATTATCGTTGGTGCGGTTGCCCATTCTCCGTTATTATCTACGGCCTTTGCTTTTTTCCCAGTAAGATTCCAGAAAACAGAACTAATCCATCAAATTCTCATATAAACCTACTCTGACACAGAAGCATGACTATGTTGTTCAAGACCACGGACTGCAGCTTTTCCTCTTGCATTTTATATGAAACCGACATTCAAAATGAGATTGTTCATGCTTAATCTCTCATAATCTTCAGGCAAAAAAAATTAAAAAAATTCTCTCATAATCTATCATAATCCTAGACATGTATGTCGCCAATGCATATGCTCCCTAGTGCAGGAAAAAAAAAAAAAAAACTAAATAATCAACATTAGTCTTGCTTATCTAAAACTTATTGAACGAAAATAATCACAGATTCCAGCTTAATCTTTCTGCATGCCACACAAGCTTGTAAATAAAAATCAGATTATTTTCACATAATAATCTCACACAAGGCAAATCGACAAACCAGCAATGAAGAAACCTCCACCTACGCAGAAAAACAACCACAAAATTTCTATATAAACAACATCATTTTCCTCATTCAGTACTCATCTATGAATACCTAAAATATCAAAAGGATGACTATCATGAATATCATGTCCATATAAGCCAGAGCCAGTAACACGAAACCGGATAGAGCGATCAAAAATTGAAAATAGGACAAATTCGGGCTGCTCACTTGTTCAACATCGTCTCTATCGAAATCATCGCGGGATTGGCTGCCATAAATTCCAGCTCCTTCAGCGTCCACGCCATTTTTACCGAATTTGAACCAGCACTTGGCTCTGGAGCCATTGGAGGGTCCGATTCCAGAGGTGAGTTTGAGGGAACCGAATTTGGTTGTAAAAGCAAGAAAGGGAGAGTCCAATTTTGCGAAGGAGACAGGGGAAGCGAGGGATTTGGAAGAAATGATTTGGTGGGTGGTACAGAGGGGAATAGAAGCCATTGTTGGGATGCTCAAGTGAAGGCAGATGGGGTATCTATCTGCTGCTGCAGCAATCTCACATTTCTATCCACATAATCGTAATTCGTAAATCCATCGGCGGTTTTGCTAAATTTTTGTTTTATTATCAAGGGTAAGTTGTAAAAAAAGTCCAGGACCGAATGCCCTTAGGAGTGTAAAAATATTGGAGGGAATGTGAAGATTGATTCTCTCTCTCTCTCTCTCTAATGTCTTCACCATTGGTATAAATTTTAACCTATGAGCTAAATGGGTAGAGACATTAATGAAGAGGAAATGAAAAGAATCATCAATGAAGTTAGAATGATGGTTTCCAACATCTGAGCAGTATGAATAAAAATAATCATAATAAGATTAATAAGTTCATTAATGATTTTTATAAGACTTTGTAATAAGTTCATCAATGGTTTTTACAAGATATTGTAAAATGGGTTTAACAAAGGCGTTCGTTAGGTGAAAGCATGTTAGTTTGGGTTCACTTACATCTCAGCACTATGAACAAAAGTCGTAATGAAATTAACGAGTTCATCAATAATTTTCATTAGACTTATAATAGGTTTAACAAAGGCATTCTTCAGGTGAAAACATGTCAATGTAGGTTCATCAACATTTGAGCATGATGAATGAAAGTCATAATAGGATTAACAAGTTCATTAATGGTTTTCATAAGAATTGTAATGAGTTTAATAAAGGTGTTTGCAAGTGAAAACATATCAGTCTAGGTTCACCAACATTTGAGAAGTATAAACAAAAGTCGTAATAAGATTAGTAAGTTTATCAATGATATTCATAACATTTGTAAAAGGATTCACAATAGCGTTCCTGAAAGGAAAAAAATTAACTAGAAAGAGAGAGTGTGTGTACATGTTAGCTCTTGTATTTTGATGATCACAATTTCTAAGATATTGAATTCAAGTAATTTAATCATTTCATAACCAAGCAAAGATCATTTGATAATTTGATAAGAGTGTGTCAGACAAGGTTGCTCGAGTAAGGTATTCTGTATGCTCGAGCAAAATCGGATGTAAGGCAACACAATGCACTTCAGCGAAGCCTTGCTCGAGCAGACTATATAGTCTTGCTCGAGCAACATTAGGCTCATGAGAAAAGTCTTTGGCGTCTTACTTGAGTACATCACACAAGCTTGCCCGAGCATCATCAAGTAAAGGTTCTGTGAAGGTCTTGGAGTCTTGCTTAAGCAGGGATATCAGAATGCTCAAGCAACATCGATTGTACTGATGTATATTGCAAGGCTAAACACAGTTCTACTTGAGCAGACTGAGAAAGCATGCTCGAGCACTTTGCTCAAGCAAGCCTAAAAGGTTGCTCGAGCAAAGTTGAACAACCTGCGCTCTCATAACCCTTGCTCAAGTAAGGATCAAAAGTATGCTCGAGCAACATGGCAAATGTCTTATTCTTTTGCCTCTATTTATGCCTTGCTCGAGCAAGAGCGTTGGCTTACTCGAGCAACAGAGAATCAGGGCCAGTTTCATGAAGCTTGCCCGAGCATTAATAAATTCATGATGTTCGAGCAGACAGAGAAGCTTGCTCAAACATCAGCGATATTAATGCGCTTTACCTGATTCAAGAGAAGCCTTGCCCGAGCATGATAAAATCATGCTCGAGCATGAAGACATTTCCTTGCTCGAGCATCAACGACAGAAAGCACTTTCCTATGTAATCAAGAGAAGCTTGCTCGAGCAAGCTTGGAATATTGCTCGAGCAATGTCATCCCTGTTCTTCAAATCTCTGCCTCCGGAAATCATGAATCTTGCTATATCACTTTATTACTTTTGATTATTATTCATTACAACTACCAAATGTTGTTAACATGTTTGCTTATGAGTTTCAGATTATTTAAACATGAATTAACGGCAGATTTGAATAAAGCAGAATGTGTGTCAGAAGCATTAAATGCAACTACCTAAACCGGTTATAATATCAGAAACCAATGCTCTGATCAAAGTAAAGCTAGCACTAATATTCCGACTGCGCATTTAACACCATTTGTAACACCCCCAAATTTCTAACAATTATAATAACATAAAATTTCAAAAAATTTTATAAATAATTACTGAAATTCAAAATAACCAAATTTGGGAAGTGTTACCGCCGCACTTGTACTAGGACAAGTGCAAGGCTACTTTATTACATTAACTTAAATCCAAACTTAAATAAAAATGTTTTATTTAAAGCATAAAGAAAAAAAATAAAACTAGCTAAAATTAGCGGACGGTTCTTCCTCACTTCTCACCGCTAGTCCCAACCTTGAAACTTGTTTCACTGAAATTCTGCTCCCCCGAAGGATCGTCGCAACCCAGAACACAAACATCAGCAAAAGCTGGTAATCCTAATAAACAAAGGTAATAATGAAATAATAATAATAAAATATTTACATGATGATAAAAAAAAATCATATACATATATATAATCTAAAATATCAACTTTAATACTTATCATATCTATATATTATCATCGAATCAAATATTATTCTTTATCTTTATTAGATTCATATAGACCCGGAAACCTGCCAGTCTATTTAGTTTAGTGGGAAGAGAACCATGGTAGACCTGGAAACCTGCCAGTCTACCATGTGACTCGGAAACCTGCCAGTCACAAATTATCAAATTGGCCATATAAGAATAAAACATTTCGTCCTAATGTGCACACCTCTCCTCAAAGTTGCTACTAATATCCCGAGTTACCCTGCCAGATACCACTTTGAGAAGAACGGATATAATCGGTTCACATCAAATAATATATCGGAGGCATAAAGCCCAAAGGTTGTGTTCATCACTTTAGGAGGTACCATCCCAAAGCTATCCTCTCACGATTTAACTTATTTTAAATACACTCACATAACAAATGGATTTCTCAATAAACAAATAAATATACATACAATATATATGTATATGAAAGCAGTTATAAATTTTAATCACGAAAATCGAGGCACCGAAAGTGTACATGTATATTCAATGACAAAAGGTTTTTTTAAACAAAAATTAAATGCAAATCAATAAGGAGAAATATATGTATACAAGGAGATGAGAAGTTTTGCTTTCATAAAGTGATTCACGCTAACCGAAAAGAACAACACATATATACATATACAAACACAGCAACACATTTAAGGGTTTTTCACAAAGATCGAGATGAACATGCAACAATTAACTCCTATTGTTCTGGGAATTAGGATTACATATAATATATTTCATATATAACTAACCCAAGACTCATGAGGATGAGGGTTATATATAATATAGTTCATATATAACAACCCTATCAAAACTTATATAAAACTAATCTAAGACTCATGTAGAGAAAAAGAATAAGCACGAGACGCGAGGTTGTTTTGGGGATTAGGATTACATATAATATATTTTATATATAACAACTCATGGTTGTTCTGGGGATTAGGATTACATATAATATATTTCATATATAACAACCCTATCAAAACTTATATAAAACTAACCTAAGACTCATGGGAATTATGATTAGCAAAATAGGATGTAGAGGAAAAGAAGAAGCACGAGACGCGAGGTTGTTCTAGGGATTAGGATTACCTGGTCTCCGTTTTGTTAGGCTCTTAGGAGAATAGATAAAGAATAGAGGAAATAGTAGAAGAGAATAAGAGAAAAGAATGAGAATATTCAAGGTTAGGCTAGATCTCTATTTATAATTTAAAATTAGGGTTTAGCTTTGGACTCTTTTACTCTTACCAACTCATTAGTAGGGTATATTAAATTAAATCAATTAACCATGATGTAAATTTAATGTGATAGAGTATATCACATTAATTCAATCAATCATGATATGAATTAATATGACTTGGTTGGCAGTAATGGACTTATTACCTAAAAAAAATCATGGTCATCAATCAATCGTGGTGTAAATTTAATGTGATAGAGTATATCACATTAATTATATCAATCATGATATGAATTAATGTGACTTGGTTGGCAAGTAATAGACTTATTACCTAAAAACAATCATGGTCATCAATCAATCATGGTGTGAATTTAATGTGATAGGGTATATCACATTAATTCAATCAATCATGATTTGAATTAATGTGACTTGGTTTTTCTTAGTGCATAAGTAGAAAATTCCTAAGGCAACTAGGGTTAACAGTATTTGGCCCACCAAGGTTGTATAAAATAAAATAAAATAAATGGGTTATTACTATTAATAAAAATCTGGGGTATTACACCATTTCAGAACGAGCAAAACAAAAGGAATGTCATGACGACAAATCCACCTGGATCATTAACGGTGAAACTTCATCTTCCTAACGACTATATTCAATAGTCACAACGGATAATCTTCAAGCTTCCTCAGCGGTCATTAATGGCATCAACTATAAATACAAGAAGCATTGAATTCGCCAACTACCGAAACGCTGTGCAATCAATTCGAGTTTATTACTATTCACTGTTTCAACTGTTTCATTAACTTGTACTTCAGTGTTCATCATTTTATCTACTCGTGAGGAGTTCTTAAACACCTATTTCATTATTAGTTGTTTCTTAAGGTTGAGGAATTTTAAGAGAGGGTGTATTAATTACAACTTGTAAGGGGGAGTGGAGTCTGAGAGTGAGAGGACCATCTTTCATTTACAAAGTGTGTAATTGTTCTTGGAAGATAGTGGACTCCTAGGTGTTCTGGGGACTAGACGTAGGTCAGTGATTTTGGACCGAACCAGTATAAAATCTATTGTGTATATATCACTTTTCTGTCTCATTTCTCTATTTCTGTTCTACTTGTCTTCGTGTGGGTATTGCAAAAAGAATTTGAGATCACCTATTCACCCCCCTCTAGGTGATATTCCATCTTCAGATAGGGAAATACAGCTAAACAAAGCATATAGTCAGAAGAAGCATAGATCCAGAGGTTACTGGAAATTCCCTCATCGCATAAACTCTTAATTGAAGCATAGATCTGAGAATCAGAAGAAGAGAGAAGCTACTAAGTCTCCCTGTCCTAAAGCTCTGGTTTGATTTCTCCGATATGAAGATGAAAGGTTATTTGTAGAGATTGAAAGGAGCAATAGGAGATCGATGATAATTGAATATTTCATACACTACTTTTTGTCTCTTGATTAATAATTTAGGACTCTTTAGCTAATAAATAATGGCTTTTATATCTATTTGAGCTTTGGGCCTTTGATTTTATTTTAGCCATTTTTAATAGTAAGATTCCAGTTTTACATTGCTTCGATATTTTTACCATAACTCTTGAACCAGACATTGGATTTGCCTCATTTTTGTCTCATATTTCAGATGATTCAGAGAGCTACAATTGTTATGAAGACATGAAGAGCAAATTCGGACAAGAGGGCGGTTGATTTTGAAGCCGAAGTCAATGTATATTTTTGGATTTTGTAACTAAAGCCCATTTTATTTATTTGGGCTGACCCATTTCCATTTTAGGTTTAGGTTAAGTAAGGCAGCAACCACAAACAGATATGCATTCACGTTTTTACACTTGTGTGGATCAAAACAGAAGATTTCAAATTCTCTCAAATGTTCTTCGCGTTCTTCGGGTTCTTCGTCTGTTCTTCGTTTTTCCCAGTCATGTTCGGCTAAACGTTTGTAATTAACTCAACGTTGATGATTCTATGATTCGTCCAGAGAGCTTGTGCTTAATCAGTAACGTTACTTGTTTTTGTTTTCATCTTCTCGGATTTGGTTTCTGGAAATAGATTTAATATTAGATTTAATATTCAGTTTGGTTCATCCCAAAGACTAAGCCCGAACTAGGTTCTAGTGTTGCTATGTGATTGCACAGTGAGACGCCACTGTTCGAGCAAATGCTAGGCGATCGTCTAGTTGAGGGATTCTCTGGACGAACGCAGAGATTTTGGTTCGTCTAGAACCAAACGCGAGTTCGTTCATTTTTCGCTCAATGATGGAAGTTTCTGGAATCTAAATGTTGGGTTGATCATTTTTAATCTGTTTCTGTTTAATCCATTCTGTTTCTGCATTTCGTTCTGTTTCTGTTTAATTTCGTTTATATTTCTGTTTGAATCAACAAAACCCCCCATTTTACCGTTCTGTTTCGCTGTTGCTTTTGATCAAACCCGCTGTAAATTCATCGGGGAAATGACCCAGGTTCCCTATTTCTGCAAAATCATTTTTGAACTTGGTTATTTTGGGAGATACGACAAATCTCTGTCAATTGACAGTATCAATTGACAATATTAATTTTCATGAGGTAGTATTAACGTGATTAAAGTAACTTATGCGTGGAGGCTGATGGGGGAAGATGGCTAATTAGCAATATTTTTAGTACTTTTTTATGCCTACATTCACAATATATTAATTGTTTCATATTTATTATAATTAAATATTTTAGTATTCAATAAGATTTATGTCATTTTAGTAATTTTCTATTTCAACTTACTTTTCATCCTCTAACTCCAATACGTTTTCGTTTGGGGGGAAAAAAAACCACTTTTGTCACCGTCAATCTAAACACAAATCACATTTATAACCTGACTTTTTTTTTTCCTATTCAACTTCTGCAAAACTCAGATAGAAAATAAGCCACCACTAATCCAAATGGTATCAGCCCCTAGTGCATCCCAACAATGCCTCTCTAATGCACTGGTCCTCTCAAGTGTTTGGTTGTATTTGTTTCTGTAATACCCCAAATTTTTATTAATAATAATAATGATGATGATGATAATATAGTAATAATAATAATAATAACAATAATGAAGTAAATAAAGATTTAGAATTTAATAATGTTTGTATTATTTTATAATTTATTAATTGAAAATAATTATAGTGATAATAAAAATTTAGAATTTAATTGTATTGTTTTATAATTTATTAACATTGGAAATAGTTAAAAAAAACCCAGCCCATAGCTAAACCCTAAATTTTAATTATAAACTTAGGTTTAGCCGTCTAAACCTAGCAATGCTCGATAGTTTTCTTCTCCGCTACCTTCTCTTCTCAAATCCTCCTTCCGGACTCTCATCAAATTATTTTCTAGGAGGCTAGTAAAAACAGAACCAGGTAATTCTAATCAGGTTAGATTTATAAAAACTTTGATACGTAATTCTAATTCCCATGAGTCTTAGGTTATTGTGGGAATATTTTACTCTAAATTCTCCTTTATTTTCTCCCTTTATTCTCTCCCCTATTCTCTCCTACATCTACTCCATTAGTTACTCCTTATTTTTCTCTTTAATTTTTTTAGTCTTATCTCTCTGTTTTGTATATAAGGAGGGTTTGTATCTCAACATAAATCAATAAAATGAGAATACTTTTTCTCTCAATTGTCCACAGCTAGTTTTATGTAAATTTTGATAGGTAATTCTAATCCTCATAAGTCTTAGGTTAGATTTATGAAAACTTTGATAGGTAATTCTGATTCTCATGAGTCTTAGGTTAGTGTGGGAATATTATACTCTAAATTCTCTTTTATTTTCTCCCTTTATTCTCTCCCCTATTCTCTCCTACATCTACTCCATTAGTTACTCCTTATTTTTCTCTTTAATTTGTTTAGTCCTATCTCTCTGTTTTGTATATAAGGAGGGTTTGTATCTCAACATAAATCAATAAAATGAGAATACTTTTTCTCTCAATTGTCCATAGCTAGTTTTATGTAAATTTTGATAGGTAATTCTAATCCTCATGAGTCTTAGGTTAGATTTATGAAAACTTTGATAGGTAATTCTAATTCTCATGAGTCTTAGGTTAGTGCGGAAATATTATACTCTAAATTCTCCTTTATTTTCTCCCTTTATTCTCTCCCCTATTCTCTCTTACATCTACTCCATCAGTTACTCCTTATTTTTCTCTTTAATTTGTTTAGTCTTATCTCTCTGTTTTGCATATAAGGAGGGTTTGTATCTCAACATAAATCAATAAAATGAGAATACTTTTTCTCTCAATTGTCCACAGCTAGTTTTATGTAAATTTTGATAGGTAATTCTAATTTCCATGAGTCTTAGGATAGTCTTATGTAAATTTTGATAGGTAATTCTAATAACACTGTATGTATGTAAATACAAATCTAACAAATCAATAAAACATGATACATACGTCCTTTAATTTGAAAACAAAGCTGACAAGTTTGGCATATTAGCTATCAAAGTCTTTTATATATAACTCCTTTCGATTACTTGACCTTTGTTGATTGTTAAATTGATCTTCTTGACACGTTGTAATATTCTTTCAACTATCAACTATTCATGTTTTTGTCTCTTCTAATTACTGTTGCTTGACGTTATTACCTTGATGCGATGTCAAACTTATCGTTCTATTTTTTATTTTTATTATTTTTTTTGTGTCAAGTCTAGTAAAGCCAAAAATGGATAATGAAAAATTAAGGATTTAAATGATGGTCATGAGAACTTCTTATGACAACCTTATGGGAACCCATGAGTAAAATGGATAATGAAAAATTAAGGATTTAAATGATAATCATGAGAACTTCTCATGACAACCTTATAGGAACCCATGAGTAAAATGGATAATGAGTAGAGTTAAGGATTTAAATGATGGTCATGGAAATTTCTTATGATAGCCTTATAGAAACTCATGAGAATTTATTTTACAGTTTAATTTGAGAAATCCATTTTTGTGTGTATTGAAATAACTTAATAGTGGGAGGATAGCTTTGGGATAGTACCTCCCAAGTGATGAACACAACTTTTGGCCTTTATGCCACCGATATGAAAAGATAGTATCCGTTCTTCCCAAAGTGGTGCTTAATAGGGTTTCCCAGGATACTAGCAGCAACTTTTGGAAGAGGTGTGCACACTAGGAAGATTTGTTTATGGCCAATTGATGATTGTGACTGGAAGGGTTTCTCGGGTCATAGGGTAAACTGGCAGGGTTTCCCGGGTTTACCATGGTTCTCTTCCCACTAAAGAGACTGGCAGGGTTTCCCGAGTCTAAATAAATTTAAATGATAACGAATAATGGTTGATGTAATCATCTTATGATTTATGTGTGTATATACATACATATATTTGCTTTGATTAATATAGTTGTGCCATTTAAATTGTGTTTTATTAGGATTACCAGCAATTGCTGATGTTTGTATTCATGGGCTGCGATGATCTTTCGGGGGAGCAGAATTTTAGTGCAACAGGTGCCAAGGGATGGGGCTAGTAGTGGGAAGTGAGGAAGCACAAGTCAACTGATTTTGATTACTTTATTTTATTTTGTTCTATTTAAAAACACATTTTTGCTTATGTTTGGTTTTACGTTATTGTAATAAGTAGCCTTGCACTTGTCCCGTACAAGTGCGGCGGTAACACTTCCCAAAGTTGTTTATTTCGAATTTCATTAATTCATTTATGAAAATCATTTAAAATTTTGTTATTATAACGGTTAGAAATTGGGGGTGTTATTGTTTCTATGTTTTTTTTCCCCATATGTCATAGTTGCCTAGACATCTTCAGTAAGCCCCACATAAGCAACTTTAACGGTGTTAATGCTACCTCACCAAAATCAACACTAATAATTTAAAACTGAATAAACTTGAGGGACAAGAATCACTTGTTTGAAACTTCAGAGACCAAAACCAAAATGATCATAAGCTATTTAGATAAAAGATGATATTAACTCTAACAATAAAAATATTTCAACTTAGAATAATTCTATTCAATACCGTACTTTAATATCTTCCATTCTCTAAGCTTCGCTCCAAACTTTTTAATTAAATATTTGAATATGCAACTTTGACATGAAAATTAATAGTTTGATACCCCAATAATATGTTATATATTGGAATCAAGAAATATTTAGATAAGTTTCTTCAAATAATTACTATAATGTAGTTTAATTTCTTAAAGAAAGTACTAGTAGTAGTCACAAGGACTTCCATGGGTGAAGAATGATGTTTTGGTCATAAAACCTTTATAAACATTTGAGATGTTCTCAAGTTATTTCAAAAACATTTAAAAACCAACCAACCTCAACTACTTGCAAAATATAAGATCCAACTTCAATATAAGAACTTGAGTTTTAATATTGTAAATTTGAGCTCCCAAATTCTTCAAAACAAGTTCTTAACTTAACTACACAGTATTTTTATTTAGTAACTAGTCTAATTTCTTTTTAAATAAAAAGCATAGTATGCAAGAAATTTTTTTTTTTGGGTCGAAAATAGTATGCAAGAAATTAAGATTGACATAGGCAGAATAGCGTCGGGCTCACCAAAGTAACAGCTCATTACCCAATCCTAAGCCTCCTTCAGGTAGAGAAACAAGCCTAATGCCCATGGATGTAAGGGTCGGGCATGCTCAGGTCGAATTCATGCCAATCAATTTGTTACACTTTATTTTTTTTGAGGAATTAATATAAAGTCCTAAGGAGGATATTTAATTAGTCCAAAGTCCGATAGTAATTAAGAATAATGTAATTTATAGTTTAAGAAATGACAATTATGCTGCTGTCATTGGATTTTTTTTTTTGGATATAAAAGGTGGCTAAAAGCCTACATAACTATAAATAACATTACACATAAGAGGAATTAAATCCTAAGCATTCTTGTTCAACCGAATTTCTAAGGAAACTAGGGTACACATCTAAAATGGATGAGTTAGAGATACCCGATTTGGCCAAGGCATCTGCAACTCTGTTGACATCCCAAGGAATAACTCGAACATCCACTTACCAATCCCAACTCAACAAATCCTTAATTTTTACAATCAAATTACTTTTAGTATTACAAAAATCATCGAAAATCAAATTGATAACCTCATTAGAATCTGATTCTAGAACAATCTTCTTGAGACCTAAATCCCAAGCTAATTGAAGACTTTTCACCACTGCCCATTCTTCAGAAGAAGCTGCTTGACAGATGCCAATCCTCTTGTTAAATCCAATGATCCAATGGCCCATAAAAGTCACGAACAACTCCCCCGCATCCTGCCATAGAGGATTGTAACTCCATAGCCCCATCAACATTTAATTTGAACCAACCATTGGGCGGTCTCTCCCAAACTCCCACCTGTATAGAACTAGAATGGGCTACCAAACCCTCATAACCATTCAACGAAACAAATCTATTCCAGGTGAACGATAATACAGAAGCATGATTACAAGGCTTAACAAAGTTACTATTGAACTTACATTGATTTCTCCAATCCCACAATTTCCAAATAGCTACCCCAAAAAATAATTCCCAACCACCTTCCCAATACTTAACAACAGGATGTTTAAAATTAAGAATTAACCAATCATGAAAATTGTAGGAAAAAAAGGAGGTAGAATACAGTTGTTTAATTAACCTGGACCACATTCCTCTAGCATAGTTACAATCTCTTGTTTCTTCTTATTGCTACAGTAGATACTTCTCACATTTCCCTTAACTCTCGGGAAAATCCACTATCAAGTTATATTTAATATGCCAATATTTTTGCTTCCATTTTAGAAGTCATAAGTATTTTTCCACTCCAAAAAGTATATGATGCTAAACACACTTTTTAATAAAAGTTCATGGGCACTTTCCATCCCTAATACTGAGGGTTGGATATGATTTTCTATAAATACAAAAAGCATGACAGACGCTCATGTCATGGTATCATTTGCTTTAAAGGATCAATTTTAAAGGAATTTGTAGGAGAAATCGGTTCACCCTAGGCTTTTCCTATCCAAATGTTTTAGAGCTTCTCTCTTATGGAGTTTAAGCTTGGGGGCTTATTGCATCTAGCTCTAAGTCTTCACTTGCTTCTTATTGCTACAGTAGATACTTCTCACATTTCCCTTAACTCTCGGGAAAATCCTCTTCAGGGCCCTCTTTACCAAAAAAATTCCAGAAAAGGCCCCAAGATTCTGAAAATTCCAAAAAAGACCCTTCAGAATTTACGGAGTTGTTAACGGGGTTGATATAGTTATTAGCGGGGTACTGATATAGTTGTTTATCGGGCTGATTTAATTGTTATTTTTTAACAACTAAATCAGTCCGATTAACAACTATATTCACTACCCCGCTAACAACTATATCAGCCTCATTAACAACTCACGTTGGGCTTTTTCTAGAATTTTTAGAATCTTAGAGCCTTTTCTGAAATTTTCAGAATCTTGGGACATTTTTTGGAATTTTCAGAATTTTAGGGCCTTTTCTAGAATGTTTTTTAGTAATATAGACCTTCAAAATGATTTTCCCTTGACTCTCCTCAGCTAACCAATATTTACATGGTAGGAAGCTCCATGACTGATGATTTTAAATTTCTTAGTGTTAATACTTTTCTTTTGATACAGTCAGTGGGGTGAGGGGGAGGCAGGGCTCAAACCCTGGACAAAAGGGAAGGCCAGCTCCTAAGCCTGGCCCTAGTGCTATCGCGCTATTAGACGCTTGGCTTCTTAGTGTTAATACTATTACTTAAAATTGCTTTTGTTCCTTTCTTCGCTAGCAACGGTATGTATCATGGTAAACTCTTCTCATTTAATTTGATTTTTGTCTTGTATAAAAGAAGATAAGAAAACAATTAGGCCACATAAAAATAACAATAAAATAAACCTTCAATTATTGAACCGATATTTGCAATTACCAACAAACAATGAAAAAAAAAAAAAAGCCAAATCAGAAAATAAACAGGGAAACTGGTTTATTGAACAAATAAAAAAAAAATAAAACATTAATTAAATCCGAACAGAATACAAATCAACACTGTTCACCAGGACCAATACTAAGATTTCGGAATAAATCAAACCTGAACAGAATATGGAATCGAAATACTGATATTTCACCAGGAAAGGATCCATGTGCTTCACAGACTCGGCCACATCCAATTTGCTCTGATGATCTCATCCAATTTGATCCGTGGTAGCAAATAGTCTGAGGAAACGGTTCCTGGTCCCTTGACATGACGGATTGGGGCCAAGGTATCTATCTGTCCTTAAGGACCTCTGTCCAAATTCTCAGCTCACCTAACCACCGAGCTTGCGAGAAATAACATTCACAAATCACAATGCATACAGAATTTTGCAAACAAGACACCTATTATTACATCACTAAATATAACGTTACATTCCATAATACAACAAATTGTGAATATGGCTGCAAGAGAAATTAATATCTAGCAAAAAACTACGTTGTGTCGGAATCAAACTGCCGAGAGGCTAGCCCATTTCCCAAGCTCATATGGATCCGCATAGTAATATAACTTAATTCTATTAGATAAAGATAGTCCTGCGGCCAATGGAGAACTAATACCAAAATCGTCTTGTTCGGAGGGGTCATCAGTAAAAGCTGCAACATCTCCAACAAGTTTGAATGAAATTCTGCGAGTTTGTATCTGCCTCGGGAAATCAAAGTACATTGGTGTTCCAGCCTTCGCCTCTGGTAGTCGGTACTCAGCGATGGGTACCATGCTATGGTATTCCTGCAATCAATCTTTACCATCAGATCTTCAAAAAGTAGGCAAAACCCATACATTTAATAATGAAATATATAGTTGTACATAGTATCAAATAAAGGGAATAATTCAATTAGTGAAGCCTCTCAGGCTCTGGACTTTAAAAAAAAAAAAAAAAAAAAAAATCCATGTATTGGTGCATATCTTGCCCACATCTTCACAACATAACTCTATGAAGTCTTGCTAAGAGGGGGAAGCGAAATAGTCCGATGTCACACCATGGAGGGAGAAAAACATTACAGAAAGCTAATGGTAGCTTGTGGTCCAGAATGCTAAGTCATTAGCTAGAAGCAACACACTATATATTAAATGAGCTAGAGCTTCTACATTAGCACCCAAGTGTAATGTTTAATGAGTAAGGTTTCTTAAATTTATTTGGACGAATGTAGGCAAAGAAATTAGTCTGGGGAGCCATATCACGTTTAATACTTAAAATATTGGGACTTTGTGGTAATATTGTTTATTTATTATATTTTAGGATTAGATATGAATATATTATATCTTAGTTATTTTTATTTATTTTGATTTGATTAGATTAAATTAGGTTCTAGGGTTTGCGTATATATAGGCCAATATGTACTATGTTTTATGTTTTATTCAAGGGAAAAACACTTCTCATGTTGTAAGAGAAGTGTTTTCTTATGTCACACATACATAAAATGGTGGGACCCACATATATATATATATAATTAGCATTATCTTTATATGTGGGTCCCACTAGTTCATGTGTGTGTAGGAATTTTCTTCTCATGCAACATGAAAAGTTTAAACCCCTTTATTCAATGATTCATAATATTTTGCTTTGAAATACTCCACATAGTATTGAGCTAGGGCTCTAGATTCTCATTAGGTTTTTCTCGGAAAAGTCCGATATGGCTTTCTTGATTCTGATGGGGCATTGGTGCACATACTACAAGGGAGAGTTCTAACTCTCATCACCTACCCCAAGAGGACTGGAAACGTCTAATTGACTAGCCCCAGGAGTTTGACGAATCACAACGGCATGTGGCACTCATACGTGCCACGAGAGCACTTTGTGTTAGAGGACACTTCATAGCGCGTGACACGACTACTTCAATCCTGGCTTCCTCCGCTGGTGTCAGCACATGGTTATCAGTGAGATACCAGTTCTTCCCGACCCTAAGAAGCCTTCCCTTTAAGTTTTTTGCTTGTGGCAGTAGGTCAAGCACACTACTTGAAAGCTTCTTCAATGCAACAATGATGTGGGTATCCGAAGTTTGTATCCCTATTGCTCAAAGGTTGTTGTACTAGAATATAATGGTTCCAGAGACTCGTGGAGATCAGAATGCCTTTGTAAAGCTCTTGATCCAAGTACTTATGTGTCTCAGCCTCTCCAAGTGGGTCTACAATAACAGTTTCACAATATGTCAACAACTCTTCGAACTAGTAGTGGTTATAAGTGAACTTTCAAACTAGTAGTGGCTAAGAGAGGTAACTTTCTTCAAAGTCTCGAAACATCACGAAACAACCTATAAGGATTGTTGATTCAGGAGCATCAGATCATATGACTGATTGCCACAAATTTTTCACTACTTATCTCCCATGTGTTGGCAACCTAAAAGTTAAAATTGCAGATTGTTCTCTTGCTCCTATAACTGGGAAAGGAAGTATTTGAATTTTAGAGTATATAACTCTGGAATATGTCCACCATGTGCCAAAATTAGCATGCAATTTATTATTTGTTAGTCAATTGACAAAGAAATCAAACTACATTGCTAATTTTCAACCAACTCACTGTATTTTTCAAGATCTATCATTAGGTATGACAATTGGTCATGCTAAAGAGTGCTAGGAGCTCTACTTTCTTGATGACGTTGATGTGAGTCATCAACGTATGACAAATGTATGAAATTCTATATCAACTCTTATGTTATGGGACAAAAGAATCAAGATCTATCATCAGGTATGACGATTGGTCGTGCTAAAGAGTGCGAGGAGATCTACTTCCTTGATGACACTGATGTGAGTCACCAACATACAACAAATGCATGAAATTCTATATCAACTCTAAAAATGAGGATATTATGTTATGGCACAAAAGAATGTGTCATCCAAATTTTCATTATCTAACTCGTATGGTTCTGTCCTTTTGTCCTAATACTAACATTGATATGAGATGTGAGATCTGTGAACTAGCTAAACATCACTGAACTAGCTAAACATCACTGTTCAGTGTACCCTAGAGTTCCATATACACCCTCCCAGCCTTTCACCATTATACATAGTGACTTGTGAGGACCCTCTCGTATTCCAAACCGTACCAAAACCAAATGGTTCATTTCCTTCATCAATGACCACACTCACCTTTATTAGGTTTATCTCTTAAAAGACAAGAGGCTCCCTCAGCATTCAAAAAATATTCGACACCAGCATCAAAGTTTTGCGCGATGATAATGGCACTGTAAGCAATGTAGAGAATATAATCTGAATGTTATATCTATTCATGTATAAGAGAGATGTATTTATACAAGGAAGAGGAGCCTTTAGAATTGATGGCTCTTAATAACTTCCCAATCCCTGATTTATAGGGATCCTATCATATCTCTGATTTCCTAACATATAGGGATCCTAGCATATCTCTGATTTCCTAACACTTGTCTTCAAGTTGGAGCATAAATATGTTCCAAAGCCCAACTTGTTACAAAGATAGTCAACCTGAGTCCCATTTAAAGCCTTAGTCAGAAGGTCACCCAATTGGTCACTAGACCGCACATGCCCGGTAGAAATAAAGTTTTCCTTGATCTTCTCGCGTACAAAGTCACAATCAACCTCAATGTGTTTTGAACGTTCATGAAACACAGAGTTGGATGCTATGTGTAGAGCAGCTTTATTATCATACCACAACTTCGCAAGTAATGACGGGACAAGACCAACCTCTTTCATTAACTGGTGAATCCACACAATTTCCTGTACTGACTGAGACATCGCTCTATACTCAGCTTCTGCACTTGATTTAGAAACCACATCTTGCTTCTTACTCCTCCAAGACACTAAATTGCCACCAACAAACACACAATATCCTGTGGTGGATCGTTTGGAAGCTTTTGACCCTGCATGATCTGCATCACAAAAACATTCAATCTTGTTATGACCATGATTTGTATAGAGTACACCATGACCAGGTGAGCCCTTTAAATAATGTAAGACATGTTCCAAAGCTTCCCACTGAGCAACGGTTGGTGCAGTCAAGAATTGACTAGGCACACTAACTGGAAAGGTCACATCAGGGCGAGTCATCGTAAGATAATTCAATTTCCCAATTAATTTGTGGTATCTCTTAAGATAGGCAAATGGCTTAATCTTCTCTGGATCAATTTTCTTCCGTATATCCTCAGGTAGCTCATCAAACGGTATGCGGTCATCAATGTCCAAGAAGGGATTAGAAATCATGGAAAAGCTACTCGGTGCTACTCCAAGTTTCCCAGTTTCTTTTAACAGATCAAGAACATACTTCCTTTGTGTCAAAAGGATGCCTTTCTTACTTCTCATAACCTCTATCACAAGAAAGTACTTTAAAGGACCCAAATCCTTTGTTTGAAAGTGGGAATTGAGAAAGGCCTTGAGTGATGAGATTCCCGAAGCATTGCTACCCGTGATGACAATATCATCAACATATACCACTAACAAAATCATCCCAGCATTCGTCTGTTGATAAAACACAGAATTATCACATTCACTCTGACTCAGACCAAATTTCTTAACCACAGAGCTAAACCTGTCAAACTAAGCACGAGGGCTCTGCTTCAAGCCATATAAAGACCGTTGAAGGTGGCATAACTTCCCACACTCCCCCTGAGCAACAAAACCAGGTGGTTGCTCCATGTATACTTCTTCAAGAAAATCACCATTTAAGAATGCATTCTTAACATCCAGCTGATGGAGATCCCAACAATAATTGGTAGCCATAGAGATGAAAAGACGAATAGAGGACAATTTCACCACAGAGAGAGTTTTCGAGTAGTCAACACCATAGATTTGAGCATATCCCTTGGCAACCAGTCAAGCTTTCAAATGCTCCAAGGTGCCATCAGCTTTTGTTTTGACCGTGAATACCCACTTACATCTAATAACCTTATTTCCAGGAGGTAAATCAATGAGAGTCCAGGTATCGGCCTTATTAAGGGCCATCATTTCTTCTTTCATAGCAGCACACCAACCGGGATGGGCTAAAGTTTGGTGGAGATTAGTGGGGACAATAATAGAATCTAAGGTTGCTATGAAAGAACAAGATGTAGGGGAAAGATGATGGTAGGAAGCAAAAGAAATAGGGTAAGTGCAAGATCGTTAACCTTTACGAAGGGCAATTGGCAAGTTAATAAGAGCAGGAGAGTCAGGTACGGGGCTTTCCGGAGAGGGAGAGTCAGGCACGGGCACTGCGTCTGATGTGAAGTCAAGAGAGTCAGGCACAGGCTCTGGGCCGGGAGACGGGGCGACTACCGCTGGATCAGACTCCGAAGCAGGTACTGGTGGGGCTGGAACCTGTTCAATGCCATTACTTGCCTTGGGACGTTTCCGATAAACATGATAGACAGGTGGTTTAGCAGGTTCCGGGTCTGATGCTTGCACTGGTAGGGACTAAACCTTATAGATTAATATATCACCAAGACCATCGGTGATGTCAGGGGATGGAGAAGAAGCAGAGGCAGGAAAGAACGGGGTCGACTCATAGAAAGTAACATCTGTGGACACAAGATAACACCGAAGAGTGGGGAAATAACACCTATAACCTTTTTAAACCCTAGAATACCCCAGGAAGACACATTTAAGAGACTTGAGATCAAGTTTGGTAGTAGAAGGACGGACATTACGAACAAAGCAAACACACCCAAAAATCTTTGGGTCAATAGGAAACACAGGATTAGAAGGAAACAAGGTGGTGTAGGGAGTGGCGCTACTGAGAACAGGAGAGGACATGTGATTAATGAGAAAACAAGCAGTGGACACAGCATCAACCCAAAAAGGTTTGGGAACTTTCATTTGAAATAGGAGAGCTCAGGCCACTTCTAATAAGTGCCAATTCTTTCGTTCAGCAACACCATTTTAAGCTAGTGTATCTACACATGAGGACTGATGAATCATGCCATTTTGGAGCATATAATTGTGAAATTGGGCAGACAAATATTCTTTAGCATTGTCACTTCGTAAAGTTTTCACAGAAACACCAAATTGAGTTTTGATTTCAGCACAGAAATGACAAAAATGAGAAAACAGCTCAGAACAATTTTTCATTAGATACAACCAGGTGGTTTGAGAGAAATCATCAACAAAAGTAGCAAAGTACCGAAAACCAGACTTGGACTCAACAGAACACGGACCCTAAATATCTGAATGAACCAAATCAAAAGGGGACGCAGCCTGTTTATTGACGCGAGGTGCTAAATGAACACGGTGATGTTAGCAAATTGGCACGACTCACACTTTAAAGAAGACACATGTTGAAATTGAGGATACAACCTCTTTAAAGACGACAAAGACATATGACCTAACCAACAATGAATGTCAAAAAGAGAGGAACCACCAGAGCAAACAATGGAATGCGGCACCCGATTGTTAAGAAAGTAATGGCCGCCAGACTCATACCCCCTACCAATAATCTGCTTCGTCGTAAGATCCTGAATTAAGCAATGGTCAGGAAAGAGTGAGATGAAACAATTTAACTGACGAGTAAGCTTACTAGGAGATAGAAGGTTAAAAGCAAGATCGGGAACATTAAGAACAGATGATAAGGAAACAAACGGAGTAGGTGTAACATTGCCAGATCCAAGGACACGGGTGTAAGAACCATTGGCAATTGTGATTGAAGAGGGGTTGGCATAAGGTGCATAAGAAGAGAACAAATGATGGTTACCAGTCATATGGTCAGTAGCCTTGGAATCGATGATCCATATCGAAGAAGTAGCAAGGCACGAATCAAAGTTACTTGTGGCAAGTGCAGCTGGTTCAGAGAGGGCAGGATCAGAGTTATCAGAGGTTTGAGCCATATGAGCAGACCCGCGTTGCTTCTATTGCAACTTACGACCGTAGCGTTTCGTATGACCGAGTTCCTTACAAAAATAGCAAACAACTCTGCTAGCACCAAAATTTGGAGGGTTGTTATCGGGCCTGTGGGGGCCAAGGTTCCTAAGAGCCAGAGCAGCAGAAGCAGGATGTCTTTGGCGCAAGGAGACCTGGTTCCAAGCGTCAATGGAACCTTGACCAGCTAGAGCACTCGCATTAGAGTTGGGAGCCGGAAAGGCTAAACTGTCGGCACGCAACACACAAGAATACACATCCTGAAGCGAAGGAAGCTCGAAGCTAGATAATATCTGAGATCGAACAATCTCATAAGACGGGTCGAGAGCGTTAAGAAAACTGATAATCGCTTGTTTTTCTATATTATCGATCTGTGCCTGGAGGTCAGTCGTTGGGGGCATTAACCGCCGCATTTCCTCATACATCTTGTTGAACTCCATGAAGAAATTCTTCAAGGGACGACCCTGCTGCTCAGCCCGATAGAACCCTTTACAAACCTCGTAAATGCAAGTAATGTTCCCTTTCCCAGAATACAAGAACTCCAGATAAGCAAGAAGTTCTCTAACAATGTTACAATGACTAACCGAAGGAAGAAGATCGCCCTCAATGGAATTTTGAATTTGTAGAAAGAGCCTGGCATCTATCCGATCCCATCCCATCTTAGGATCATCCTTAGGAGGCATCTCAGTTAAATGACCCTCCTTCTCAATACTGAGTAAATGCATACAGATGGTTTTGATCCAGTCCAAATAATTAGTCCAATTCAACTTATGATCAATAATTTTGTTGGACACAGGAATCATCTCAGTCACACTAGTAGGTTTAGATTCAGCCATAGGAAATAACCAAGGAACACACAAGGGAAATACTTGCAAAATAACCACAAGAAGCAAACCCAATGTCGAAGATCCACCAAGAAACAGATAATAGCAGCCACTCAAACTACCAAATAGTGATAAGAGGCCACACAAGGACCACTCCACCAAGAAATAGAGACCACGAGCACGAAGCCTCCAACAAAAAAAAAAAAAAAAACGAGCAAACAGGTTTAAAGAGAATCAAGCAGAGGGTAAGATGACCAGAGATGTCCACGAAACCACCTGGGTCTGGACGGGTGCAGGGAGTCAATCACGGAGAAGGAAACGGTGGCGAAAAAGTCGTTGGAAAATGGCGTCACATGTCGGCACGTGTAACGGACGGCGAAGCTCCGGGAGGTGCGTGTACCTCCACACGCTGCCGAAAAAGCGACCGGCCGACTAGGTTCTGCTGATCGGGACCTCCTAAACATCGTGGGGCAGAGCGTGGTAGCTGAAACAAGCCAGAACAGAAATCGAACACTCCCTCCCTCTCTCTGTCCGTCGCCAACCAGAAAACAGAATAGCAGCGGAACAAGAATAATAGCGGAAAAATAATAATAATATGGAACCTAAAGCTCTAATACCATGTAAGCAATATAGAGAATATAATCTGAATGTTATATCTATTCATGTATAAGAGAGATGTATTTATACAAGGAAGAGGAGCCTTTAGAATCGATGGCTCTTAATAACTATTAATCGGATTATTTCCCAATCCCTGATTTTTAGGGATCCTATCATATCTCTGATTTCCTAACATATAGGGATCCTAGCATATTTCTGATTTCCTAACAGGCACAAAGTGCTTCAACCACACCCTGAGTACCTTCCTCCAAACACAATGTAGTATCCATAAAAGCTCGTGTTAACACACCCTAGCAGAATGGAGTCACAGAGAGGAAAAACCAGCATATCCTAGAAGTTGCTTGAGCACTCATGATCACTTGCAATGTGCCCAAGTTCTATTGAGGTGATGCCATTTTACATGGCACCTACCTCATTAATCGAATGCTAAATTGAGTCATTCATTTGAAACCCTTCTAAAACGGATATAAAGTATCTCTCACACTACCCACATTGAATCCAACCCTTTTGTTAAGTTCGGCCGCTCCGTGTTTGTTCATGTGTATCCCAACAACAAATTTGACCCTCAAGCCATGAAATGTATATTTCTCGGAATCTCTTCTACTAAAAAGGTGTACATATGCTTTGACCCAATTTCAAAACACCTTTGTAAGCTTTGATATCACCTTTCATGAAGAGGTTCCCTTCTATCCCAAGTCTTCAATTTAGAACCCAATATAGAGTACGTTATCCTTGAACAATCCGAGCCATTATTACCACCCTTACCATCATTAGAGCCAGAGCCATTACCACAACCTTCACCTTCCTTTATGCAAACCTCAAAACAAATGCACAAACCGAGGGAGATACAGAAAAGCAGAAAAGCAAGTATAAGGATAGGATGGTGTACTAACAAAAGGAACAATCTAAGGAAGGAGAATACCTTGTCCCTGAAGCACTAATCAGAATCGGTGGTAGTTGCTAAAGTATCAAACGTAGGAACGGTAGTAGTTGAAGAGGTTGATGTCTAAGTTCCTGAATGGGTTAGTAAACAATCTAACCTTGCTTTGCCTATCGCTCTCAAGAAACAAGCTCGATCTTGCAAGCAGTACCTAATTCAAAAACACTTCTTATAAGGCTCTTTCTCCTTGTTACCGAACATTTGTTACTAATATGGATAAAGTTTGCATTCCTAACAAAATCCAAGAGGCACTTGAGATACCAGAATGGAAAAATGCGGTTATGGAGGAAATGAGATCACTAGGAAAGAATGGAACGTGGGACATAGTTGAAAAGCCTAGAGGCAAGAAACTTGTAAGCTGCAAATGGGTGTTTACTCTTGAATATTTGGCTAATAGTACTTTAGACAAGTTAAAAGCCTGCCTAGTAGCAAGAGGGTTCACTCAAACATATGGTTTGGATTATCAAGAAACATTTACACAAGTGGCAAAGCTAAACACTATAAGAGTTCTATTTTATGTGGTAGCCAACCTAGAGTGGCCACTTCACCATCTGGACATCAAGAATGACTTTCTCAATAGCTGCAAAAAGAAGAAGTATATATAACCCTACCTCCAGGTTTCATAAAGGGCAAAATTGATTGAGTATGCAAGCTGAGGAAATCTTAATATGGTCTGAAGCAATCTCCTAGGGCATGGTTTGACAAGTTCTCAAAAGTTTTAACATTAGAGGGATACAAACAAGGATTATCATGTATGATTTGTCAAAACAAAGGACGAAAATAAGTGCATCCTCATTGTGAATGTTGATAACATACTCCTTACAGGAGATCATATTGAGAAATATTAAGGAAACAATAAGAGAGAAGACAAGAGAGTAATGACTCATTATGCTGATTGATTTCCTAATTACTCATAATTCCTATAATTCCTAATTATGTGATACTAATTAATTATAATATATTTAAACTGATTTATTTCCAAACACTTCTCGGATATTTATGCTTCTCAAAATGGGTACCAGTGCTTTGGTCCAGTCACCAAAAAAAGTTTGAGTTGTGGCGTTTCCTATCATGAGAATGAACCATTTTGTTCTCATTCTCCAATTTAGAGGGAAAGTGAAAGCAAAGTTCAGCCCATGGAAGATCCTTTCTTGGAGTCTCATCTCTTAGAGTCTCTCACCCTCAAAATAAAAGAACCATTGAATACCTTACTAGAGCCCAAACCTGTAGTGCCTGAACTAGGAGAAATCTCAATGAGGGGGAGAAATTCACTCATAAAAACTCTGTTTTACACCAGGATTAGAGTGGGAGTAGGTCACAATTTCTAGACATGTGCTATGAATCTAATCCGATGACAGATCCTAAACCTGAAGAGCTGCAGGTTATTGGAGTTGATATTCAACCAAATGAGGACAAATGCGACTTAGACCTCCTAAATTGAGGAGGCTCCTAAATCTCTGAAATGGAGACATATTGTCATGGAAAAAAATAGAAGCATTCAAAAGGAATGGCACATGGGTTCAAGGTGACCTACCGCCAAGGAAGAAGCTTGTAGTGTGTAAGTGGGTGTTCAACTATGAAACATACAGCTAATGGTATTGTTGACAGGTACAAGGATAAATTTGTGGCAAAAGGATCCTCTATGGAACAAATTATATAGAGATATTGCACCAACAGCTAAACTCAACATTATAAGGATCTTGTATCTTTAACAACTAACCTTGATTGGCCCCTTTATCAATTTGATGTCAAGAATGCTTTCTTGGTGGAGATTTGAGGGAGGAAGTATATACATTACCCCCACCTAAGTTTCCCATAGCAAAAACGAAATCAAGTATGCAAGTTGAAAAAATCACTGCATGGATTAAAGTAGTCACCACATGTATGGTTTCGGAGGTGTACAAAGGTTAAGAGTGAAGGATATGCTCAAGGTCAAAGTGACCATACCTTGTTCTTCAGACCCCAGGGAACTAAGAAGGATCTTCTAATAGAGAGAATCAAGATTGCCTTGGTAAGGGAATTTCAAGTCAATGGTCTAGGAGAGGTGAAATATTTTTTGGTCATGGAAGTGGTTCGATAAAAAAAAAAAAAGGGATTTATATATAAAGGGGACAAGCATGGTGGGGTGTATGTGAGGAAAGATAGGTCAAGAGTGTTAGAAGAGATAAACATTAAAGTAGTATTCCCAATGAAGCTACATACCAATAGTCAGGCTGCTATAAGCATCTATCATAACCCAATCCAGCAAGACAGAACTAAACATATAGGAGTAGATATGCACTTCATAAGGGAAAAGATTGAACGAGGACTTGTATCTCTCATCTATGTTCCCATTTGGATGCAAGCGGAGAATATCTTTACAAAGGGCCTGCTCAAAGAGAAGTTTGAAGTGTTCCTTAAAGTCCTTGCTCGTTTGACCTTGTTTTACACATTATGCTTGAGTACAACAAGAGGCACCAAGGGCATGTTCTTTTTAGATTATATAGTTCTAATTGAAGGGTACAAAAAATAAGTTAACCTCAAGTTATAATTCGCCTAAGTAGGAGCATAACAAGATATATGAATAGCAATTTTAACAAAGGACAAGTTAGAAATGATTTGGAAGTAGAAATTGGAGATCATTACCACAAGTGTCAAATTTCTGACATCTAATATTGATATTGCAAAATCATAGTGAAATAGATGGAGATATTAAAGATAGGATAGAAGTTGAGTGGTTGAAATGGAGGATGGCATAAGAAGTTATTATGATTACAAGGCACCTAAAAGCTTAAAGAGAAATTTAACTGAACTCTTATAAGACTAGGGATGTCATATGGTAGTGAAAAGCATTGAAGGGGCTAGAATAGTAAAGAATTGGGATAGTTGATATAAAGCAGTGTTGTTAAAACGTCGTTCTGAAACGTTAAAACGTACGTTTCAACGTTTTTCGCTGGAAAATCGTGTCAGAACAATGGTTGAGACGGAAATTGAGCCGAAACAGTCGAAACGCCGTTTCAAATCGGTAGAATCGGTTGAGACGGCGTGTTAACTAGCAGCTCTGGTGGTCGCCGGATTTTGCAGTTCTCGCCCCTCTGTTTCAGGTCGTCGTCGGCGATGGTGGTGAGGGTGGAGGCCAGAGGTGACTTAGAGGAATATGGAGGAAGGAAAGATCGAAGGTTGAAGCTCACCACTCTCTCACCTTGCGGCGCTCTGTGCGATCGGGTCTGTCTCAAGTCGTGGAATGAAGAAGATGGAAGAAGATGAATTAATTAATCCCTTGGTGTCAAATCGTGCATTTTGACCAAGGGACTAAAATGCAAGAATTCAAAGTTCTGAAGAGGGATTAAACTAAAAAGTTTGAAATATTTTTTTGGGGCATAACTACACTTTCTAAGAAAATGCATTAAAAATCCTAATTTAATTATGAACTTAATTATTTCCTTAAGTGTTTTGACTTAAACTTGTGATGACCTCAATATATTGGTGTGTTTTGGTTTTATATATGTTTTATAGTATGTGGTAAACTCTTACGTTTCGTTTACGTTTTCCGATTTTACGTTTTTGCTCACCCTTACCGTTTCTACATAGACTCTACGTTTTAACAACACTGGTTTATATAAAATCTATTGAGGAAAAACGGTTGAAAAAACTTTTAAGATTGTTCAAATATATGCCAAGAAGGCCAATGGAGGCACTAGTTTAGAGATGTAAAGGGACACCAAGAAGGGCACTCAACTATTGAACATGATCTATCGATGAATCATATATATATAAAGTTGGTCAACAATAGAGCACAATGACATCATGCAACCTACGTAATCGATGTCATTTTGTGGACTAAGGCTTATTGATTTTGAAATTACAAAGATAACTTTTTCTTCTTCTAACCATTTTTAGGTACAGAAAAAATCACAGCACAATAGCATAGACTTGTAAATATTAGCAAATTCAGGTATATCTAGAATGAGGGAAATGAACAATCTAGAACTATATTTGTTTTTTTATTGCAATTGATAAACAAAAAGTTAGACCGGGGAAGTTTTCAAAAAGTAAAATACAATTCATTCAGAAAGTTAACATTAAACATATAACATGGCAAGTACATGCAATCTTTCTACAAGCTTCAATCAACATGCCCAAGCACAGCATGCTTCAGTGTGCATGCAGAAGAGTAAGAGCAGTGCTCATGAATAAATCATAATTTTTAATACAAACTAAATTACTATATACCACATGAAGAAGGCTCTAAGAATTATGGTCGGGAAGAAATGAAATGAACAAATTCAGAATTTTTAACAAACATGGCAATTGATAGAAGGATTCTGTGGATATACACAAACTAGAGGAACACATAAAGCAGTGTAAGGTAGGGTAATAAGTACCTGGAGAACAGATACTTGTATATACAACACCGCTGGGGAAATGTATCTATCGTCCATAAGTGCCAAAAAATTTTGGCCACGGACATTTGACAAGGGTGAATGAGTGACCCAAGGCTTTATCACACTAAAAGCATCAAGGCGAAATCCAGCAAGCAAGGGTGAAAGAGGAGACAGATGCAGCTCTAAAGCTAGATCATTCTGCAATAACCTCTCAGCCTCAACTGGAACCTAAACAAAAGATTCATCACCCAAATATTTTACATGAATGAAATATTGGAACAAACTCTGAAAAAAACTAGCTTCGACAATGGGCTAGGAAAGAATGATATACTATAGTCTACCTTGAATCTATTTAATTGTGGAGATCTCTCTAACCCTCTCCTCAGGTTCAACTGGTCAGTACTTTGCTGCGACTTCATATCAACTTCCTTCCTAACAGGGCTTCCAACTACTAAAATCCTCTTGGCATGAAGACAAGGTTCACTTCCAGCAGATCCTTCAAAAGAGGCTCGTCGAGTTACATTCGAGAAGGGATTCTCCTCAAGAGCCAACAGATTAATGTCATTTTCAAGATTATATGAAGTTGAACTGAGTCGCTGAAGGCTTAACCTTATCCAAATTATTCGACATTGAACTGAATTTCTGAAAGCAAAATTTACATGTCTAGGCACTTTATGTTCTCTTCCTGACTTTTCTATACCACTAAATTCTGAGGAATTCTTAATCAGAGATTGGACATCCCATTTCCCCATAAATGATCTTTCCTCCTTGGGTATTTTATTACTTGCCCAGATTTGCACCTGCACCAACATAATCCCCCCAAATTTTATTTATAAATTCAATTAACAATTGAAAAAAAAAACCTAGAACACATGGAAAATGTGAACTTACAATTGGAGCATCAACCAAGGAGTAGCCACATGGACTGACAATCAATATAACCCCATTAACATTAGAAAGGTCACCAAGGACAATTCCAAATTCAACAGAGGAGGTACTAGGTGGAGCTTTCCAATATTGTGAACCAAAATCAAATGGCGCAAGCAGTGACATTGAAGGTGCAGAATCTGTTGCTGTTTCAACCTGGTATTGCAGGGTTATCAAACAATCAACAGAAAATAAAGAAATCATAAAATGTGATGACTGCAAAAAGTAGATAAGGGCTACTCCTTTGTTCATACAACGAAACTGAGAACTCACATTATTAAAGACATAAGGACTGGAAGGGATTTCAGTAAACAAGGCACATGATTTTCAAATACCAGCTACTCCATTTTCATAAGACAATCAAAAAAATTGGCCAACTTGCTGATTAGTTTGGAGGCTCAGACCATAACTTTTATATATTATATTACTCCAATCTTAGCACTGTACGAGCATACAGCTAAGGTGATAATAACTGATACTTGATACTCCCTCTGTTCCTTTTTGTAAGAGACGATTTTTTAGTGCGGCATGTTCCTATTTATAAGAGAAACAGAGGTTATCTCAAATTTATTTGTTAATTTCCCATTTTACCACCGATTTAATTACTCACATTACTCATATCATTGTATTTAATTCCCACTTTAACTTAACTTTCTCTCTCCACCATACATTCTCTCCCATATAAATGAGGGTATTTTTGGAAGAAGAAAAAAAAGTACAATTTTTACATGTTTATTGTCTAAAACTAATCTTAACCAACTCTTCGAACAATGTGACTCAATTAACTGTCTCTTGTATACTTGAATAGGAGGAGTATATAATATCTTACTCTAGCATCAGCAAATCATAAATAAAAGAAAATTAGTGGGTGCTAGTAATCATGAAGATGAATGACGTATTCCCTTCCATTCTCAATGGCTGTGGCAGTCAATATCATTTAATTCAAGATTCCACAAATAGTAAATTAGGTGTTTAAACCCTACTTTTAATGATACAGCGATTTGGCACCTTTGACAAATTATGAGCACAGTCAGACTGAAGCTGACTGAAAGGACCCTACCCAACAGCAAGACCTATGCTAGGACAATTAGAAAGACAAAGTTGGGACCAACAGGCTTTAAGGTTGCAGGGGTTGACCTTGCTATTTTGATGTATTCTTAGGACCCCTAGCCATTACATAGAGTGGCTTGGAATTATTAGTCTTGTAGCTGCCTGCACACTTTTGGGACACTGTGCAGATACTTTTTTCTGCTTATATTAACCGGAGGAAGGATGGGATGGGAGGAGGATATTTTGAGAGAAGGGTGTGGCTGTGGGAGTAGAAATACTCTTGACAGATTGTAGGAGAGTGGAGCATTCTGTTATCACAGGGTGGTTGTCATTCTTGGCTGTGAGAGTTTAGGCTCTTGAGTCTTGACAGATTGTTATTTGCATTGTAATTCTGTTTTGGTGTTTAATTAAATTAGTGTTTCAGATATCAATTTGTTGGTTCCTAACAATTGGTATCAGAGCAGAACGACTTCTGGGAAGATGGCAGACGAAATCAGAAGCTTAAGGGAGACTGTGGTCAACCTGGCCAAGAAGGTAGACGAGCTTTCTGGGTTGGCTAGGCAGGTGAACGAGCTAACGGATGGAATGAAGGTGATGAGAGAGGTGTTGCTGAGGATGGAACAAGGCACAAGCAAGACAAACAATGACCAGAAGGACGCGGAGGATTCACGTTCAGAGGCCGACACTCATAACCAAGATGAAGTGGAGAGAGAAACAGTGAAGTTCAGAAAATTAGAGCTACCTGTTTTCGATGGTGATGACCCCATCGGATGGTTTTGTAGAGTTGAGAGGTATTTCCACATCAATGGTGTTCCTGAATCCGACAAAATGGAGGCTGCCATAGTTTGTCTCGAAGATCGAGCTCTTCACTGGTACCAGTGGAAAGAAGGCCGAGGAGCGATAAGCGGCTGGAAGGAATTCAAACAAAAGGTGTTGCAAAGGTTCCATACATTCCAAAGAGGGGGAGAGTATAAAATCCTCTTTTCAAACAAACAAGAGGGAACAGTAATAGAATACCTAGAAGAGTTTGAACGACTTTCATTCCCATTAAAGGATGCGTCTGAGGAATGCCTGATGGGAGCCTTCCTATATGGGTTGAAAACTGAGATACAAGCAGAGCTAGAACTGGCCGATGAATGCGATTTGGAGGCTCTGGTTCGAATGGTCCTGCGCGTCGACAGAAGGAACAAGCTGCTGGAATTGGATAAAGGAGACCGGGTTTACAAACCACCCAATAGTTCCGGGCTCAAAAAATACCCGGCCCAGTCATCTGTAAACCGGGTTGCCAGTTTTATTGAGCCCACACGTCTAACAGCCCAAACTAACACAGCAACCTACACCCCCAAGCCCGACCTGAAGCCATCAGAAACGAAGGTGGGCAGCTCCTTGACCGCGATCTCCACTGTGCAACGGTCTAGGGGGAGTCAGCAACTACCAAATGCAGAGATGGCACGCCGGCGAGAGCTCGGTCTCTGCCACAAATGTGGCGAGAAATACAGTCCAGCTCACACTTGTCGAGACAAGCACCTGCAAGTATTTTTGGTCGACTTTGAAGATCAGCAAGCGGCAGAAACAGGGGAGGGGACTGACGAACTTACCGAGTTTGAAGAGGACACAATTCCCAAACTTTCACCTTGAGGACAAGGTGAAGCTTTTAGGGGAAGGTGATGAAAGGACCCTACCCAACAGCAAGACCTATGCTAGGACAATTAGAAAGACAAAGTTGGGACCAACATGCTTTAAGGTTGCAGGGGTTGACCTTGCTATTTTGATGTATTCTTAGGACCCCTAGCCATTACATAGAGTGGCTTGGAATTATTAGTCTTGTAGCTGCCTGCACACTTTTGGGACACTGTGCAGATACTTTTTTCTGCTTATATTAACCGGAGGAAGGATGGGATGGGAGGAGGATATTTTGAGAGAAGGGTGTGGCTGTGGGAGTAGAAATACTCTTGACAGATTGTAGGAGAGTGGAGCATTCTGTTATCACAGGGTGGTTGTCATTCTTGGCTGTGAGAGTTTAGGCTCTTGAGTCTTGACAGATTGTTATTTGCATTGTAATTCTGTTTTGGTGTTTAATTAAATTAGTGTTTCAGATATCAATTTGTTGGTTCCTAACACTGACTAAACGTCTGAAATAATTACTTTAAAAATTTCCGAAAACCAAGCAAGTAACACTAGACAGCATGGCTTTCTTTATATAAGATTTTGATAACAGACTGAAGCTGGACATCAACAACAAAAGTTTGAATATTCAATGTTTAGTCACAGCAAATACTAATAGTTCTTGAATTATGATCTGATTGCATGTTCAGTGAAATATTTGAGATGCCGGATTCTGTCTTTCCAATGTGGCCAAGGTTTCTTTATAATGTGTTGGGATACATCATTTTTCTCCTCAATGCGGCCTCATCAAACATGAACTTAGTACAACTTACAGCTTGAACAGGAGCCCCAATAAATTTACTTAGCAAAAAGGTCCAAAATTCATTAATAAGCCATCTTAAAAGTTTACTAAAATGTATTTTTTTCACTCATTCTCCGTACACTTGCAAATGATTAGTGTTTGATTGGTCCCATCAATGTGTTTGTTAAGAACAGTAATATGCCATGCTTCTCAGTATATTTTAGTTAGAAACAGAAGCACCTAGCAAACTCATGTGTATGAAGACATCGAAAAAGCAAAAGTGCACAGTACAAAATCAGAATTAAAATCAAATTTTTTAAAGAAAAAAAAAACCAAAAGAAATGAAAAGAAAAGAAACAAAAGAAAGGGAGATATACCGGGTGTAAAAGGCTGGCAAATGGAAATTCAGCCAGGGATTCACATCCATTAAGTAACTGCTGTATGGCCTTGCCACTAAACTGGTTGTCCAAGGGCCCTTTTTTTACCAAAAGACAATCCCAAAGCGATGATCCAATAATTTGCTCTAAAGCATTGTAAGCAGCCTTTTCCACACGAGCCTCTCTTCGCAAGCTAATCAAAACCCTAACATAATCCAACATCAGTGCATCAAGCACAATATCCTGGCAGCATCGTTTACAAATTGTACCATCACGTGCTAATACACGATTGAGAGGGACATCCACTTGGCATCCATAGTTTGATCCAGTTTGGCCTGATGCACTGTTAAAATTCATAATCTCTTGTGAATTATGTCCAGCAAGCAGAAGAGCCCCTCTCCCAGCACAGCAAACTCTGCAAACCTTTCTTTCACATTGAGAACACATGAACGTAGGTTCTGAATCTCCACCAGATATTACATTGGTTTTTTTAAATTCAGCACGCACCTCGCACTTGCCACCTAAACAGCTTTCCCCAATTCTGGTAATATTCCAAAACTCTATAGCATTATCATCAATATTTTCCAAACCAATAGAAGCAATTAGCTTATCTTCAAGTGAAGCTTCTCCAAGCAGCGCAAGAGTACTTGCAGCTTTAGATAATCTTCCTATGTATGCTTCATCAAGTAGTGTATTTGGATTTATTGCTGTGGGATCCATTCCAACAGATAGAAGGGCTCTATCCCTTTCAGCAGCAGACATGTTCAGCTGAAAGCGTTCAATTTCAAGTTTCATGGCTTCAATGAAGTCTAGTTTTTTTCCCTGCAAAAATTATACAGGCAATGAATTGCGTCTACATTAACTGCTGTCCACTAAATTATTGATTCAAGGTGAATATTTGTACACCTATCAGAAGGGTGTTCTCATTTTTTATTAAAATCAAGAATTATAAGTAGAGAGACAAAGTATTCAGTGACCAAAGAAGATGAAGATTAAAAAATCTCATCCAACCGATTAAGCTTTTTATTCCTCAGCATATTTGTAGTGATGACTAGGTCTTAAAAGACATCACTAACCTATTCCTTATTCATAGTAAGATATACTCCTTCTGATCCCTAAATGTGGGGGCTAAATAATTAATTTGCATAAGTTAAGGGAATTATTTAAGTTAGTTATTCATTTTTTTTAAAAAAAATGCGTGTTGATTTCCATGAGATACCCTTCCTTGTAATAATTAATATGGAAAACTATCCTCTACCAATATGAGCAATCAATATGGGCATTTTGGAAAAAAAAAAAAAAGTAATAAATATGGGAGACAGAGAATATAGGAGTCTTACATTTAGGATAAAAACAAACTCCTCAATTAGCCACTTTATTTAGGATCAGAAGGATTACCAAAGCACCAACAAGAATTATGAGTGTGGGTTTTAACAAAATACACCAACACTACATAAAAGCAGATCACCATAAAGTTTTGGCCTCCTCTTTAAAGTACAGACCTTCTAAATCAAATCAATTTTGAGGTGTTCCAAAGTCCAGACTCAAGGGAGACACACAACATTCACAAAAACAAAACACCTAACAACTTAATCCACACAAGCATGCCACAGTAAAATTGTGTGGACGAGTTATATAATTGTATATCCTGTTTAAATGTTAGCTAAATTAGTTAAGTAGCACTAGCCGTAGGCGTTACCCCTTGAGGAGCAGACTTAGCTTGAGCAGTATAGCTATAACTAACCATAAATGACATTTAAAATAGGCACTAGGTGCCCTACTGCCCTCTACCCTGCCTCTACATAAAAGCACCTTCCCTACTGTAATCTGTGTTGTTGACCTATTGAATGAATGAAAGTATTCAGCTGCATCTTGTGTCTCTCTCCTCTCTCTTATCTTCTCTCCCTCTCGGCTTCTCTTTCTCTCTTCACCCTCTCTACCATCTTCTTCCTAATCTCCCTCTTCCACCTATCTTTCTCAATATAATTCTGTCAGCGTGTGAGAGATAGCGAGCAAATTCAGAGTTAAATAGCATGCTCAAATCCATTGACTATATTGAGAGAGAAAGTTAATAACTTATATAACAAATTGCAATATATTTTCTTTTAATTCCCCTACGGAAAGTGTTCACTTTAATTAGTATGCAAAGAAATTGGTGGTACAATGGATGTACTTATAGGTTATAGCTAAAGTAAAGGAAGCTAAAGAATGATTAAGGGGCTACTTTAAGGGCCCGTTTGGACGTAGCTTTCGGAGAATAGCTTTTGAGATTTGAGGTAAAAATGGTTTTTGGAGAATAGTTTTTAGGATTTGCAAGGTAAAAATGGCTTTTGGAGAATAGTTTTTGGATAAAAATGAGTGTTTGGATATTGTTATAAGAATAGCTTTTTCAGGGTCAAATTTACTATTAGCTTTTGGTATAATTGCATATAAAGAATAATGTTGTAATTTGAATATTATAAACATTATATTTCAAAATAAATACCAAAAATTACATAAATTTGTGTACAAAATTAAATACTTAAGTGTACAGACTGGTACTGAAAAAATACTTTATAATCTTAAAAAAATTTTAGGATAATAAAAAAAATATTTCAGAGTAACGAATGATCTTGAAAAAAATGTTTCAGGGTACTGACGAGTATTAAAAATATACTTAAGGATACTGAAAAAATACTTTATGATCTTGAAAATTTATTTTAGGATATTGAAAAAATATTTCAAGACAATCACTGATTTTAAAAAAATATTTCACGATACTGACATATACTAAAAAGATACTTGATGCTGACTAGTACTGAAAAAATACTTGTCAAGGTCTTAAAAATTTATTTTAGAATATTGAAAAAATATTTTAGAGTACTGACTAATCGTGAAAAATAATTTCAGAATACTAATAGGTACTAAAAAAGTACTTAAGGATACTGAAAAAATACTCCATGATCTTGAACTTTTTTTTAAGAATATTGAAAAAATATTTCAGGGTACTGAAGGGTACTAAAAGAAATACTTAAGGATACTAACTGGTATTGAAAAAATATTGATGATGGTAGAGGAGAGAGAAAAATCTGAAAAAATAGCTTTTTCCAAAACCTAGGTTTTGATGCAGAATAGCTTCTAGCAAAAAGAGGGGTGTTTGGCAAACTTGTGGGAAAACCTAGGTTTTGATTTCCCCCAAATAGACCCTTAGTAGCATGAGGAAAAACTTTGGCAGAATCAATTAAAACATATATAGGGTGTTTGGGAGACACTAGAATCAATTAAAATGAGTTATTTAGCACTTTACGAGACAAAACTCATCTGACATTTTTATTTCATAAAGCATAAAATCACTTAAAATAACTAATCCAAACACCCACATGTATTTATAAAATCATACACAGGAAACAGGCAGCTAAACAATTTAAGAAAGCCAAATTCAGTAATACAGAAAATGAGACAGAAAGAATTTTCGTGGAAAATTAAAATGCACAAAATTTAGATTGTTGTACTGTATGGGTAAAACAGCAAAACTAGTAACTGTTCAGAGCAAAATTAATGGTATAATGACATACCGGACTCGGCCCTGTAAGAGATTTCAGGCAACTTAGATATTGCTCAGCACTGGGATCTGAACTTGCATCTTTAAATGCAGAAATGTTACTATCACTTTTCACACTGTGATATTGAACAACTGCTTGGTCCAGGAAATCAAGTGCATCACTTTCATTATGGACAACATTTTCAGTAACGGGTTGAGCTAGTGGGTGGGCAAGTGGGTCTTCCCCAGTCAGAAGGTCAACAAAAGGATCCGCAAAAGAGCTTCTTTGCACAGGTTGAGACAATTTTTTTGAAGGTGAAGAATTAAATAGATTAATATCTGAGCCCGATAAAAAGGGATTGGTCTCCTTTTGAAACTTCTTGACATGCTCAATTAATCTTCTACCAGGGCCTTCATCAGTAAGCATGCCCCTCCAAGGAAGGGTAACCCCAAGGATCTCAATCTGTAGCCAGAGTAAATCATTAAAAAAGAAGAATAAAAAGATATACGTAAAAATCAAAATTTATATGAAAAGTAATAGTAGAGAAATAATATATTACTAAGACAATTGAGATATGCCCCAAGATGTGCATATGCAGTTAGAGCATTGCAAATTTGATAATCAAGATACTTGGTTGCATATTGTATGAAGAACATTCAAGGATTGCATTCACAAAGAGCATTGCAAATTTGATAATCACGTTTTAACCTTTCAATCAGGAATAACAAGAAGAAATATCTGAACCTCCGATTCCTTCACTTCATATTCAATTTATATAGTATGAGAAATAGTTTTGATTCATTAAAAATAAATAAATAAATAAATAATTCCACACAAAAATAAGACCAAACAAAATCTGTGTATTGCGCCATTTCAATCAGGAAAAGGATTTTCATTTTTCACTATTTTGGAACATTTAAAAGAACTCAACAACCCCAGCAATAATTTACATAACCGGGAGATTTAGCATTCAGTGCACAAGATAATTTACATCCATGAACAGGGAGAAAGAGAAAACAATTCTTTATCCACCATGCATTGTTCCTGCAGTATATCATAGGTAAGAAATATCCGAATGGAACTGATTTTGATTTCAGCCAAAGCTGCCTTACCATCAATGCTTCTATTTTTAATAGAGATGTAATTGGAGAGGGAATCAATTAGTACAGTCTTTATTTGTCAATATTCCTATGGAACCACAATATCTATAGTTCTAATTACTAATACGTTTGCATTTTTCATTTAAAATCCACACAGATCAATTAGAATAATTACATCCAACTGCCAAATACTAGCATGCTTGGTCAAGCCAGAAATCATTATATTTTAAGTAAAATAAGTTCTAAGTTATTTTTACCTCACCAAGAGTCAAATTACTCCCTCCAGAAACAGCAGGATAAAAGGTAAGCGCCACTACACGAGTTAGGAAGTCTAACTCTCCTTCAAGTTCCTCAAAATCATACAACGACAAGGACAATGTTTCTTGAGCATTTAAGCGAGAAACTGCCCCAGTTATAGCCATATCTTCTGCACTAATTGCCCCAGGTAGGGCTATTAATAGGTTTGTCCCATTTGCACACTGTGGTATAGAAGCACCCTGCCCATAGACGCCAGATGAGTCCACAAATCAGAATTCAAGTTAGCTCCATAACAGAAATTTCCTGCAACCATATACATAAAAAGCTAGTAGTCCAGTAAGAAACAAGCCATGAGTTGCAAATCTTGGTGTAACTAAAACTTCTCAATCTCAAACTTCTGCATGATAAATTGAAGCCTTTTCTTGACAACATTATAAAATTTATAGCTACTCTAAGTTCCCACTAAGATTCCAACAGATCTCGGATTATAAGGCTTTGTATTTTATATTTAAGGAGATAAAAATGCACATAAATTATGCAGTTTACAATCCTATAGATCATTAAAATGCTAATTTTCATTGGTTTCTTCACAAAAATGGATGTGAATGCCTTCATCTGCTTCAATAAGCATGATTAACCATCTTATCCTGCAGTAACATCAAACTCATCGATGGATTCCAAAAGTGACAATATAAACAAGAAAAAACAGAGACCTCCAGGACTAGGTCAAGCCCATCCAAATAACGTCCTGTCCTAACATCAACTGTTGATGGAAACGTTGAATCATCTGCACCATGGGATATTGTGAGAAGAAGCTGACACACATGGCAAGGCTCAGCAAGATAGATAAAAATTTCCACCACGTCAGCAGGCTGTGTGCAAATCTGATAAACAGAAAAGGAAATTTCTTTCTGTAATGGACAAATGAAATTGAGAAAGTTTATATGAAAATTATGAAAGAATTAAAATATGAAAGAACAGCCACAGCCACAATTTGTGCACCAAGTTCCCTTCAGAACAAAAAGAAATGATGGAGCATACCCAGATCAGATCTTTTCTCTTGAAGCTCAAAAGACTAGCTTCACCTCCAGAACTGGGAAATAAGTTTGCAACTGGTTTAAGAAGGAAACCAGATGGTCGAGAGGGTACCTGTGACAATTAGATATCTTTGTTATTTGATAACAATTTTCTATCAAAAGCATAGGATTAAAAAATGCCAACAATACAAAGTCCTATTGTGCAAACAGCTCTATAAGTTCCACAGTCAGTGGTAGAGTGGAATATAAATAAAAGATTAATAGATCTAGGTCCCCAAACAACTGAAAAAACGGGGGATCAATTTAGATCAAGATCATCAGGCTTTTCTTTGACATTTGGATCAATTTGGATCGTTTCATATGCCATTCTCTTATGTATCATTACAACATCATCCACAAAAATACAGAGATTTTCTGTAAATAATAAGCTCACCATCCTAGAAACACGACTTTGCAAGAAATTATCTCTAAATTGGCATCTCAATTTGTTGGATACAGCAATAGATCTTAAATGGGCCTGTTTGGAGAGAGCTTTAAGTAGTTTAAAGCTAGAACAAAGTAGCAATAGGAAAAAAGCCAAAAGTGGAGTGTTTGAGTTGAACTTTAAGTTTACTAGGCTTTTTTAAAAAAAGCTCGTAAAAATCAATTAAGGAAAAAGCTCCATGGGGTAGCTTTTTCCAAAAAGCTCTCAGCGTTTTAATGTAGGCCTTGCCACTTCTACCACAATCAATTCAAATACAAATTATATTTACAACCTGACTTTTTTCCTACCGAGTTTCTAAAAAAGTCAGATAGAAACTAAGCCACCGCTTCCACCACTAACCCAAATAGGCCCACTATTCATCTGTAACTGTTTTGCTCTGTTTACATAAATATCCAACAGAATCAATTATGAACTAGTTCAAATCAATATCTTAGAATCCAACAAACTTTTGGCATCAATTATTCCAACCTGCATATTATTATGCATTTCATGATTCCTATGAACAATAGTCTGTCAGACTGTCACCCTTGTTTCCTAAGACTAAAAATTTCTTTTTGTAGCCAAGTTACTTCTATAGGACTTGATGCATTTGGTTATACATCATCAAATTATATTATTTTCCTCAGATGAAGGCTATTTTGAACTGCAATAATATTTGATTAATGGTAGAGACCGATTCTTTTTAGGAAAAGTAAAAGAATAAGAGGATAAAAATTAAAAGGATAAATCTTTATCAGATTATGAAATCAGAATCTAACATCATAATATAATAAAGAATAGAGTAAATCCTTAATAGAAAGATGAGTCAGAATCTGTAACTTATCAGACTACTAAAACCCAAGGAGAATCTCCCATAATCAGAGAAGTAATTCTCTCATAATTTTCATATATTCTCATACTTACTTTTACATGAATTGATACTCCATATTTATAGATAAAAAGGTATAGCAATCACTTCCTAAAAAGACTTCTAAATTTATCATATTAATCCATGATGCAGATAATTGAAGTAAATACCCAAATAAATATTATTTAATCTGCAACTAATCAACCCACTAATCCTAAACTTGAGGACCACTAATAAATAAGAAAATATCCTAAATTGAATAAACAATATCTAAAATTATGTTAATAACTATTTATTCCTAAAATTTATAACTTTCAGCAACTTCCATTATCTCACACTAATCCGGTACTTTACCATAGAAACTACTGGAGCTTTCATTACAAGTAACATACATGTAAAGGTTGAAGCGACATTGACGGAAGATGCTTGAAAAGCCTTGTTCCAAGAAACATTTCTAATTGCTTTTGCCGAGAACTATCCACAACAGCATTCTTATATCTTCTCTGCAAAGTGATTTTCATATTCTGAGCCGCAGAAAACTGTTTAAACTTCCCTGTATCTTCATTAAATATGCTAAGAATTTGGCTGTGCATTGCTTTAGACCCAGTATAAATAGTTGCATGAATGTCCCCAGCAAGCAGGAAAAGATCAGCTAATTGAGACACTGGAGACAAAATTGTTGATCTCTTGAACTCCTCAAACGTCATGTCAAATCTCTTCCATGGTTTATCAGGGCATGGATGCATCCATGTTGTGGTTCTAGTATTGTGGTCAATATAATATGTTTTTCCCATCACAGCATCAGAACGCTTTTCCCAGCCAGGAGGCAAAGGAGAAGTATATCCCCCATAATTATTCATTGACTGATGACCAAATGCCAGATCACTATCTAGTAATATTCCAAGTCGTCTACATTGCTCCATAAAAACTTGGAGACAACCAAAAAAACTAGCAGCATTGGTCCTATCCAAGGAATCAGCACAGTTAAAACGAATTACCCCATTTTGATGTGTTCTCAAACAGAATGCCCCATCAAAGCTGTCATTGTAGATGACTTCACCTCTGCAATCATCAATTCGCTGTCGGGAAGGCAAATAATCCCCTTCTGAAAATCCAATAGATACAGTAGGTGCTTTCAGAAGTTTCCATAACCCTTCAATTGTTAGCTGTTCACCATTTAATTTCATACTAGCATGCCAATCATAATTGATCAAATGAACCCGTGTAAAAGGAAGTTTTCCGGTTGATCTAACATAGTTTACAGACTTCTCAAAATGCTGAACCAAAATGGATTCTGATTTTCCTTCCCCATTTCGAAGCAAGTTAATGCATACAATGGGAACCAAAGCCCTTTTCTTGGTATTCTCACTACTGGCTATATTGAGACTACGCGCATCATATCTCTTGCTCAGTCTTTGATAATACTGCACAGTTCCTTGGTAAGGATCGCAATCTGAAACATAAATCTCAGCTTCTGCAGAAGTCAGTTTTAGCTCTGCACCCCACCAGATAGGAATTGTCCCTCTTCGCCACACATATGTGTTAAAAGGTACACTCTGACCTGCCCGTTTAGGAACCCATACAAGTTGCTCACATTCCACTTCATTTCCTGCACATAAGAAAATTAAACATACAGCACTCTAGGCAACGCATGTAATTATTGAAGCAATATCGGATGAAGCAGAATTAAAAATTGAGGCAGCAGCATATAAAGTTCCATACTTTCAAATAAATTTAGGTGAAGACTAAAGTGAGTGGTCATGGGATGTAGCCAAATTTTATAACTGTCAGAAGAAAACTCAGTACTGAAACAAGCTAAGCATACAAAATTACATGCGCATCAATGAGTAACAAAAGAGGATCATGCTGGAAAAAGAAACAAATATAAGGAGTGACATAAAGAGGATTAAAACCCAACAGAAATGACAGCAAAAGGTTAATACTCAAAGCTTGAGTAAACACAGCCTACACAAGCAAAAGTTAATTTAAAAGAATATATCCTTAAAGATAGCCTGGTGAGAGCCTTAAGCACTGGGCCGCCCTTTTCTATCCTTGAAGATAGCCTGACTACATTGCAGTGTTTGTTTAACTCAAGCAAATGAAGAATTTAAGTCCAAGAGGTGTGGATATGTTTCTTCACCTGTACTAAAACATGAATTTAGCCCTCTCGCCAAATAACGAGTTCCAGGATGCAGTCTACTTCGACGAGCTATAAGTGCAACAATACCTTCAAGCTGACCAGAGCTTCCAAAACTCCGGCATTCTGCAAACCCCTACACATGAAGACAAAGTGAGAAAATAGTATCTCAACTTCATAACAGCATATCAACTACTTTATGTGTTGCCTTCTGGCATATTAATACTATCACCAAAATAACCAATGGATTACGTTAGCTCTTAATAGACTTAAGACAGAGCTTGTGGGATTTCTTATTTGTATCGAAATAGGTCAGGCCCCTATCAGGAGGCCTACAGCCTGGCCTATTTAGGGCCTGGTCTGGCCTGGCTTGTTTGTTAAAAAGGCCAAGCCAAGGCCTATTTAAAAGCCTAAATGTGTAAATAAGCCAGGCCTATTTAGTTAAAGCCTGGCCTGTAAGCCTTCAAGCCTGACCTGTTTATACATCAAATAAATATAATTATATTTATATAATATAAATAATAAAATATTTATTGTTTTTATTCATATATTATACTAAAAGCCTACATTTATATAGTTTTTTTTTATAGGCTTAATGTGCACAAAGCCTTTTTATGGCCTCCAAGGCTTATAATATGAGAAAGGCCTACATTGTAAGTAGGCCTTTAAAAAGGCTTCAGGCCTTACCAGGCCTTATGAAGGCTTAAGCTTGAGCCTTAAAAAAAGCCTACCTTCAGGCTCAGGCTCAGGCTCAAGCCTTCCACCCCTATTACAGGCTCAGGCCTGTTTAGCCAAAGCCTGACCTATTTCCATCCCTATTTGTATGTGTTAAAAAGGGAAAAAATAACAAACAATAAATATGCAACCATGCCACACACAAAATGCCTTTGCACTTATGCCTCATTTATTATGCTGGAAATGGGGCTGCGGAATTAAAAATGGACATGGAAATCTCAAAATTGCTTATTTGGTGCATTGGAATCCAATTATGTAGGCAAGCCAGTTCCATAAAACCAGATAGAACATATTTCCATCCCAGGACCTACGGAAGCCAAAGCATATCTGTTTCACCCCTCTACAATCCTGTACACAATCTACTGCGACCCTGCCTACCAAATCCCCACTAGTCTCCCTATCTCCGTAATTATTGCCACCTCCATGAAGTTGTTCATTATCACCTCCATCACACTGCCATTTAAATAGTGAAGATAGTGAGAGACTTCACAATAACATCCCTTTAGAAAGTGAGAGCCCTTTGTTAGTGAGAGTCCTTCAACACTATCAGCCCTTCATCATCTGTCACATGTGTTGCTCTTCGTCACATAGTACCTTCACATTGTAAGCATCAACAGTGGAAGGAGGAGCTGCATCTGTCGCAGGGGATGGTAGATCTAAGGCTTCTTTTCCAAGGATATATTAGTATTTTAATATTATAAATATAAATATACATCTCCAATAAAAACTACGTGAGGATTCTATGCACATACCAAAAATATTTTTGAGGTCCACTTCCTTTTCTTATTCCACTTTAAAAATTCTTCAGCATGCCAAATGGGGTATTAATATTTGGGTAAAGTACATGTAACAAACTTGTAATTCCTTATGCTTAGACTTCATTTTAATTAAGAGAACAGAGTCTGGCAAAGATCAAACTCTTGAAATTTTAGTTATAGAGGCTTCGATACCATCTGAACAAAAGAGTTCCTATTTCAAGTATACTAAGTACTTTCTTAGATAGGGGCAAGACGCCTGCAATGATAGAAGAAACAAGGGGGAAAATCATACAAGAGGCAACAAAACAAGCAAAAACAGAAATCCTAATGTGTAGGAACAAATTAGTTAACTTGAAAAGCAGCTAAAAAATAGAATTTAAACATATTGATTCCTATCCCCCAAAACATACAGGATTAACCAATAAACAATTTATTTAGAATATATCAGTAGTTTCAACAAACTGAAATGAACTAAACCTTCTAGTTGGTACAAAGCTAAATTCATGTATCACTACTGCGAAAGCTTATACCTAAAACAAGTATTCTTTGGATTCATTAGTTCCTTCAGATTAGTAATCATCAATAACAAATGTTCTGTTTGCGTGTTCATTAAACAATTGTCTTTACTTTCTTGTAAAAGAGATCTTCTAAAATAGCAACATAATTTCTCTTTCAAATGCTTACCCACTTTCAGTTACTACCATCTTTGCTTAACAGCAACTTTCAGTTATACACACATCATTCAAATACGCCTCATCACCATGAATATAAACTATAACCATGGATTTGCACATTACTGCTAATAGAATTATCTAGGACAAAATATAATGTATGCATCCACATTAGCATAAAGACTGTATAACAGCTACAAGTAGAGGATTTTAATAGAAAGGCAGGAAGGGAAGTAAAATATAGGCTAATGTATACTTTTAGTCCTTTAGGTTTTACATGAGGTATACTTTTGGTCCCTTAACTTTATAAAATATAATTTTGATCCCATATTTAACACTGTTAATGCTGCTAATAGAAAATGTTGATGCACAAAATCAAGTGATGACTATGCAGGTGACAAAATATATTTCAATTTTAATTTTTTAATATATTATATTTAGATTATTAAACTGAAATTTTTTAATACAATCGAGGTTTTGATATTTTCTTCATTAAGTTTTTAGATATTTTTCCATTTACATATATTTTAATTTACGATTAATAGCATTTAATTACACAATCATCACTTGAGTTTATTATGTTAGCAATTTCTGTTAGCAACACCAACAATGTTAGAAATATAGAACCAAAAGTATACTTTATAAAGTTAAAGAACTAAAAGTATACCTCACATAAACTTTAAGGACTAAAAGTATACTTTAACCTAAAATACATCACAGTAAACAGTTGAGCACCAATGAAAATACCAAGCATGAAGCAAAACCTGCAGGAGAATAACACAATGCTGTGGTAGTCCAATGTTCCTAAAAGGCGTTGAAAACCACCCATTCCAAACAAATTCATCATCAGGCTTGTTCAGTGGAAAGCGGCTTGGATAAGGCCGAGTTATATCTCTCGAGTCACAGAAGTAATGCTTCCCATCAATGTCAAGCTCAGTTAATTCTTGGATATTTTTAACCTCTCCTTTACCCTGGGGTTGAGAATTTTGAAGTGGTATTTTGATCCATTGGCTTTCAGATACAGTATACACACAACCTCCACCAGGCAAATTTGGGATGCTTGCAGTTAATCTCGTAGCAACCAGAAGCAATCCAAAGTTCCCCAAGGCAGCATAACCTAGGATCGCCCTGGCATAAGTTTTACTTCTACATAACCAACGTGATCCATTCGTGATAAAATCCAAAGCTTCATTCTCAGATTTAAAGACATCAAGCCCCAACTTCCCATTGTAGCAGAGGGTTCCAGTTGTTGGATCCACATATATAACTTTTGTGTCAGATCTAGTAGGCAGGCTGACAATGATATACACTTCATCAGTATCCAATCTAACAACTATAACTGATGTGTCCCTTAAACCACCAGCTGTAACAATTACAAGGAGGAAAAAGCATGCATAAGCAAGATTTTAGACGAAATGAGAAATGTATTTAAAACAGGACAAAAGGGTCTAACTGCACAGTCCGTATGCACTGCACATCTTCTTAGAAAAGCTCATATTCTTTTCCTAATTAGCTAAGGGGAAGTAGCTAAGCTAAAGAGAGATTAAAGGAATTGACTGGCTAATCATTTTCACATTCCATACAGTGTGATCGACAGGAAAGTATGTTGACTTGAGATCATTAGAACGTATTGCACTATGCTATGCGGGAAAATGCAGGAGTGCATAGAGATGTAATAAATGCATAACATGAAGAAGCTCACCTACACCCAATGATTCCATCGCTTCGAGATCAACACCACCGTTCAGCTTCAATGCAGATGTCTCCTAAGAGAGACTGCAATTATATAGCGCCAGCCGTAAAGTATATTGATCAAAAGTACTGCACAAAACCAGAGAGTCCGTAATGGTCCATGGACGATACCCTTTACTGGTAAATAAACTCGTAAATTGAATTTGTAGCCGGAAAAAAAAATAAGGAAAATAAAAAAAGAAAAAACACCACGCAGATGAAGTTCATTACAAAAGGAAATTTTTTGGCAGAATAGAAGAGTAAATAAAATTTGAAGACGATATTTTTTAAATAATGAAAAATGATTGAAGAAATCAAACAAAAGGACTATCGATAAAATCAGCGTTCAAATGATTGTCATAATTCAAATTCAAATTCAAATATGATTAGTGACAATTAATATAAGATCTCAAAACTAGTAGAAAAGGAAAAATTAGGCATAAATCGCAAAGAAGGGAGAGGATTGAAAGTCCTTCCAAGCTACCTTTAAATTCTCAATGAAGAAATGTGGCTACACATGTAAGGAAGACGAAAGCAAGAACTTCCAGGCTCCCAGCAGCGGCCACTCACGATGGCGAGCTTAGCTATGGCCTTGAACTCTATCGCATCAAATGAAGCTCATGCCAACAAATGAAGAGAAAGAAGAGCAGATCAAATGAAATCGCTCCGCTTGATTCAAGCATAGAGTCGGATCCCCTCTCCCCGATATGAATAGTTCGCGTGTTGGTCTTTTTTACTTTTTTCAACCTTCTTCGTGTTTGGCCTGAAGGAAAGGGCGGAAGGAAGAAGAATCATCCGAAATACTGCAGATACAACAAAAGAAGAGTTATTTTTTTTTATTTTATTTTTTATTTAAGATACCAATATAAAAAGGAAAAATTCTAAATAAATACTATTTGAATTTGTAAAACCCCTAAAAGTCTCCTAAATTTGTAAAAAGACCTATGAGGGATATACAAATTTGGGTGAAATTACTCTTTTGCCTTTAGTTTTAAATAAATAAAAGGGTTAAATACCAAATTTACTCTGGAAGTTTTGATAAGGGGGCGCTCAGCACCCGGAAGTTTTTTTGGTACCAAATTTGCCCCGAAAGTATTCAAAAGGTACCAAATTTCCCCAAACGTGACGGAAGTCCACGTAGACGGTTAAAATGTCACCTCAGCACACGTGGCATGCCACCTCATCAATAAAAAAGTATCATTTTTGCCCTGGAAGTTTTCATTAAGGAGCAATTTTGCCCCGGAAGTTTTCATTTAGGAGCAATTTTGCCCCGGAAGTTTACAAAAGTAGCAATTTTGCCCTTCTTTCTCCCAATATTAAATTTTACTATTAAATCAGTCAAAGACTACACATGTCACGCCTTGAAAAAGTCAAACTTGGAGTCAGAGAATGAAATCCTTTAGATGTTAAGCTCAAGGTGGCCAGAATTTGTGATAATATTTACGTTTGTATAGACTAATCATTTGCTTAGATCAGTAGCTCAGTGGTAGAGCGGTCGACTGTTAACTGACTGGTCGTAGGTTCGAATCCTACTTGGGGAGATTTGATTCATTCCGAATTCTTTAATTCGGAATGAAAGGGTTCGCTTTGACCATTAAGAGTAGGTAACCCATTCCCCGTGTCTTTGTTTCTATTGCATTCTATCTCATCATATCCCATTCTGTTCTGCGATATTTGAGAATCACCGTCAATACCTCGATGTAGGTCCGGGATACTCCTTTGTTCCACAGTCCGGGGCTATTTAAACTAACCAATTAAGAATTCTCAGATGTACTAGTACAAGTAAGTGCATCTTTGATGCAGTCATCAATTCTCCCGAGAGGCCACAATTACCGCGAGCAAACATATTAATGATGAGGAAGGCATTTTTGCTATGCTACTAATACTTTACTTGCTCTGCTATTCTGCCCAAGCCTGGCTGAGGAAGAATTACGAGGCGTAAAACAAAAAAAGATATGTGGAAAAAGGCATACTATATTTATTATGCCCTTTTCCGCATATCTTTTTTGCTTTCTTTTTAAACAGTAAGGTAGCCACGTACTCTAATCCTCTAAGCTACAGGCTCCACCCCGTCTCCACTTGAATGATCAGTCTATACAAACGTAAATATTATCACAAATTCTGGCTGCCTTGAGCTCAACATCTCAAGGATCTCCTTCTCTGACTCCAAGTTCGACCTTTTCAAGGCATGACATGTGTGGTCTTTGATTGATTTAATAGTAAAATTTAATATTGGGAGAAAGAAGGGCAAAATTGCTCCTTAATGAAAATTTCCAAGGCAAAAATGATACTTTTCGTGTGATGAGGTGGCATGCCACGTGTGCTGAGGTGGCATGCCACGTGTACACTCAGTTAAACTTAACGGTTAAAATTAACGGAGGGGCAAATTTGCTACCTTTTTCATACTTCCAGGGCAAATTTGGTACCTTTTGAATACTTCCGGAGCAAATTTGGTACCAAAAAAACTTCCGAGTGCTGAACGCCCCCTTATCAAAACTTCCGGGGTAAATTTGGTATTTAACCCTAAATAAAAAGAAGTTAAATATCTTCACCCCGGCTGTCGAAGCCCGCCGCCAGCCGTCGCCCTCCATCGGCCAGCCACGGGCCAACTTGGCAATTCTCGAGAATTGTCTAACAATTCTCATTGAAAACTCTTGAGGAAAAATAAATTGTTTGGTAAGAAAAAGATACTTGTGAATGAGTGGGAAGGGGAAGGAAAATTCCCATAATACCACTATAATAAAATATGGAGAAAATGATTTAACTGAATTTTTTTTTTTAATATCGGGAATAAATGGACCAAAAACCAAATCGGGTGTTGATTAAGAGGAAAAGTGAAGGACATGTAGATGGGATAGAAGAGGACGACGACCATAACGGTGTCCGGATGCGAGAAGGATGGTGGATATGGAAAGAATTAGAGGGGGACAACAACAAATTGTGGCTACTGTTTAATTTGGGAGTGGATGATCGCGGGGCGAGAGAAGTTGGGAGGCTGGGAAGCTTGGTTAAAGGGAGACAAAATGCAATATTGCATGAGAGCAGGAGGAGCAAAACTTGAAGACACAAAGGAGAAACCCTACCCAAAGTAAAAAATGTTGAAATTGGCCCCGTGCTAAAATGTTGAGAGTTTAAAGTCTCTGAAATAATTTGAATACGTTAGTAAGAAAAAAGTGATGAGTCCCTTAAAAGGGCAGATTGATTGATATTTTTAATCATAAGAAGACTGATGGTTGGACAAGAGAATAATGAAAGGAAACCTATGTAAACGCAGACATGACAAATATTCATAACTTCAACTAGATGAAGTTAAATGTGGCTGATGAAGTTTTGGTGACAATACGCAACCATTGAACAGCTTTCATGACAAACATCATCTAGTGAGCCGTAAAATACAAATAGCAGTATGTTGCTGTCAAAATGTGAAGTAAAACTGAAGTTATCCCATGAACAGAAATGGCTAATTGGTTACAGTAACAACAAAGACATCAATATTTCATAGTATTGGTCCAAAGTAGGGTGATAAGTAATAAAATGAAGGAAATTTACCTTCTCAAATGCTGCATAAAAATTTTGAGGAAAAAAAAGTTGCTGCATAAAAATGAACAGAAGCTTGGACATGAGAGCACCATAAGCCAACCCGCATAAATGAACACTACCATGCATTATTTGATTACTGTCATGGGTGAAAGCAAATAAAATTATGGGGTTTGGCCTTCTAAAATGCTTCATAAAAATTAACAGAAGCTTGGACATGAGAGCACCATAAGGCAACCCACATAAATGACCACAACCATGCATGATTTTATTAATGACACCAGTGAAAACCAATTAAAATTATGGGGTTTTGTCTTCTCAAATACTACATAACAATTAACAAACAGAGTTGGATGCAAACTGCATTAGGCACCCCACAAATGTTGCATAACATCTACAAATACTGCTGATGAAGAATTTGGGACATTAACTTTGGATGTAGTAAAAATTTGCAGACATAGTAAAATAGTATGAAGATCATTAAACACGTGCCAATAAGAGACTGCACCATAATTCAATATGAGCAAAAACAAACTTAACATATGGAAAAATAACATGAGTCTTTTAAACAAATTAAGGTTTCACACTTAACTTGCAACATGACACTGATTCAAACTCCCATGAAAAAATGTTGTAACACCCCAAATTTTCTAACATTTATATTAACATAAATTGCAATAATTTTTATAAATAATTACCGAAATTCAAAATAGCCAAATTTGGGAAGTGTTATCACCACACTTGTATTGGGACAAGTGCAAGGCTACCTTATTACATTAAGCAAGTCCAAACTTAAATAAAAATGTTTTATTCAAAGCATAAAGTAAAATAAAACTAGCTAAAGTTAGCCGACTATTTTTCCTCACTTCTCACTGTTAACCCCAGCCTTGAAAACCTGTTTTACTGAAATTCTGCTCCCTCGAAGGATCATTGCAGCCCAAAACACAAACATCAGCAAAAGCTGGTAATCCTAATAAACAAAGATAATATAGAATAATAATAATAATAATAATAATAATAATAAATAAATAAAATATCCACATGATGATAAAAAAATTATCATATACATATATATAATCTAAAATATCAATTTCAATACTCATCATATTTATATATTCTCATCAAATCAAATATCATTTATTATTTTTATTAAATTCATATAGACCCGGAAACCTGCCAGTCTATTTAGTTTAGTGGGAAGAGAACCATGGTAAACCCAGAAACCTGTCAGTCTACCCTGTGACCCAGAAACCTGCTAGTCACAAATCATCAAATATCAAATTGGCCCTAAAACATTTCGTCCTAATGTGCACATCTCTTTCCAAAGTTGCTACTAGTGTCCCAGAAACCTGTCAGACACCACTTTGGAAAGAACGGATATAATCAGTTCACATCAAATAATATATCGGAGGCATAAAGCCTAAGGGTTGTGTTCATCACTTTAGGAGGTATCATCCCAAAGCTATCCTCCTACGATTTAAATTATTTTAAATACACTCACAAAATAAATGGATTTCTTAATAAATAAATAAATAAATAATATATATATATATATATATATATATATATATATATATAAAAGCATTTATAAGTTTCAATCACAAAAGCCGAAGCAACTAGAGCAACCACGTGAGGTATGTATATTCAATGGTAATTCATCAATCTATGTATATGTTTCAATTTTAAAAACCAAAACCCTCAAAGCTATCACGTATAGGCAGGTATATGCAATCATGAATGGATTTTGCAAAAAGCTTCTTCACACAATTCGAGATTAAAAGAGTGTATACATATAATTCAATCACCCATGCATCTACGTTCAGAATAATATTCAAAGGTTGAATGGTTTTGTAAAAAGTTAATTAGGATTATATAGAATATATTTTACATATAACAATCACATATGATATATTTAGGATCATAATTACTTATCAAGATTCATATGGAATTAACCTACGACTCATGGGATTAGGATTACATATAGTATATTTCATATATAACAACCATATCAAAACTTATATAAAACTAACCTAAGACTAATGAGAATTAGGATTAGCAAAATAGGATGTAGAGAAAGAGAATAAGCACAAGACACAAGGTTGTTCTAGGTATTAGGATTACTTGGTCTCCGTTTTGCTAGCCTCTTAGAAGAATAATTGGCACAAAGAAAGAGAAAGAGTAGAGAAAGTAGTAGAAGAGAATAGTAGAAGAAAAGAAAAATATTCAGGGTTAGGCTAGACTTCTATTTATAACTTAGAATTTGGGTTTAGCTTTGGACTCTTTTACTCTTACCAACTCATTAATAGAGTATATTAAATTAAATCAATCAACCATGATGTGAATTTAATGTGATAGGGTATATTAAATTCAATCAATCAATCAATCATGGTATGAATTAATGTGACTTGGTTGACAAGTATTGGACTTATTACCTACCCTCTTTCTTAGTGCATAAGCTGGAAATTCCTAAGGCAATTAGGACTAGGAGAAATTGGCCCACCAAGGTTATATAAAATAAAATAAATGAGTTATCTCTATTAATAAAAAATCTAGGGTATTACAAATGTAAACCATATCAGCAACATTTAAGCAGCAATCATAACAACAACAAAAAGTTCACAATATTGTACTGACTCATTATATATAATGCAAAACATAAAACACAAACCACTTTTCCTTAGTTCTTCTTCTTCTTTGATGGGGAGCTCTTGGGAGCGGGCTGCCTGGGTGATAATGTGCGTGAACCTAGGAGGTTGATTGGGATGAACATTGGGGTACCAGGGTGTGGTGGTGGTGGAGGAATTGGTATGGCAGCTGAGAAGATGTGGGGCAAATTCTCTGTTGCAAGCCTGACATTGAAACTTGATGGTAGTATGAACCTCAAAGGAACTAGCTCTGATATTTTCCTGTAAAGGGCAGGAGGAGGGTTCACAAGTCCAGGCAAAGGCACAATTGATAGTGGGGTGATTGGATCTAAATCCTCACATGTCTGACTAGGGGACATTGGTTGATCTCGTTAGTGTTCAAGAGGGGAAATATCAGTGTCCCCAGGATGGCCTCCTTCTTCATATCTTGTCCCTTCACCACTTGCACACCAGAAGCATATTGAGGCTTGCCTTGCTCTCCAGTGTGGTGCCTCCAAACACATACTCCCCACCACTATCCCCATCCTCCCTTACTTGTTTATCTGCAGTGCCCTCTCCCATAACCTCAACTGTAACATCCTGATTTTTTTCCCTTTTTTTCTTAGAACTATAATATTATAGGTGTAATATCCCTGATTATTATTAATATTGATGATATTATTAGTAGTTATTATTAATAGCAATTACCCATTTATTTTATATAGTCTTGGTGAGCCAAATATCCTTAGTCTTAATTGCCTTAGGAATTTTCTGTTTATACACTAAGAAAAACCAAGTCTCATTAATTCAAATCATAATTGATTTGAATTAACATGATATACCCTATCACATTAAATTCACACTATGATTGATTGGTGACCATGGTTGTTTTTAGGTAATAAGTCCATTACTGCCAAACCAGTTACATTAATTTACACCATGATTGATTGACCAAATTTAATGTGAACCATGATTGATTGATTTTTTTTAATTTTAATATACCCTATTAATGATATTAAATTCACATCATGGCTGATTGATTTTTATTTAATGTACTCTATTAATGATATTAGATTCGTATCATTGTTGATTGATTTTTTTATTTAATGTACCCTATTAATGAGTTGGCAATGGTAAAAGAGCCCAAAGCTAAACCCTAATTTTTCAGTTATAAATATGAGTCTAGCCTAACCCTAAATACTCTCCTTCTCTTCTCATATTCTCTTCTACTATTTTCTCTATTTTTTCTCTATTCTTCTAATTCCTCTATTCTTTCTCTATTCTTCTAAAAGCTAGCAAAACGGAGACCAGGTAATCCTAATTCCCAGGACAACCTTGCATGCCGTGCTTCTTCTTCTTCTTCTTCTTCTCTACATCCTATTTTACTAATCGTAATTCCATAAGTCTTAGTGTAATTTTATATCCTATGCTTCTTCTTCTTCTTCTTCTCTACATCATATTTTGCTAATCCTAATCCCCATGAATCTTAGGTTATTTTTATACTTTTATATAAATTTTGATAGAATTGTTATATATAAAATATATTATATGTAATCCTAATCCCTAGAACAATTCTCTTTTTAAATGATTTTACCTTGGGTTTTCATAATTAACAAATAACAATATATATACTCAGTTTGGTTTTCGTAAATTTGAGAAATCTATTTTGTATGATTGAAATTTATAAATGCTTTCATATATATATACACACACATACACACACATATATTTATATATTTTATTGAGTAATCCATTTATTATATGAATGTATTTAAAATACTTTAAATCGTGGGAGGATATCTTTGGGATGGTACCTCCTAAAGTAATGAACACAACCCTTAGGCTTTATGCCTCGATATATTATTTGATGTGAACCGATTATATCTGTTCTTCCCAAAGTGGTGTCTGGCAGGGGCTCCCGGGACACTAGTAGCAACTTTGGGAAGAGGTGTGCACATTAGGACGAATTGATTTATTGTGATATGGCCAAATTGATGATTTGTGACTGGCAGGGGCTCCCGGGTCACAGGGTAGATTGGTAGGGGCTCCCGGATCTACCATGGTTCTCTTCTCACTAAACTAAATAGACTGGCAGGGTCTCCCGGGTCTAAATAAATTTAAAAAGATAATGAACAATATTGGATTCGATATGAATATATAGATGTGATGAGTATTAAAATTGATACTTTAGATTATATATATGTATATGATATTTTTCTTTCATCCTATGAATATTTTATTATTATTATTATTATTATTATTATTATTCTATTTTTGTTTATTAGGATTACCAGCTTTTGCTGATGTTTGTGTTCTAGGCTGCAACGATCCTTCGGGGGAGCAGAATTTTAGTGAAACAGGTTTCAAAGTTGGGGCTGTTGGGGCTAGCAGTGAGAAGTGAGGAAGACCAATGAACAATTCTGGCTAGTTTTATTTTATTTTTATGCTTTGAATAAAATACTTTTATTTAAGTTTGGATTTACGTTAATGTAATAAGACAGCCTTGCACTTGTCCCAGTACAAGTGCGGCGGTAACACTTCCCAAATTTGGTTATTTTGAATTTTAGTGATTATTTATAAAAATTATTAAAATTTTATGTCATTATAATTGTTAGAAATTTGGGGGTGTTACAATAGGATAGATTAATTGATTTATCAATCATTTAGTATGAGTAAATTTTCTAAAGTTAGAATTTAAAATTTTATATATACATCAATATTATATTTTAATATAATAAATACTATATATATATATATGTTGGGTAGACAAGACAAAGGAAAGAAGTGACGGAAGAGGAAATGGGAAAAGAAAAGGAAAAAAGTGGGTGGGGTCCACGCTTGAAAAATTTGAAGGAGGTGCCTACACTCTGAAAATGAGGAAAAGCGGCATCTACCTTTTGAATTGGGTGAACGGTGCCGCAATTTAGGTAAGATACTGTTGCCGTCCATTGAAAAAAAGGGTGGGAATTTTTGTTATAATACCCCCCACCCCAACACACAAACACACACACTTTCATCGTACGCAGAGGAGAGCGTGAGAGAAAGAGAAGAGAAAAAGAGAGTAAGGTAGTAATTATTTGGGAGCCTTATAGTAGCTTTTTGGTGATTATTTGGGAATTAGCAAGTAACAGGTAACTCTGAATATTCTTCCATATACTTGTGAATTGTGTATGATTGTAAATTATATTATTTTTATAGACTGAATTATGTGTATGTGTATTATAATATTATTTTAATAAAAGATGAATATTACGGTTGTGTACCCACGAAAATTATAGTTTTGTACCCAACAGAAATTATGATTTTGTACCCATGAAAAATTACAGTTTTGTGCCCAAGAAAATTATAATTTTATGCCCAGCAAAAATTACAGTTTTGCCCCCTAAATTTCCGAAAATGACAGTTTAGTCCCTCGAAATTCAAAAATGACAGATTGGTTCGATGAGGTTTTTATGAGATGTTTGGATTACTTTGTGATGATTTATATATATATATATATATATATATATATATATATGGAAGTATATTTTAATACACTTTATTTTGTTGAGCATAATTATCATAGCAGCTGTAAGTGTGACAGGTTGGAGTAAGGAGGAGCTTGAATGATAAGATTTGTTTATACCGCCACTGGGTGCACAGTCGAAGGTACTTTTCAGGGCCTCATCTTTCATGTTTTCCTCTGGCCGGGATTGCATTGGAGTTGTGGGACATGTGACACCTCCTTAGTTGTTATCTTTAAGAAGGGGAGCCATAGTCCAGACTTAAGCTCTATACCTTTGGCCGAGTGTATCTTAAGTTTTGGTGAGCTTGGAACCATCCAGTCAAATGAATGAGTTTCTATTGGACTACATGTTAGCCTATGGCTCCAGTCAGCGGTACAAGGGAGGACGGTGATATAAGGGAGGTTATATTGCATTGTATATTTGTATAGTTCACAATTCAGCATAATGATGATTACTTTTGCAAATAATTTTGTATGAGAAATTATGGTATATACAAATATATATTTGAAATTAGCCCCTATTTTTTGTCATATATAATTTGCTTGTGTACGGTAGAAACTTTCAGTAGTTACTGAGACGTGGAATCTCATCCCATATTAATATTTTTCAGGTGAATATCCTAGTAGAGAGCAAGGGAAGACACCTATGGAGTGAGCTTTAGAGGCTCTTTTGTACTCCTATAGTTTATGTTACGTTATTTTATTTGCCATGAACCTAAGACTTCCGCTTTATATTGAACTCTGAAATATTTTTCTGAAATTTGTTTTGATTATGTATTCAGAACTTTATTTGAAATGGTAATGTAATCTAATGATTTGGATATTGATACACCATCTTGGAGGTATTACAAATATTTTAGCCAAGTTTTCGAGTATTGAAATTGAGGTGTTGCATTTTTGGTATCAGAGCTAAACATTTTGTGGATTTCTAGTTAAAATTTCTTAGTGATTGTTTTCTTAAAATATTTTTAAGGTTATGGTAGAATAAATATCATAACATATGCACTTCCCTTTGTTAGATTTAGAATTTATTTAGCTACTTTTTCTTATTTAGTGTCCTTATAGTATTAATCATAGGAGGAGAGAATGGGTAAAACTCGAAAAACTAATTCAACCCCTATGTAACACCCCTAAATTTCTAACAATTATAATAACATAAAATTGTAATAATTTATATAAATAATTACTGAAATTCAAAATAACCAAATTTGGGAAGTATTACCGCCGCACTTGTACTGAGACAAGTGCAAGGCTACTTTATTACATTAACTTAAATCCAAACTTAAATAAAAATATATTATTTAAAGCGTAAAATAAAATAAGAGAAACTAGCTAGATTTGCTCATTGTTCTTCCTCACTTCTCACTGCTAGCCCCAACAGCCCAACTTTGAAACTTGTTTCACTGAAAATCTGCTCCCCCGAAGGATCATCACAGCCCAGAACACAAACATCAGTAAAAGCTGGTAATCCTAATAAACATAGAAAATAATAATAATAAATATTCACATGATGATAAGAAAGAAAAATACTATATACATATATATAATTTAAAATATCAATTTCAATACTCATCATATCTATATATTCTCATCGAATCAAATATCATTCATTATTTTTATTAATTTCATTTGGACCCGGAAACTTGCCAGTCCATTTAGTTTAGTGGGAAGAGAACCATGGTAGACCCAGAAACCTGCCAGTCTACCCTGTGACCCGGAAACCTGCCAGTCACAAATCATCAATTTGGCCATATCACAATAAAACAATTCGTCCTAATGTGCACACCTCTTTCCAAAGTTGCTACTGGTGTCCGGGAAACCTGCCAGACATCACTTTGGCAAGAACGGATATAATCAAGTTCACATCAAATAATATATCGAGGCATAAAGCCTAAGGGTTGTGTTCATCACTTTAGTGAAAGTGGAGCTTGATACCCAAGAGGGGGGATGAATTGGGTATCTTTAAATTTTTTAGAAAATGCTCTATTTTAAGCTACTAAAAATAGGGTATAACCGAGATGAGGGGAGGAAAAACTTGCACACAAGAGTTTATCCTTGTTCGGTCTTATCCTTAACCTACGTCCAGTCCACAAGCCTCACTTGGGATTTTCAATCCACTAACTCTTTCAACTTGATTACAAACTCTGCACTCAAGAGTAGTTCTCTCTCTAGAACTCACTCCCCCTTACAAGTTGTAATCAAATATCCCAACCACCAAGTCCCCTGACTTGTGGTTTTACAATCAATAAGCAATATGAATAACTCTCTCAAAAGAGTAGATAATGATACACACTGAAGCACAAGTATCACAAGATACAATACAGACGAAAAATTGAAAGAATTGAATGAACACTTAATGAATTTCGCTCTCAGTTATTGTTGATTGTTGAGAAGCCTTGAATGCACTCTATTTATACTTAGAGAGCATTAATTGACCGTTGTAAGATGAATCCAACCGTTGTAGGTGATTAGTGATAATCTTGGTCAGCTTCTCTCTCTAATCTCCAACTAATCCAGGTGTTTAATTGGTCTGAGGTGTCTCTCTGTGGATTTGCCCGTTGGAGAAGAGTTTACTTGTATTAGTATTCATTCTTTACCGTTGTGAAGGCGTGCTCAGGTGGATTAGCCAAAAAGAAGCTAATTTACTGAAGTGCATTAAATGCACTGAGCACTTTTTGCTTTTTACCTTTGACCTTCATTAATCTTCTTCTATGTCAACTAAAATTCACTTAACAAACTGGTTAAACATAATTGAGAACATAAGTGAATGATAAATGGAAGCAATAAGATCAAATGAGAGTGTTTCACAAATTCGTGTAATTTGAAAATCAGTTTCAGTGTCCAATACTCGAGTATGTTCTTCAATACTCGAGTATGCATATTCGAGTATGTCACTGTGTACTTGATTCAATACTTGAGTATCCAAATTGATACTCGAGTATACTGCTTCCAGAGGCAAAACATCGTGACTTGAACTTGAAAGCAAGGTCAATACTCGAGTATGTAAGTCCATACTCGAGTTTTGAACTGTTTAATGTGAAAATTTGTTTAAGTTCAAAACCTCAATACTTGAGTATTCATTCCAATACTTGAGTATTCAAATCATTGACAAATGGATAACCTCTCTGTATGGCCAATACTCGAGTTTTCATATCAATACTCGAGTGTTGATTCAATTTCAAAGTTGTGAAGTTTTTCCATGTCAATACTTGAGTATTCAAATGAATACTTGAGTATTCAAGAATAGGTGTTAAGTTGAAAAAAAGTGTAAAAGCCCAATACTCGAGTATCCAAAACCTGTACTCGAGTTTCCAGTAGTTATAAAAGTTTGAAGGCTCTCTGTAAGACCAATACTCGAGTATACCAATGCCATACTCGAGTATTCACTCAAGGTGAAAATTGTTTGCTCTCTGTAAGTCCTATACTCGAGTATTCACTCAAGATGAAAACTCATTTGCTCTCTGTAAGTCCAATACTCGAGTATAGCTTCCTATACTTGAGTATTGACTCAGCTTGAAAAACTTGAATACTCTCTGGAAGTCCAATACTTGAGTATGCAAGTCCTATACTCGAGTATGCACTTAAGTTCAAAACTTGATTGCTCTCTATAACTCCAATACTCGAGTATTGCTTCCAATACTTGAGTATTGCTTTGTAAAATGCATTTGAGCAATCCACTATCAACTCAATACTCGAGTATACAATCCTATACTCGAGTTTCCAATTGACAGATGATTTTTAGCAAGTTTGGAAACTTCAAAACAAGTTTACAATTGTTGATTATCATCAAAACACATAGAGAACTAAGATTTAGGAGGTACCAACCCAAAGCTATCCTCTCACGATTTAAAGTATTTTAAATACACTCACATAATAAATTGATTCCTCAATAAAATATAAATATATATATATATATGCATAGTTCCATAATATTCAAAAAGAAGAATATTAATTTATACTTATCTAACTTAATAACTTGGGTTTATGATAATAACTTTTTTTAAAAAATACATATGCTTGTGACAAAGAGAATACGTCACAAAAATTCTGTGAATATATATGTATATATATATGAAAGCATTTATAAGTTTCAATCACAAAAGCCGGAGCAACCAAAGTAACCACATGAGGTATGTATATTCAATGGTAATTCATCAATCTATATATATATATATGTTTCAATTTCAAAAAAACCAAAACCCTCAAAGTTACCACGTACAGGTAGGTATATGCAATCATAAATGATTTTGTAAAAAGCTTTTTCAAAAAATTCAAGAATGAAAGGGTGTATACATATAATTCAATCACCCATGCATCTGCGTTCAAAGTGATATTCAAAGGTTGAATGGTTTTGAAAAAGGTTAAGTAGGATTATAAAAATATATTTTACATATAACAATCACATATGATATACTTAGAATCATAATTACTTATCGAGATTCATATGAAATTAACCTAAAACTCATGGGATTAGGATTAGCAAAATAGGATGTAGAGAAAAAGAATAAGTTTAGGATTAGAAAAATAAGATGTAGAGAAAAGAATAAGTTTAGGATTAGCAAAATAGGATGTAGAGAAGAAGAAGAAGCACGAGATGTAAGGTTGTTCTGGGGATTAGGATTACATGGTCTCCGTTTTTGCTAACCTTTTAGAAAAATAATTGACTCAGAGTAAGAATAGAAGAAGTAGTAGAAGAGAGAAAATAAATATTCTAGGTTAGACTATACCTCTATTTATAACTTAAAATTAGGGTTTAACTCTGGGCTCTTTTACTATTGTCAATTCATTAATAGGGTATATTAAATTAAATCAATCAACCATGATGTGAATTTAACGTGATAGGATATATTAAATTCAATCAATCAATCATGGTGTGAATTCAATGTGATAGGGTATATCACATTAATTCAATCAATCATGATATGAATTAGTGTGACTTGGTTGGCAAGTAATGGACTTATTACCTAAAAACAATCATGGTCATCAATCAATCATAGCGTGAATTAAATGTGATAGGATATATCACATTAATTCAATTAATCATGATTTGAATTAATGTGACTTGGTTTTTTTCTTAGTGCATAAGCAAAAAATTCCTAAGGATATTAGGGTTAGGAGTATTTGGCCCACCAAGGTTATATAAAATAAAATAAATGGATTATTTCTATTAATAAAAATCTGGGGTATTACATTCTACCGTCCTTAAAATAAGTTTCGTCCTCGAAACTGAAATAAAATTCATATGTTAATAAGAATCACATAACAAGTCACAAAAATAATTTTAAACATACAATTATCGGAATTTCAAAGAAATAAATCATTTAATAATAATCTGGGGTATTACACCCTGCTCCGCTTCAAAATGGTCTCCCTCCGCATCAAAATGGTCCCCCTTCTCAGGATAACAATGCCATTTTGGCAAAGTTACGGGACGCCATCTTGGAGGTAAGAGAGAAAGTGAATAGACACGAGGATAAACTAGCAAAAGGAAGAGGCCAAGGTGGTAAGGAAGGGAAGCAGAAGGTTCTGATTGGGGAAGTCACACCTTCCGATCATCATTCTAGAGGTGGAAGTCGTTCTCGCACTGACTTAAGGGGCAGTAGCCGTTCTCATTCTCAGTACCACCCTCTATCTATTACTGAGGTTTGGGAAAAATTTCGGAAGTTCACTCCTCCAATGTTCGAAGGGAAGCTAGACCCGATTGAAGCACTAGAATGACTAAAGCGTCTGGAAAAGATTTTCAGAGTTATTGAGATCAGCCCACAACAAAAGGTGCTGGTTGCTAAGCAACTGATGCAGAAAGCAGCTGAAGAATGGTGGGAAAGCACCAAAATAAATGATAATGCTGAGATCACGTGGGAAGAGTTTAAAGAAAAGTTTGAGAATTATTACTTTTCCCCTTCAATCAGAATAGAGAAAGAAACTGAATTCCTCACATTCAGGCAAGAGGAATTACACGAAGACGAATTTATTACTCGCTTTTTAGAGTTGTCTAAATTTTGCAAATATTCACAAAACAACTCTAAATGGTTGAGTGCTCGATTAGTGGAAAAAGCTAACCAGATTTAAAAACGGCCTTGTTCACCATTCCTTGATGGAATAAGGGATTTTGAAGAAATATGTGACAAATTACGCACGAAAGCTAGAAACAAGCGAGAAGAAGAAGCTGAGAAGATGAAGGGATTCCAAGCCAGATCTACACCTCCTATGAGACCTACGGGGGGAGTCATTAAGAAGTATAGTCATAACTTCAGTGATGTGAATACGCAATTTAGTCAACCATCAAGAAATCATTCTGGTGGACCATCAAGGAGTCATTTCAATGGACCTCAAAGAAGTCATTTCAGTAGACCACAGAGGAGTCATTTCAATGGACCTTAAAGGAGTCACTTTAGTGAGGACAGAGCTCATATAGGGGATCCACAGCTCCTGTTGAAAGCATCGCTAACAATCAGAAATGTGCCAAGTGTGGAAAAGTACACCAAGGACCTTGTGTGACATGTTTCAATTATGGAAAGCCAGGGCACATCTCTAGATTCTGTGAGGAAGAGCCTCGAGGAGCCAATGATGCTAGAACTGCAGTTCCAGGGAAAGTGTTCGCACTATCACACCAGGAGGCAAGTGCTTCACCAAATTTGATTAAAAGTATCCTCAAACTCCAAGGCCTTGAAGTTGAAGCTTTATTTGACTCGGGTGCTACACACTCTTTTATATCATATGATTGTGTGCCTCGATTGAATTTAAGGGTATGTGAATTGCCTTATTATATGATTATTTCTACACCGGCGGGAGCTTCAGTGAAAACTTCTAGGGCTTGCTTAAATTGTACAATTGAGCTTGATAATAGGACCTCAAATATAGACCTTGTTTGTTTACCCATGAAGGGTATAGATGTGATAATAGGAATGGATTGGTTGTCAACAAATGACGTCATCCTTGACTGCAAGAGAAAGACTATCTCTCTTGCGGATGACTCTATGAGTCATAGTAGACCACAATCGTTGTCTACAATACAAGTTGGAAAACCTATTTGTAAGGGTTGTCCTGCGTACATGGTGTTTTTCTCCATTCAAGCAGAATTGGAGGAAGGGATAGAAGACATCGCAGTGGTGAACGAATTCCCGGAAGTATTTCCAAAAGAAATGACAGGTTTACCCCCAAAGAGAGAAGTAGAATTTTCTATTGATCTCGCACCTGGAACGAGACCTATCTCTAAAGCTCCTTACCGAATGTCTCCATCGGAACTAGCAGAATTGAAGAAGCAAATCGAAGAGTTGATAGAAAAGGGTTTCATCAGACCCAGTGTATCTCCTTGGGGATCGCCTGTACTCTTTGTGAAGAAGAAAGATGGGAGCCTAAGACTATGCATTGACTATCGCCAGTTGAGTATAAAGAACAAATATCCTTTACCCAGGATCGACGATCTACTTGATCAGTTGAATGGAGCATCCATATTCTCCAAGATCGACCTCAGATCAGGTTACCACTAGTTAAGGGTCAAAGCTGAAGATATCCCTAAAACTGCATTCAAAACTAGATATGGCCATTATGAATTTCTTGTTATGCCATTTGGGCTAACAAATGCTCCAGCTGTATTCATGGATTACATGAACAGAATTTTCAGACCATATCTAGATAAATTTGTAGTGGTCTTCATTGACGATATCCTTATTTACTCTAAGGATGAAAAAGAGCATAAAGAGCATCTTAGAATCGTGTTACAAGTGTTGAAGGAACACAAGCTCTATGCGAAATTGTCTAAATGCGAATTTTGGTTAAAGGAAGTAAAATTCCTAGGCCATGTCGTATCAGCTGAAGGTGTTGCAGTGGACCCTACCAAAGTTGATGCAGTTCTTCAATAGGAACAACCAAAGTCCGTGACTGAGATCAGGAGTTTTCTAGGTTTAGCTAGCTATTATAGGAGATTCATTAAGGGCTTTTCACAAATAGCTATGCCCTTAACAAAGTTAACTAGAAAAGGTCAACCATATGTATGGGACGAAAAGTGTGAAGCAGCTTTTCAAAATTTGAAGACTAAGTTGACTACGGCATCGGTACTTATAATTCCAGATCCTACTCAGACATTTACTTTGTACACTGATGCTTCTAAGAAAGGTATTGGGTGTGTATTAATGCAAAATGGTAGGGTAGTGGCTTATACTTCTCGACAGTTGAGGCCACATGAAGGGAACTATCCTACTCACGACTTAGAATTGGCAGCAGTAGTGTTTGCTTTGAAGATTTGGAGGCACCATCTCTATGGTTCAAAATTCGAGGTTTTTAGTGACCATAAAAGTCTGAAGTACCTGTTCGACCAAAAGGAGCTCAACATGTGACAGAGGAGGTGGATGGAGTTTCTTAAGGACTACGATTTCGAATTGAAGTATCATATAGGAAAGGCAAACGTTGTAGCAGATGCTTTAAGCAGAAAGACAATCCATGTAGCCCAGATGATGATCAGAGAACATAAATTACTTGAGGATGTACCGAGTACATCTATTGATTTAATGTCGGGTCTAGTTGCTACCATGGAAGCATTAACTATTGAAAGCACAACTTGGAAAGAAATTAAATTCGCCCAGCTTGAGGATGAGTATCTATTAAGTGTGATGGAAGATATTGAAGAAGGAAAAGAATCGAAATTTGAGATTGGTATAGATGGGATATTAAGGCATAAAGGAAGAGTGTGCTTACCTGATCATGGAGAAATAAGAAAGCTCATACTAGAGGAAGCTCATCGGAGTAAATACACCATCCATCCTGGAGCAACCAAGATGTATCATGATCTCAAGCGGAATTGGTGGTGGCGGGGCATGAAGAAAGATGTGACTGAGTTTGTCACTCGTTGTTTGACTTGTTAGAAAGTCAAGATCGAACATCAGAAGCCTCCTGGATTATTAAAGAATTTGGATATCCCAGAGTGGAAATGGGACATCATCTCTATGGATTTCATCATGGAACTTCCTTCAATGACATCCGGACATAATTCCATTTGGGTGATTGTCGATAGATTGACTAAGTCAGCTCATTTTCTAGCAAGCGCAATAGAATACTCTCTTGAGAGACTAGCAAAAATCTACATGAAGGAGATTGTCAGATTGCATGGGATACCAAACAGCATCGTATCTGATCGTGATCTACGATTCACTTCATGATTTCGGAGAGCATTGCAGGATGCTATGGGAACTCGGTTGAGGTATAGTACCGCTTACCATCCCCAGACTGATGGACGGACTGAGAGGACTATACAAACTCTGGAAGACATGTTGCGAGCTTGTGCAATCGAACTAGCAAGAAGTTGGGACAATCATCTTCATCTAGCAGAATTTGCGTATAACAATAGTTATCACTCCAGCATTGAGATGGCACCTTATGAGGCTTTGTATGGAAGAAAATGTAGATCTCCTATTTGCTGGACGGAATTGAATGAGCGAAGTTTACTAGGTCCAGAGTTGGTGGACGAAACGACTCAAAAGATTAAGGTGATCCAACAGAAACTTCTCACTGCTCAGAGTCGACAGAAGAGTTATGCTGACAAAAGAAGGTGATCGTTGGAGTTCATGGTGGGCGAACATGTATTCCTAAGAGTCACACCGATGACTGGCATTGGTAGAGCAATATGAGCAAAGAAGCTTTCACCTCGTTTTATGGGTCCTTATGAGATCTTGGAGAAAGTAGGACCGGTAGCTTACAGAATTGCATTACCTCCACAGCTTGCAAACCTTCACGATGTCTTTCATGTATCGCAATTGAAGAAATATCAACCAGATTCTTCCCATATTATACAAGTAGAAGGGATAGAACTTAAAGATAACATGACATATAAAGCTGAGCCGGAGCGGATTGTTGATGCAAGGGATAAGCAATTAAGAAACAAGACTATTAGACTTGTAAAGGTTGTGTGGAAAGGAATGGCTCTCGGAGATGCTACTTGGGAAACGGAAGAGAGCATGCGACAATCTTATCCTCACTTATTTAATTAGGTAAGTATAATTCTTACTATATTGAATTTTGGGGACAAAATTCCTTTTTAGGAGGAGAGAAAATGTAACATCCTGAATTTTTTTTTTCTTTTTTTCTTAGAACTATAATATTATGGGATAGATTAATTGATTTATCAATCATTTAGTATGAGTAAATTTTCTAAAGTTAGAATTTAAAATTTTATATATACATCAATATTATATTTTAATATAATAAATGTTATATATATATATATATATATATATATATATATATATAAACATATGTTGGGTAGACAAGACAAAGGAAAGAAGTGACGGAAGAGGAAATGGGAAAAGAAAATGGAAAAAGTGGGTGGGGTCCACGCTTGAAAAATTTGAAGGAGGTGCCTACTCTCTGAAAATGAGGAAAAGCGGCACTTACCTTTTGAAATAGGTGAACGGTGCCGCAATTTAGGTAGGATGCCGTTGCCGCCCATTGAAAAAAAGGGTGGGAATTTTTGTTATAAATACCCTCACCCCAACACACAAACACACACACTTTCATCGTACGTAGAGGAGAGCGTGAGAGAAAGAGAAGAGAAAAAGAGAGTAAGGTGGTGATTATTTGGAAATTAGCAAGTAACAGGTAACTCTGAATATTCTTCCATGTACTTGTGAATTGTGTATGATTGTAAATTATATTATTTTTATAGACTGAATTATGTGAATATGTATTACAATATTATTTTAATAAAAGATGAATATTACGGTTTTGTACCCACAAAAATTATAGTTGTGTACCCACGAAAATTACAGTTTTGTACCCAACAGAAATTACGATTGTAATACCCCGGATTTTTAATGATAATAATAATAATAATAGAAATAGAAATGATAATGATAGATTAAAATCATACTAATAAAATAATAAAAATTAATAAGGTTGTATTGTTTCTGTGGTAATCATATTATTTTGTAAATAGTATTATTAGATTGGTTAAGATTAGATCTAAGATCCTAGGAGTTAGTTATATTAGATTATAATTTCAATCTTTTTGAATTCATCATCTGATTCAAAATATATCTAATAATTAAAAAAATCTATAATTTGTTTTAATTCATTTATTAGGAATAATTAAAAGGTCTAGCCCATAGCCAAAACCCTAGATTTTAGTTATAAATTTAGGTCTGACTGCTTAAACCTAGAAAAACACCGATACTTTTTTCTGCCGCTATACTTTCGTTCTTCTAGGAGGTTAGCAAACACGGAGACCAGGTAATCCTAATTCCCATGAGCTTTAGGTTGATTTTATATCTTGATAGGTAATTGACTACCCTAGGCTATAAAACCCAATTCCTTTCCCCTCGGAGCGTTCTTGTTTCTGCTGTGATTGAAAAATAAATTTTTTGCCTCGGTCAACGTGCTACAATCTTTATACATGTAATGGCATCCAAAATTGTTCAACGTGGGGCCGCCTGCTTCTTATGTGCTTGAATAATCCTTTACTGCACCTCGATTTTCGTGCAAGGAAATGCTTATGCCTCCTGTACGTTTTTTTTTTTTGCTTTTGTTTTTGTTTGGTTTCTTATGCCTACTGTACGTTTTTTTTTTTTTACTTTTGTTTTTGTTGTTTGGTTTTCATGTGATTACAATATGCTATTAGTATAGGCAATAATATGCAATATTCTATACTCCTGTACAATACTAAAATTAACATCTCCTTGCAATAAGATAAGATACCAACAGGTTTTAATTTAAAAATATCCTTATATCTATATTTTATTAAAATAATATAAAAATATATAAGATAAATAAATAATAAAAATAATTTAGGAGTTTATTATGTGTGTGTGTAATACCCCGGATTTTTAATAATAATAATAATAATAGAAATAGTAATAATAATAATAATGATAGATTAAAATAATACTAATAAAATAATAATGATTAATAATAGAAATAAAAAATAATAATAATAATAACAGTAGATTAAAAAAAAATAATAATATAGTAAAAATTAATAATGTTGTATTGTTTCTGTAGTAATTATATTATTTTATAAATAGTAATATTAGATTAGTTAGGATCAGATCCTAGAATCTAGGAGTAGTTAGATCAGATTATAATTTCAATCTTTTTTGAATTCATCATCGGATTCAAAATATACGTAATAATTAAAACTCTACAATTTGTTTTAATTCATTTATTAAGAATAATTAAAAGGTCCAACCCATAGCCAAAACCCTAGATTTAATTATAAATTTAGGTCGGGCCGCTTAAACCTAGAAAACATCTTATACTTTTCTCTGCCGCTATACTCTCGTTCTTCTAGGAGGTTAGCAAACACGGAGACCAGGTAATCCTAATTCTCATGAGACTTAGGCTAATTTCTATATCTTGATAGGTAATCCTGATCCCTAGGTTATAGAAATCAATTGTTGTTTGATCTCCGTACGTATAGAAATATATATATATATATATATATATATATATATATAATTGCTTTCCTTGATTTGCGTGGTTCAAATCCGTATATGCCTATGTGCTTTCCATATCAATTAAACACAATTTGCTTGTATCGGTTTGCGTGCGCGTGCGACAATTCATAACCCCCTGTGTGTTTCTTTTTATTCATTGGATTGAATAGTATTGCCTCAGCTCACTGTGCGTGTTCTTTTTGTGATTAAACGCCATGATTGATTTTTTTTTCCTTTTATAATATCTCGTATGCAATAGAATAAGATATAAACAGATTTTAGGTCAAAATACCCTTATATCTATATTTAAATAACATAATAGTGGGAGGATAGCTTTGGGATGGTACCTCCCAAAGTGATGAACACAACTTTTGGGCTTTATGCCACCGATGTGAAAAGATAGTATCCGTTCTTCTCAAAGTGGTGTCTGGCAGGTTTCCGGGACACTAGTAGCAACTTTGGGAAGAGGTGTGCACACTAGGAATATATGTTTATATGTTTATGGCCAATTGATGATTGTGACTTGCAGGTTTCTGGGTCACAGGGTAGACTGGTAGGTTTCCGGGTCTACCATGGTTCTCTTCCCACTAAACTAAATGGACTGGCAGGTTTCCGGGTCCAAATGAAATTAATAAAAGTTAATGAATGATATTTGATATTGAAACTAATATTTTAGATCATGTGAATATTTTATTTATCATTATATTTATTATTATTATTTTCTATATTATCTTTGTTCATTAGGATTACCAGCTTTTGCTGATGTTTGTGTTCATGGGCTGCAACGATCCTTCGGGGGAGCAGATTTTCAGTGAAACAGGTTTCAAAGTTGGGCTGTTGGGGCTGGCAGTGAGAAGTGAGGAAGAATAATGAAAAGTTCTAGCTAGTTTTCCTATTTTATTTTACGCTTTGGATAAGATGACCATATTTTATTTAAGTTGAATTTACCTTATTTGTAATAAGTAGCCTTGCACTTGTCCCAGTACAAGTGCGGCGGTAACACTCTCCAAGGTTGTTTATTTCGAATTTCATTAATTCATTTACGAAAATCATTTAAATTTTTGTTATTATAACTGTTAAAAATTGGGGGTGTTATAGTGTGTTTTAAAACAATTTAACAGTGGGAGAATAGCTTTGGGATGGTACCCCCAAAATGATGAACACAACCCTTAGGCTTTATGCCTCGAAATATTATTTGATGTGAACTGATGATATCAATTCTTCCCAAAGTGGTGTTTGGCAGGGTTTCCCAGGACACTAGTAGCAACTTTGGGAAGAGGTGTGCACACTAGGAAGAAATACTTGATGGTCAAATTTGATTGATTGTGACTGACAGGGTTTCCCGGGTCACAGGGTAAACTGACAGGGTTTCCCGGGTTTACCATGGTTCTCTTCCCACTAAATAGACTAGCAGGGTTTCCCGGGTCTAAATAAATTTTAAAAGATGACGAATAATATTATTTGAGTCAATGAAAATATATAGTTATGATGATATTGAAAATTGATATTTTAGATTATATAAATGTATATGATATTTCCCTTATCATTATGTAATTATTTTATTTATTTATTTATTATTATTATTATTTTTCGGTATTATATTTGTTTATTAGGATTACCAGCTTTTGTTGATGTATGTGTTCATAGGCTGCGACGATCCTTCGGGGGAGCAAATTTTCAGTGAAACAGGGCTCGGAGTTGGGGCTGTTGGGGCTAGCAGTGAGAAGTGAGGAAGACCAATGAATACTTCTAGCTAGTTTTATTTTATTTTTTTTATGCTTTGAATAAAATACTTTTATTTAAGTTTGGATTTATCTTATGTAATAAGATAGCCTTGCACTTGTCCCCGTACAAGTGCGGCGGTAACACTTCCCCAAGGTTGTTTATTTCGAATTCCATTAATTTATTTATGAAAATCATTTAAATTTTTGTTATTAAAACTGTTAGAAATTGGGGGTGTTACAACGATTTTGTACCCATGAAAAATTACAGTTTTGTGCCCAAGAAAATTATAATTTTATGCCCAACAAAAATTACGGTTTTGCCCCCTAAATTTTCGAAAATGACAGTTTTGTCCCTCGAAATTAAAAAATGACAGATTGATCCGATGAGGTTTTTATGAGATGTTTGGATTACTTTGTGATGATTTATATATATATATATATATATATGGAATTATATTTTAGTACACTTTATTTTGTTGAGCATAATTATCATGGCGGCTGTAAGTGTGACGGGTTGGAGTAAGGAGGAGCTTGAATAATAAGATTTGTTTATACCGCTACTGGGTGCACAATGGAAGGTACTTTTCAGGGCTCCATCTTCCATGTTTTCCTTTGGCCGGGATTGCATTGGAGTTGTGGGACATGTGACACCTCCTTAGTTGTTATCTTCAAGGAGGGGAGTCATAGTCCAGACTTAAGCTCTATACCTTTGGCCGGGTGTATCTTAAGTTTTGGTGAGCTTGGAACCATCCAGTCAAATGAATGAGTTTCTATTGGACTATGTGTTAGCCTATGGCTCCAGTCAGCGTTACAAGGGAGGACGGTGATATAAGGGAGGTTGCATATTGTATTGTATATTTGTATAGTTCACAATTCGGCATAATGATAATTACTTTTGCAAATAATTTCGTATGAGAAATTATGGTATATACAAATATATATTTGAAATCAGCCCCTGTTTTTTTGTCATATATAATTTGCTTGTGTACGGTAGAAACTTTCAATAGTTACTGAGACGTGGAATCTCATCCCATATTAACATTTTTCAGGTGAATATCCTAGTAGAGAGCAAGGGAAGGCACCTATGGAGTGAGCTTTGGAGGCTCTTTTGTACTCCTATAGTTTATGTTATGTTATTTTATTTGCCATGAACCTAAGACTTCTGCTTTGTATTGAGCTCTGAAATATTTTTCTGAAATTTGTTTTGATTATGTATTAAGAACTTTATTTGAAATGGTAATGTAATCTAATGATTTGGATATTGATACACCATCTTGGAGGTATTACAAATATTTTGGCCAAGTTTTCGGGTATTGAAATTGAGGTGTTACATCAACAGTCTCATCCGCGGCCTGTCCTGCTTCACCACCTGAGTGTCCACAACAACATGCTCAATAGGAGCATCCCCAACCTGCCCTGGTTATTCGTCCCTGATGCTTTGATCCACATCCTCTAATGATGGTCATCAATTGTTGGTGAGAGGTACAATGATTGTGGCGGCTCCCTTTCACTGTCAACAGTTTTGCAACCGTGTTCAGGGATGCATGGTGCAGTATAATGCTGCTAACTAGGTACACCGGTGGTTGGAGAGTGGTTAGAGGCCACCAGGGAGCCATGTACACTTGCAGCACTTTTTTCACTTCCTTCTATATTACCTTTTCTCTCCCATATATAGTTCCTTCACCATAAATCCGTATGATGGTTGTCTTCCTAGTAGCTTCACAATCAGCGTCCTTTGGAAAGGTCTTATCCTTTGCTTCTCTTTAAATAGAAATTTCAGACAGAGTAGGTTGGAGAAGTCCATAGCAATCCCATCATTATGATTCAACACATTAGCAAAATCAGTTCCTACATTATAATCTTCAATCTCATCTTCCTCCTTGTTCTTTGACCATTCCCACCAACAGACCTTAGAATTCTCATTATTCAGTAAAGTCTCTCAATACGACATTAGTGGAGTAGCTTTCTCATTGGATTTCATCCAATTATCCTCTCCAGCTTTCAGGCTTTCACCTCCTGTAAATTCCTTCGTCACAAATCTTACTTTCCACTTCCTTCGATTCATGTCCTCATCATCATTCTCCAGCATCCTCTCCTCTCCTAGCAAAGTGCAATCGGAGGGGACGCTCATTTTCCTCTATCACAGTGGGTGGCGGAGCACTCTCTCCCAATAGAAACCCTAGCGAAGCTCAAGAGTTTGAATTTTTTGTAAATATCTTTTATAGCGTAATCATTAAAAAGAAGAAGAAAAAAATTAACTTGGGATATTTTATTCCAAATTGATCTTCTACTAGGTACCAATGCATTAAAATATGACAGATGGCTATACCTTTTATGAAAGAACCTACCTCTCTGATGCTTGATGGTTGACAGATCGCTACACTCTTTCTTAATATATATGGCTTTTTTAATGAGAAGACTAGAGATTTGTACAACCTTAGTTGTGCCCGCCCTCGCTTCTTTCCCTCGTAAAAATGTGGGGGAGAAGATGAGTTTCATGTATGAAGCGTATCTTCAGATCTGGAAAATAGAGCTTCATTGCATAGCAAATGGAGGAGGAGACAAGTTCGAATACAATGGAGAAGGTGGAGATGATTTTCTGACGCCAACACTCACACCCTCGCATTCTTCCTTACCAATAATTGACGATGACCGCTTTGAGTCTTTTCTCACCGTTGATCCAATGACGAGTCTCAGGCGACCATGATCTTCTTGGCGACAAATATGACAATGAGAACTTGTTGACTCTACATATCTCTCTCTCCTCCTCCTTCTATGTCTCACTTTTTTTTACTGTCGATTTTACAAGTTTCAGATGACTTTCTAAGAAAAAAGATGACTTGATTAGTTCGACGAGTCACGATAGGTCACCCCAGGTTGCACAAGCCAATTCTAGTTTAGGGGTGACCTAGGTTTCTATGCCATACCGAAATGGTTTCACGACCGGTCCATCGGTTTCCAGTTCAAACAGGCCAGTTCGATCCAGGTTTCATAACCATGGGTATTATTGTCATTATAAATGTCATTCATTTTCTTTTCTCCTTTCGATCCAAACACCACCAGGTGTGATAATATTATCTCTTCACTTTTCTCCCCTCCATTTTCTCCTCCTCCACTTTCTCCCCTCAATTTTCTTTCCATCTAAACATAATGTAAGAGTAAATAGGTCATTTATGTACATGGAGGGAAAAATATTTAAGGCTCAAGTAATTTATTTAGACATGGACCTATAACCAACAATTAAGAACTAAACATGGCCATTAGCAAGTAATATTGACATGATCACCGTATGTGTTTTATATACATGCAGAATAAAATCTACATCGAGCCGGAAATCATACAGGCATATGAAGCAAATCACATGTAACTTGAAAACTATTGCAATTAAAGTAGCCAAACGCGGAAACAGCAGCTGGTTTGGGCCATTTGCTTCTTGCTATGGACGTTCATGCTCTGCTTTGATATATTCCCAAACTGGAACCGCAAGCCAGAATGTCCATAACCTCTTACTCTCACGACCAAAAAGAGACTGAAGTGAAAGCATCTTTGATTGCAATGACAAACCCAACCATGGAGCCCAGGTCAAGTAAAATTAGGAACATTCCCCAGATCCAGTAATGGCAGCGGCACGATGGGGCAAAGTAAGCCCCTTCAAAACCAATTTACGGCCTTCACACCGTAAGAAAGACCAATTATCTATTTTGCTGAGTACCAGTTTTGAGCACACTTAGCATCAACAGCGAGGTCAACTTTAAGAATATTCTTGCCATCAAAGGGTTTGGACATGCAGTCAACAACTATGGCCTTCGCAATCTCAGCTGATTCTGTTGGCCCTTCAAGTATGACTTCATCATGAACCTGCACCGTACAGGCATTAAAAAAAATAAATAAATAGCAGATGGCGGGAAATATACGGACTCAGAAATTTGCAATTTGAAATAGCCTCAACATCAGATGACAGCGACTAAGAAAGTTCATAGGGGTTTGCAAAGAGTGACAGGATAATCAAGTCAAAATCCCATGGACCACATCTACCATCCTTGATAAGAAGCTGAGTGCGCATCAAATTCACGTACTAATAGTCTAATGAAAAAATCTAGGTTACTCTGGGCAAAGAAAAATGTTTAGAAGATACGCTCTAAGAAAACTAGATTTCTTCCTTATACCAAGTGTGTTAGGGGCACACGTGGCCCTCTCTTGGTTCACTTCAGAAAGAAAAGGCCACATGTCTGATTATTATGTTTAAGAGAAGTTATTATGATTAGTTATTGTATTCAGGAGGAGTTATTATCTGTTTACAATAGTTATTTCATCTTATCTATTTGTAAGGTAGTTATTAGGAACAGTTAAGGGCAGTTATGTTGGCTGATCCTTATATATGTATATTGTGTTTTATGAAAGTTAGGAATGAAGAATATATTTTAAAGAATTATTGTGTTGGCTAGAGTTAGATTCTGACTCTAGATTGTCTCCCTTTTCCCTAGAACTCAGATTCTGGTTCTAGTCTCCTATCTTTATTCTTATAATCCTAACAATTGGTATCAGAGCGGTTCTTTCTCTGGGCCATTTTGTGTGCGTTATGGGCAACAATAGGAAGAAACAACAGTCATTAGATCAACCGAACATGAGTAACGAAGCAGAATCATCGAAGGAGCATGAAAGTGTTCATCCTCCAAATGATTTGGTTCAGCAAACGATGTTTCTTGTTAACAAAATTCAGAGCATGGATGCTGAGATGAAAGAGATGAAGCAAGGAAGAAAACTATTCCAGAATCCAGATATTTTTCTTTGTGATCTTAAACAAGAAGGTTCGGTGGAAGAGTATAGGAAAGGGTTCATTCGAAGATCTTCAAGAGTTAACGGTTGGCCTAAGCATTGTCTCTTAGCAATATTTATTCATGGACTCGAGGAAGAATTGAAAGCCGACGTGAAAATTCAGAGACCTCGAACGGTTTACAATGTCGCCAATTTAGCCATGGAATTCAGTTCCAAAATTCAAAGCCAGCGAGTGCACAGGCCTCCTCAGCGATTTTCCGGATTTCGTGGATCTGACTGGGGAATTAATTATAAAGATAATATAATGGAAGCGCCACATCAGCAATGGAATTCGAATTTTGCACCAAATCAGGATCAGCACACCGATGGAAATTTGCAAGATCAGCGGAATATCTCAACACAAACAATATATGCCGACAAACAGGGAAATCAAAGCGCTGCAAATCAGGGTACGCAATATTCGAATTTTCATTCAAATTTTCAAAATTCAAATAGCATTAAATTGTCTCCCTCATTTTCGGCCAGTTCCCAATTTTCTCCTTATTTTTCCCAATATTCGAATTTTCCTAAACCGACTCCCTCAAATTCATCAACCTCCCATTATTCTCCTAATTTTTCGCAACAGTCGGACAGTTCCCAACTTGAATCACCGGTTTATCAGCAAAATTCAAATTTTCCAAAATTGTTTCAGTTGACAAATTCTCGCAATTACCTGACAAATCCGCAGGGTCCTCGGCTTTTAGAAACCGAAAAGCAAAATCGACGGGATAAGGGGCTTTGTTTCCGTTGTGCAGAAAAGTTTACATGTGGATATCGATGTAGATCATCGACTTTGCAAATAATGAAGATTACCGACAGAACAGTGAAGACACCTGAAGCCTGAATTCTCAGAATCTGAGCAGTTGGCCAATGCAAATTTGACTGAGATTTCCTTATTCCCGCCTTGAGGACAAGGCTGAATTTCAAGGGGAGGGTATTGTTAGGGGCACACGTGGCCCTCTCTTGGTTCACTTCAGAAAGAAAAGGCCACATGTCTGATTATTATGTTTAAGAGAAGTTATTATGATTAGTTATTGTATTCAGGAGGAGTTATTATCTGTTTACAATAGTTATTTCATCTTATCTATTTGTAAGGTAGTTATTAGGAACAGTTAAGGGCAGTTATGTTGGCTGATCCTTATATATGTATATTGTGTTTTATGAAAGTTAGGAATGAAGAATACATTTCAGAGATTTATTGTGTTGGCTAGAGTTAGATTCTGACTCTAGATTGTCTCCCTTTTCCCTAGAACTCAGATTCTGGTTCTAGTCTCCTATCTTTATTCTTATAATCCTAACAATGTGTGTCAAGTTTCCTTCAAACAAAAACTTATCACAACCAAACATAAGTCAAAATCAGTGAGAAATATGTAGCTATGCCATTTATACAAGTTTATTTGCTTAGCCAAAGCATGACGAACCTTAAACCTGTAAAAGTCAACATGTCATGGGAAAATACTAGTGCGTGTCAGGCACATCAACAGAAACAAAACAGTATTTCATAGATCTTAAAAGGAAATATTCATGACATGAGGTTGACCTGTAGAAGTAATTTCCATCCAAGCTCTTTCAACCGTGTGTTTTTGGATATTTGTAACATGGCGCACATGGCAACATCAGCTGCACTACCCTGTGGCAATTTCACAAATCAGAAAACCATAAAGAAAAGGTCGACAGGGACGGGGTCACAAACTTATCTTTGGGTATGGAACTTTACTGGAGCATGAATAAACAAGTTTAAGAATCAGTCGTCAACTATATATGAAATCTGCTTGGACAAAACCATTTTTGGAGGTCATCTTTGAAGAGGAGGTGCAACTCCCTGAAAGACAAATTCCCTCTGATTTAACTCTTTTTTTTTCCACTTGTATTCTCTCTCCATATTTCCTTTAATTCTTTTTATTCTAATTATATATTGCTACAATCAAGTCACAGTGGCAGGCTTGTTGCATTAGTACCTTACTAATTTTCACCTTTCCAACTGAATTGAATAAGAAATCCAGAGAGATACTTCACTCTAAAAATTTGCATAAGAAATTCAAGAGGTTGCCATGCTCATGGTAGAAAAATGAGTTCAAAATGTTGTATATTTACAATGAGGCAAACATTATACTTCAGATACAGAGACAAGAGGGTAAATGCATTATTTAATAGAAAGAATGAAGGACCTGCACAGGCGTATTAATAGCTGCTCGTTCAATGTGACTTTTTTGATATGTTGTAGCTTTGGCCATCAAAGGGAACCGCCGAGCTCGCCCTAGCAGTGTGTGTACACAATGATGCTCACAGGCTTCTTTTTTACGCTGCTCTTGCCATGCCAATACTTCTTTTCTATCGTTGTACCAGAGTTTAACCGTTTCCCTAGCTTCTTTCACAGAAACCTGAGAAAACATATCCATTAACTTGCCTGGACAATCAAATAATATCTTTCATCAGCAGCAGCATTTGAGATACCTTCCAATCCCTGGCTAGCCCCACGGGAGTTTTTCCATAGGCAATTGAAAAGTTAAGCATTTTTGCTTTCCTTCTTTCAGAAGCAAATGCATCCTGAAATGACAAAATATAAAAGTCAATATAAATAATTCAATAGAAATCATATTATTGGACTTAACGAATATGATTGGAATACTTTACATCTTGACTTTAAATTATCTCTTCAGTGCATGTATTCTCCAATGTTATTACTATAAGAAAAACCACATGGATACATTTGTCGAACAGAAAGGCTAACAAAATTTAAAGCAAGCATACTACTAGATCTTGGAAAGTATTTAGGGATCCCACTTTTGTTAAGCGTCAGGACAGAATATGAACAGGGCTAAAACCAAGATTTATTTTTCAAAAAATGTTCACATTTCTAGATCCTTGATGATGAGCCAACAGATGGGGGTGGGATTGACTGGAGATCTTGGAAAGTATTTAGGGATCCCACTTTTACACAAGAGAGCATCTTATGTGATGTTTGCTCCTATCCTTGAGAAGACGAACAGCCGTTTAGCAGGTTGGAAGAAGAAATACTTGAGTCTGACTGACAGTACAACGCTAATTAAGTCGGTGCTCTCTGCTCTGCCCTCATATTATATGCAGACAATACTCCTTCTTAGGGTTTGCTGAACGATTGCAAAAGCAAAGCAGAAGCTTCCAACTGGGCGAGGAGGCTAATGGAAGAAAACTTCATCTTGTTTCTTGGGACCAAATCACGAGAAATAGAGCTGAGGGTGGTTTGGGAATTCAGAATTTGGTTAAGCAAAATGAAGCCTTCATTTTGAAGCTATGTGGAACCTGACTTTTAATAAGGAAGCATTATGGGTGACAGTCCTCAGATCCAAATACAAGTGAGGGGACTGTGAGTTACCAAAGGTTACAAAGAAACAAAATGCCTCCACTATTTGGAGGGGCATTTGCAAGGTTTCGTCTTCCTTCCGGGATGGCTTGGTAGGAAGATAGGTAATGGGTTAATAACTTCCTTTGGTTAGATAACTGGTCTAAGATGAACTGTCGTCTGACTGATTGTGCGCCGAGGAGATAAGGATTAGTTAACAGAAATGAAACAGTAGCAGACTTTGTGACTTAGGGTATGTTTGGATTGAGGGAGGGGGAGGGAGGGGGAGGTAAAAAAAGGGAGGGGAAAGGAAAACTTGTGGGCCCTATTACACTCAATTTTGAAAAAATTTTTCCCTCCTCTCCTTTTTTTTTCCTCCCCCTCCCTCAATCCAAACTTAACCTTAGTATGGTGAATGGGACAGAAACAAGATGCTTATCTAGTTACCTTCACACATTGTTGATAGAATTATTTGTGCACACCCACCCCGTGAGGAGAGAGGAGAGGATATGTTTTACTGGAAACCATCTCACGATGGGATTCTATCTGTTAAAAGTGCATATCATTTTCTTTGTGCAGGTACAAATACCTGCGATGATAGCATTTGGAAACTGATATAGAGATGGCCGGTTCTAGAGAAGATCAAATCCTTTGTGGTTGTTCTTACATGGAAGAACTCACACGGCTCAACTCAGACAGAGCAGAGGGCTAGACACAACGGCAACACGGCAACATGTACTTTTGCAAGCGAAGAAGAGGAGGGCTCAATGCATCTTCTGAGAGGTTGTACCAATGCAATCGATAGATGGAAATCTGTGGCTTCCCCAGCCAAATGGCAGATTTTTTTCCTCTTTGTAGGGACTTGATTGGGTCAATTGGAACTTGCAACATGAGGCAGGCATGGCTCACACAAAGAAAGTTCCGTGGGATAAATTATCTGGATACATTTGTTGGGAATCTAAAACATAAAAGTAGGGATTTGGTTATTGATAAACAGAACGCCCAATGAGGTTATTAAGCGATATCTCTTAGTTAATAATTTATCCCAAGATTTAGCTATTGACCGAGCTCAATGACATCGTTTGATCTATGTAGTCGACCCCACCTAGTGGGATAAGACTTTGTTGTTGTTGTATCTAAAACATAAAACTAGGAATCTCTACTTTGGATTATAATAATATTCATGTGAGGCTCTATTCACCCTTCATAATATAATTATTCCCTAAATTTTTCTTCATTCGCATGGATGTAGTCTCTATCTCTATCTGGGGGTTTGATTTCCAGGCTCATACAGTTACGCATCATGTCATTACTTCTCTCATTCTCTACAAAATAATTATTTTGCAATAAAAAATATATGACAAGAACCTGACCTGGTCAAATCAGTTACCAGACACACCAAAAAGAGACATAACTTGCATATCTCTATGCAAAGGATGTTACCATCTATGTACACAGCCAGTGTCATGTATTAATCAGCAGATAAATACTAGTACCTTTAGTAGAGGAACTGGGGGTTTATCTTCACCAGGATGAGGATGCCACTCCAGAATCACTTTCTTTTTTCCAATCGCTTCTCGAATGTGTGGATACATATTCATTGCAGTCCTTGAATGGAAATCCCCACCAGCTTTAAAGGCCTCCAGCATACTCTTACAGCTGGCAAGGTGTGCAAGAATCCTGAGCTCCAGCTGTAACACAATAAATATCTCAATCAACGGAACAAAGTTCATTGCAATCAATGGAAATAGATCAATAACATAAACTGCTAACCTGTCCATAATCAGCAACTATAAGAGAATTACCAGGTGCAGCTATAAAAGCTTGCCGGATCTTGTACCGGTCCTTTTCCAAAGCGGGTTGATTCTATTTATTACAAGCATACAAATATTAGACTAGCTCTAAAGTTTTTGATAAACAAGTACAAATTTAGTCAATGTAATACCTACATGTGAAAGTTTGACTGAAAACCCCAAAACAAATATTCATGACACCATCTAACTGAATAGATCAACACTATCGAATTAATAGCTAATGGAATGAAAGACCAAGTAGACATCTGAATTCCAGAAAAGAGAAAAAATGCTTCTGATGGAAACTTCAAATACTTAATGTAAAGATATAATTAGATTATGATGTAAATAGGCATAGTCTTGGGAGTTAATTTAGGATCCAGTGTTATGACTTATGAATCTTATCGTATCCCTGATTTATTGGGCCTCTCTTTAATGCCCTTCTGTGTAAATATTATGTAACCATTAGGGTATGTTTGGTTTGGGGGGAGGGGAGGGGAGAGAAAATGAAGAGAGAGAAAAGGGGTTTGTGGAGGGGCCCACAAAAGTTTTCTCTCCTTTTAACATTTTCCCTCCATTTTCCTTCCCCTCCCCTCCCCTTCCCCCCACCAAACACACCCTTAGACTCAGTAATACAAGGAATTCAGATTATATTGCTTTTGATACTAACACCTATAAGCAAAATAGAGTTTCATCCCTACCCATGTATGTTCAACGGGATCCCATGTTATCTATGATGATGTGCCATTAATATAAAGAATAGAAAAATTTGAAAAGAAATTAAAAGTTCATTCACTTTAGCTAAGGAAAATCATAACCACATAAATTTCCTCACCAAAAAGTAATAACAAATTAAAGTTTGGATATGTTTTATTTAGATAAAGATAACAATAAATATAAGCAAAGAAGATAAAGCATTTTCTGACGCATAATAACAAAATGAGAGTCAAAGCTAAAAGAATATAATCTTTCAAAATTTCTGTACCATAAAATATTGTGGCAGCCATTCAACAGAAAGATACAAAATAGGTTGCTATGCAACTACTATTACTGATAGTGTCGTGTTGTAAGTAAAACCCACATACTAAGGCACTAGAATCAAGTGATAGAGTAAATTGTGAAATAATGTGTGATCAAACTTCTAATTTAGGACAAACATGCACATATACCCAAAAGGAAAAAAAAGAAAAAGAAAAGAAGGGGCAATAGTAGAGTCTATATTGTAGAGTACTTGAGCTTTTTCAAGTAAAGCAACATTTAACCTAATCATGATCATAAAGATGACTTTAATCATGTCTTTTAATTTAAAAGAACCTGTAGATTAGGCCTCCTAGCTGACAAGCGTCCTGTCTCTGTGTTGATATTTAAGGAACAATGAATGCGCCCATTCCTTCCTGAAACATTCCTACCCTGCCACAGAACCAAAACCAACAAAACTAAAAAAATATTAACAATCCCAGAAAAAATTACAGAAAAATGCATTTGTAGAGGAGTTAACAGATGCCAAGCTACCCACCCCCACCTGTCACTCATGCTCAAATAATCTTGACTCTTTACAAGTTACCATCAAAAAATTCATTAATAATATGTCTCAGGCAAAGTAGTCGAAGATTATTGGGGCAACACATCAATGACGTGATTAGCACAAACAAAAGGGAAGGAAAAATCCAAAAAATAATACAAATAAACTAAATTACCTGCAAGGGAAGGATGAAGTTAGAGATCAAAGAGTCAATTGAACAGACTTCACATAAAGCAGCAATTGCATGGCAAGCTTCTCTCCCTTCGTCCTCTGTTTCAAAGGCAGAGAAAGCTGTTCCATAAGCTGTGTTGTCTTTTTCTACATGGGTAACTTCATCCGGAGAAGAATCTTTACATTCATCATCACAATCCAAGTTACACGCCTCATCTATAAAGTCATATTCAGCAGAAGCATTTCCAGCAAGAGCCTTTAAAGCATCACCACTGACAGATGGCCAACCAGTTTCTGTGTACATCTCAGTTTGCAGCTGACAACCAATGCTACACAACTTAATATCGCGAAATTTTGAGGGAGCCTTCTGGCCTTCTTTGGTGACTTTATCAACATTGGAAACTTTGAAAGTCCGCTCAGTTGGAAGTGCCACGCTAGGGTCTTTACTGGAACAAAAACGCAGAGAATGAATGAAAGCCTCCCATTATCACTGTAGCTGAACTTCTTCTTCTTCTTCTTTTTTTTTTTTAAATAACAAAAAATAGTACATTTAATTAAAAATTAAAAAGAAGCACTTGTTTTTTCCCACGGTCTTATGCACAAAAATGTGTGTGTGTATTAAAGGGTCTGAACCCATAAACACGTGACCCGTGTTGTTTGTTTGTGATTAGCCCAAAATCTGAACCAACAGCAGCTTGTGTTTGGATTTTGGAATACATCAAGCCTCACGCTCATCTAGCAGAATTGCACTAGGATTAACATTAACAATGTTAGGAAATATATGTAAATATAGTTGAATTAGGAATATAATCAAGGCGATTATGATTGATTAGGAACTCAGTCATCATAATGAGTCATTAATTCTTAGGCTCCTCTCTTATGTATAAGTACTCTTATACGAGAATAAATACATATTTCTTATTCTATCTCTCTCTCTCTGGCTTCACATGGTACCAGAGAGCTTACGGTTCAATTTTTTTTTTTCCTGTTTTTTTGCCTTCTGGTTTGGTACTGTTCACACATGAACAATGACAAAGAGAGAAGTTTCGGCGAGACTCCCACAGTGTCTAACGAGTGTCACTGCCTGGCCAAACGTCTTTCCCATCTGCAGATCAGCATTTTCCTTGCTTCAGGTGGTCCGTTCGCTAGCGCGTGAAGGTCATACACTTCGCCGTCAGCAGCGTCTTCCCGGCACGTGTGAGCACATGGACGCTCTGTTCAAGCTGCGCTTTTGTTCTCCAGCATTGAATTCTTCTTCCCAGCACACCTGTGGTGGTTTCCAATTCATTCCAGTGAGTTTGGTCATTGGCTTCTTTCGTTTCTTGGATCCAACACTATTTCAAGTGTGTTTTGGCTTTACGGCAAGCTTCCAGATTGCATTTGGTGACTAGGTTTGTGGTATTTCGTTCTACTGTTGTTGGTTTTTCTATTTGGTATAGCATTGACGATTTGTTGGTGGCAATTTGGCATCTTTGGTGTGTTGCATTTGTGTTTTTTGGCTACTGGGATCGCGTCTTATCACACTATTTTTGGTCTTTTTGGTGTGGCTTCTTCTATGTTGTTTGGTCCAATACAAGAAATTGGGTGTTTGGTTGCTATCCTCTTTGGTTTCACGGTGTTGTCGGGTGTTATCATCTTCGGTGAGGTTTTCTACTCACTGTTGGGCATAGTGTTCTTTGCTATCAATTCGAGGCACATTAGTTGTTTTAGTGGCTGGTGATCCTACTTGACGAGTTAGTTGAAGAGCTCAACTTGTTTTTTCATAAGGATCAATGGCTAAATCTAAGTCTAGTTCTTCCGTTGCTCTTACTACAGGTAATATTGCTTCTAGTCTTGCTACTTCTTTCTTGAAATGAATCATCGATTCCGGTGCTACTTATCACATGACAAGTAACCACCATTTGTTTTCCTCGTATGCGCCTTATGCCAATCCCTCTAGTATAACAATTGCCAACGGTTCTTATTCTTGTGTTCTTGGCTCCGGCACTGTTAAACCTACTCCGTCTGTTTCCTTATCCAATGTCCTTGACCTTACATTTAATCTTTTATCTCCTAGCAAACTCACTCGACAATCAAATTGTTTCATCACCTTGTCTCCTGACCTTTGTTTGATTTAGGATCTCACGACAAAACGAATTATTGGTAGGGGCTATGAACCTGATGGCCATTACTTCCTTGAGGATCAGGTACCACGTTCAATTGCTTGCTTTGGTGGTTCGTCCCCTTTTGACATTCATTGTCATTTAAGTCGTGTTTTTGTCTTCTTTGAAGAGGATGTATCCTCAATTCAATCATTTGTCGTCTTTAGAATGTGAGTCATGTCAGTTTGTTAAACATCATCGTGTTCACTTAGCACCTCAAGTTAATAAACAAGCTGCGTCTCCCGTTTTCTTTTGATTTAGTCCATTGTGATGTTCGGGGTCCATGCTATGTTGAGTCCAAGGGTGGTTTTCGGTACTTTATTACTTTTGTTGACGATTTCTCTCATACCACCTAGCTCTATTAATTGAAAATTCGTTCCAAGTTATTTTCTCCATAGATTGAAATAGCGGCGCTATAGCGCGCTTTACCGGTCCGGTTGCGGTTTGCGGCACCTAAGCGCCACTTCTGCTCCGCAACGCGACAGTTTCCGGTGGCGGACGATGGCGGACTTTGGCGGTAGTCGAGGTTGCTGGGTGATGCAATGCGATGGAGGCCGAAACTTGGTGATTTCCATCGGTGGCATTGCTTTGAAAATTTAACACCACTCAGGGCTAAAATGGGAAAATGGCCAACTTAATGAAGGGTTTCTAGGTCATTTTACACTGGGGAAAAAAAAAAAGAGGGAACTGACAGATTTTCCCTCTTTTTTTTCTTACCCGATAATTCCCTCTGCTTCCTCTTCTCTTTCAGCGTTTTTTTCACATTCTTCATGTCTGGGTTCCTCTTCCCTGTGTGCGCCGTCTTCCCTCTTCCCTGTTCGCCGTCGTGTCGCATCTTTCAATCAAGGTATGTTCTCTTTCTCCTCCTCTTCTGTTGTTTGCCGCTGGTTCTTCGATTCTTTCGAGTTCCGACTTCTCTCTGTTTCTGGGTGAAATATCCGTGGCCTTTTGGGCTATTTTGTTGCATTGTGGAATTTATCTTCTACATTTTTTATTGTTATCTGTTGTAATTGTTTCTCTTTGCTAATCGAGTTCCTATCTTGCCGCTGGTTCTTCACTTCTTCGGTTCTCTTTGCTCTGTCTGTTATTTACCTTTTTGGTTTCTCATAACTGAATCTATTTGAACCCAAGCTCAGATAACTGAATCTATTTTTATAATTTATGTTGGATAGTGGTGAGCTTGTCTTCAGTTCTCTTTGCTCTGTCTGTTATTTACCTTGGCTTCCAAAACCTTTCCCTGCTCAGCAAAACCGCCTAAACGCCAGCAACGTCGCCCCTTTTCAGTTGGTTTTTTTTTTCCTGTGGTCATGGCATCGCAGGTCCAAGAAGAAGTTAGGCTAGCAGCTTCCGTGGCTTCTTGCGGATTGGTAAAGCCCACTGGTGAAAATCTGGATATGGCATGGCAGTGGAATAGCCTAAAAGATATCAACAAGAAGAGATATGTTACATGTGATTTCTGTGGGAAGGAAACAACTGGAGGCATCACCAGAGCCAAAAAACACCAGATTGGGTTAAAGGGGGATGTGGGTCCTTGTAAAAAAATCCCACCTGAAATTAAGAAAATGGTGAAGGATGCTTATATGCAAAAGGTTGCTGAAAAGGATGCGTATTCTGTTGATATACATGAAGATGATGATATATTAGAAGAGGTGCAAGAAATTCAGCACCTTAAAAATGGGAAAAGGTGTGGGTCATCTTCAAGTCAAGGCTCTGATGACAATTCTACTGCTGCCAAGAGAGTTAAAGGCCCCTTGGATTTAATGTTTTTCAAGAAACCAGAAGCAAGCAGTAAAGAAGGCAAAGGAAAGAGGCAAACAAGCATAAATGATGCTTGTGATAAAGAAGCAAGGGGTAGAACTATTCAATACATTGAAAGATTTTTGTGTACAAATGGTATATCTTTCAATGTTGTTTGCTCAAAAAGCTTCAAATATATGGTTCAAGCAATTGGGAATTACAGTTCAAATCTAAAGCTCCCAAGTTATTATGAGTGTAGAGTTCATTTACTTAAAAAGGAATTGGATTACACTAATGATTTGTTAAAAGATCATGCCGTACAGAGAGCCAACTATGGATGTTCCATTATGTCAGATGGATGGACTGATAGAAAGAATAGAACATTGATAAATTTCTTGGTGAATTCTCCGTCTGGGTCTATGTTTGTGAAGAGCGTTGATGCTTCTTCTTCTGTCAAGAGTGGAGAAAAATTATTTCAACTTTTGGATAATTTTGTTGAAGAGATCGGGGAGAAAAATGTTGTTCAAGTGGTCACCGATAATGGAAGTAACTACGTATTGGCCGGTAAGACATAATTCCTTCCATTTAGTCTCATTTGATTGTTATTAATTTTTTTTTTATTGTTACTCATTCTAGATTGTTTAAATTGTTCTTAGGAAAATTGTTACAAGCCAAGAGAGAACATTTGTTTTGGACTCCATGTGCTGCACATTGTTTGGATTTGATGCTTGAAGATATTGGAAAAATTGAGAGAGTTAAAAAAGCAACACAAAGAGGCATCAAGCTTGTTAGGTTCATTTATAATCACACATTGGCATTGAACACAATGAGGAAATATACAAGCAAGACTGAATTGGTTAGACATGGAGTGACGAGATTTGCTTCAACATTCCTCACATTGCAAAGGCTTCATAAACAAAAAAATAATCTTAGAAAGATGTTCACATCAGATGATTGGCTGAAATCAAATACAGCAAAAGATCCTAAGGGAAAAAGGGCGATTGACACTGTACTTATGCCATCATTTTGGAATGATGTTATTTATTCTTTAAAGGTTATGGGGCCTCTTGTGCGGGTGCTTAGACTTGTTGATAATGAAAAAAGGCCCGCAATAGGATATATCTATGAAGCAATGTATAGGGCCAAGAAAGCAATTCAAAAATCTTTCAATGGAAATGAAGATAAATACAAGGATATTTTTGCTATAATTGATAGAAGATGGGACTGCCAACTTCATCATCCATTACATGCTGCAGGCCATTATCTAAACCTTGAATACTTTTATGCCAATCCACAGATTGATGATGATGCTGAATTGATAAGTGGATTATATAAATGCATTGACAAGCTAAGTGCAAATGATGAAGAGGTGGACAAGATACATGGGCAATTGGAAAAATATAGGCGTGCAAAAGGCCTTTTTGGTATGAATGCAGCAGTTAGACAAAGGAATAAGAGCGCTCCTAGTAAACTTATTTCATCACTTTAAGCTTTTATTTAACACATTTTTATGTTAACAAGTTGTTGCAATTTGGATTACAGCTTTATGGTGGAAGTCGTATGGAGCACAAGTTCCAGAATTGCAAAACCTTGCTGTTAGAGTGTTGGGCTTAACTTGTAGCGCTTCAGGATGTGAGCGTAATTGGAGTACTTTTGAGCATGTAAGTAATTATTAAATGACCTTTGTTTGTAGAGTTTCATATCATAATTATGAAAATAATATTCTTTATTGGAAATTGTAAACTAGATCCATTCTAAGAAGAGAAGTAGGCTTGAGCATCAAAGGTTGCAAGACTTGGTCTTTATCAAGTACAATCAAGCTCTTAAAGAACGTTTTGAGAGTCGTGATTTGATTGATACTATTGTCCTCAACGATATTGATGAAAGTAATGAATGGTTGGTGGGAGAAGTGGATGAAGGTGCAGAAAATGAGTTCGTTTTTGATGACGATAACTTGACTTGGGGAGAAGTTGCTAATGTAACTGGAGCTAATGAGCCTATCACTTTCACCAGGCAGCATACTAGATTCAGGAAGGAAGCTGCCTCTATGCCCTCAAGCTCAAGGGGAATAAGGGTTGAAGAAGGTGATAATGAAGAAATAGAAGATGATGAAGAAGAACAAATATACAAATTAAATACTAGTGAAGAAAGTGAGGGTGGAGAAGAAGACCTTGAAGAAATGTTTGATGATGATTCTAATTAGTTGTTTTCCTACTTAACTTTGAAAGAGCCATTAAAAATTTGTATTTGACTCTACTTGGATTGTTTATGTTTCTAGAATGTTATTAATTTAGTTACATTCAATGAACTAGTATGTGGGTTCCTTTATGTTTCTTGAATCCTTATTTTGAATGTGTAATATTTTGGGTGATTTCTTATCTTATATTGCATTTATATATGTGGTATATGAACTTCACAGTAGCGGCTTTATCGCTACCCGCTATATCGCTTTACCATTTTTGGGGTCGGCCGCTACCCACTATTTAAAACTATGATTTTCTCACTTCTGCAGTTTTTGGGCTGAAATCAAAACTCATTTTGGTGTCTGTCAAAAACTTACGAAGTGACAATGATAAAGTATTTTTTTGTCCAATTTCAAACCTACATGCTCCAGCAAGGCATGCTTCATCAATCCTCCTATCCAGATACACCGGCTCAAAATGGTATTGTAAAACGTAAGAACCAACACTTGTTACAAGTTGCTTGGGCTCTCATGTTTCAAATGAATGTTCCCAAACTTTTTTGGGCTGACGTCATGTCTACTGCGTGCTTTCTTATTAATCGTATGCCCTTTCCTATCCTCAATGGTGCCACTCCATACACGACCTTGTTCCCTTCTGGTAGGCCTAACAAATATTGGGGCCAAACTTATCAGAAAAGGGCCAAAGGAGATTTAGGGCCCAGGTCTGCTAGGAGTGCGTTGGAGGGAAAGAAGTGGACCACAGAGGAATAAACGGTATTACTGACATTGTCAAGTAGTGTGAGTGCGTTATATAGAGGGGGAAGAGGAATGTGTAGGCAAGAAATTAGTGAGTAGTGAGGAGAGGGGGCGGGTCTCTCGAATACTTGGCTAGTGTTCATTTTCTGTTCTTGTTCTTGCTGTAATTTGGTTTTGTTGATCCATAGCTTTCTACTAGAAGGAAGCATTAGGGTATTCTCTCATTTTCCCTATAATACAGAGGATTCAACAGTATAATTACTCTAAAACGCTGTACAAAATTGTGGTTTCTATCACTTTGGTATTGTTAGGAAATATATTATATTAGGAAAGATCTTAGGGAATCAATTAGGGATTATAGTGATTAGGGAATCAATCTCCATAATGATTCATTAACCCTCATTAACTCTCAGATTCCCTCTCTTGTGTATAAATAGGCTTCATATGTACATGATTATACAAGGCATTCAGATTATATTTCTCTCTATATTCTTCTACATATTTCTCTCTATTATTCTTCTACATGGTATCAGAGCAGCCTGGCTCGACGGCCTGATTTTTTTTTCCGGCGAGTTTGTTGGCTGTTTTCCGGTGACAGCAAGAGAAAGAGTTAGAGTTAGGGTTTTGTTTTCCGCTGCTTATCTTCACTCACGCGCCGCCCCATAGCACTCCAGAGGTCCCGATCGGCGCAACCCCACCGACCGCTGCTCATTTCGCCTGCGCGTGGCTTCCCACGCGCCACCCAGAGGTCCACTGTCCGAGTACACGCACCGGCGCGTGACGCTGTTTTCCGGCGAGTCTTCCGTCGCCGTTTGCTCCTCCAGGATCGACTCCCTGTCCCCGATATAACCCAGGTGTTTTTGTTCCCATATCCGATGATTCACTTTCTGGTCTATGGTTCTTTGAGCTTTTTCCGGTTGGTTTTTGGCCGTTGTGTGGTTCCTCGTCTCTATTTGGCAGTTGGTGTAACTGCTGCTTGCTGTTTGCTTTGGTGGCCTCTCCCCACATTGGTATTCTCTATATTGCTTCCCTCGTCCCGACCCAGACTTTGGGATTGTAGTCTCGGTTTGCCTCTGATTGCTGTTTCTGTTGTTTGGTGGTTGGTGTGGCTGTTTTTGCATTGTTTGGCCCGCTGTTTGGTGTTGGCTTAGTGTCTCTTTGAGCCGTTTGGGTCCTTGTGTGGCCTGTTCATCTTTGTCTCTGGTTCTGTTGGTTCTGTTGTTGGGTGGTGTCATCCTTGGTGATATTCTTCGTGGCTGGTCTCTTACTTGGAGAGCTTGTTGTGACACTAAACTTATTTTCTTTGGTGAAGATCGATGGCTGAATCTACGTCTAGTTCTTCTGTTGCTCTTGGTACAGGTAATATTGCTTCTAGTCTTGCTACTTCTTCCTCAAAGTGGATTATCGATTCCGGTGCTACTGATCATATGACAAGTAACCACCATTTGTTTTCCTCGTATGCGCCTCATGCCAATCCCTCTAGTATCACAATTGCCAATGGTTCTTATTCTCGTGTTATTGGCTCTGGCACTGTTGAACCTACTCCGTCAATTCCCTTATCCCATGTCCTTAATGTCCCTGATCTTACATTTAATCTTTTGTCTCCTAGCAAGCTCACTCGACAATCAAATTGTTTCATTATTTTATTTCTTGACCATTGTTTGATTCAGGATCTTACGACGAAGCGAGTCATTGGTAGGGGCTATGAATCTGGTGGCCATTACTTCCTTGAGGATCAGGTACCGCGTTCAGTTGCTTGCTCTAGTGGTTCATCTCTGTTTGATATTCATTGTCGTTTAGGACATGTGTCCTTGTCTTCTTTGAAGAGGATGTATCCTCAATTCCACAATTTATCTTCTTTAGAATGTGAGTCATGTCAGTTTCCTAAACATCATCGTGTTCACTTGGCACCTCGAGTTCATAAACAAGCAGCATCTCCCTTTGATTTAGTCCATTCTGACGTTTGGGGTCCATGTCCTGTCGAGTCTAAGTCTGGTTTTAGGTACTTTGTTACTTTCGTTGATGATTTTTCTCGTACCACCTAGCTTTATTTAATGAAAACTCGGTCTGAGTTGTTTTCTCACTTTTGCAATTTCTATGCTGAAATCAAAACTCAGTTTGGTGTGTCTGTCAAAACCTTACGGAGTGACAATGTTAAAGAATACTTTTCTGCCCAATTTCAAACCTATATGCTCCAGCATGGCATGCTTCATCAGTCCTCCTGTCCAGATACACCGGCTCAAAATGGCGTTGCAGAACGTAAGAACCGACACTTATTAGAAGTCGCTCGGGCTCTTATGTTTCAAATGAACGTTCCGAAACCTTTTTGGGCTGACGCCGTGTCTACTGCGTGCTTCTTTATTAATCGTATGTTTCCTCTTGTCCTCAATGGTGCCACTCCATACACTACCTTGTTTCCTTCCAAGCCTCTGTTTCCGGTAGACCCCAAAATCTTTGGTTGTCTGTTTTGTTCGCGATGTTCGGCCTACTGTTACCAAACTTGATCCCAAGTCTCTTAGATGGGTATTCCGTGGGTATTCTAGGGTTCAGAAAGGTTATCGGTGCTATTCTCCTACCTTCGGCGTTATCTTGTGTCTACCGATATCACATTCCATGAGTCGACTCCGTTCTTTCCTGCCTCTACTCCAGCCCCATCTCCTGTCTCTACCGATGACACTTCCGACAGTCTTGATGATCTCTTGGTTTATAGAGTTCAGTTACCACCAATGCAAGCATCTGACTCGGCACCTGCTAAACCACCTATCTATCATGTTTATCAGAAACGCCCTAAGGCAAGTCACGTTATCGACAAGGTTCAGGACCCACCAATGACTGCTTCGATGTCTGATCCGGCATCAATGCCTCCCGCTCCTACTTCTGAACCAGCACCAGTGCCTGATATTCTTGATACTCCTGATCCTTCCGCTGCTACCTCTGCCCCAGACATAGTGTCTGATCCTCCTGATGACTTGCCTATCGCTTTACGCAAAGGTAAGCGTACTTGCACTTATCCTATTTCTTCCTTTGTTTCCTATAACCATTTATCTCCACCATCTTGTTCCTTCATAACATCTTTAGACTCTCTCACCATTCCCACTACTCTCCAACAAGCCTTAACCCACCCTGGTTGGCGTGCTGCGATGGAAAATGAAATGGTGGCCCTTGATAAGGCTGGTACCTGGAAACTCGTTGGTTTGCCTCTTGGTAAGAAAGCTATTGGGTGTAAATGGGTGTTCACGATCAAAACGAAAGCTGATGGCACCTTGGAACGTTTGAAAGCTCGGCTGATTGCCAAGGGTTATGCTCAGACCTATGGTGTTGACTATTTGGAAACTTTATCTCCTGTGGCAAAACTATCTTCTGTTCGCCTCTTCATTTCTATGGCAGCCAATTATGGTTGGGATCTTCATCAGTTGGATGTTAAGAATGCGTTCTTGAATGGTGATCTTCTTGAGGAAGTATACATGGAGCAAACACCTGGTTTTGTTGCTCAGGGGGAGCGTGGGAAGGTATGTCATCTTCAGAAGTCTTTATATGGCTTGAAGCAGAGCCCTCGTGCTTGGTTTGACAGGTTTAGCTCTGTGGTTGAGAAGTTTGGTCTGATCCAGAGTAAGTGTGACCATTCTGTGTTTTATCAGCATACAGATGCTGGCATGATTTTGTTAGTGGTATATGTTGATGACATCGTTATTACGGGTAGCAATGCTTTGGGAATCTCGTCACTGAAGGCCTTTCTCAATTCTCACTTCCAAACAAATGATTTGGGTTCTTTAAAGTACTTTCTTGGGATAGAGGTTATGAGAAGTAAGAAAGGCATCCTTTTGACACAAAGGAAATATGTTCTTGATTTGTTAAAAGAAACCGGGAAACTCGGAGCAGCACCGAGTAACGTTCCCATGATTCCTAATCCCTTGTTGGACATTGACGACCGCATACCGTTTAATAAGCTACCTGAGGATGTACAGAAGAAAGTGGATCCGGAGAAGATCAAATCGTTTGCCTATCCTGAGAGATATCGTAGATTAATTGGAAAATTGAATTATCTCACGGTAACTCACCCTGATGTGACCTTTCCAATTAGTATGCTTAGTCAATTCATGATTGCCCCAATCGTTGCTCAATGGGAAGCTTTGGAACATGTCCTACATTATTTGAAGGGTTCACTTGGTCTTGGTGTACTCTATACGAATCATGGCCACAACAAGATTGAATGTTTTTGTGATGCAGATCATGCAGGGTCAAAGGCTACCAGAAGATCCACCACAGAATATTGTGTGTTTGTAGGTGAAAATTTAATATCATGGAGGAGTAAGAAGCAAAATGTGACTTCTAAGTCAAGTGCAGAAGCTGAGTACAAAGCCATGTCTCAATCTACACAAGAAATTGTGTGGATTCATTAGTTAATGAAGGAAATTGGTCTTGCCACGTCATTACCCGCAAAATTGTGGTGTGATAATAAATCTGCTCTACACATAGCCTCCAACTCCGTGTTTCATGAACGTATGAAACACATTGAGATTGATTGTCACTTTGTACGTGATAAGATCAAGGAGAATTTTGTTTCCACCGGACATGTACGATCTAGTGACCAATTGGGTGACCTCCTAACGAAGGCTTTAAGTGGGATTCGGGTTGAATATCTTTGTAACAAGTTGGGCTTGATTAATATCTATGCTCCAACTTGAGGGGGAGTGTTAGGAAATATATTATATTAGGAAAGATCTTAGAGAATCAATTAGGGATTATAGTGATTAGGGAATCAATCTCCATAATGATTCATTAACCCTCATTAACTCTCAGATTCCCTCTCTTGTGTATAAATAGGCTTCATATGTATATGATTATACAAGGCATTCAGATTATATTTCTCTCTATTATTCTTCTACATGTATTTCTCTCTATTATTCTTCTACAGGTATCAAAGCAATCATCCTGGATATGTCGCATACCTGAATGGAGAATAGAGTAGAACAGTTGGAAGGAGTGGTGGAGGAGATGCAGAGGAGACAAGCAGAGTCTACCCAGAAACTTACCGACGTGGATGAAACAGTGAAGGCCATGCTCGAATAGCTCAATGAATTTCGAGCTGCTTTCAACGCAATGAATCACAACCATAACTCCAAAAGACCACCGCATGTGGAACCCCAATCAGAGGAGCAGGGCAGAGGAGGAGCCGAGGGCACAGGACAAACTGAAGGGCCCAAGCACTATAAATTAGAGCTTTCTCTATTCTCAGGGGAAGATCCACTAGGTTGGATATTTTGACTGGAGCAATACTTTACGGCGAATACCATGGCTGAATCAGAGAAGCTGGATGCAGGAGTGGTTAGCTTGGAAAGGAAGGCATTGACGTGGTTCCAGTGGCTTAAGGCACGTACTCCAGTAAAGACATGGGGTGAGTTTAGGAAAGAAGTGGTTGACAGGTTCCATTGTTGACAACTTGGGGATGAATATGAGCAGTTATTTGCTCTCAAACAAGAAGGCACTGTGGCTGATTATAGAGCACGATTTGAATTACTGCCAGCTCCATTGGAGGATGTGCGCGATGAGATCATGTTAGGGGCTTTCATGAATGGATTAAAGGAGGACATCCATTGTGATGTTAAATTGATGCACCCCCAAAATCTCAAACAGGCAATGGGATTTGCTAGTCAAGTAGAGGATTGAAATCTGGTTAAGTTGCGATTAGAAGAAAAGAAATCCAGAGAGAAATCCAGAGACATGAGAACAGTGTCTAGCTACAAACGGAGTGACAATAAGGCTGGACTCTCTAGGTTCAGCAATTATGAGACAGTCAAATGCAACAGCAGGCTGATGCCGACTAAAGAAACTAAGGAGAAAGGAGGCGAGGAAGTCAGGACGACGCCATCTCGATCAAACTCGTCTGCGGCCTTTGCAGTGGGAAGTAGCAGAGGGAGTTTGTTATGGAAGAGGCTACCGGAAGCAGAAATCAACAGAAGAAGGGAATTGGGTCTGTGCATTAAGTGTGAGGGCAAATATGGGCCCAATCACAAGTGCAGCCCAAAGCAAATACAATTGCTCATTCTGGAGGAGGAGGCAGGAGGGCTGGAGATAGAGAGCTATGAGACCCATTTGAAGGAACGGGAATACAGAGGCCATGAATTAACCTCGCTGGAACTTTTGATGACCACAACGGTGGGGCTGACCGAAAAAAAAAACACTGAAGATGATGGGAAAAGTGGGAACCCAAGAAGCGTTAGTGTTGGTTGATTGCGGTGCCACCCATAATTTCGTTTTAGAATCGCCAGTTGCAGAGCTTGCCATTCCAACGGAAGTGGTGCGACGCTATTCATTGACAGTAGGTGATGGGAGGAAGACGATTTCAAACCTTAAATGCCCAGCCATTGAATTGGAGATACAAGGGTAGAAAATCCAGCAACCTTTTTACCCGTTTAAGTTGAGCAACGTAGATTTGGTCTTGGGAGTGGAATGGTTGGAATCTCTAGGGGAAACCAGAATGAACTGGAGGCAACTTTACATGAAGATTCAAAGTAACCACAGGTGGGTTTGCTTGAAGGGGGATCCTACGTTCGCGAAGTCTCAAGGTAGCTACCAATCCTTGAGAAAAGACATATGGCATGAAGGCTGGGGATATCTGATCGAATTGTGGGCCACTGAACAGTTAGACGAACCACCACAGCAAGTCGTTGATGGGGAAATGGCAGCCATACTCAGCGAGTTCCCGGAAGTCTACACACCAACCAAAGGGGTGCCACCTGTGAGAACCCAAGACCATGCGATTGTTATCAAGGAGGGCACTCAGCCAGCCAACACTCGCCCATACAGATATGGGCATGCTCAGAAGACAGAGATAGAGAAATTGGTTAAGGAGATGCTTCTAGCAGGAGTAATCTAGCCTAGCAACAGCCCTTACTCAAGCCTAGTTTTGCTGGTTAAAAAAAAAAAGATGGCAGCTGGAGGTTTTGCGTGGACTACAGGGCTCTTAATCACATAACGGTTCCTGATAAATATCTCATTCTGGCCATCGATGAGTTATTGGACGAGTTAGGAGGAGCAATCATATTCTCTAAACTGGATTTAAAAGTAGGTTATCATCAAATCAGAATCAAAGAGGGGGATGAGCCAAAAACTGCCTTCCGAACACATGACGGCCACTATGAGTTTAAGGTGATGCCATTCAGATTGACAAATGCACCATCTACTTTTCAATCTCTTATGAATGATATATTTAGATAACACTTGAGGAAATTCATACTTGTATTTTTTGACGACATACTTGTGTATAGTAAAATCAGGGAAACTCACCAAGAGCACTTGAGAAAGGCACTAAGGATATTACAACAGCATCAACTCGTCGTAAATCCTCAAAAATGCACTTTCAGTCAGGGGCAGATTGAATATTTGGGGCACATTATCTCTGCAGAAGGAGTGAAGGCAGACCCCTCCAAAATCGGTTCAATGATTAAGTGGCCACAACCTAACAACTTGAAGGCATTAAGGGGATTTCTTGGGCTGACTGATCATTACAGAAAGTTTGTGCAGGAGTAAGGGAAAATTGCTGCCCCTTTGACACAATTACTTAAAAAAGACGCTTTCCGGTGGAATGAAGAAGCTCAAAGGGCATTTGACGCATTTAAGGTTGCCATGACAACCATCCCAATGCTTGCTGTACCAAAGTTTGACTTACCCTTTGAGATTGAAGCAGATGCATCAGGCAAGGGGATAGGGGCTGTTCTAATGCAAAAAGGGAGACCCATTGCTTACTTCAGCCAGAAGTTGTCTGAAAGGCACCAACAGTGCTCAGTTTATGAAAGGGAGCTCATGGCAATTGTGCTAGCAGTCAAAAAGTGGCAGCACTACCTAGCTAGCCAACCATTTATCATCAAAAACAGACCAAAAGGCCCTTAAATATCTGCTAGAACAGAAGATCATAGCCCCAGATCAGAAGAAATGGGTTTCCAAATTGATGGGTTATCAATTCGAAATTCACTACAAACCTGGGAGGGAAAACCGGGTTGCTGATGCGCTCTCAAGGCGGGAAGAGGAGGTGGAATTGCGAGCTGTCTCCCTATGGCAATATGATGGTGCCTCTGATTTGGAGGAGGAAATCTTGAAGGATGACAGCTTGAGGACTATTGTGCAGAAATTATTGATGGAAGAAGAAGGACCGAAGGGATATAGTGTGAAAAAGGGGATATTGTTCTTTAAAGGAAGGCTAGTGCTACCACGTAATTCTCGTAAAGTATAGGAGCTCCTAAAAGAGTTCCATGATTCTCCGATGGGGGACATTCAGGATATTTGAGGACATATAAACGGCTGTCTTCGGTGGTATACTGGGCAGGAATGAAGAGGGATGTGCAGGATCATGTGGCTACATGTGATGTGTGTCAAAAGAACAAATACCAATCCTTGAGCCCTGCTGGTTTGTTACAGCCTCTGCCTATACCGCAAGCTGTTTGGAAAGATATAAGCATGGATTTCATAGGAGGCTTACCAAGGAGTAGCCGCTTTGACACAGTGTTGGTTGTGGTAGATAGACTCACAAAGTATGCCCATTTTATAGCTCTTTCGTACCCATATGACGCTAAGTGGCTGGGATATTTACTAGGGAGGTAATTAGACTTCTTGGCTTCCCTAGCTCTATTGTTTCTGATCAAGACTAGGTATTTACAAGTCAATTTCGGAAAGAACTATTTGCTATGGCTGGAACTACCCTCAAATTCAGCTCCTCCTATCATCTGGAAACCGATGGACAAACTGAGGTGGTCAATAGAAGTCTTGAGACTTATTTGAGATGTTTTGTAGGAAGCACACCTAGAAGATGGTCCAAGATGCTGCCATGGGCCGAGTATTGGTATAACACATCCTACCATGGGGCAAAGGGAATGACCCCTTTCAAAGCTTTGTATGGCCGAGACCCACCAACCCTCCTTAAATGGACAAAGTAGCCTTCGCGGGTGCAAGCTGTGGAACAACAACTGCAAGAGAGAAATCAAATATTGGAGGAGCTAAAAGTACAGTGGAGTGAGCGCAATCTCAGATGAAAAATCAAGCAGATGAGCATAGAAGAGATATCGAATTTGCAATAGGGGAATCTGTATATCTCAAATTGAAACCTTATCGATTCAAGTCTCTTGCTAGGAAGCCCAATGAGAAGCTGTCCCCTAGATACTATGGCCCATATGAGATATCGGAAAAGCTGGGTAAGGTGGCATACAAGCTGAAGTTGCCTCTCACAGCCAAAATTCACAATGTTTTCCATGTCTCCCAACTCAAAAAAGCCCTCAAACACTCTGTTGCAGCTCAACTCCTTCCCAAAGGTCTCACAGACGAGTTGGAATTGAGGATAGAACCTGAATTGACCAAAGCCACACGCAAAACTAGAGATGGGAAGTTACAGTTGCTGATTAAGTGGAAAGATCTTCCTGATCATGAGAATTCTTGGGAGAATTTTGCTGATATAAGGGCCCAATTCCCAGATTTTCACCTTGAGGACAAGGTGTATCTTGCAAAGGAGGGAAATGATGGGCCTAACAAATATTGGGGCCAAACTTATCAGAAAAGGGCCAAAGGAGATTTAGAGCCCAGGTCTGCTAGGAGTGCGCTGGAGGGAAAGAAGGGGACCACAAAGGAATAAACGGTATTACTGACATTGTCAGGTAGTGGGAGTGCGTTATATAGAGGGGGAGGAGAAAATGACATTGTCATTTTCTGTTCTTGTTCTTGCTATAATTTGGTTTTGCTGATCCATAGCTTTCTACTAGAAGGAAGCATTAGGTTGTATTCTCTCATTTTCCCTATAATACAGAGGATTCAACAATATAATTACTCTAAAATGCTGTGCAAAACTGTGGTTCTATCACCTTCCAAACCCTTGTTTCCTATTGAAACTAAAATCTTTGGTTGTGTTTATTTTGTTTGCGACATTCGTTCCACTATTACCAAATTTGATCCCAAATCTCTTAAGTGTGTCTTCCTTGGGTATTCTAGGGTTCAAAAAGGTTATCAGTGCTATTCTCCCACTCTTTGGCGTTATATTGTATCTACAAATGTCACCTTCCCTAAGTCAACCTCATTCTTTCCTGCCTCTACTCCACCTACTTCCCCTGACACCACTGAAAGTCTTTGATGATCTCTTGGTCTATGCGGTTCAGTTACCACCAGTGCAAGCATCTGACCCAGTACTTGCTAAACCACCTATCTATCATGTTTATCAAAAACGTCGCAGGGCAAGTAATGTAGTCGATCAAGTTCATAACCCACCAAGGTCAGCTTCAATGTTTGATCTAGAATTCGTTCCTTCTGCTCCTACCCCTGAACCAAACAAAGTGCCTGATATTTCTGACACTCCTGATACTTCCGCTCCTGCCTCCGAACTAGACACAACACCTGATACTTTTGATCCTTCTGATGACTTGACTATTGCTTTACGCAAAGGTAAACATACTTGCGCATATCCTATTTCTTCCTTTGTTTCCTGTAATCATTTGTCTCCTCCATCCTGTTCCTTCATAGCATGGCATCCTTAGACTTTCTCACCATTCCCACTACTCTCTAACAAGCCTTGGCCCATCTCCGTTGGAGTATTGCGATGGAGGAAGAAATGGTGGCCCTTGATAAGGTAGGTACTTGAAATCTCATTGATTTACCTCTTGGCAAGAAGGCTATTGGGTGTAAGTGGATGTTCACAATCAAAACAAAAGCTAATGGCACTTTGGAATGTTTGAAAGCTTAATTGGTTGCCAAGGGATATGCTCAAACCTATGGTGTTGACTATTCGAAACCTTCTCCCCTACGGCCAGACTGTCCAATGTTTGCCTCTTTATTTCGATGGCAACCAATTATGGTTGAGATCTTCATCAATTGAATGTTAAGAATGCGTTTTTGAATGATGATCTTCTTGAGGAAGTATACATGGAGCAACCATCTGATTTTGTTGCTTGGGGGGAGCATGGAAAGGTATGTCATCTTCAAAAGTCTTTATATGGCTTGAAGCAGAACCCTCACGCTTGGTTTGCCAGGTTTAGCTCTATGATTAAGAAGTTTGGTCTGAGTTAGAGTAAGTGTGACCATTCTGTGTTTTATCAACAAACAAACGTTGGCATGATTCTCTTAGCAATATATGTTGATGATATTGTTATTATGGGTAGCAATGCTTCGCGAATCTCATCGCTTAAGGCCTTTCTTAATTGTCATTTTCAAATAAAGGATTTGGGCCCGTTAAAGTACTTTCTTGGAATAGAGGTTATGAGAAGTAAGAAAGACATCCTTTTGACACAAAGGAAATATGTTCTTGATATGCTAAAAGAAACCAGGAAACTCAGAGCAGCACAAAGTAGCCTTCCCTTGATTCCTAATCCCTTCTTGGACATTGATGACAACATACCATTTGATAAGCTACCTGAGGATGAGAGAGAGAAAGTTGACCCGGAGAACATCAAGCCGTTTGATTATCCTAAAAGATACCGTAGATTGATTGAGAAATTGAACTATTTGATGGTGACTCGCCCCAATGTGACCTTTCAGTTAGTGTGCTTAGCCAATTCATGACTGCACCAACCGTTGCTCAGTGAGAAGCTGTGGAGCATGCCTTACATTACTTGAAAGGCTCACCTGGTCATGATACACTCTATACAAATCATAGTCACAACAAGATTAAATGCTTTTGTGATACAAATCATGCAGGGTCAAAGGCTACCTGAAGATCCACCACAGGATATTGCATGTTTGTGGGTGGAAATTTAGTATCCTAGAGGAGTAAGAAGCAAGATGTGGTTTCTCGGTCGAGTGCAAAAGCTGAGTATAGAGCCATGGCTTTGTTAGTATAGGAAATTGTGTGGATTCACCAGTTAATGAAGGAGGTTGGTCTTGCTACGTCATTGCTTGGGAAACTATGGTGTGATAATAAAGCTGCTCTACATATAGCCTCAAATTCTGTCTTTCATGAACATACGAAACACTTTCAAATTGACTGTCACTTTGTACGAGATAAGATCGAGGAAAACTTTATTTCTATAGGGCATGTGTGATCTAGTGACCAATTGGGCGATCTCCTAACTAAGGTCTTAAATGGAACTCGTGTTAACTATCTTTGTAACAAGTTGGACTTGATTAACATCTACGCTCCAACTTGAGGGGGAGTGTCAGGAAATATATGTAAATATATTTGAATTAGGCATATACTCAAGGGGATTATGATTGATCAGAGACTCAATCATCATAATGAGTCATTAATTCTTAGGCTCCTCTCTTATGTATAAATACCCCTCTCTTATGCCTAAATAGATGCATATTTCTTATTCTATATATCTCTCTCTGGCTTCACAGAAAATATCAATACATAGATTGAAAATGACTTCCTACTAAATTGATGACCCTGAAAACTAATCAGAAAGGATTCACGGAATCATACAATGAAAAAGCTCATAAGTAAGAATTATGTCAAGCCTATTAAAAGAAAAATAATGCCATGGGTACCATTTCAGATGAACAAGTCTAAACACTAAATCATAGCTTACAAAGACTTGGTGTCTGGTTACTCTTCAAGTCAAATTAATTGAAGTGAAGAAATATATCCAACACTTAAAAAACATTTAGAATCCAATTAAAATTCAGAAATGATTACTGTAGCAAAGACTTCAAATTTTTTTTTTTTTTTAAAAAAAGCCTAATTGCAATAATAGAGGCCTTCAAACTACTAATGAATATAACTTGGATCTTCGTATGCGCCTTATACAGATTACATAATAAAGATATCATACATTCCCCTAATTTGTTTGTTTAATAAATAATGGACTTCATAGTCTCATACTTTAAACAGTATCATAGCAAGACACATCTTATATATACTGAATACAGTTTGTATATAAACAATACAGATCCCTCTATTTATTAAGGTAGGATCAAAAGGCACAGATAAGAATAAATAGATGTGCACCTGTTCACCGTGCCACCAAATAGCAGCTGGCGCAACTGAGCATCACTTCCCACATTCATATACTTTGCATCAGGACAATACCTCGATGCCCATTTCCGAAACCTATTAACAGCTACCTCTTGCTCTGCTTTGGCCACTTTCTCTATTTTAGCGAGATAGGCACGGTCAACTAGCATCCCTTCAGATTCCATTTGGACTAGAAGTTCACCAAATGGCCGCCAATATTCTTCATAGAAATCATACATAGTTTTTTCAGAAACTGGTCCCCTCATTTGTACTCCATCAACTTTCCACTGCTTTTTTGAGAGATGGCTCTTAAGGCTTTCATAAAGCTTCAGAGTGCTCCTAGCATCTAAGGCAGAATAACATATCCAAGGTATTCGCTCATCCCTTTGTAGCTCTTCAACAGGAGGAATGGTAATCATTTTACCCTCAGATCCATCTTTTTTCAGCTTTTTCCGCCCAAATATGGTTTTCATCGACACTTTACCAATCAAATCATTTTCATTATTCAAATGAGTCCCACACATAACCCTATTATCACTTGTAAGTGCTTCAAGAGAATAACCACCATCCAAGCGTCTTGATGAATTCCATAATCGAGCCATGTGCATAGTATCAGCATGAAAACCAGAAACTTTGAGCCCATAGTTCTCTATGACATGATTATCAAAGCTATAATTATGCCAGACCTGGAGAAGATACAAGGGACTTTATTTTTGTGTCCTAGATGAAATAGCGCTGCTAACATACATTTAACTTCACAAAGAGCAAGAGAAAGAGCAAGATTGTGAAATGTAGTAAGTTCTAACCTACCTGGAACTTCTCATTCGTAGGGAGGGTACAAGACAAGCCTGTGATGACTACAATCCAAAATAATTATAGAATAGTATTCCCGTTTTATAAATAATTCAACTTAAACTCCCTAATAATAGGCACTTAAAATTGCAATTATAATCAGTCACAATCAACACTCACCCTCAAGCTAGATCTTATAGGTTGAATAAGCTAAGCTTGTTGCAAATGTAAGAAATACAGGGTTCTATTAATGACTTTGTGAGGATATCAGCTGGTTGATCTATGGAATTGAAATGGCTATGGTGGTGGTCCTACATAGGACTTTTCTTTGATAAAACAATCAATTTCAATGTGTTTAGTCCTCTCATGAAATATGTTATTTGAGGCAATGTATAGAACAGCTAGATTATCACACTTTAACATCGCTTTGTCAAGATTTCCAAATTGAAGGCCTTGGACTAAGTGCTTAATCCACAAAAGTTCACACATTGACAATGCCATGACATGGTATTTAGCTTCAGCATTAAATCTAGCCAAAAAATCTAGTCCCTAGTTTTCCAAGAGACAAGCTTTCTTCCAAAACAGATGCGCTAATTAATACTGGATTGTTATCCTATCAAAGATCTTATCAAACTTGCATAGGCATAATGATGGAAAATTTGGGAAAGCCTACCATAGAAGGAAATAGGTTCAAGTAGAGAAGGCTGCAGGAGTTATCTATGATAAGAAAGTATCTAATAAGCGTAAAGGAAAGTTTTATCGAACATGTATAAGGTCAGCAATGTAATACAGTAGTAAATTTCGGGCTCAAAAGGGACAGCAAAAGCAAAAAAATTGGGATAACAAAAGTGTGAGTATTGAGATGGATGTGTCGTCATACCAAAAATGATAAGATTTAAAATGATCATATTGCTTGGGAGAAAAGTAGGAGTGGCACCAATTGAAGAGAAAATGGTAGAAAATCGTTTGAGGTGGTATTGACATGTACAAAAAAGCCGTTGAAGGCGTCAGTGAAAAAGCTAGATCAAACAGTATGAAGTCCTCTAAAAAAAAGGGAAGAGGAAGACCTAAAAGAATCCTCAATGAAGTCATTGAGCAAGATCTTTTAATTAATAATCTATCTAAAGATTTGAGCGGTAACAACATGCAATGATGTTGTGCGATCCATATAGTCGACCTCACCTAATGGGGTAAAGCTTCTTCTTGTTATTGTTTTAAGATCAAGATTTGAGATTTCTTCCATGTGAAGGGAGAATAGGTCATGCTATAAATAGCCATTATGCAACTTAAGTGACTCTTGGAGACTGAAATTTTGATATTTGCTTATAGCTATTTTGCAATCTCTCCCTCACCTTTCTATTAATTATATAACAAATTAACACGACACAATAAGGAAAAAGTCAATTCCTTCAAGTCAACCTAACACAAAATATTTACCCAAAAAAAAAAAACAAAAAACCTATTAATTATATAATCTATGATTGCAATCGCGGCGCTATAGCGCGCGATACCGGTTTTGATGCGGGTTGCGGGACCGAAATGCAACTTCTGCTCCGCAACGCTACAATTTCTGGTAGCGGACGATGGCAGCAGTCACGGGTGGTGGCTTATGCGGCACTATCGCACCCGCAACTAGGAATAGTGTAATTCTGAGAAATAGGACGCAGGGCATGGCATGAATTTGGAAATTTGATTGCAATCAGGGCTAAAATGGGAAAAAGGCCAACTTGATGAAGGGTAAATATGTCAATTTACCCTGTGCTCTGTCTGGAAAAAAAAAAAAAAAAAAACAAGGGAAACCATGTCGATTTCCCTCTGTTTTTTTTTGCTCGCAAATCAGATTTCCCTCTTCACTTTCGTTGCTTAACACGTCTTTCCCTCCTCTTCTCTATTTCTGAAACCCGATTCTGATCCACCAAAGGAACTGTTCGCGTCCCTGCTTCCCATGTCTTTCCCTCCTCTTCCCTGTTCGCGTCCCTCTCCTTCGTCAACTAGCAACGTCTAACGCTGTTGAAGGCTTGTTCAGTTGAAGGCCTGTTAATCGAAGTCTATTTCTCCCTGTTCAGTTGTCCTTTTTCTTTTTTCTATGGTCATGGCATCGCAAGTCCAAGTATGTGGCTTCCTTTATGTTCCTTGAATCCTTATTTTGAATGTGTAATATTTTGGGTGATTTCTTATCTTATATTGCATTTATATATGTGGTGTAATTTATTACAAGTATTTATATAAACTTCACAATAACGGCTTTACTGCTATCCGCTATACCATTTTTTGGGTCGGCCGCTACCGGTCGCTACCCGATATTCAAAACATAGTATATAATCAAGTCAACCTAATCACCCTAATGATACGTGATCCTATTTCGAATAATAAACTATCACAATTACAATCAACACTACACAATAAGAAAAAAAAAAGTCAATTCAACAATATCCTAACTCTATAATCATATGAGCATATAATATTACAATACAAGCACCTCCACCTCCCTTCTAATGTCAAACTTAACTCACATGACCCGAAGAAAGAATTCTTCATTACCTAAGATAGGATTAATAGTTATCATTTTTTTAAATGAAAAATGCACCCAGAAAACATTCGATATTCAAATTTCAGATAACAACGAATGAGAAAGAAACCCATTCATCATCTTGGTGTTGGAAAAGCTAAGAGGAACCAGGTTTTTAAGTGAGGATAGAATGAAGGAGGAACAGAATCCAGAATTAGACTCAACAACCAATTAACCAAGCCAACGTGAAAATCTGAAGATGATAATCGAAATGTTTGTCCATCAGTTACAGTGAAGCATAATGTGGAATCAGAGCTAAGGGTCACGAGAAAATGCAGATGCATCATATTGCTAGCTATGGAAAATTCGAGGAGTTTTTTATTCATATTTTCTCCAATAAAGAGGCATCAGTGACTATTTAATGGATTAATATGAATCTTGAAGACAGGTAATCATCTATCAACATTTAAATATAAATAAGATAACATGATGTCAAGCTTTATCAAAGTTGGATCATTTGAAAATGATAAGGACCAGCTCGAGTGGGTGAAAAAAGCACTATCTTTCTTTAGGTGTATTCTCTTTTAATACCCTGCCCCCCCCCCCCCCCCCCCACACACCAAAAAAAAAATCTAGAATATTTACCATAAATTTCATATAAGAAGTTTTGATGATAACATGTAACAACAACACGCAAAAATGGGATGGTAAGAAGGAAAGTTCACCTTTCTGATGGATTGGTCTTTGAAAAATGGTTCAAATTCAAATAACATCTCTTTGCCCCCTCCATCAAGAACGTCCACCCAGATACAGGATTTCCCATTTCCAAAATCAGCTTCTGGACCGGAATAAATACTGAAGCATACTATCTCCCCATGATCAACAGGTGTTTCCCCTTTGACATCAATCTTGGCCACCTTTAAAGGTTTTTTCACCAGCACATATTATATGTCCCCCATTTGCAAAACAAAAATAGTCAAGAGATGAAATAAAAATAACTTTTTGATGCCATGGAATTGGCAAGAGGCACTAAGGCCTCTTATTGCCTCATCTTAGCGCATTTGAACATAATGATAACAAAAAGCATCGAAGAAGGAAAGGATTGGGGGGGGGGGGGGGGGGGAATCATATTCATATTATACACAATTTGAAAAGATCAAGGGTTGAATTCATGCCCAAAGAAAAAGAAAAAAAAAATACCAAAGCTACAGAATGTTGTTCTAATGAAAACCACAACATAAGTCAGCGTGCTTAGGAGACTTTATACCTCAGTATCACATGCATGAATAAGATGCCTGTACTTTTTTGTAAGCAATCCAACAACTTCCTTAGCAAGAGAAATATTATTAACAACCAATATATCTTCGTAAATGCTACAGAGCCTGGCCCGAAGCTTCGAATCACCAGTAACATGTTTTTTCATGGGCAATGATGCAATGTCAGCATGTTTTGTAGATGCCTCGAAATTTTGATTCTCACTTATGTCAGAAATGTCATCTTTACTGATTACCAAATGGGGATCAGTTGACTGGCTCCCCTCCCTTTTAAAGTCCATCAGCACTTTTGTATTTTTCAATTTAGATTGACTAACTGCAGGGGATGAGATAGGTACATCATGGTCTTGCAGTAAAGGAGGACTGGGCCAACCATCCTTAGAAAGAACCTGTTCCTGGCCATTGGAAATATATATTTTAGATGCACAAGTGCTGCCATTTTTGCACCCAAACTTATTTTTCATTTTAATTACAATCAAATTATCTCGAGCTCGCACCCAGCCTCTTCTATCACCAAACAGTTCGCCTTTAGCAGCAATACTGGATGTTCCACAGTCATGAGCAAAAATACTTACTGTCTGAACTTTTGCTTCAGAATAACGTGCAGTCTCTTCTGCATCAGTCACTTCCTCCAGCATGCCAGTCGATGCAGTTGAGAACTTCATGAATGAAATATGAATTGGAATCTTATATAGATTACGGTTATATACCATGTCATTGTATTTATTCATCCCAATATCTATTCTTGATGGAAATTGTAAAGAAGCTTCTCTAAATTCAAGAGAATTGCAAGACACAGTGCTATTTCGGAGGCCATTGTTGGCTACCTGAACGGAGAGGATTTTTCTTCTGCAGTTTCTATCATGCAAGGAAAATAAAGGTATCAATCACTTAGACACAGGAATGAATTTAAATATCAATTTAAGCCATAGAAGAAGAAGCAAGAAATTAACAATCACCTCAAGCCAAACAAGATTTTATGCTGGCCAGGAAAAGTCCTCAAGGTGACACTATTGACTCATTACATACGCTGCCAAACTAACTTTTCAAAATTCAACCCCACCACAAATGCATTACAAAAATTTCAAATACATAAAGAGAACATTGAATATTATAAACCAATAGCCCAAACCAACTGACCGTTCTGTTAGTATGGGTTTTCGACAAAACACTCATCCTTATCTAAAACTTCCAATTTCGAAAATGTGCCCAAAAAAAAAAAACTAAACATCAACGTTCACCTCCGACAATGTGCTACCAACTATCTTTTTCGGAAAAAGTCTAGGAAAATGCATTACCAACCACATAAAAATTACAATTGCACTTTCACTTTCAAATAGATGTAGTGAATTCACAAAAAGAAAATTTAAAAAAAAAAAAAAAAGACCATTATGTTCCCAAAAACACTGATGCCCCATTATTGAATCCAATTTCGGAAATGCGCGGGTCGAAAACAGTAACCCATGCGCCAGTAGGTAAAAGCTTGCAGGGAAAGGTAAAAAAGCACAGAAGTGGACCTGCTATATTGAGCTTCGCAGAGAGCCATAAAAGGCCCAGAAGAAGCAGCGAAGCGAAAGGAGCGACGACAAGGGCGCGAAGTGCAGAAAGAGGAGGGGCAAAAGGGCCTCAGAGTAGTGGGGGTGGTCTTCTGGGTAGAAAACCCCATGGCAATCAACTCCACCACTCTCCCCAGCTTTCTCCCACAGTCGCCTATACAAGAAGCCGTTGTGAGGGTGGCGTTATGGTGGCACAGTAAGCAGACAGGCGGTATAGGGGACCTTATTTGAGCTGCAAGACAAACGGGTCTGGGGTAAGAGGGAAGAGCAAGTCCGTGTGGACGAAGGAGGAAAACCAGACTCCAGGATTAGGCTAAACCCCCGTTCAGACACTTTCTGCCCTGCAGACTCCCCTTAATAAAACGACGCCGTTATTTTGGGGAAACCATGGTCGGTGGAAAAAATATCCAAACACATGAAAAATTTCCGAATCATTTTTTCTTTAAACCATGGTTTTTGGGGTCTAAAACCATATGGAAAGTAGTCTGTTTGAGGGCATTACAACTTAAGAGTTTCAAGGGCATATATCACATGAAGTAGAAGAAGTGACACTTCGTTATATTTGTGATTTTTTTTGTTATATTTACTTTTCTCAACCCGAATATAATAGTTGAGGGTTCGGACAAGGATTTACAACAGTCAGATTTTGGGTGGATAACACATGGACTTACCTGGGCACATTTGAAAATTTACCACCCTTACTCAAAATGAAATCTAATCATTATATTTGTGATTTTTTTGTTGTACTCACTTTTCCTAACCCCAATGCACATAGTTGGGGGTCCGGATAAGGATTTGCAACAATCGGATTTTGGATGGATTGCACATGGACTTTTTATGCTAGACGCTCCTGAAGTAAAACTTTTTTTTTTGCTAAGAGCTTCTGCAGTAAAAGTTTATTGTCCAATCTACACCTTAACCCTTAAAAAGTTTACATTTTAATGGACGTTGGTGTTTGTCTAAAAACGTTGTGCTGAAGTTACATTTTTAAAAGATTTTTATGCTGATTTTACATTTTTAAGAGTTTTTTTTTGTATTTTTGGTCCACTTAAAAGTTTTTTATGCTGGACACTCCTAGAGTAAAAGTTCGTTGACCAATCTGCACCTTAACCTATTATTAATTGCCCCTCCCCCAAATTGTCAAACTCAGTGGCTAAGTGTGACACACGACTACGAATATTTTATGTATGTATGTATGTGTGTGTTTTTAAAATAATATATTATAATATTATATTTTTTTAATAAAATAATATAATTTTTTTTTCTATTTTCCCTTTTTACTTATAATTAAATCCTAAAAATAAAATTAGTATATTATAGTTATCCCATCGTTCACTACGCGGTTCTAGACAGGAAAATCGATACTCAATCTAAATTAGATCTTAACTGGAAAAATCTGCTGGTGGGACAAATTGAAAAATTAAAAAGGACAAATCAAAGAGATCCTACTAGAAATTCTCTCCGTACGTTGATTCCCACCACACTACACCATCGACCTTCTCCGATCTCCGACAACCCACCATCTTCTATGGATCCACCAAAAAGAACCAAATCAAGAACACTATTGACTTCTGAGAGTTTTGACGAGGAAATGGGGACAAGCACGACTTCGAGCTTTAGAAGAGAAGAAAAAAGAGAGAGACAAAGCACTACCACCCACCACCTTCTCCGGATCTGCCGATAATACACTTGACTTCTGAGAGTTGTAACAACAAAATGGGGACAAGCATGGCTTCAAGCTTCGGAAGAAAAGAAAAGAGAGAGAAACAAACTACCACTAGCCACCACCTTCTTTGGATCCGCCGACAACACTCTTGACTTCCAAGAGTTGTAACGACAAAATAGGGACAGACACGATTTCAAGCTTCAGAAGAGATGAAAAAAGAGAGAGACAAACCACCAATAACCACTACCTTCTCTAGATCTGCTGAAGACAACCACGTCGTTACACTCTTGTAACACCCCCAATTTCTAACAGTTATAATAACAAAAATTTAAATAATTTTTATAAAGAAACTAATGTATTTCGAAATAACAATCTTGGAGAGTGTTACCGCCGCACTTGTATAGGACAAGTGCAAGGCTACTTATTACATTAACATCAACAAAAACTTAAATAGAGATGTCTTATCCAAATAATAAAATAAAAAAAAATAAAAAAAACTAGCTAGAGCTTTTATTATTCCTCCTCACTTATCACTGCTAGCCCCAGCGGCCTCAACTTTGAGACCTGTTTCAATGAAAATCTGCTCCCCCGAAGGATCGTCGCAGCCCATGAACACACACATACATCAGCAAACGCTAGTAATCCTAATAAACAAAGATAATACAAAAATAACAACAAAATGTTCACATGTTATAAGAAGAAAAATTATACATTTATATATAATCTAAAATATTTGTTTCATATAAACTGTCATTCATTAATTTTTTTATTAAGTTTTATTTGGACCCGGAAACCTGCCAGTCCATTTAGTTTAGTGGGAAGAGAACCATGGTAGACCCGAAAACCTGCCAGTCTACCCTGTGACCCGGAAACCTGCCAGTCACAATCAATTGGCCATAAACATAATAATCATATCTTCCTAGTGTGCACACCTCTTCCCAAAGTTGCTACTAGTGTCCCGGAAACCTGCCAGACACCACTTTGGGAAGAACGGATTCTCAATTTTCTCATCACATAATATTTCAAGGCATAAAGCCTAAGGTTGTGTTCATCACTTTGGGGGTACCATCCCAAAGCTATCCTCCCACTATTAAGATGTTTTAAAACACACACAATAAACTCCTAAAATATTTTTATTATTTACTTATCTTTTATATATTTTTATATTTCTTTAATAAAATATAGATATAAGGATATTTTTAAATTAAAACCTGTTGGTATCTTGTCTTATTGCATATGAGATATTAAATGAAAAAAAAAACATGGTAGAAAACACACAGTACATAACGCACAGGGGAAACCAAAATTCTTTCTTTTCATTCAAATAAAAAAACGTACAGGGTGTCTGCTAAAAGGGATTCAACCAAAATAATAATAATAATAATAATCATTGGAAGGTATTACATACTTGAAGAAAAGAAGAACAGGACGTACAGGGTATTGCTATTCAATATACATCACACGCACAAAAGACAAGGGATAACACCTATATCTATTTATCATTCATGCACGGAGATCGAGGCGAGATTAGAAGAAAGATCATTCAGAAAGAAGAAGAAGAAAAACGTACCAATTGGATTGAGGAAATAAGTGAATTATCATACATGTTGATAAATCATTCAAAGAGAGAACAAAAACGCACCTATATATATTAGGTAATGGATCAACAATCATCAATTTCTATGACCTAAGGGTCAGATTACCTATCAAGATATAAGACTACCCTAAGGCTCATGGGATTAGGATTACCTGGTCTCCGTGTTTGCTAACCTCCTAGAAGAAGAGAGTTTAGCCGCAGAGAAAAGTGTGGGTGTTTTTTTTTTTTTTCTAGGTTTAAGCGGCTAGACCCGGTATTTATAATTGAATTTAGGGTTTTGACTAAGGGCTGGGCCTTTTAATTATTAGATATATTTTGATATAACTAACTCCTAAAATCTAGGATCTAATCTTAATCTCTCTAATAATATTATTTACAAAATAATATGATTACCCAGAGATGATACAACATTATTAATTTTTATTATTTTATTAGTATTATTTTAATCTATCACTATCATTTCTATTTCTATCATTATTATTATTATCACTAGAATCCGGGGTACTACCGTTATAATATCTTTTATCCTATATTTAATTTAAAGATAGATAAGTACATAAAGATAATTAAATAAGTATAAGATATTAATACCTTTAATCCACTATATCTTAGAATCTATACTTATTTAATTATAAAATATATACTTATCTCAGAAACAATTCAACGCTATTAATTTAATTTATTTATTTATTTTTCTATTATTTTATTCTGCTGTTATTATTATTATTACTATTATTTTCTATTATTAATCATTATTATTCTGTTAGTATTATCTTAATCTATTATTGTTACTATTTCTATTATTACTCAAGGGTATTACAATCTACCCTCCTAAAAAGAAGTTTCGTCCTCGAAACTTAAATAAAATTCAATAATAAAATATGGGGTATTACATTCTCCCCTCCTTAAAATAAGTTTCGTCCCCGAAACTTAATTGCGTTCCTTCTTCGAATAATTTTGAACATACAATTATCAACGATAACTATCACTTTTCTCATCACATATATTTATATTATAAATCAATCATCATATAATGCAATATAGATTCGAATGTTAAATCAATGTAAATTCAAATGACAAATCAATATCTTGTATTTAAAACTAAGAATTCTATCCTTCTTCATTATTCAAAATAATTCACAACCACCAATAACCACTACCTTCTCTAGATCTGCTGAAGACAACCACGTCGTTACACTCTAGATGGACAAGCACGTTGTCAAGCTTCGGTTTTTTGAAGATAAAAGAGTGAGATAGAGGAAAGAGAAAAATGATGTCCAAAATTATTACCTCTGTAATACCCCGGATTTTAATGATGATAATAATAATAATAGAAATAGAAATGATAAGGATAGATTAAAATAATACTAATAAAATAATAAAAATTAATAATGTTGTATTCATATTATTTTGTAAATAGTATTATTAGATCGGTTAAGATTAGATCCAAGATTTTAGGAGTTAGTTATATCAGATTATAATTGGTTAAGATCAGATCCAATATCCTAGGAGTTAGTTATATCAAATTATAATTTCAATTTTTTTGAATTCATTATCGGATTCAAAATATATCTAATAATTAAAAGGTCCAGCCCATAGATTTAATTATAAATACCAGGTATGGCCGTTTAAACCTAAAAAACACCCGATACTTTTCCCTGCCGCTATACTCTCGTTCTTCTAGGAGGTTAGTAAACACGGAGATCAGGTAATTCTAATCCCTATAAGTAGTTTTATGTAAATTTTGAAAGGTAACCCTAATCCCTAGAAGGTAATTCTAATCCCCATGAGTAGTCTTATAAAAACTTTGATAGGTAATTCTAATCCCCATGAGTAGTTTTATGAAAACTTTGATAGGTAATTCTAATCCTCATGAGTCTTAGGTTAGATTTATGAAAACTTTGATAGGTAATTCTAATCCTTATGAGTCTTGGGTTAGATTTATGAAAACTTTGATAGGTAATTCTAATCCTCATGAGTCTTAGGTTAATATAAAAAGGGATGATGAGTAGAAGTTCATAGGATTTAAATGATGGTTATGAGAGTTTCTCATGACAACCTTATAGAAACCCATGAGTAAAATGGATAATAAAAAATTAAGGATTTAAATGATGGTCATGAGAACTTCTTATGGCAACCTTATAGGAAAACATGAGTAAAATAGATAATGTGTAGAGCCAGGAATTTAAATGATGTCATGAGAACTTTTCATGACAACCTCATAGGAACCCATGAGAAAAAGGGATAATGAGTATAGCCAGGGATTTAAATGATGGTCATGGGAATTTCTCATGACAACCTTATAAGAACCTGTAGTGAGTAATTAAATTATAGTTTAAATAGGGAATTTGATTATGTGTGTATTTTAAATAATTAGACTTTAGTCATATAGGTATTTGAGTTATAATATGTGTTGGCTATTATATCGAATATTTGAATTATTATACTCTTGAATAATTTGGAAAGTCATGATGCCCTTGAGTAACCGATACATTGAATAAAGAAATTGATAATTGTGACAAGATTGAATTTTCTGATTGTGTGTGATTGTAATGAATTAATAGTGGGAGGATAGCTTGGGACGGTACCTCCCAAGTGATGAACACAACTTTTGGGCTTTATGCCACCGATGTGAACCGATGATATCCGTTCTTCCCAAAGTGGTATCTGGCAGGGTTTCCCGGGACACTAGTAGCAACTTTGGGAAGAGGTGTGCACACTAGGAAGATATGTTTTGATGATAGTCAATTTGATGATTTGTGACTGGCAGGGTTTCCCGGGTCACAGGGCAAACTGGCAGGGTTTCCCGGGTTTACCATGGTTCTCTTCTCACTAAATAGACTGGCAGGGTTTCCCGGGTCTAAATAAATTTTAAAAGATGATGAATAATATTATTTGAGTCAATGAGAATATATAGTTATGATGATATTGAAAATTGATATTTTAGATTATATAAATGTATACGATATTTCCCTTATCATTATATAATTATTTTATTTTTTATTATTATTATTTTTCGGTATTATCTTTGTTTATTAGGATTACCAGCTTTTGCTGATGTATGTGTTCATGGGCTGCGACGATCCTTCGGGGGAGCAGATTTTCATTGAAACAGGTCTCAAAGCTGGGGCTGCTAGGGCTAGCAGTGAGAAGTGAGGAAGAATAATGAAAAGTTCTAGCTAGTTTTCCCATTTTATTTTACGCTTTGGACAAGACATTTTTATTTAAGTTTTGATTCATATTAGTGTAATAAGTAGCCTTGCACTTGTCCCAGTACAAGTGTGGCGGTAACACTTCCCCAAGTTGTTTATTTTGAAATTCAATAATTTTATTGAAATTTTATGCTTTGAAATCTGTTAGAAATTAGGGGTGTTACAACCTCTTTATAATGCTAACCAATTCAGCTAGTCTCAGGCGAAAAGGGGAAAATTTTAGCTTCTCCAAAACCATAGTTTTGGAGAAAAAAAGCACTTTTGGGCTTTTTTCTTTTGTTTGGCAAAATTTTCCCAAAACCATGGTTTTCTATCCAGAAGCACTTAAAAAAAAGAAAAAAAAAAAAGAAGCCAAGCAATCACTAATTGTGTACATGGTAACGTATAACACCCCAAATTTCTAACAATTATAATAACATAAAATTTCAATGATTTTTATAAATAATTACTAAAATTCAAAATAACTAAAATTGGGGAAGTGTTACCGCCGTACTTGTATTGGAACAAGTGCAAGGCTACCTTATTACATTAACGTAAATCCAAACTTAAATAAAAATGTTTTATTCAAAACATAAAGTAAAATAAAACTAGCTAGAATTAGTTTACTATTCTTCCTCACTTCTCACTACTAGCCCCAAACTCGAAACCTGTTTCATTGAAATTCTGCTCCCGCGAAGGATCATCACAGCCCAGAACTCAAGCATCAGCAAAAGCTTGTAATCCTAATAAACAAAAATAATATAGAAATAATAATAATAATAATAATAATAATAATAAAATATCCAAATGATGATAAGAAAGAAAAATACCATATACATATATATAATCTAAAATATCAATTTCAATACTCATCATATCTATATATTCTCATCGAATCAAATATCATTCATTATTTTTATTAATTTCATTTGGACCCGGAAACCTGCCAGTCCATTTAGTTTAGTGGGAAGAGAACTATGATAGACCCGGAAACCTACCAGTCTACCCTATGACCTAGAAACCTGCCAGTCATAAATCATCAATTTGACCATATCACAATAAAACAATTCGTCCTAATGTGCACACCTCTTCCCAAAGTTGCTACAGTGTCCCGGAAACCTGCCAGACACCACTTTGGGATGAATGAATATAATCAGTTCACATCAAATAATATATCGAGACATAAAGCCTAAGGGTTGTGTTCATGACTTTAGGAGGTACCATCCCAAAACTATCCTCCCACGATCAGGGGCGGATCCAGAAATTTATAAAAGGGGGGGCACTATTAGCAAGAGGGGGTGCGGGCAAAAAATAATACAGGATTCAAAAGGTTTTCACTTGACATCAGTTACAAGTTTGATCATCATTAATTAAAAAAAAAAAGAGCAAGTATTAGCTATAAAATGCCCATGGCGGAAAATTAACAACCTACATATGCTCCAAGCAATTTTTTGTGTTGGGAATATCCACCTAAAATACAGAGAAAAGGCAACAAAATGCTAGGAAAGTATCTCAAAAAAGGAAGCAGATCTTTCCCAGTTGAGGTCACAATGCTAAAATATGTCCACAAGGTGAGCCAATTGAATAAAATATGTCGGCAAGGTGAGCCGTACCCCTTTCTTTAAATAAAATATGTCAGGATCACCTTTGAATAAAACCTTTGATTTTTATTTTTTTAAAAAAAAATCAAAAAAATCAAGGGGGGCACGTGCCCCCTTATCACATAGGTGGATCCGCCTATGCCCACGATTAAGTTATTTTAAATACACTCACATGATAAATGGATTTCTCAATAAATAAATATATATATATATATATATGAAAGCATTTATAAATTTCAATCACGAAAATCGAGGCACCCAAAGTGTACATGTATATTCAATGACAAAAGGATTTTAAAAAAAGTAAAATGCAAATCAAGAAGGAGAAATATATGTATATAAGGAGGTGAGGAGTTTTGCTTTTATAAAGTGATTCACGCTAACCAAAAAGGAAAACATATATATACATATACAAATGCAGCAACACATTTAAAGGTTTTTCACAAAGATCAAGATCGACATGCAACAATTGACTCCTATTGTTTTGGGGATTAGGATTACATATAATATATTTCATATATAACAACCTATCAAAAGTTATATAAAACTAACCTAAGACTCATGGTAGTTAGGATTAGCAAAATAGGATGTAGAGAAAAAGAATAAGCACGAGACGCAAGGTTGTTCTGGGGATTAGGATTACCTGGTCTCTGTTTTGCTAGCCTCTTAGAAGAATAATTAACACCGAGAAAGAATAGAGGAAGTAGTAGAAGAGAATATGTAATACCCCGGATTTTTATCAATAATAATGATAATGATAATGATACTACTAATAATAAAAATAATAAAGTAATAATGAAATTTAATAATAATAACAATATAGTAAATAAAGATTTAGAATTTAATAATGTTTATAATATTTTATAATTTATTAATTGGAAATAATTATAGTAACAATAAAAGTTTAGAATTTAATTGTATGGTTTAAGAATTTATTAATTGGGAATATATTAATTAGATTATATAATATAATTTATTTCTATTTATATTAAATATATAATTGAGTCATTTTAATTTACCTTACTGTTGGGTAGTAATATTAGTGATCCTAGATATTAGCTATGATCCTAAATTTTAGCTAGGATAAATAGAAATATTATATATAATTGAAATATTATATATATATATATATATATATATATATATATATATATATATATTGTATCGTAATAAATTGTAATAGGAATATATTAACTATATTATTAATAATTCGATTGTATAATATAATCTATTTCTATTTATATTAATTATGTTAATATTTCATATTTTTATTTATTTATATTAGAAAATCTTATTATATATTCTATTTATTATATAGAATATATATCTGTTTATTTTATATTTGTAGTACTCCTGATTAATAATAGAATTAATAATATATTAAAATAATAATAATAATAATAATATATTACAATCTAGAAATCTATAGTGTTTGTGTTGTTAATTTATTAATTGAGAATAATTAAAGGGCCCAGCCCATAACTAAAACCCTAAGTTTTAATTATAAATTTAGGTCTAGCCGTCAAAAACCTAAAAACACACGATACTTTTCCTCTTCCGTTGTTTTCTTCTCAAACCCTCTTTCTGTGCATCAAATCAAAATTAGGTCGCTAGCAAGAATGGAGGCCAGGTAATCCTAATCCCCATGAGTAGGTTAGATTTATGTAAATTTTGTAATCCTAATCCCCATGAGTAGGTTAGATTTATGTAAATTTTGTAATCCTAATCCCCATGAGTAGGTTAGATTTATGTAAATTTTGTAATCCTAATTCCCATGAGTTTAGGTTAATTTTAAATCTTGATAGGTAACCTGATCCCTAGGTCTTAGAAATTAATGGTTGTTTGATTAATTACATAAGATATGGTGTGTTTTTCCTTTAAATGATTTTTATTTTTATTTTTATTTTTTCCTTCCTCTCGCCTCGACATCCGTGCGTGATTGTAAATGTATATATGTTAGTCTAAATGTATATGTCCGTCCCATCTCGTCCAGTTAGGTGTCTTGAATCCAGTCACGTAATTGTGCGTGAGTGTGCAACTATATATATATATATACCTGTACGATTTTCTTTCTTTTGCTTCCTGTACGTTTTTGCTTTTGAAATTATTGGTTGGTTTCATGTATTTACAATATGCTATAGGATAGGCAATAATCTGCAATATTCTAAAATCCTATACAATACTAAAATTAATATCTCCTGTGCAAAAATACAAGATACCAACAGGTTTTAATTTAAAAGAATATATATATATATATATATATATATATATCCTTATATCTATATTTTATTAAAATAATATAAAAATATATAAAAGATAAGTAAATAATAAAAATAATATAGGAATTTATTATGTGTATGTTTTAAAACATTTTAACAGTGGGAGGATAGCTTTGGGATGGTACCCCCAAAGTGATGAACACAACCTTAGGCTTTATGCCTCGAAATATTATGTGATGAGAAAATTGAGATATCCGTTCTTCCCAAAGTGGTGTCTGGCAGGGTTTCCCGGGACACTAGTAGCAACTTTGGGAAGAGGTGTGCACACTAGGAAGAAATACTTGATATACTTGATGGCCAATTTGATTGATTGTGACTGGCAGGGTTTCCCGGGTCACAGGGTAAACTGGCAGGGTTTCCCGGGTTTACCATGGTTCTCTTCCCACTAAACTAAATAGACTGGCAGGGCTTCCCGGGTCTAAAGAAATTTTAAAGGATGATGAATAATAATATTTGAGTCAATGATAATATATAACTATGATGAGTATGAGAAATTGATTTTGTGGATTATAAATATATATATATATAAATAATATTTTCCCTATCATTATGTAATTAATTTAATTATTTATTTGTTACTATTGTTATTATTTTGTAACTATTAGGATTACCAGCTTTTGCTGATGTATGTGTGTTCATGGGCTGCGACGATCCTTCGGGGGAGCAGATTTTCAGTGAAACAGGTCTCGAAGTTGGGGCTGTTGGGGCTAGCAGTGAGAAGTGAGGAAGAATCATTAGTATTCTAGCTAGTTTATTTTATTTTAATTTTGAATAAAACACATTTTGTTTAAGTTGTTTTTTTCTTTTAATTGTAATAAGTAGCCTTGCACTTGTCCCAATACAAGTGCGGCGGTAACACTTCCCAAAGTTGTTTATTTCGAAATTCATTAGTTTATTTATAAAAATCATTTAAATTTTTGCTATTATAACTGTTAGAAATTGGGGGTGTTACAGAATAGGAGAAGAGTAGAAGAATATTCAAGGTTAGGCTAGACCTCTATTTATAACTTAATATTAGGGTTTAGCTTTGGGCTCTTCTACTATTGCCAACTCATTAATAGGGTATATTAAATTCAATCAATTAATCATTGTGTGAATTCAATGTGATAGAGTATATTACATTAATTCAATCAATCATGATATGAATTAATGTGACTTGGTTGGCAGTAGTGGACTTATTACCTAAAAACAATCATGGTCATCAATCAATCATGGTGTGAATTTAATGTGATAGGGTATATCACATTAATTCAATCAATCATGATTTGAATTAATGTGACTTGGTTTTTCTTAGTACATAAGCAGAAGGAGTAGGAGTATTTGGCCCACCAAGGCTATAAAATAAAATAAATGGGTTATTACTATTAATAAAAATCTGGGGTATTACATAACGCTTCCAGAATTAGTTTTTTTTTTAATTTTTATTCCCAAGAGTAAAATGGATTAAAATTGTGTTTGGTAAATCCAGTTTTTTTTTTTTGGTTCCCCGGATGAAACGGTTTATTTATTATGCTGGGGAATTAAAAAAAAAAGCAAAAAAGTTCAACCACTTTATTCTAGGGCACAGAATGAGAATCACTTTTCTCTCCCAAAACAACAATACGTTTGAGTGTTCGACCTGCTTCTTTTCTCTCCCAAACAAAAATACCTTCGACCTTCAACAGCTTGAGCGACCGTTCACCACCGCGACCCAACATCACACGTTCTCCAGGTTTTACTTGGTAAGTTTTTTCCCCTTCTCCTCTCTTCCCCTATTTTTTCCCTTCTAACTTCAAAATCGAAATTGACACTACCCTATGTTGCTCCCTTCTCTCTGCATTTTCTGATCTCCAGCGTCATTTGATTTTGTCGTTGTTCTCCACTTCTACAATGTATAGCTGTTTCAGAGAGAAAGAGTAAGTTGTTAAACCCTAATCTTTTTGAAGTTGCAATATGAATTTAATTTGTGGACTAGATCTTCATTCTCTTGGATTTTGTTGTTTTTCTATTGATTTTCTTTATCTTGCACTTTGTAAGATTGTTTTACTCTAGATTGACTTTTAATTTCTATATTTTGCTTCACCAATCCTCTATTTTCATTGTTTTCATAGTTCTTTCTTGATTTCTTTTTCAATTTATTGTTCATTTTGGAATGTTTTGAGATTGACAAGTTCTCATGATCTGCAATTATATTTGGGAACCAGCATTAGAAAGGCTTCATTTCTGTATGGCCTATTGAGGGTTGAATGTAAACTTTTTGATGTGCATCATACTTGCCTAGTCTTACATTCATCTTCCTCTCTACCATTCTCTGTTGTAATTTTCAGCTATTTGGTTTGCCATGTTATATCATATGTACTTTCAGTTTCTTTCTTCCTTATGATATTTAATGTTTGACCAAATTGTGTCTTTCTTTTTGGCAAATTGAAAAAGGCATTTGAAACAGAGATTATTCAGTGGAATTAGCGTAAATGCTCTACAAGTGTAAATAAATACATGTAAATTAAGTGCAAAAAGATTTGAATGAAAGCTCTATCATTTGTCTTGTCTTTGAATCAGTCATATAGTTAGTTTAGAGCTTGAACTTCTTTCACTTTAGGTCGAATCCATGCAATGATTTTATCCCTGCATACTAACACTTGATGGTTGTTTTTTTTCATTGCTTCACTTTTTAGGCTTTCTATTATGACATGATCTAATTTTCCTGATACTTTTGTTATGTGCATCCTTGTTCCACACTCTTTCTCATCAAATGAACTCAAAAACTGTTCATTATATTGTTCTTCTCCAATAGAAAAAAGTTTCTCCCTCTCCCTGTATGAAAGCAAATATTGTTGTGTTTGTTAATTTGGAGGGGACATTGACCATTTGAGACAAGCACGAGGAAGATTAAGGTCTTGTTAGTTAGTGTGTATGTTCTTTTGTCATGAAGTTCACTTTTGTGTATGTCGGATGGGAAGGATTTGCAAATGATTGTCACATTTTTACTACTGCGCTTGAAACTCCTAGGTTGGAATTCCCTCATCCCCTACCAGGTACGATGAGTTTGTACAGCAATGTGAATGATATTTTCCTTTAGTTTCACATTTGATTGTCCTTATTATATTGCAATTTATTTATTTTTTTTGGAAAATTCTTGTCAACATGTAGGTAAATTTTATGTTGTTGATTCAGGATACCCAACAAGGGATGATTATTTAACACCATTCAAAAGAGAGTGCTACCATTTGAAGCTTTGAAGAATAGGTACTCAATTTTACGTAAAATGCCTCCATTTTCATTTTAGAAGCAAGCTCTCATTGTAATTGCATGTTGTGCAGTACATAACTTTATTAGGGATCATCAAATAGCAGACAAAAATCTAACACATTATGCAAATCCCAACATGACAGCATCAACCCATACATCTGTAGCTATAGATGATGAAAGCCCCTCAGATCAAGTGACTGAAATAAACATTATTAAGAAAAATATTGCAAACTAATTACTAGTGCAAAAAAGGCTTTTAAGACCGGATAAAAGAGGCACCGTAAGACCGGACTCGAGGCCAGTCTTGTTCCAGGCTGATAGGGCAAAACTTTATAGCCTATAAACTCCTCAAGTGCACGGGCCGTATCAAGTAATAAAGTGATAAGAAAAGTATCGTTCCCATGAGGACTTAGTATCACAACTTTAGTTAAGCATTAATTTCACAATTTCGTTTAAGTTGAGCAAACCAAAATTGAATTTAATTAAGAGAAAATAAATTAAAACTAAAATAAAAATAAGAAAACTACCACAATAATCAAATGAGCAACCCAGAGTCACAAATCCCTTATTAACTTCATAAACCTTTTTTTCACTAATTTAATTAGCTTTAATATCAATTTTGTTAATTTCGAGTATAAATAGCTATAAATGTCTGTCGGTCCACTTACAACCCTCTCTTAAGTATAACTTGTTCTATTTAACATAGTTACTTAAGAGGCAACAAAAATCGGACACACTCTTCAACAATTATATGGGGTCATTAGGCAAATTAAATCGTAATCTAATGCTATATTATTTAATCTCAAAACCTAATTAAAATCTCCTTCGTCAAGGTAAATCCTAATGCTCAAAATCATATTCAATGATGGCCAATCACTAAATAGATAAAACTAACCAAAATTAAATAGCCAAAATTAATATCAAATTTAACTAAATAATGAAAACAAAATCCAATTCACCCACAAGTTCATAGGTCTTCTAGGTTGCAAAACAAACTAGCCACATATGGCTTTAATAAAATCTATAACAAAAAGATAAGAATTCAGGTTCAAAGAATAAAGAGAGATAAAGGAAAAAAAATTTCTTCGTCATCTTCACAGTCCTTCCGTCCTTCCGTGGAGATGATGAAGAGAACTGAAACACTCAGCCTCTACTCCTCTGCTTTTTCGTTCCTTCTTGTTCTGCGTCTCCCGATATTACTCTTTTGCTTCATTTTCTTGTCTCTGCCTCCTTATATATAATTTAGATCTTGGGTCACTGATTCTCATTTTCTTATTAAAAAGATATCTTATATCTTGTAATCAACTCTACCAGATTATGCAATTGATTTTGTTTCTATTTTTCTTACGTGTGATCATTGAATTTGGCTGATTGCATATCCTCTTAATTGCTTTTTTTTTTACTTCTTTCTAAATCAGCTAATATTTCCTGCAAAATATAATAGGAAATAAGAAGATTTTATATCAAAATATTTTTTTTATCTTATGATGATAGCAAAGTATATAAAAGATAATTAAATAGGTATATAATATCAATAAATCCAACTAATTCTCATAAAATATACACCTATTTAATCATAAAATATATACTTATCACATGCGGTATTAAAAGTCTAATATTTGAGACCGAACACGAACTGGTCTTAAAGAAAATTTTTTAGACCGGACATTTAAAACATTAGGTCTTAAAAGTCGTACTAAATAAATCTGAAATATTTTTTGTTCGGTCCTAAAACGCAACTTTTAAGACCGGACAAAAACTTGGCCAGTCTTAAAAGGATCAGAATTTGAAGACTGGACAAAAATAAGTCCGGTCTTAATAGTTGAACATTTAAGACTGGCGTATTTATTTCGGTTTAAATTTTCCCGAATATTTTCCCTTTTCTTCCAGATCAATATATATATATATATACACACACAAATCCACCACCCTATCCAGCACATAAAAGTTGATACTTTAAGCTACAAGCTATGAACAATTATGAATAAATTGAATTGGGATAAAGAATACAAATATGAGTTATGTTGCCTCTTAATTAATGATTATACTATGACTGCAACACCTAAATTAAGTTATACAATAAGATAACTTACTTATAAATACAATGAGCTGAGTTACAAATACAACACGTAAATCAACATACATGCCCAATATAATTTATTCACCATGCCTTCATCTGATTCCCACCCAACAACGCAAACATATCCTCTTTTATAACATGCTCCTTTGGATCGGATCCTGCCACAAAAATAAAACAAGAACAAACTTCATAGTCAGTGATGACATTGTTTAATAACATATGTAGAAGGAATATCATAGTACGTATATATATATCGATGCAGCAACACATTATCATCCGGAAGAATGCATGTCCTTAAAAGCCTCAAGCATTTTAGAAAAACTGTTGTCGCTATGTCTTCAAGGTTACCAATTTCAATACAGCGTTCAACAATTAGTATTTTTTACACCCAAGGTATAGCGGGGTCTTTGCATCATGCATACATTTTCAATATCCGTGTCATTATCATCAAAGGTCACTTCCCTATGTTGAGACCCACTAGTGATTTTTTCACTATGCTATACCCATATTGTATAGATCTTACAAAATCCTTCACAAATTAAATGTGTGTGTATAACTTTAGGACTTAGTCGCCTTTCATTCAAATATTTTTTCACTTGCCCCATTTTGTTTAACATACATAATCCGAAAAATTTGAAACTTGAATATAAAATAAGCCAACTCAAAATGCATATTTATGCTCAATGTTGGTTAGGTCTTCTATTATTATTATTTTTTTAATGGAGAAACTTGCCCATTAAATGCATAATGAAGAATCACTTTTGGTCATAAATGTATCACAATGAATCCAAGAATCAAAATAAATGCATGTCGAAGAAATTAAATGCATCACATGAAGGTCTAGTGGACTCACATGTAGCATATTAATTCAAATGCGTTTGCTGAGTCTTTCTTCTCTGACCACGAACGTTCATGTTGCATACGGCAAAAGTAACCTAAAAACACTTGTTGGTCAGTTGGGTTGGTCTAAAGTGCAAATATAATCTTCAAAATACAATATTCATTAACAACTGATGAACCTACAAGAACATTTCATCAATTTCATTAAACCCATGAAAAACCCAGAACGATAAGCAGGAAAATCATAAAAGTTATATAACTGAAACACCTCTTACAGCTTAGTCTATAGATGTTTAACTAAGGAACCAAAAAGTGATTGTCGAGAGAGCAATGCGAAGCAGCAATGAAGCAATACACAAACATTGGAGACAGAACCTGAGTAATCACTTTCGGCGCGACAAGAGAAGTTTAGAGAGGAAAATTTAATTTTACGCGCGACAGAGACATCTTTTAGGATTTTGGATTTTATTAAGACCAATTAATTATAATGCATCCGGTCCTAAAGATTTTATTAATTTAATTTTTAAGCTCGGAGGTTTAGAAGACTCCGATCTTAAATTTTTATTAATGTTTAGACCAGAGATTTAAACACCATCCGGTCCTCAAAGTCAAATACTTTTTAGACCAGTTACTTATAACGTATCCGGTCCTAACGATCTATTTATTAAACCAAACCGAAAAAAAAGGATTGGCTTTGGCGAGCGCAGCAGCAACTGAATGAATAAAATAAAGGAGAATTGAAGAATTAATAAGCTTCTTTAATTACTGGTGAGAAGTTAGGAGGCAGTGAGGAGTTAATAAGGACATAAAGGTAGTGTGAGGAGTTAATATAAGGGCAGAGAGTTTAAGAGCGCATTTTATAAATATCCGGTCCTAAATGTCTTTATTGAATCCAAATTACTTTTCAGATCTACCTTTTATACATATCCGGTCCTAAAATACTTTTAAGATCTACCTTTTATATATATCCGGTCCTAAACTGCTATTATTTATTTATTTTAATCAATTCAATTACTTTTAAGACCGACCATTTATCTTGCATCCAATCCTAAAATTCTTTTATTTTTTAATCAATTAAAACTATTATTTTTAAGAATGTGTCTATTAAAATATCTGGTATTAAAAGTTGGATCTGTTCAATGAATAGATTCAGAGTCTCTTCAATCAGCTTCCAAATAAACTTCCCAACTAGGCGACTCCTCATATTCTGAGGAACTATGCGGCTCCTCGTTAAAGTTTCTGACGCTTTGCATTATTTAGGATGGGTTCTCTATTTAAACCCATTGTTACTTTACTTTCTTCACATTCTTCTCCATCACTTCTACAACATCCACCACCGTAATGGCTGCTCTACCACCACCAGGTCCTCCACCACCACTAAGTCCTCCTCGTCCGCTCAGTCTTCACAATCCGTACCCTCCTCTGCTACCTCCGAACCCGTCATTGGAGCAAATGATGCAGCACCTCCTAGCCTGCGTTGATCATATAGACCGATGCATGGGCCAACTTTTTCAGATCTATCACGTCGTCAACAACAAGGTGACGACGGTACTCGACGCCCAAGACGTTGAGTATTGTCTTTCTGATGACAACGTGTCCGACCTCTCCAATGACTCCCTCCCCTCTGACAACGATGGGGAGGATTAGATTTTATGTTTTTTTCTATGTAAATAAAAAAATTATTAAATAAAATTTTTATTTCAATTTCTATACATGTCTATTTCTATTTCAATTTCAACAACAAGTTGACCGCGGTACTCGACGCCCACGAACGTTAATATAATTGTAACACCTCCAAATTTCTAACAACTATAATCACTTAAAACTGTGATAATTTTTAATATTAATTACTAAAAGTCAAAATAAACTACTTTGGGAAGTGTTACCACTGCACTTGCACTGAGACAAGTGCAAGGCTAACAATAATGTAAATTCAAACTTAAACAAAATATGTTTTACTCAGAACAAAATAAAATAAAATAAAATAAAATTAGCTAACTGTGCTTCCTCACTTCTCACTGCTAGCCCCAACCCTTGGCACCTGCTTCATTGAAATTCTGCTCCCCTGAAGGATCATCGCAGCCCAAGAACACAAATATCAGCAATTGCTGGTAATTCTAATAAAATACAATTTAAATGGCACAACTATGTTAATCAACGCGAATACACACACACACACACAAATCATAAGGTAATTACATCAAACATTATTCGTTATCTTTTTAAATTTATTTAGACCCGGGAAACCCTGCCAGTCTATTTAGTGAGAAGAAAACCATGGTAAATCCGGGAAACCCTGCCAGTCACAATTAATCAAATTTGGCCATCAAGTATTTTTTCCTAGTGTGCACACCTCTTCCCAAAGTTGCTACTAGTGTCCTGGGAAACCCTGCCAGACACCACTTTGGGAAGAATGGATATCATCGATTCATATCAAATAATATTTCGAAGGCATAAAGCCTAATTGTGTTCATCACTTTGGGAGGTACCATCCCAAAGCTATCCTTCCACTGTTAGATTATTTCAATACACACAAAAATGGATTTTTCAAATTAAACTGTAAAATAAATTCTCATGAGTTTCTATAAGGTTGTCATAAGAAATTTCCATGACCATCATTTAAATCCTTAGCTCTACTCATTATCCATTTTACTCATGGGTTCCTATAAGGTTGTTATGAGAAGTTTTCATGACCATCATCTAAATCTATGGACTCCTACTCATTATCCCTTTTTGGCTTTACTTCCTATAAGGTTATCATGAGAACTGATAACTCTTATGTTACTCATGATAATAAGTATAATTTAATATTTTCAGACTTCTAATCATGTGATTAAAATAATTGATACTTTAGGAATCCCATCTAAATCTTTAGCAGCTTTATCATCATCTGAATGAAAAAAAAACGCACAGGGGAAATTCAATCCAAGAATTGGATATTCCATCATATGCGTATACAAGTCAAGCACGAAATATTGCCCAATCACAAAAAGACACATGGGTATTCATATATAATTCAAGTACGCAAGCTGAGGCAAAACAATTACATTCATTTGATAAAGAAGGAATTCGACAAATTGATCACAAGTAATATTGTTCTAGGGATTAGGATTTCATATATAACTGCCCTATCGAAGTCTATATATAAAACTAACCTATTGTTCATGGAGATTAGGATTACCTATCAAAATTTACATAAGACTAACCTAAGACTCATGAAAATTAGAATTACCTATCAAAATTTATATAAAACTAACCTATGACTCATGGGGATTAGAATTATCTAGTCTTCGTTTTTGCTAGCCTCCTAGAAAATAATTTGATGAGAGTCCGGAAGGAGGATTTGAGAAGAAAAGGTAGCGGGGAAGAAAACTATCGAGCGTTGCTAGGTTTAGACGGCTAAACCTAAGTTTATAATTAAAATTTAGGGTTTAGCTATGGACTGAGCTTTTTAACTATTTCCAATTATAAAACAATACAATTAAATTTCTAAATTTCTATCATTGCTATAATTATTGCCAATTAATCAACTGTAAAATAACACAAACATTATTAAATTCTAAATATTTATTTACTATATTATTGTTATTATTATTAAATTTTATTATTACTATATTATTGTTATTGTTATTATTATTATTGCTATTATTATTATTATTATTATTATTATTATCATCTTCTGGGGATTACAATAATTTTTCTAAAGAAACAAAAAAAGGAAATTCACAAGTAATATTGATGCATCTCTTGAAGGCAAAGAAACGATATCGATCGCCTTAGCCTTTTCATTTTGTTCTTTTTCTTTCCGACAAAAAGGAAACAACCAAAACATTATCCTCGTGCGATTAACATTTAAAATTCCCAGAATACAGTTAAGAACATTAAAAAAAAATCGTCTAACTTATTCGAATAAAAACAAACAGAGTGACAATTTTTCTAAAGATTGGACCGTCATTGTCGTCGGTTTTACCTCGCCCTGATTTGAATATTTTCAGTGTCCTTTTCATTATCTTCATTCTTTTTCCGATAAAGAAAACAGACAAAGAAAAGGTAGACCGATAATGCTACTCAAAATCAGGAGAGGTAAAAACGACGACAATGAAGATCCTAGCTTGAGGAGAACGCCAGAACCTCAATTCTCTTGAACAATTAATGATTTGCCAGATATTTAAATGAAGACTATTAAGACCGGATATTTACAACTACACGGTCCTAAAGTTAAAGTGCTTTTTTAAATTCAGGACTTTTAGGAGCGGACAATTTATATATATATGGTCCTAAAAGTCTCGAGACTTTTAAGACCGCACGTTTAATAAATATACGGTCCTAAAAGTCTAGATAAATTTTTACTAAATTAAACAAAACTAATTAATTATTTGTTTGATTTTCTTCAATATTGGTGTATCGGCCAAAATTTAAGTTCGGTCTTAAATTATTTAACTTTAAGACCGAATAAATTAGTACCCGGTGTTAAACGTTAACCTTTAAGACCGATCCATATATAAATCAGGTCTTAAAATTAATTAATTTTTTATTTAATCGTTTTCTATATTTTGTATCGGCCTCATTTTATGTCTGGTCTTAAAAGAATATTTTTTGAGACCGGCTAATAAACATGTTCGGTCTTAAAACCTTAATATTTAAATTTTTCTTTATTATTTTTGGACTGCAAAAAATATTATTCTACCTGTATGACATTTGTCGATACAGTAATTGATATTTCAATTTTCTTAATAACATTTAAAAGACCGGTTTTTTTTTGTCTGGTCTAAATAATATATTTAAGACCTATGAAAAAAAGATCCGGTTCAAAATGTTCTTTATATTTACAGAACTGCCACCGGTCATTCCTTTAAGACCGAGGCGTCGCTACTCCGGTCTAAATGAGGCAGTCTTAAAGCCCTTTTTGCACTAGATGACAATCAGTTGCCCCCAATATGATGTTGAAAGATTAAGAGACATATTCAAAATATATTGGAGACTTGTCATATTTTTGGTTCAATACGGCATCAATTATTTTTGCTTTAAATTATTGTGATATCATGAAAATTTAATTGAGTCGTGTGACTTATGTATATTTATTTATTTATTCATTCATTTGTATAATTATTTTTAAGGTAATAATATGGTATTAAAAGATGAGAGCAAAAGTAAAGAAATTTAGATTATTTTATACAATTGATGAAATTTGTAAACAAAAAATAAAGAAATAGATTTATATTGTATTAGATAATTCCAATTCTCAGAATAAAAAATAAAATGTGTTAACAAACGTAATTATAATTCTCAGAATGAAAAACAAAAAGTGTTAACAAACGTAAGTCTAATTGTAATACCCCGGGTTATTATTAATAATAATGATAATGATGATAATAATATAGTAATAATAATAACAATAACAATAATATAGTAAATAAATATTTAGAATTTAATAATGTTTGTATTATTTTATAGTTTATTAATTGGAAATAATAATAATAATAATATAGAAATTTAATTGTATTGTTTTATAATTGGAAATAGTTAAAAAGCCCAGCCCATAGCTAAACCCTAAATTTTAATTATAAACTTAGGTTTAGCCGTCTAAACCTAGCAACGTTCGATATTTTTCTTCTCCGCTACCTTTTCTTCTCAAATCCTTCTTCCGGACTCTCATCAAATTATTTTCTAGGAGGCTAGTAAAAATCGAGACCAGGTAATTCTAATCCCCATGAGTCTTAGGTTAGTTTTATGTAAATCTTGATAGGTAATCCTAATAACACTATATGTATGTAAATACAAATCTAACAAATCAAGAAAACATGATACATACGTCCTTTAATTTGAAAACAAAAAACATGATACATACGTCCTTTAATTTGAAAACAAAGCTAACAAGTTTGGCATATTAGCTATCAAAGTCTTTTATATATAACTCCTTTCAATTACTTGACCTTTGTTGATTGTTAAATTGATCTTCTTGACATGTTGTAATATTCTTTCGACTATCAACTATTCATGTTTTTGTCTCTTCTAATTACTGTTGCTTGACGTTATTACCTTGATGCCATGTCAAACTTATCGTTCTATTTTTTTGTCAAGCCAAGTAAAGCCAAAAAGGGATAATGAGTAGAGTCAGGGATTTAAATGATGGTCATGAAAACTTCTCATGACAACCTTATAGGAACCCATGAGTAAAATGAATAATGAAAAATTAAGGATTTAAATGATGGTCATGAGAACTTCTCATGACAACCTTATGGGAACCCATGAGTAAAATGGATAATGAAAAATTAAGGATTTAAATGATAGTCATGAGAACTTCTCATGACAACCTTATAGGAACCTATGAGTAAAATGGATAATGAGTAGAGTTAAGGATTTAAATGATGGTCATGGAAATTTCTTATGACAGCCTTATAGAAACTAATGAGAATTTATTTTACAGTTTAATTTGAGAAATCCATTTTTGTGTGTATTGAAATAACTTAATAGTGGGAGGATAGCTTTGGGATGGTACCTCCCAACTGATGAACACAACTTTTGGGCTTTATGCCACCGATGTGAAAAGATAGTATCCGTTCTTCCCAAAGTGGAGTCTGGCAGGGTTTCCCGGGATACTAGTAGCAACTTTGGGAAGAGGTGTGCACACTAGAAAGATATGTTTATGGCCAATTGATGATTGTGACTGGCAGGGTTCCTGGGTCACAGGGTAAACTGGCAGGGTTTCCCGGGTTTACCATGGTTCTCTTCTCACTAAATAAACTGGCAGGGTTTCTCGAGTCTAAATAAATTTAAATGATAACGAATAATGTTTGATGTAGTCACCTTATGATTTATGTGTGTATATACATGTATATATTTGCTTTGATTAATATAGTTGTGCCATTTAAATTGTGTTTTATTAGAATTACCAGCAATTGCTGATGTTTGTGTTCATGGGCTGTGATGATCCTTCGGGGGAGCAGAATTTCATTGAAACAGGTGCCAAGAGTTGGGGCTAGCAGTGAGAAGTGAGGAAGCGCCTTCATTTTATTTTATTTTGTTTGGAGTAAAACATATTTTGTTTAAATTTGAATTTACCTTATTTGTAATAAGTAGCCTTGCACTTGTCCCAGTACAAGTGCGGCGGTAACACTCTCCAAGGTTGTTTATTTCGAATTTCATTACTTTATTTATAAAAATCATTTAAATTTTTGTTATTATAACTGTTAGAAATTGGGGGTGTTACATAATGGTATCAGAGCCCTAGGTTTTGACTTGAGTTCGCTTTTGATACTAACTCAAGGGTTAAAAGATCCCAAAGTTAAGTAAGTAAATGAGTAAAATAGTAATAATAATAATAATAATTTAAATGTGAGAGATGAGTAGTGAAGGGTTATTCTCTTATCTTTTAAATGATTTATTTCTTTGAAATTCTGATAATTGCTAAGGGGTTGATGAATGTCATTTCCATAAGTTTTAGTAGAAGTCAGTTCCTTAGAAAAAGTGTCTTCAACCATATTAAAGACACACATGTTCGATTCCATTTACCACCCTCCTACTTCCATGCTACCAAATGTGGCATTAGATGATGAAATTGACATTTACATTTAATATTTTGTAAAATTGTTATTATAATATTTTATAAACTTATTATTATTATTATTATTATTATTATTATTTTGTAATATAGTTGTGAACTATATAGATCATATTTTAAGCATTTAAGTCTACTATCCAAGTTCACAGACAGACGAGTTATTATTTATCCAAGTTCTTCAATATCTTAAGATACTAAGATTTGTTAGTTCTTAATGTTTTGAGGATAACAAACTATTGTAATGAAATAGACTTACTGATTCAAATCACTTAAGTGTATATTTAATGACACTTAAGTAAACAACTCTCATTCAATCAAATCTTGAATATCAAAGAGTGTTTTTAATGCGTCTGTCGTAGACACACTCAAATCATAGTTAAAGGATTCGAATCAAGTGTTTTAAAACTTTAGTCAAAATAGCTTTCAGTTTTGACTAACTCGACTTAAGGCCTTGTGTAATGTTTTGAATTAAGAGCTTCAACTCGAGTTAACAATGTATGACTCAAGTTGCCTTTGTGAGGACTTAATCTTATCTTTTCAAATTTTAAGTCTCGAGCTCAAATATTAATCTTATCTTTTCAAATCTTAAGTCTGACGCTCAAATATCTTTTTCAATAATCAAAAGTTTAGCCTTGAGTTAATATTGATTCACTCGAGTTACTCGTTAGAGTTAGCATTTTTGCACTCGAGTGTCATTTGTCCAAATCACTTTCAAATTTATTTCTCAAACTCTTTTGTAAACAAATCTAGTTAACTCGAGTTATGATTTTGTGCATTCGAGTCATCTGTTAGAGTCGTCAATCTCCCTTGCTTAAAGTATATTTGAATATAACTCGAAGTCATCTTTTTATGAAACAAAAACTTCACACTCAAGTGATGAATCCTTAACTCGAGGGAATGACTCAAGTCAATAGCAATAGACTCGAGTTATGCTTTGTAAAGCTATCTTCTCGCTTTTAAACCTCTATTTCAAACAAGCTTTTATTGAAGAAAATATTCTTGACTCAAGCATTGGAAGAACAACTCGAGTCAGTTAGTGATTAACTCGAGCTGTCTTTTCTGCTTTTGTAAATCACCGTGTTCGTAAAGTTAAAATCATTGATTATGATTTCATTACTTCGTATCATCACTCATTATTGTTCCTAACTATGTTTAATCAATGATTAACTTAGAAATCTCAAAAAGCAGTAATTATGTTAGAAGCATTAAATGTCATTGCAGAAAACCAAGCACCAACTCGGAAACCATTCTCTAAGCAACCGAAAAGGCATTCTTGTTTTCTTTCCATATTAAATGCTACAACATGCAACGGGCAGAACAGAAGGAATGTCAATAGTAGAATGACAACAATTATTTGCAGAATCAAAGTTATGAGTAATAGACTAGCTTCAACGTCTAACAGCTATATTTATTACTCACAACATATTCAGTGAAGTTCCTCAACGGTCATTAATTTCAACAATCAAATATAAGGCGAAGCATTCAATTCGAATCACCTATCGAAATATTTTACGCTCAAACAAATTTATTGCAACTACTGTTTCATTCATTACTATGTAATATCTTTAAAAAAATTTGTACTTCAGTGATTCTTAATTTACTTTGTAAGAGAGTTATAATATGATCATTATAACTGTAAGAAACTCAAGGTAGAGGGACCTTGAGAATGAGTGTATCGATTACAACTTGTAAGGGGAGTGAATCTTAGAGAGAGGATTACTTAAGAGTACATAAGGTTAGTGAAAAACTCATAGTGTTTGGGGACTGGACGTAGTTTAAGAGTTTGGATCGAACTAGTATAAATCTTCTGTGTCCATTATTCTCCTCTTCCTTGCTTTGTTATTTTAGCTATCAAGCTTAATTGCAAAAGTTTTCGAAATCACCCAATTCACCCCCTCTTAGGTGATATTTCGTCTTCAGGGTTGGTTATCTTTAATGTTAGTGTATTATGCAAAAGAGGTGGTTAATTTGCCTACGCTAACATCATGTACTCATCTTGATCCTTGAAGTTAACTTTTATTACCATTTGCCCTAATATAATTTACCCTTTGTTATCCATCTTACTACAATTTGCCCGAGTGTTTGAACATATCTTTACTCTTGGATTTCACTTTTATTATCATTCAACACAAGTGATAATACTTATGTCTATCTTTGTCAACCATACCTATTCACCATTCAAGCCATTATCTCATTTTTCACATAGCAACCTACATTATCAGATTTTTCACTTATCTTTGAAAAATTATAACTTAATCTACAGAAGTCCAATTAGGGTGATTCAAAGTTCTATGTAAAGATCTTTAAGTTATCTATATGGGAAAATATCACCTACTTCCGTTTATATGCACAATTATCCATAAATCCTCAATCAACCAAACTGTTCTAGAATTCATTTCAATTTCAGTGCCCAAACTTTAAAAAATTCATAACTTACAATCTATTAACTCAAATGGCACATATTATATATAAAATTAAAGCAAGGATGTATTCTATCAACTTGAAAAATATCATAGACATTGGACAATATTATATTACCCAAAAACACAATACATTTAGAATGCCACGCAGGAAACCCTAATTGGCAACCAATTCCAGTTTTTGGATTTCAAATCCATTATTTTAAAATCATACCAACAACCTACTTAATTTTTCCCAAGGAACCCATTGGAGACCTCAAAAACAGAAAAATCATACTCCTTCTTCATGCCTTGTTCTGACCAAAAATTCACTTCCAAAGCAAGAATTATCAAGTTTACAATGTTACCACTCAATGGCATAGAATCATCATTGTAGACCATAAATTACCATTTATATCATCATATCAATATGAACCTAAGAATCTTATAAGAACTGAAAGTAGGGCAGCACACAAAATCCACAATACTCAACTAAACCACAAGATATGAGGTTCAAATTGAAGTTTATATTCACCTTTTACATTTTCCAGTGCTTGTTTACCTTGGCACTTTGTAGATAGCACAAAACACCTCTATTCAAGAAGCTAAAATCGTAGAAATGAAGCTCTTAGTGAGAGAAACAACTTTTATGAAGGCTTCAAGAGGTAGAAAGGTGATTTAGAAGGTGAAAATCAAGCAAGAAGTCTTATATTGCTTTAACCTTTATCTTCATCTTTCCTTTTTCTTTTATTTTCCCTCCTTTTTTATTCACTTGACCGAATTAGGGGTCTTCGGGAGGATTAAATGAGCTTCAATCTCATGTAATTAAGTTTTGTGTTGACATGTGTCCTTAAAGCATCTTCTTTCCCTTTCCCTATCTCTTATTAGGCGTCACCTTTTATTAAGGAAAGTGAGGCCTAATAAATTCCCTTGACTCCCAGGTTCGATGTTCAAAAAAGTCAAGTACGTGACCGAAGCAGAGACTAGTGGATTCCTCGGACTCAAGTACTAGGTAGTGTGTTCTAGATATGCCAACACAAAAGTGGTCTTCTACTTTATCATGATGAGAGGACACTTGTCATATTTCTATAGAGTCAACATAAAAGTTGTGTCATCATTAGCTATCATGACCTAGTTTATTAAAGCTCCTTTAATAAAGTTATTTTATCGGTGCTTACTCAGGTTTTACTCAGGATTTTGGCATGCATATCAAGGCTTGCTAAATGATGCCAGGTTAGAGTGTGTGCTTAGGCCCTCACATGATGCCACATCCCAATGTATCTTTCAAAATGCAAGGTATGCATGTCTGCCTTGGAAATGCAATGTGCACACCTATACTGGCATATTTTGCTCCACTTATCATCGTATATCTTATGACATAGCTAGGTGGCATCTTTCTATCAACCAATGGCACCGTGCACGTGTATGTGTCTTGTGTCCTTCTACATCGACACTTCAACCCTACTGCCTACGCATATTAGGCCCTTTGCCCAGTAGGGTCAATCTCATGGTCCCCAAGAGTCTTTCTATATCTCGACATTCTTGGGACTCGTCCCATATTGGGTTTAGTCATATGCCTGATACATGCTTATCCTATTTGTAGGCCCAAAATTCATAATATTACAAAAGCTAATAGATTAGATTGGTTCAAAAAAACTTCACTTGCTACCAATTAGTACTCCTTCTGGCACATTTTATAAGATGCCTTCTAGAAAGTATTTTTAATCCTTTTTATAAGACACTTTAATAATTTCAATGGGAATAAGATATTGTTTCCATGCATACCATATTTAGCAAGGGAAGAGAAAAGGAGTAGAAATTAAATGATATGATGTTGAAATTTAGTGTGGTTAATAAGGAAAATATTAGAAGTCATTTAAATTTTATGACAAATATAATGACTTCAAATATTTTACTGACACATATGAATTGATAAGAAACGTCTAGTAAAATGAGCATGAGGGAATATATATATTTAATTTACTTGTTTCTTACAATCAAGTATGCTATCAGATTCATAGCCTCCAATATTGCAGTCCGTATCATCATCTTCAGTGGAAGAGTAAAAATTATGTTCATCATTTTCTTCATCATCCCCATTCACATCCTTCTTAGCCAGAAACTCCATAGCGGAAACTACATCGCTAATCAAAGGCCGAGTAGTAGCTTCCGCTTGGAGACACATTGCTGCGACTGTTAGAGCTTGGTACAAACCATTTACGGGGTAATCATCTTCTAGTAATAGATCAACGATTAGTGTGAATTTTCTTTTGTCTTTCAATAATGGTTGCGCCTGAAAAAGAAGACTGCAATATCAACACCTCAAACCCTCAATATATAAAGTGTTTGGTCATGTTAAAGACCGCACCGTAAGGAGTCTATGACGCCTTTTCAATAGCACAAACAAAATATATATTAGTCGCATGCAAAGAACTTGATATGTCACCTCTATGATAATATGTTAGTGCTATACTGGTTTGATACTAAAAATATTAAGGGTATATAGAAAGAAAGAATGGATAACACATTAAAAGCATATATATTCACATGGGAGCAAGTTCTTTTCTTCTTTTGATGCCAATTGACCCTTGACCACGTAGGCCTCAAGAATTAAACATTTGTATGGTACTTTTCAAATATCTCCATGTGTCAAATATTCTCATATTTATAATATGGCGGGACAAAAATTATATAACTTTTTTTAGCTTAGACTCAACTATAACTAAAAGATTTTTCCCTAAAGATTTTGATGCATTTAAAACAATTTAAGATATCTTTATCAAATAAATATATATTTTTTGAATAGCATATAAGGTTTGAAGGAATATACCCAAAGGACTAAATTTTGCTCTTCAGTTGGCTTTGAATGATCAACCACTCTTCTTCCAGATATCATTTCTAGGAAGACAACTCCAAAACTATATATATCTGATTTAGTACTCAGTTGTCCTGTGAGTGCATACTCAGGAGCACAGTAGCCATAAGTTCCCATCACTCTTGTAGACACATGGGAGTGTTCTCCAGTTGGACCAAGTTTTGCGAGTCCAAAATCAGAGAGTTTTGGATTAAAATCTTCATCCAATAGTATGTTTGATGCTTTGAAATCCCTGTATATTACTGATGGGTTTGCTACTTCATGTAAATATTCAAGTCCTTTCGCTGCACCTTGAGCAATTTTCATTCTAGTACTCCAATCCAAAGGCTTTCTATCCTCAGTTAAATCTGACAATTTTTTTTTGGGTCAAATAATTTGCTAAATGCAAATTGTCTAACAAGATTTCATTAAATACATTTTATCGTTTACTACATAAGTTGATAAATGAATATTTTATTATTTATAACTTATAAAGACTGTAATTTGCAATAAAATTAACACAAACACACACATATTAATAATTTGATATTTGTCCAATTGATGAGTTTTAGACTGACTTTATTTTAGAAACTTCAAGATCTAGTAAGCTTAGATGAGCACAAAATTCTTTTGTCCTTTTGTGAAAATGGGGCATCATGCCCAAAAACTGTATTATTATATCAACACTACAAGTGGGAAAACAACTCCCATATTTCATTAAAAAAAAAAAAAATCCCATATAGTCACTGTACAAATTCTGTACCCTTTATATGTGGATGAACAAAAAACACTTCCACCTCCTCTTAATTAAAACTCAAGTTTGCTAGTGTATGTGCACAGTAATTACCCTCTCTGTACACATGCTTTACTCAGACTTGCCTAAAAGCTGTTAGATTATTATAACTCATTTTAACCAAACTAGAATTAAATGTTTCACCTACCAAAATCCTGTTTTGCAGCTGAATTGTTGTGGAAGAATCTGATTCAACAATTAATTTCTACACATTCAATCTCTGAGCAAGCCTGAGACCTGCCACCACTCCCCAGAGTTCAGCTCTTATCGCAGAACATGCACCCAACCTTCGAGCAAAACCTCCTTTCCATATGCCTCCATAGTCCCTCACCAATTCACCATATCCTGCCATCTTTCCCCTTTCTCTTGCAGCCTCATCCACATTCAATTTTAGCCATCCCTCTTCTGGCATCTCCCATTCAATATTTCTCTTCTATCTCCTCCCATCTTGTGCACCAATGTTTTTCCCAGTCCACAGTACTTCTTTCACATAAGCTCTTATGGCTCCAACTGGATCATTCGGCACCTCAAAACCTTCTTCAAACATCGATCTCCTTTATTTTTCCAATTCAACAACATCCAGCATGTTATCCTAAAAATAGTTAGATACTCAGAATCCTTTCATGACAAATTCCAATCTACCCATTCCTTTCCTTTCAGCAATTGGAATTCTGATTCATCTGTAAAGCTACCTAGTTTACTCCACACCTCCCTAGCCTTCGCCTACAATCTTTCAACACATGCATTGTATCCTATACTGCATTATTACACTTATAACACAATTCATTACCCCCCATCATACGACTCCTTCTATCAGCCATTAACAACCTCCCATGCATTGTTAATCACAAAAAAACTTGGACATGCCTTGGGCCTTTCCATTCCCTGACTTTCTTCCAATACCTAACTTTAATCCCCCTGCTCATTCTTCAATTGTTTGTACATATCAGAAACGTTGTATTCTTGCTTTAGACTTGTTCCCCATTTTATAGAATCACTTCCAAACTCAGCATCAGATGATGGCATAGCAGTAACCAGTCTCCAACCTTCCTCTGAAAGCAACCTGCATGATTTTTCCTTATCCTATTCACCCCCCCCCCAAAATTAACCATCTCTTCCATTGTACATTTTAAATCCTCCTCAGTAATCTGGACCACACTTTTATCAATTAGCTTCTTACCATCTTCTACCTATCTATCCTCCCAGAAGTTAATTCGTCTACCCTCTCCTACTTCTCAATTAATGTTGTCAGTCAAATGATGCCAGATTCGTTGTAAATTTTTCCGTAGTTCGAAATCGCCATTACACACTACACACTTCTTACTCAAGTCTTTACCCCTTCTATACTTTCCATTTAGTACTAATAACGTAAGCTTCCCCTGCTTTGTCAACATATTCCAGCCTATTTCTACCTAATAAGGCATCATTCATAGTACTTGTGCATTTTAATTAGGACCCACCTTTCTCCTTGAAGGAGCAAAGTGGCTCCCAACTAATTACATGTATTCTCTTTCTTCCCTCAACATAATTCCATAAAAAATCCCTTTGGATTTTCTCAAGTTGTTTCTCTACACCCTTAGGAATATTGTGAGTGCTGTATATGGTAAACTGCGATCTGGTTTGTCATTGATTAAACCAGGGTAAGACACCCATGTAAGGAATGAGTTTGCTTCGTCTGCAATTAGAAACTGAAACTTAGCTCTTGTGCTCCTTCCTTGTGTTATATATGCCCCCAAATAGCTTCCCGAGTTGTCCATTCTCCTAAAACCTGATATGTTACATATCATTATGCATACTTCTCCCCACTTTCCTTGAAAAATATATACATGCTTTTTTTAGAGTTGATTTTTTGGCCAAACATTGCCCCAAAATCTTCCAACACTTATAGTAATGCACTTATACAATCCATGTTTGCCTAAGAAAAAAGTAACAAATCGTCGACAAACATTGAATGCAACACTGAGGTACCTCTTCTTCACATCCTCAATGGTATCCAATCCTTACTATTCACACTATCTACAATCATATGGGATAGTTTTTCCATCCCTAAAACGAATAAGTCGGGGGATAATGGATCTCCTTGCCTAAACCCTCTCAAAGACTTAAATAGCTCCCCCTTTTCTCCATTCCACTTAATCGTCATTCTTGAAGTGCTAATGCACCCCATTATCAACCTTATAACTTTCTCTTCAAGTCTCATCTTATTCAAAACTTTTTCAATAAAACACCACAACATTCTATCATAGGCCTTCCCTAAGCCGATTTTGATAGCCATGTATCTTTTTTCCCCTGCATTCGACTCATTAAATATACCATTTCCTTAGCAATAACAATGTTATCATGCTAGTTTGAAATAGGGACACTAGTTTATCTTTAAGAGGTTTTAATATATTAACAATCATCTTTGTTAGACCCTTGTACAATACATTGCAAAGAGCAATAGGTCTAAAATGATTTAACACCTCCGGTTGCTTTATTTTGGGAATTAGCACCAGCAATGTGTCATTTGTCTTTTTCACTTTTTCCGGGTCCCTCCAAGCCTCCATAACCCATTTCACAACTTCTGCACCTATAATGTCCCAATTATGCTGATAAAAGGCAGCTGGAAACCATCTTCTTTGGGTGCTTTAAGACTCCCCATTTGAAAGAAAGACCTCCTTACTTCCTTTGTCAATATTGGTCTATTTAATTGTTGCACCTCCTCCCTTTTCACCTCCCCCATCTCTATTTAGTACTGCACAATCTCCTATCCTCCTCCTCTTCACTAACAACTTCATAAAAAACCTTTGAAACATATATACTAGAGTTACTTCATCATCCACCTACTCCCCTTGTTCATTTTTCAACATTCTAACTTTGTTCCGCCTCCTTCTTCTCAAAGTTTTTGTATGATATTTTGTACTTTGGTCTTCTTGTTCAATCTACTTCCCACTTGACTTTTGGAACCATAAAAGTTCCTCTTTCTTTAATGTTTCTAAAAATTCCTGCTCAAGCTCCTTCTTTAGCTGGATAAGAAATTGATTATATCATTTCTATCAAAGCTATTTTGAATTCCATAAAGCCTATTTAGAAATCCTCTCTTCTTATATTCAATTCTCTCGAAGATTTCTTTATTCTATACCATCAAATCATTTCTCAACTTCACTAGCTTCTCATTTACATCCTTTACACCTCTCCAATTCCCTCTAACAAATCTATCAAACTGGTCATGAACTTGTCATGCACTTCATACCGAAACAATATTTCCCTCCTCCCTTGTACCTTTCGGAGTAAATTCACATATCATGGGTGGTGATCCAAGCAAATTCTTGGAACCGCTTTGCACTCAACACCTGCAAACCTCTACTGCCATTGCATACTGTAAAGGCATATATCAAGCCTATTATAAACTCTCTTCAACCCCTCCCATTTTGGACCCTTCCAAGTGAAAAAAAAGGTCCACTTGCCTTAACATCGATCAAATGGTTACTTTGAATCCAGTTATTAAACTTTCTATAGCGTGCCTCACTTACTCTTCCTTCCCCTTATAATCGAGAGGTGATTTTACATCGTTAAAATCCTTAGCCATGGATTTCAACATACTCCATAGGATCTGTCCCTTTTGTTCATTTGAGCCGGCAAAGACTGTCGTGACTAGCGTCTTATCATTACTTTTGTTCATCATGCAATGGAGGAACTGATAATTCATTTTTACTTCCTCCACTATAATACCCTTCATATCCCATAACACCCATATACCACCTGAATACCCCTCTGCTTCCACTCTAATACCTTAACTCTTGATGATTTTCCTTGCTACTGCACCGCTAACCTGAGGCTCATGAACAACAGTCACATCTAGCTTATACCTCACTTCAACTCTTGATGATTTTTCTTGCCACTGCACCTCTACTATTCCACGTAATAATCTACATTATGAACTAATCATAGAAGAATTTACATAACACAACCTTAAAAATGTGCACCCATTAGAAGGATCCGTGTCCTTCTTTCAACACACATACTAAACTCATCAAGATTCTCTTCAATCATTCCTTTATCAATTCTATCTCTAGGATTCATATCCTCTTTTACTTCCATAACTTCATCAAACTCCCCTGAATCTGTACTGACCTTACATATCAAGCCCACCTCCTTCCTATTTTTATTTTCTCAGGAAGTATTTAGTACTACTTCCTTATTATATTCCACCTCATTCCTTCCATTCTCCCCCTGGCTTCCCCTCATAACAATTGTATCTTTTACATTTCTCATTCTCCATTCTATCTCTTTCCCCACTCCTTGTTTTTGCAGCTAAACATTGATTCCCCCACTGCCCTCCTTATTAAGCATCACCTACCTCTGTCCTCCTCACTCATATTTTTCTTTTTTTTTTTGTCTAAACTATATTCCTCCTACATTTGATACATTCGAGATATCCTTTAGCACCCTTCGAGCACCTTGTTAGATATAATTAGTTTTGATGATGTCTAATATATATACTATTATTAAGAGCAAAAAGTTTACATAATATATTTATTTCCTACATTGACTAACTATTATGTTTAATGTAGATTAGTCCAAGTTGAATCATGGAGATAATCAAGAAGGAGATGAGGTATTAAAGAAAGAAGAACTTGTAGAGGTTGTTAAGGAAGCAAGAACTTATCAAAGGATTTTAGGGGATAATCCAAAAGAAGAGAAGATTTTGAAGAAGGTAGAACTTGCTGAAAATGATGAGTCCAAGTTGAATGATAGAGAATGATCAAGAGAAGAAAAGAAAGAAAGAGTTGGATTATGAAGAATGATCAAGATTAAGGATTAAAGAAGGAAGAACTTGTTGAATGGAATGAAGAGATCATTATTCAAGTTTCTAGATTGATAATAAAAGTATCCAAGATGATATGGAAGTTGGAATGACTTAATTCGGAGTTAAAACAAGCAAATATAAGGTTTAGGATGAGGAAACTCGAGTCATTGAGTTTAAACTCGAGTTTACTATCTTACAGCAATGATTTTCTTCTCGGATAGGAGAAAACTCAAGTTAATGACATAAAACTCGAGTTTGGGACTCAAAACTCGAATTTGTCACTAACTAACTCAAGTTAGTAGTGTTTTCAGCACCTCTGGCGTCTCTAGACTAGGAAAACTCGAGTTTCCAAGTACAAACTTGAGTTTACAACGCTAATTAGCAACTCTGTTCACCTCTGTTTCACGTTCAAATTGGGTGAGGTTTGGTAATTCAATGATATCTTCCAAACTAGAGATCCGATTGAGGTGAAACTAGTGGCATATGAAACTAGACTCCCAATTCATCATTTTGATATAAAATTCAAACCCAAAGGAGTTTAGATCAAGGAGCTATGAATTGTGAAAGTTGACACTGAAATTCACGCCACATAGCAAACCAAGCTTTGATGTTTTGAGTGTAATCTCACAAAATACAAATCAAATTGAGCCAAAATCGGTGGTGTATGAAAGTAGACTTAGAAGGCTTTCCATCAAGACTTGATCCAACCAAAATGGAGTTCAGACCAGGGATATATGGCCTTCTAAATTTTACAGTCAGTTCAGGACGTTGCAAAAACGCTGATTAAGAACAACCTTCATTCATTGGATCATAACGGTCAGAATACAATGAGTTTGGAATACAATGAGTTTGGAGCCGATTCTTTTTGCATTGGAAAGAAGACTCAAAGAGCTATATCGGGATAAGTGGTTTGCCAAATTTAGAGCTATATCAAGTCAGAGAGCAACCAAGGGCAGAACAACTTGCAAACTCGAGTTTGTAAATATCAAACTCGAATTTAGCTCAGACAGAGAGCAAACGATGGTTTTGGAGAAAACCAAACTCGAGTTATTAAGTGACAAACTCAAGTTTGACTCAGTCAGAGAGGAATCTAGCTTTCGACTAGAGAAAACTCGAGTTTTCTAATGCGAACTTGAGTTTACAACTCTACTTCAGAAAATTACCGTTTTGGAAATCTTGATTCTTTTGATAAAAATCCAAATAATTACCCAAATGACTTATACTACTTCTGAACATTATTTATATCATTGATGTACATATTTTAGATGATCAAAGGTTGTTAAATTGAAGATTAAGGGTAAAGTAAATGTTGATGTCATAGTTGTTTCAGAAAACGAAGTTCTAACGGCTAGTTCCATCTGAGTTTAACGATTATATTTCTTTATCCAACAGTAATTGAATCTTTAAACAGTCATATTCTTAACGTTCAAATGATCTTATTCTATAAGTAGAGACGCATTTAAGAAGGAGAAAAATGATGAGAAGAGATTGCATTGTCAAAATGCCAACATTCTGAATCTGACATTTTATTTTATACACACTCTGTTCTCAATGCTTATATAGTTCATCATAGAGAGTGAAATGATTTGTATTGTATTTCAGTGATTATTCATTCACTTCTAAGAGAGAAGATTCATTATAATCATTTTATTTGAGAGTTACCCAAGATTGGGTGATCTTGAGTGCGAAACCGAGTGTATCCTTACAGTGTGTAAAGAGGAGTATCTCAGTAAGAGATTTGGCTTCACAAGTGCCTGAGTGAACTTGTGGGATTGTAAAGGCTTCTCTTGTGCCCGGATTAAACAAGAGGATAGTGGATTGAAAATCTCAAGTGGAGCTTGGGGACTAGACGTAGATCAAGGATTGGGCCGAACCAGTATAAATCTCAGTTTGTATATTCTCTTCTCTTATCTCTTATAGCCCCAGCATATATGTTTGAATGACTGTTTATTGTTTTATAAATCATTATTGTCATACAAACTACTTTCAGTAAGTTGCGACAAGATTTTCAAAGTTCCAAAGTTTTTATCAGACACTCAATTCACCCCTCCTCTTGGGTGATAGCTAGGTCTAACACACCTAAATTTTCCTTATTCATCTGCTTATTACTTTTTTCTTCAACTTCCAGCATAGCAAAATGTGACCCATTTTGTTGAATTTGTTCACTTCTCTGCCTTCTAGCTCTCTGAACTATCGTCCACACCTCTTTATCACCTTTATCCCCAAAAACCATCTTCCTCCTTGCCTCCACATTATCCTTCATTAGGACACACTCTTCATGGCCCTTTTTATGAAACTCATCACATTATTCTTTTACATGCCTTTGTTGGAAATTATGCCCTAGGGGCAATTCATTGTACTTTGGATATTTAAGTTATTTAAAGTATTCTCTTTTGTTATCATTTTCGTTTGCATGTTCGTATTGATAACTGCATCCCTGGATAATCTTATAGATTATCCTAAATGTCCCTGGTCGGTCATCTACACGGGAGTGAAGATGAAATAAGACCAGTATGACTTTGATGAGGTATGGAGATACGAATCAAAGTCATGGGCACTTGTAAGAGTACAAGGTGCTGGACCGACCCACTATGAGAAAGCTGCATGGATTAAGTCATAAGCTTATCTCATGTATAACTGCGTCACGACGCCCTATGACCTGAGACCATCATAGATTCCTACATGATGAGTCACTGGTCTTTGACCTAGTCAAAAGTCACCTTTGACTGGGTGATAATAAAGGCTCGGATCGAGATCAGTGGTTTTCATGCGGAGGAATGTGAGTGGTCAAGATGGGATTTGTCCCTCACATATGTAGAGAGATAATGCTGGGCCCCTCGATGAGTGAGTCTAAGAAATGTATGGCCATACTGTGATGGAAAAGAGTTTCCATTTCACTTATTAGACTACTCGAGAATCGAGAAAGCAATGGTAAAAAAAAAAGGAAGTTGACATTATCCATACCTCATCCTTGACCAAATTATCGCGTGACAAAAGGGACGTGACATGGTTGTACGATAGGTAGTATCGTGTCATCGATCCCCATGTGAATTGGGTAGTCGCAATGTCTTGCTAGAGGCCACTTGCGACTTGTGGGCTGATACAGTGTTGGCCCACTACCAATCTCATATGGGCTTGCAGGGTCGCACACAAGAATAATCCAACACGGGTAAAAGTGTCCAGATTCATTGAATCTCAGATTAATCTGAGATTAAATGAATACTAAATTTGATCTAGGATATATATATATATATATATATAATTCGAAATTAATATATATATTATAAATAGAGATTATAATATTATATATGATATTTGTTTAGTATTTAATTTATTTGATAAATTAAATATCTGAAACAAATAGAGATATTGTATCTCATTTAATTTCGAATAAAGATATCATGTATCTGTTTAATATAAAATTGAGAAATGCTATCTCAGATTTAATTAAATGGATAGATATCATATTTCGGATTTAATTTATAATGATAAATTAAATCAAAAGGCTTTAAATTTAGATTTGATCTAAATTCAAGATTCGGATTTCAAATCTGGCTTTTAATATATTTGATTACATTTATGAGATAGATTTGATTGATATATTGTCCAGATTCGGAATTCGAGTTTCCAAAATTAATAAGGATTAATTTTGATTATATAATACGCCTATCGGGTTTAGAAAAAAACATACGGACTTTTGGTTGAGCATGTTAGAAAGCCGCGAGAAACCCTAGAGCAGATTGAGAGAGACGCACAAGAAGCGCTAGCACGTTGCCGCAACCGTGTTTGGGGATTGTTCGTGTGGATACCAGTAGAGGAGGCCGATTCTAAGAGTCGACTTCTGCTGATAAAAGAACGAGACGCGGACGTGTTGATCGCCCACCTGATCAAGAGAACGAGACGCGGACGTGTTGATCGAGAAGGTAGCCCACTTGATCAAAGAGAACGGAACACGGACGAGTTCAATATAAGGTATGATTCAGTTTCCCTAACCTTGATTTAAACGTCGTTGAGTGATCCTTCGGAAGGGATTCGTAAGGAATTTTAATCCGCTGCGTGTACGGATCCCAACAGCCTTACCATTCCACATTTTTTACACAGTAGCCTGAGACTCTCCTACACTACACTTAGCATATATTCATCCACATCAAACTCAGGTACTAAGGGTTTTTTCAAATCAAGCTCAATACACATTTTAGAAAATTTTCCCATAGTCCTTTGAGCAATATGCATATCTAGTTGGATAGCTTTTCCAATTGCATTACCCAAATTTAGTAGAACTTTTCTATCAAACAAAATACCTGGTAAGTCAGGAATCCTTACCCACACAACCATTAACTCAGTCTTTTCATTCCTCGGATCAAAATTAGGGCGCCAATGTGCTACATTCAGATAAGCATAAGAAATCACCCATGGTCTACCTATAAGTGCTTCCATGTGGTCTTCCATCCTTTGGAAACTTACAAGATAGAAGTCGTTTTCTTGATCAAAGATCTCTGTAAGCCCTTGTCGTTTCCAAATTTACTTTAGTTTCTTCACCATGAAATATAGCTCAGTTGTCTTCCCATTAACTTCACAATAAATGTTTTACCAATAAACGTTTTCCTGAATAGACTTATGAGCCTCTCCTTTTCCTTTTTTGAGAGCATGAATTTCAGACTAAGAGGATTTGACATATCCACATTAATTCTATCATATGGATATAACACTTTTGCAAAGTCCGTTCTAGCTCCATAGCCTTCAATCATTCCATCATGTTCATCTCCTGACCACTCCCACTAGAAAACCCTCGAGTTCACATTCTTTAGTAGTGATTATCAATACGATTTAGGGATAAGTCCTCTTTCTCAGCCTCCATTTATCCCTCAACTTTTGACTTAAGCGATTCCTCCCCCGAAAACTCTCTTCCTGTCTCTTGCACCTTCCTCTTCCTCCTCGACGTATCTTCCACTATCCACGATTAAGCCTCACTTCTTCTCAATCCACAAGGCGTAAATTGAGAAGCACTATTTTTCCTCCATTGCAATAGGTGGCGGAATGCTCTCTTCTTTTCGATACTGAAACCCTAGCATAGCATTTTTCCTAAACTACTCTCTTTGCATAAAGTAGTATTTAATTTACTCACTTTCTAAATTTTTTATCATATATCTTTGGGCTGAGTATCAAACCTGCCCCGAAAGTATACGCCTAGGAGCAATGTTGTCATGAAAGCTTTTTTTGTTTTAGTGTTGCCTTGAAAGTCTAAAAACATAGCAATATTGCCCTTGTGTTAACCAATGTTAAGTTTTACTATTTTATTTGACCAAAACTCCAATGTAGCACTTTGACATGGACTCCCGTGTGGCAAGTTTGACTATTTTATCTTCCCTTTCAGGATCTTACTCCACGACTCATCAATGAAACCCTCCTCCCTCCCTCTTTCTTTTTGTCATTAAAGATCCGACATCAAAGATCCAACAAAATGGACGAAATCAAACCTCTCAATGAAACCCTCCTTCCCTCTCTCATCCTCTTAATGAAAATTCGGAAGAAATGAACAGAAAGGAGTTCGTCGAGCGTTGTCTTCTATACACACTAACAACTGGGCCAGAGGACATTAGAGTGGTGGAGACATGTCCTGATTCTCCTTTTCTTTTTTTTCCTTTTTTTTTATTCAACATCTTCATATTGTTTTATGATAAATGAGGTTGATTGTGAAACCATTGATGTTCTTGGTCTTTAGTGTTACCAGAAAGGTCACTGATAAGTCATCGTGTTCATTTCTTTTCATCATCATCCTTACAAACATGACGGCATCAAACAAATGAAGAGTCTCACTTCTTCGAATTCATGTGACATGATTGATCCCTCTTGTGCTTTTTATCCCTCTCGTGATCTTGATTTATGAGCTTGATTGGGTTCTGGAAGCTCAAACCCCTGCGTAGCTACAAAAGTCTATTCTAGGTGAGTTTTCATCTTCAATCCTGTTGATTACCCTTTGGGGATTGGGGGAGAAGATTAAAATTTACCAATCTTAATCATGAAATTTCATTGTTCCAATTTGACGCTTACGATTTGTTAAAAGTTTGCTAAATGGTTCCAGTTTGATGCTTGTTCCGTTATTAAATAAAAACATGTTTTGCATAAAAAGAAGATGGAGATAGTGTTTCTCCCATTGTTCTATCCCAAATCTTAATAGATCTTGTAGAAAGTCTTGGATGTTGTAGTGATTTTTGGATGATGCTCTGTTTTAGTTTCAACACTTTAATTGGCTGCGAAGTTGGGGAAGAAGATGAAGGATGCAAATCTCTAACAATAGAGGTTAAGTGATGAAGATAAGGGAGAGGACCGAAGGTTGAGTGATGAAGATGAAGGGATGACTTACTTTTTACCAATGAAATAATGATGATTTTGAGTATTTTGTGTTTTTTGCTTTTTAAATTTATTAAATGGCTACCACAGATGATTAACACGGGAGAAACGAGATAGGGAGGAAAGAAGGGGCTAGGAGATGGTGACGTGGATAAGACGTGGAAATGGTAGAAGAAGTAGGTGGTGATGAGGTGGCAATTTGAGTGCCAATTAAGATTTTTTAACGGTGAAAATTAACTGTGTTAATAGGGAAGGCAACATTGCTGTATTTTTAGACTTCCAGGGCGACATTGAGACTAAAAAACTTTCAGGGAAACATTATATTACTCTTGAGTATATACTTTCGGAGTGGATTTGCTACTTCATCCTATATCTTTTTTGTTTACATGTTATTATTGTCAAGTGTCTTTAATTTTTTGTATTGGCAAACTAAATGTGGCTAAAAAGATAGTAATGATCTCTACGTGTATGTATGTTAACTCTAAGAATTCGATTTCTTGATAAAGTCTTGGCTATTTCCTCTAGCTAGCAACTAGCGACTCATTCTCCCTATGTGTAGATGCAAAGTGAGTTTTGTTTTTCCCAACAAAACTTTTTTCATGCACTCAGCTTGGTTTAAACTCAGAACAATGTCACTATTGCTAGAGGTATATATACGCATACTTTTAAAGAGGTAAAAGATTTTAAAAAACACATTAAATTAATAAGATATTCTGTTAAAATTAATAAAACTACCTTTTAATTCCAGAGAGAGAGAGCTCGCGCGCGCACAGTTATATATGCCTATGTCAATTCTCCTCTTATCAATATCCCCCCCCCCCCCCCCCCCAAAAAAAAAAAAATTTAAAGATAGCACAAAATTCATGTGGCAATAAATTTGTCCCCATCGCTAACATATCATTATTATATGCTTTTTTATAAACTTATGTATGGTATATGCATATCTATATCACATGCGAATCAGTAATATATAAATTTTAAGTACTTAAATTTAACAATAAGTCATTGTTTTAAAATTTTAAATATTATGACTCATTTGTTGCATTTCTTTTATATATCGCTGCACCATCCTAATAATGCGAAGAGTAAGAGAAGACTTCATTTGACTTACCAAAGAGGTGATCTTCTAAAGATCCATTGACCATATACTCGTAGACCAAAATTCTCTGATCGCCATCAGCACAATAACCGACCAAATTGACGAGGTTGGGGTGGCTCAAGAGACTCAAAAGCAAAACCTCTACGAGAAATTCTCTGTTTCCCTGAAACCCATTCCTATCAAGTTGCTTCACCGCAACAACCTACAAATCAAGAACTCAGTTTTTACTACTTCAAACAGCTCTCATCCTTGATATGTGATCAACCAAAGCCCTAAAGATGTAATATAGTTATACTTGATTCATGCTTTCGAGAAATCCTTTGTATACCCTGCCGAAGCCTCCTTCACCAATTAGGTTGTCCTGGTGAAAATTCTGAGTTGCCACGCGTAGCTCTCGATAGCTGAAGATTTTAGCTGTAATATTTCCGTTTCCAATCTTCTTAATTTCTTCCGTTATGTACCTTTGCCTACTGGCATCTGTGATGGTTTAAAAAATATAGTAACTTTTGGTATAATATTTCCAAAGGCTGTAATCCACCCACTTTTGTCCCAAAAAAATAACGAAGAAAAGAAAAGCAATTATAAAGATTAAAAACCGAAGAACACATCATTTGAACTACAAGGACGGCGCGCGGTTCATCAATTACAATGACATCTTTTGACTAGTTGGAGAGAGCCACCTCAAATTCTATGTATCTTCACGCGAACATTAGCTCCTTACCATTCTTTCATGGGATGAGAGAAAGGAACAGAGTTTATTTTTGGGTTAAGGTCAAATTTACTCATGAAGTTTTTCTTAAGGAGCAATGTTATCCTGAAAATTTTTTCAAGTTTAGTGTTACCCCAGAAATTTTAAAATATAGCAATGTTACCTATACTATTAAAAAAACTAATGTTAAGCGTTAAAAAATTGTTGTTGATGACTTTTAACTTTTTAATGGAAAAAGACAAAATTGTTCTATTTTAATACTTTCGGGATAATATTGAACCTAAAAAAACTTCTAGAGTAACATATTGCTCTTTCGCAAAATCTTCCAGAACAAATTTGTACTTTAACCTTGAATATATAAAACAAAGGAACAGATTCAAGGATTCACAGTGCAACTCTGTTTAAATATGAATATGAACGTGGCGACACATTACTGATTATCAATCCTTAAGCTTTATTTGCTCGTGCATCTTAGAAACCCATTAGTTCTGACTAAGAAAGTAAGTTAGACTGAACCTTAGAAATCAGAACCTTACTCGTGTAACCACAGAAGCAATAGGATATACAGGCAAAATGCTTCATTAATTTCAGCATTTTGCATCTGCATGTATCGTTGAAATGCACGTCATTATAAAACTAAAATTAATAATACCCGGAGCAGCCTTCACAAACAACAAATGACTATTACAAGAGGCTTCATGAAACAGTAGCAAGACCATATATTCGTATAATTTCATTCGACGGCCTTTATATTTTGGGAGAATTATTTGGATAATATATATGAGAAACACAGCTAATCTCCGAAGAAAATAACGTTGACGAGTTTGAGAGAAGACATGTGGATTGTAGTTGATTGGTCACAGTGTTGGAATGATTATATTGTCTCATTTCTCCCTCATTATGCTGGTCATATATCAATAAGGTTGTATCAATCAAGGAAAAATTCTAGGTAAATACTCTGAAAATATCAAAATCCCAATTTAAATTTGTTTACCACACCTCATTGCATTACTGGATGCGCAAATGACAACATGTTTTAGTAGAAATCACTAATTTGAAATTTTCAAACTTTGAAGATATATAATTTTCCCAAATATCATTAAATATAAACTATTATATATATTAATAACAAATATGCGTTCATTATGTGCATATAGTTTGATCAAGGGACTTGCGGCATCTATACCCCAATCATTCCTTTCTTTCTTTGTTGTTGTTTCTTGGATACGATTCTATGTTTCTTTTATTTTCTCTTTTGTTTTCCTTCTATCTTCTGTTTCTTACTTTTCTTTTTTTTGGCCTCAGCTTGCCTGTTCAATCCTTATACAATTAAAATATGGTAAGGAATTTTTTGTGTATGGAAGAGAAAAATATCTCATTATTGGTAATAAAAAAGAAACCGATCAACCCCAACACCATTTGCATAGAAAAATGATGAAGAAGAAACTAACCACTTTTAAAAGAAACGTTGGCAAACGAGGCTATAGATTTTGAAGCATGGTACTCCTTGCTGCTCTTTTGCAATGCCTTCCGGTTGATCCTTTCTTTTGACGCACAACACGGAAAGCAACTCATTTTCCAACCCTAAGATTTTTTATCCCACCAAACCCACATCCAAAATCTTACACTTCTGTATCATCTTTATTCTAGTGACCCTCACTAATCCATAATCATCAATATATCATATTGAATCTTCTTCTTGATTCAAACCTTGGCCCAGAAGAACCAGAACGAAGATCCTTCTGGTTTCACAGAGACATTTTGAAATGGCTAATTTTGCACCTTTTTCTTCCTTACTTCTTGGCCATTGAGTTCGGAAATGCAAACATGACTGGGCCAAATTTATACAGTTTTTTACTTTTTAAGGAGTATCATCCACCAGCCTATTATTATTATTATTATTATTTTGGTTTAGCACCTCAATCTCATTTATAATGCATTCAGTGCCCTAAATTATAAATAAGATTAAAATGCGGGATGTAACTGAATACTAACGTCATGGTGCTATATTCAGAAAATATAGCACTAGGTGCAAGTACAATAAATAAGATTACGATGTTGAATGCTATTGGGAATAATATCAGGATACTGAATGCTACTTTACTTTTTAAGAAAATTTTTTATTTTTAATTACATGAAGAAAAACGTTGATTTAAATTTTAATAATTTGATTATTTAAAATTGAAAACTCTCAATATTGAATCAATAAGTTGTTAGTTGAAGTAGTAAGTAATTTTACTCTAATAAGGAGGAGAATACCAGAAAGCGGACAAATATAAAAAACCGTCAATGTTGATATTTGATTAATTTTCAGCACATTGTTAATTAGTCAGTTGGATTTTAGATAGGCCCAAAATTCTTACTGTAATAATTGAATTCACAAACTTAGTTTTAGGTGGAATTTAATTTTGTTATAATGTGATTTTTTTTCCATCTATAATATGATAGTAAATGATTAATTAGGATAGTTTGGTTTATTTAATAAATATTATGCATATAACTAAAATTTATTAAAAACATAGTGAAAAAAATATTTTTTGGTCAATAAAAATGAGTAAAGTAAATTTTAATTTTAAATAATTTCATATTTTTAATTAAAAATGTTTTAAAAATTAATAATATTAAAATAAATAAAAATACACTTTTATAGCTTTAAATGAATCAATTCCTCGAAAAAATTTAATCCATGAGAACTAATAGTTTATCCTAATTTTAAATAAGTTCCTTGTAGTTGATTTTGTTTTAGGTATCCGTCATTAGATGTAAAAACGATCAATTTTAATTTATAAAACTTCATAGATTTTATAGAATTCCTTTCATTTCGTTCACCATTCTTTTAACACTTGCGTATTGAAGAATATAAATTAAAGGACCATAGTTACGGCTTTTTTCCTAAATTATCCCTTATTAAATAACTAATTACCGAAATGCCCCTATTTCTAAATTATTTCCCAATCTGTCCATGTTTAGTCGACTGAAACGGCGGGCGTTGAATTTTTTGATTTTCCCCGCGATTTGGTCGACTAAGCACTATAACTTAGTCGACTAACTTGCGACAGAGAAATTTTTTTAAACTTTTATCACGTTAAACACCATAGATTTCCACTTTTATTCAGCCCTATTAATTAAAATATTAACAATATTATAGGAGAGATTATAGGAGATTATAAATTATCACATAAATTAGTATCTCCATTAATAAAGTCCCCTTTCATTCTAATTAATTAAATTAAAGTTTTTCAAATATATAACATCATACAATTTAGTATTGATAGGCATTTATTAATAAATTAGTATCTCCATTGTACTGTATCCATAACGCTTACAACTATACAGAAGGAAAGTTATTACTGGCTTCTCACCTGTTTGTTATTCGTTCTTTCCTTTTAATTTAATAATAATTGGAATATTGGTGGGCATTTATTAAAAATTCAATTATGCGATTATTGCTTTCAATATTGGATGTGCAGATTTCTCAATATTAAATTAATAAACGGAAGATAATGTATATCTTGTGTCCTTAAATTTAATAATGTATATCTGTATAGTTGTAAGCATTATGGATACAGTACAATGGAGATTTATCAATGGAGATACTAATTTATTAATAAATGTCTATCAATACTAAATTGTAGGATGTTATATATTTAAAAACTCTAATTTAATTAATTAGAAAGAAAGGGGAATTTATCAATGGAGATACTAATTTATTTGATAATTTATAATCTCCTATAATCTCTCCTATAATATTGTTAATATTTTAATTAATAGGGCTGAATAAAAGTGGAAATCTGTGGTGTTTAACGTGATAAGAGTTTAAAAAAAATCTCTCTGTCGCAATTTAGTCGACTAAGCTGAAGATGGAGCTAAATACCCAAGAGGGGGTGAATTGGGTATTATTAAATTTTCTAAATTCCTATGTTTTTGCACTATGAAAACAGGGTAAAACAGAGTGAGGGAAGAATAGCAAGACACAAGAAGATTTATACTGGTTCGGTCCTAACCACTGACCTACGTCCAGTCCCCAGCCTCACTATGATTTCCACTATATCAAAGATTACACACTCTGCACTCAAGAAGTGATTCTCTCACTAGAACTCACTCCCCCTTACAAGTTGTAATTAATGATCCCAACCACCAAGTCCCTCGACTTGTGGTTCTTTACAATAAATGTTTGATAATCAAAGAAAACTCTCTCTAAGAGTAGATAATGATGAACACTGAAGCTTAAGTATCAAAAGATGCTATATAGATGAAAAACTGAAAGAAATGAATGTAAACTTCAATAAAATTCACTCTCAGTTGTTGTGTTTTTTTGGAAAGACTTGAATGCTCTTCTATTTATACTTAGAGATCATTAAATGACCGTTGCTTTCCAATTAGATTTGTTGGAGAAGTTGTTCAAGTGTTCTGAAGTGGTTTTGGGACCTTCTCTCTCTTGATTACCCTTAATCCAGCTGGCTAGATGATCAGAGTTGACTCTCTGCGAATTAATCCGTTGGAGAAGAGTTTACTTGTTGTAGAAAACATTCTTTAATGCTTTGTAAACGTATGCAGTTGGATTAGTTGAAAGAATGCAACTTTTCTTGACTGCATTTATTGCGCTGACATGCTTTTTGCTTTTGTTGAGATCTTCAATAAACTTTCGTTAATCTGTCTAAAACTCATCAAGAAAGTGGTTAAATATATCTAGGAGCATAGAGGATTAATACTGGTAAGTATTAGGATCAAACAAGACAGATTTATGAAATCGCGAAATTCAAATTTCAAACTTAGCACAGAAACCTCGAGGTTTGTTCATCAAACCTCGAGTTTTGGACTTAACATGTGAAACTGATTTTATGTCCAAAACATCAAAACTTGAGGTTTCTAACCAAAACTGGAGATTTTCAAAACTTTGAAATGCTTGTGGCTCTCTGCCTGGGAAAACCTCGAGGTTTCCACACAAACCTCGAGTTTTCTCTTATGAATGAAAGTTTTGAAAAATTCTATCAAAACCAAAACCTCGAGGTTTCTGATGAAACCTCGAGTTTTTAAATCAATGAAAAACTCGTTTGCTCTCTGTCGTACAAAACCTCGAGTTTTCTATACAAAACTCGAGTTTTTATCAAATATGAAAACTTTGTGATTTTGCGCTAAGACAGAAACCTCGAGGTTTCAAAACCAAACTCGAGGTTTTGAAACCTTAGAAAGTTCAGTTACTCTCTGCTTGGACAAAACTCGAGGTTCGTCCCCAAACCTCGAGTTTTCACATTTTTTGAAAACTTAGACAAAACTGGAGGTTTTCTCATAAAACTGGAGGTTTTGTATTGAAGAAAAATCTAAGTGTTTTCTGCCTCCACAAAACTCGAGGTTTTGTCCAAAACCTCGAGTTTTCACTCAATGTGAAAACTTTGAGAAAATCTTGTCAAGTTCAAAACTTGAGGTTTTGTGCAAGACTCGAGGTTTTGAAACTTGGATAAAATCTGGTTTTTGCTTGTTAGTCAAAACCTTGAGGTTTCTTGCCAAACCTCAAGTTTTCTCAAAAACTTGTGAAAATTGAAGTTTCAAATCAAAACACAAAACTTGAGGTTTTATTTGAAAACTGGAGGTTTTGAAGTGTTCAGAATCTGGGAGACTCTCTGTACGTCAAAACCTCGAAGTATTTCCAGAAACCTCGAGTTTTGCATTTTCTCAGAAAAGCTTGAGAAGTCTCTGTGTTTGGAAACCTCGAGTTTTCTCTAGGATCCTCGAGTTTTCTTTAATCTCAGAAAGCTTGAGATTCTCCCTGTAAGGCCAAACCTCGAGGTTTCTTTGCAAAGCTCGAGTTTTGCTCTCACAGTGAGTTTTACACAGTTGACAGCAAAACTTCAAACTTTGTTTACAATTATTGGCAATCATCAAAACCCTTAGAGAACTAACATTCTCCCCCTTTTTGATGATGACAATACTTGTAAAACAAATATCTTTGAGAATTTGAGAAAGGTTTCATTTTGAATCAAGATTGAGAAAAAAAATGTGAAGGCTTTGCATTTTGGAAAAACATAGCATAAATATCAGAATGAAAAATAGCAGAAGCTTAAAACACATATGGGTCATATCAAATTGTATTTTCATATATAAAGTGACAAAATTCAGGACCACAAAGTGAAAATACAATGCATAACAGCCAAAATGCTAACCAAAAACTCAAATTCTATCCTATGTCCTATGGTTTCTCTCCCCCTTTGTCATCTTCAAAATTCAATTGCACCAAGGGAGTAGAGGGAGGAGAAAGGTGAACAACTTCAGTTTCTCCAGAAGGATGGAAAACTTCAGTGTGACCAGAAGGATGAAAGATTTCAGTAGTGGGGGTAGATAGAGATGGAAGAACAACAGTGGGAGGTGTAGTAGTTGTGACAGGAGACGGGAAAATGGGAGTGGATGGCTCTGGAGATGAGGTAGGAAGCTAAGGGCTAGTGAAGGTAAAAGAAGGTGAGGAGGAACCAGAAGCTGGACTAGAAGTACTGGGACCAGCAGGAGCTCCAAAATGTGGAGTGGACCAGTAGGATCTTGTCCACTTTGTTACTCAGTTCCATGTTGGAGATAGCCTGTGTGGAGAGTCTGGCATCAATCTCTTCAACCTTCTCCTTCATCTCAGCAGATTGTCCAGAGATCAGTTCTAGATGTTCCTTCATTGCATCTTGGATTTCAATCAATCCATTTGTCCCTCTAGTCATGTCAGCTCTTAATTTGCCCAATTCAAACTCAACCCGGATAGTCATTACAACAAGTTGATTTGTGCCATGAGATCAGTAGGAGGAGGAGGTGCAGACTGTGCCTCTTGAGCATGTGATTGAGTTCTCCTAGGCTGTGATCTTGAAGGAGCTCTAGACTGCCCTGAGTCCTCTTCTCCAAGTTTGACCTTCATCAGATTCAACATATTCTTGCCAAAGAATGGAGGATATTCCAGAGAATCAAGAGAACCCGCATACCAAATCTTGTGATAGTATAAAATGACAAATACTAGGGAAGGGAAGGGTATGTGAGGGAGCTAGCGACGAGAAAACTTAAACTTAGTCATAGCTTGCAGAAGCCAATGACCAAGATTGAATGGGACCTTCTTGACAAAAGCAGTGAAGAGTTGGTAGTCTTGTTGGGTAAAATGGGTGAAGTTCCTACCTTTCTGAATGAAATTTCTGGAATAGACATACCAGAGTAACCTGTTCTCAGGAGACATAGAACCAGGGGTAAAAGACAACCTAAGTTGTTGGTCAGGTGTAAAAGGCTCTCCAGGTTTAAGAGTTTCAAAAACCTCTTGGTTACTGTAAAAGAAGTCTGGCATTTGTGGAGGATTGGCAATTTTTAAAATCTGGTTGCTAATTTTGGCAGACAAAGTGAACTTCACATCTCTTACTATAGTAGTGATCTTCTCTTCTAGGATCTCGCCATCAGGCCCTAACTCATTTGCATATTCCATATTGTAGTAGAATAATCGAACTAAAAGAGGAGTATAGGGAGCTGAGATTGAGACAAAATTTTCATATGGTTTCAACCAAGGAGATAAGTCCAAATGGTTTTCTTCTAGAAATTTGTCTAAGTCAACAGAAACCACTGGGCAAAAATCTCTATGCAGATAGGCCTCCCTAAACTTATCATTGGCTTCTCTAGAAGGGAAAGTAGGAGTGGAAGTGGAGAAACCTTCAGGAGGGGATATGTTTCTGTAAATATCAGAAATGGCATTCTCCATGACTTTTGGCACACGATCCTCTTGGTTCTGAGTTGAATCAGTGGCTTGAGAAGAAGCTTGATCATTGGAGCTTGGCTGAGCAGTGGCTCTGGATGAGTCCTGAGGATTTGATTGAGTAGTAGTGGCCCTCTTCATCCTTACTTGCCTCTTCTTCTTGGTTGGTCCAGCCTTCGCAGTAGCTTTCTTCTTTGCAGGTTTAGCCACTTTCTCCTTCCCTTTGCCTTGGACCTCCGGTTCTTTCCTCTTCTTTGAAGGAGTTAGAGTGGGTTCGTTGATTTGAATTCCTTTGGCCCTTGGAAGAGGAGAGGCATATGAGGGAATGTCTTGTGTGATTCCTCTAATTTTCCTGTCAGGTCCACGGTGAAGACGTTTGGCTACCGTCTTCAACCTCACAGGACGCTCAGAAGCAGAAGAAAGTGGAGCTCTTGATGGTTGACGAGAAGGAGGTGGAGGAGGAGACCATGATTTAGAGGGTTGTTCGTTGGATTTAGGGTTGGAAGTATCCTGGGTGTTTGATTTCGAAGCCATTTTGGGGTTTTAGAGAGAAACTGAGCAAGGAGAGGAAGATTAACGAGAGAAACGAGAGAAACTTAGGGCAAAACTTGAGTTTTGGGTTGAGTTTTGAAGAGCAGCATAGTGACTCATATATATAGACAAACTCAAAAACTCGAGGTTTTTGTCTAAACCTCGAGTTTTCTCAAAAACTTGTGAAAATTGAAGTTTCAAATCAAAACATAAAACTTGAGGTTTTATTTGAAAACTGGAGGTTTTGAAGTGTTCAGAATCTGGGAGACTCTCTGTATGTCAAAACCTCGAGATTTTTCCAGAAACCTCGAGTTTTGCATTTTCTCAGAAAAGCTTGAGAAGTCTCTGTGTTTGGAAACCTCGAGTTTTCTCTGGGATCCTCGAGTTTTCTTTAATCTTAGAAAGCTTGAGATTCTCTCTGTAAGGCTAAACCTCGAGGTTTCTTTGCAAAGTTCGAGTTTTGCTCTCACAGTGAGTTTTACACAGTTGACAGCAAAACTTCAAACTTTGTTCACAATTATTGGCAATCATCAAAACCCTTAGAGAACTAACATAAGCCACAATGCTTAGTCGACTAAATCGTGGGGAAAATCAGAAAATTCAACGCCCCACGTTTTAGTCGACTAAACTTGGGGTTAGTCGACTAAATAGGGACAAATTGAGAAATAGTTTGGAAAAAAGGGCATTTCGGTAATTAGTTATTTAATAAGGGGTAATTTGGGGAAAAAGCCCCATACTTACTAGTTTTTTTATATCCATTACGTCAAGTTCTCCAATCATATGTGAACAATATTTTTCTTAAAAAAATTTAATAAGATTTGAGTCTTTTCAAATGATACATCAACTGGCTAGGATGGAAATAATATGAATTGTTATGATTTCATTGGACATAGTTCATATGACGTGGTACTCCTGAAGTATGTAAGTATTTCTCTGTAATTAGATGATAAGAATTAAGAAATAGGGCACATGGTTACACATGTGATTGAAAAACTTATAAAATAGATATAAGAAACTGATCTAGGTATTTTCCTAAATTAAAATTATTGAATCAAATAATAAGGATTCAATAAATAAAATAAACTATAAAAATCTAACTCAAAATCGATCTAAATGATAGACGTGGTTTAATGATTTTAATATTTGGATTAGTTTTTGATAAGTATATATTTTATGATTAAATAGGTATATATTTTATATAATCAGTTGGATTTATTAATATTATATATCTATTTAATTTTTTATATACTTTACTATCATTATAGGATAAAAACATATTTCGATATAAAATATACTTATTTCCTATTATATTTTGTAGGAAATATTAGCTGATTTAGAAAGAAGTAAAAAAAAAAAGCAATTAAAAGGATATGTAATCAGCTAAACTTAGTGGTCCCACGCAAGAAAAATAGAAACAAAATCAATTGTTTGATTTGGTGGAAGAGATTACAAGATATCTTTTTAATAAGAAAACGAGAATAGTGACCCATGACTTAAGTTATATGTAGGTTATATATATGAAGAAAAAACAAGACGCTAGAAAGGAACAAAGAAGCAGAGGAGTAGCAACTGAGCGTTTCGGTTCTCTTCACCATCTCCATGAAAGGACGAGAGGACTGTGAATGTGACAGAGAAGCTTTCTTTCCTCTCTCTCCTTATTCTTTGAACCTGAATTCTTATCTTTTTGTTATGGATTTTATTAGAGACATGTGTTGCTAGTTAGTTTTGCAACCTAGACATGTGAGTTTTATTTTCATTATTTAGTTAAATTTAATATTAATTTTGGTTACTTAATCTTGGTTAATTTTATCTTTTTAGTGATTGGCCACTTGAATATGATTTTGAGCATTAGGATTTACCATGGTTTTGAAACCCAGACCGGACCGGCCGGTTCGGATTGGAAACCGTTGAACTGGCCGGAAAACCAGTCCAAGTTAAGGCAAAACCGGATTCCCGAGTTGACTCGGGGTCAACTCAGCCTAAACCGGCTGAGTTGACCGAGCCAGACTTTTTTTTTCCCCCAAAAAAAACTCGCCTGAAACTGAAACTTGCCGTCGGCCGACGATGAGAAAAGACAAAGGAGAAGAGAGTGAGTGAGAGATCTGAAGAGTCACCAAGATATGAAGAGATCTGAAGGAGAAGAAAAGGGGTGGAGAACGTAGAAGACGATGGCAAGAAAGGACATAATGGCAGCAATCTCAGAGACGGTAACGACGTGAAGTGAAGATCTGATCATGGTCGTCGTGTCATGGCCTCCATAGCCCTCCCTCACTCATTTCTCAGTGAAGGAATTTCTCAGGAACGATGATGGATCTAAAAGGAGTTGTGGAGAAGATGAAGAAAAAAATATGGCGGAAGTAATGATAATGAGAAATGGGGATTACTGACCAAAGAAGTAAAGAGGGAGGTAGCAATTAATGTGTGCAGTGAAGTACTTCATAGGCTTCTGAGCAAGTAGGCAGAGTAAAAGTAGTGGTTGAGAAAAAGTGGAAGTGGAAATTGGGAATTGGTTTCGAGCAAAAAAAAAAAAAAAAAAAAGGAATTGGGAATTGGTGAAGAAGGTGGGTCCCAGCCGGTTATAGGTGTAAAAAAGGGGAAGTTGATTAGTCCAAACATTTTTGAAAATTTATTTTCCCTATTTTTTTATTGTATATCTTATATGTCTGACCGGTTTAACTCCGGTTTGACTCCGGTCTGACCCACTTACCCTTAACCCAGTACCCTGACCGGTTTAGTCACTGGTCCGAATTTCAAAACCTTGGGATTTACCTTAACGAAGGTGATTTTAATTAGGCTCTGAGATTAAGTAATAGGGGATTATATTATGATTTAATTTGCAATTAGAATAGACATATATCTAATGGCCCCATATAATTATGTAAGAGTGTGTTCAATTTTTGTTGCCTAACTATGTTAGACATAACAAGTTATACTCAAGAGAGGGTTGTAAGTGGACCGACAGACACTTTTAGCTATTTATACTCGAGATTAACAAAATTGATATTAAAGTTAATTAAATTAGTGAAAACAAGGTTTATGAAGCTAATAAGGGATTAGTGACTGTAGGTTGCTCATTCCATTATTGTGGTAGTTTTCTTATTTTTATTTTAGTTTTAATTTCTTTTCTCTTAATTAAATTCAATTTGGTTTGCTCAACTTAAAGAAAAGTGTAAAATTAATGCTTAACTGAAGTTGTGGGTACTAAGTCCTCGTGGGAACGATACTTTTCTTATCACTTTATTATTTGATACGGCTCTTATACTTGCAAAGTTATAGGCTATAAAGTTTTGTCCTATCAGCTTTCAGAGAATAGCTTTTAGGATTTACGAGGTAATCATGTCAATGAAAATAGTTTTTACAATTTACGAGGGAAGCATATCAGAAGAGTTTTATTTTGACTTGCGAAAGGTTTCAGTGTTTAACAAATACTCACTTAACCTCGTATGTTTTTGGTCACTTTTAAATTTTTTTTGGATGAAAATCATTTTTTTTTAAATTTAAAACAATAAGATTTTAGATTACAACATTTTTATGATAAAAAAGATTACAATTTTTTTTTAAAGGGAAAATTCCTCTCAAGTCCCAAGAGAGCAACATAACTTCTAAAAAGTTACATATCAAAAGAGTCCAAGAGACTTGATGGGCGTTAATGAAAAAGATAAAATTACATTGGTGGCCCCAAGATTAAAAAGGAAAAGGAAGGGCAGGTGTTGTGGCGCGCTGTGTTCTAATCATTGAGAAAAGGAAAAATGGAGAACGCGAGCCATACATGAGGGGGGAGTGATCAAGCTTGAAGTTCCAATGTTGAAGGGTGTGTTCTAATTACATGCATGTCGTTTTTATCAACTGTGCGAGAGGCTCAACTGATGTGGTTTTCCTTTGCTATGTATGCTCCTTTTTTTTTTCCAGATTGAAGGGTAGGTAGTTGAAAGGTTGGAGCTTGGGGTCATTTATATTACTATCGGCTAAGAGATAGGTAAGAAATGCTAAGATTTCGATCAAGATATCATTGTCACCATTTTACTTGGCCTTTAATCATCGTAGGGTAAGGTTAATAAAATGTTCTGTTTTTTTTGGCATGGAAACAGAGGGAAAGGTCTGTTTTTTAATGGGAAAGGTTGAATGTTATTAAGGTATTTTGTTGCAAAAACATTGATATGGGATAGTTGTTAATACTTATAGTTGTAGTTGTTAATATGATTGTTTAAGTTGTTAATATGAACTGTATGTTGTAAGGTAGGGTTAATAAAATGTTGCTATGTTTTTGGGCACGAAAACAGAGGAAAATGTCTGTTTTTTAGTGGGAATGGTTGAATGCGTTCAAGGTATTTTGGCTGTAAAAATACTAATATAGATAGTTGTTAATACTTATAATTATAGTTGTTAATATGACTGTTAAAGTTGTTAATACAAACTTTACGTTGTAGATCGTTATTAAACATGACTAGTACTTCAAAGAAGAATCTATTTAGTTTCTTTCATGTGTTTTTTGGGGGGGGGGGGAGAACTTTGTACATGGTGGAGGAGAGGAAAGTGAGTATGTTCGTGGTATGATAAGAACAAGATGCATAAATAAATGCATAACATATGAGGAGTTGTAAATAATCATAGCATCTTTAAGAGGAAAAGAAAGTAATGAAATTTGTGTGAATGATGGTCGGATATAATACACAATTGTATTCAAGACCATTAGTATTCTTTTTTAAATGATGTCATCTATGTAATGACATGACATTGTAAAAAAATGCAAGTGGAAAAACAAATATATAGAAATATTTATATTGTTACAATTGTCTAGTCAAGTTTGGAGTTGTAGAATTTGACAGTACTTGAGTTGTTAAAACCCTATGATAGAGTTGTTAACACCCACGATGGAGTTATTAACATGACAGTACTTTAGTTGTAAAAATAACAGTACTTGAGTCATTAAAACCCTTTGATGGAGTTGTTAATACCAACTGATGAAGTTGTTGCCCCACAGATGTAATTGTTAACACCCACTGATATTGTTGTTAAAAGTCACTGATGGACTTGTTAACACTTACTGATGTTGTTGATAACACATACTGATGGACTTGTTAACACCCAATGGTGTAGTTGTCAAAATTTACTAATGGACACCAACTGATAGACTTGTGTATGTATAATTATGGACTTGTTAACACCAACTGATGTAGTTGTCAAAAGTCACTGATGGACTTGCTAGCAGCTACTAATAGAATTGTTAATATATACTGATGGACTTGTTAACACCTATTGATAGACTTGTTAACACCCATTGGTGGACTTGTTAACACCTTCTAAGAAGCTCACGTGTCCTTTTGGACATGGACTTTAGCCCAAGTAACTACCTTGGGAATTGTATCCTCGTACTAGAACTACTGTGGCATAACTCTTCGAAGTATTTCCATGAAGTATTTTCGCTGAAATGAAAGTTCATATAGTTAGATGACAAATATGTTTACATAATTCCCAAATAAACACACATTTAAATTTAGTTCAGCTTACCGCTTGAGGCTATCATGGCAACAAAGGAGAAATCAATGACAAGATATAATCTCTCATTTGCATTTGCACAAAAAGGACCAGGTGGTTATATATAGGGCGACATAGTACATAATCATCACAATAAAAGTCAAATTGTAGCCATAAAAATAAAAAACAGTCAAACTTTTGGAAACGACCGAAAGTCAAGAAAAAAAAAAAAGGGAAACAATCATTTGATGAAATTTTTGAAAATTGATACACTTGATTGCCCCGATCCAAAATACCACACAATCGTATGATATGTTGAGTATATGTGCCGTACCCTATCAGCTTGCTTCCCCTTCCTCTTCCTCTTCCCCTTGCCCTTTTGTTTTTGCTTCTCCATCCGCATTTCCTCGTGCTTCTTGAAAAATTCTTCAGTGAACAGGTTGTCTCCGGAGAACCTTGAGGTCCTTGGTGAAGATTTCATTATTGTTGCCTCTTCTTTGCTTACAGCGGTATCCTTCTTGCTCTTGTGTACCTACAACAATTTGAAATGAAGCGAAAATAATTTTGCCCTGATCATTACTATAAAGAGAAGACTCTATAATCACAAGTAGTACTGATATTCATATTAGCAAATTTTATGTCATCGGTTAAATGTTGTAAAATAATCCATCCACAAAAATCAAAGTCAAATAAAACACACGTTATATTCATTGAATCACTAACTATAACTAGTATAAAAGGTTTTAGAAAAAAAAAAAGAAAAGAAATGAAGTCCACATACAGACTATTAAGACATAAAAAATATTAAAAATAATAAATTCCATTAAGGAATATGCAGAATATGCATCTTGCAATTAAGAGTAGATTCAAAGGATACAGGGAGGGGCCCACTGAACATCAGAGTGGTTAATCAAGAAATATAGCGGCTAATGTTGATCTTCATACGAGAACTTTCTTACTAGAAGGTACAATAGGTTGACTCCAACCTAATCTTCCTTTCAAGTAATGAGAATATTTTTCTGTTTTTCTGTTATTAGTCCACAATGAAGTATTTGTCTCAATTATCATATTTGATATTTCTCTTCTTCTGTCAAACAAGATTACATCCGAAAAAGTGCTTGAAGAACAATCAATACTGTGAACTATTAATATCAAAATGATTCTCATACTAGCATCAACATCACATTTGCCTTTGGCAAAACCCAAGTTGTCGTTGAGTTGAGTGGACAAAATAAATGATTACGCTGATCTCCAACTATTAAAAGTCCCTATCAAACCAACTATTGCTCTAATATCTCTTCACAGTAAAAGCAACAATACTTTGTCGAGTGGAAGAAAATAATACAACTGACAAGAAAAGTTGAAAATTCAATGTATCACTCCCAGTATTTGACTTCCAAATAAAAGCCATAACTTCCTATCTTGCATTCAAGTTTACATCATTTACATTTAGAAAACAAATGCAAATAACATATTCGATAAATAGATGAAAAATAAATTATGGGACTAAAATGAAACTTGAGGTTCAGAAGGAAAAGTGAGTCAGTTTTAGTCTTCTAATCTAACGCATGTCAACAGCATCCACACCAACAACCAAATGGGAAATAAATATACAAGGGTATAGAGCTAATAATGGTCCACTATGTGTCGTACATTTCCTTAGGGCTTCAGTGGTTCTACTTTCGTCTTCAGAGCAAAGAAGAGGAAAGACGCGAACAACAATGGAGACTGGTTTTCGGTCTTCAGTGGCTTTGATGGTTTTGCTTTCAGCTTTAGAGCAGAGAAGATCAAAGACACTGGTAAAGATGGAGTCTACTTTTCGGTGGATTTAGGTCTTTGGTGGCTTCAATGGTTTCGCTTTTGGCTTTAGAGCAGAGAAGACCAGAGACGCAGGCGTGAAGGAGACATGTTTTCGAAGGCTTCAATCGGTTTAGGGCTTTGGTGGCGAATGGTGGTTCTGCTTTGGGCTTCAGAGCACATAAGGCCTTTTGGATTGAAGAAAATCGGAGAAGGGAAAAGGAAAATTCAAATTTTCCCGTGGCCACCATGTACCATTCTCCCATGTTTAAAGGAAAATGGCTTCCCACAAAAAATGGTGGGAACCCATTTTCCAACGCTTATGAAAATGGTCAAAACTCGATTTTGCCCTTGATTTACATAGCTAGCTGTATAGAAAGGTGAGCATGATTCATCATTTGATGGAAGTCCTCATCTCACCGTGGATGAGCTCACCACCGCCCACATTAAGATTGTCTCTTCGCAACTACTGCTCAAATCGTTTGAGAAGATTTCAACGGCAACATGGATACAAGCGTTGCTGGGAACATAGACTAATGTGGGTGATTTTGAATCTTTTGAAAAGTATGTCCAATATTTGTTGGGTTATTTTTGAATCTTTTGGGAAGTTTGATGGGTAGGTTAGCTTTGATACCCACATATATTTATATTTTTGTAGGTAGAAGTACATATTTTTTTTCCTCCACCATCCCTGTTCATTTCACTTGAAACAAAGCTAAACAAAGGATCTCTTCATAAGTGTGACACTTAAGTGAAATCATGCATACTTGAGTGCTATAGATAAAATCACTAACCAAAAATTGCTTAAAACGTTTGTGATGTCATGTACACTGGAGTGCGAAAATGACACACTCAAGTGTAAGCTCGAGTGTGACGTTTTCACACTCGATGGTTGGTGATATGGTGTTCAAGTCAAATTAGAGTAACATGTGAGAAAAAATATGCACTCCAGCGTGAAAACACCACACTCAAGTGTACACATTTTCACACTCTGGTATGATGCGGTTTTCTAGGCAAATTAGGGGGTTTAGGAGGATCCTTGATGCTGAGGTGAGGCATTGGGTCAAATGCGCTAACATGAACTGGAACGGACACGAGAACGGTGAAAACGTGCTAACATTTTCACATAATTTTCAATCTGAGGATTTTTTTTCTTGTTTTAATCGATGGGATTGACGATTCAAGCGCATATTAGGAACATTTGTGTTATTTTTTAGCCGAGTCAATTCTAGCCTCCTGCTGACATAAGTTCATTTCCGAAGCCATCCCAACCTTTATCAGCCTGACTCATCCTAGCCAAGCACCTTTCGCTTTCCCACACAATAGTTCTTTTGACTCATATATCCTTCCTATTTCTGACTTTTACTTTTTTATTTATAGGTATAGATGGATTCACCCTTGTGTCATACTGAGCATTCTATGACTGAGGAATCAAGTTCTTCCAGTCTTTCAGAAGCTTTGAAGACTCCAGACCCGTGGGTTATTGAAGAGGTGTTACGTATTGAGAACACAATAACCATCGAGGAACTCACCGAGCTGGGCCTCCGTGATGAAAAAGGCTACATCATTCACTTGCCCTTTCATTATGAGTCAATATCCTCTTGCCGGGCAAAGGATGATGATCCCATTTCTTTTTCTTCTATCGAGATTGTATTTCCTGGCTTGGTGTATGCTTTCCGTTTACCATGTTCCAAATTGACCTTTTAAATCACTTGCATCTTGCTCCCTCCCAGCTTGATCTCAATAGCTAGGCTTTCGCCATTGCTTTCGAAAATTTCCGTCAAGCTAAGAATTTAACTTGCACCTTTCAAGTTTTCTTTCATTTTTTTAACCTCCATGAAGCTCACTCTGGTAAAGAGTCTGGTAAGGAGTCCTCTAAAGACTCATCTTCTAGGAGAGGTTGGACCTCGCTCCAGAGTGTCGTCGGCCTAAAACTCTTCAAGGTTTTTACTGATTCCTTCAAAGGTTTCAAGACTGCCTTTTTCAAGGTTATTTTCGTGCTGGGACGACAACCTTGGTTTCTTAAGACCTTCAAGTCCGGGGGTGTGGAGGAGAGATTCCCCCTCTACTGGACTCAAGATCATCATTCTCTTTCTCCTTCCGCCTTCGACTTGCTAGCCCATAGCTTTTCTGACTCTGAAGACGAGGCCATATCCTTTCTAGAACATTTTATTAAAGAAAATGGCCCCATGAGCTTATTCAAAAAACCCCAGGCCAAGAAATGACCTGCAACAAATACAGACATTTATTTATATTATATTGCATTGCATATTTCTTGCTGAATAAATGATTGACCATTGTCTTTTTGTCCTATAGATCTGAGAATGGGAAAAGACCTTCTTTTACTAAGGCCTTGACAAACCCCCAGGCTTATGAAAGTGGGAGCCAGCAAGAAAAGGTCCACACCGGAATCTGGGATGGGTGGTATTGGTACAAGTAGCCGGGTCGGCCCGACTAAAAAGTCTAAAACCGGCAAAAGAATCATAGCCCAAAAATCAAAAGATATCGCCCAAACCACGACGGGCATTCCTGTCTCGGCCTCAACAGAGATTCCTCATGCTTCTCCTTTCCCAAGTCTTCCTCCTTTGCCGCCAACCCCGGAACTCCCCTATGGGGTTGTTTAGAGTTAAGGAGTACTTGCTTAGCTTAGCAAAGCAATATATCCCCCAGAGCGCTTCCTTGAGCCATCAAAATATGGCAATGCTGAGCTACAGGAAATGGCAAATTTAGAGCAGCACGCCTTGGAAGTTGCCAGGTTGGTCCAAACTTTGACTACTGTGAACACAAGGTATGCTTCACAAGCAACTAAGCTGAAGAAGGTCAAGTTGGAAGCCAAGGAGCAGATACGCAAAGCTCTGGATCTGGTGCAGGTGGTTAAATCCGATACTCAGGGACAGGTGTAAGCGGTTGAGGCAAGTTTGGGATAAGAAGACCAAAGAGCTACTTCAGGAGGAGCAAAAAGAATTCACGAATGAGCTGAGTACCTTCCGGACTACCTTGGATATTGCCAACGCCACCATTGTTAAAAAGGATGTGGCCATAAAGAAAACTACGAGGGAGTCTTTTGAGAACGCCCTAGAGCAAATCTAGCTTTTGAATCCTAGCGTCCAACTCAACACGTCCGGGATGGACTGCATGTCTTTTGTCGATGAAGGCAAGATAATCCTTCTCTTTCTCTCTCCTAGCGAGGCCTCTAAAAGTCCGTTGGAGGGAGACTAGGGTTGTAACGTCCTCCATTTTTACTTAACATAAAGACTAATTAAGGGTTGATCAACCACTGAGTAATACTTCATCAATTACCAAAATATATAAAAGTAAATCAGAGTATGCAAAATGAGCCCTAATGTGGCAATATACAATCATCCAACGTATACAAGAAAATGGAAGCACTACTGTCAAAAGGAGTAGCCTAAGCTTCCGAAGTTTTCCCTGACGGACTCAGACGGGAACTATCATTTGGAAAAATGTGGTAACCATCAATCCAACTCATTACGAATACTAATATGTGCTCGTGAGGTGCCATGTGGAACAATTTATATAACAAAGTATTTCAATATATATAATTTGCTAATATCCATATCACAAAATTTCATATAAGAAATTATGTATCACAGTTTTCATTAACACAATTCCCAAGATACCTCCCACCAATCCAACCGAACCGCCTTATTTCCTCCGACTAGACCCATGGGCTAAGTTACATCCATATTACTGGTTACTCAAAAGCTCACTGGTCGTGTGATGAAGACTGGCCAAAATCCTCAGAGCACACGTCCCAGACCATGGGTCTTTCCCCCATCATTGAACCATTGGGGTGTCGTACGCCCTCATTGAACTAGTGGGCTAGTCCTTTATTGAACAGGTGGGACAATATAAAGCCAATCCATCGTGCACTAATGGAGGCCTCACCACGTGGTGGAATATAATATTTCATTTCCTCCCAATTCAACCCTTCCCATAATTATCATAGTATCAAAACTCTCAATTCTTATACATAAATAAATAAATATGTATAAATTCATAATTTAAATCATAAGGTTCCGCAAGGCAATTTATATCAAAAATATTCATAATGATTTCACAAAATACTCACAACAACATATCAATATACATAACAAGTGGAAAGTGGTTACCTCTTGCCGTAGCTAACTATTATCACACTGCTCATAATCCAATACTTCAAACACACGCTAAAAATAATCTACCACAACCAATTTACTAACCGTTAATAACTTTTTTCAAACTCCACATAATTAAAATTGTAATTTATAATTTCATAAAAATATACAAAATTTAATAATGAATATTTTCAAAATAAAAACTGAAAATAACAATCCTTCAAATTTCAAAACTAAAATGATTAAAATTTCAATAATATCTTTGTTAACCCAGAGGCTATTCCAATACGTTATCAATACTTTAAATTAGAAATTTAATAAATACCAATTATCCTATAAATTATGCTTTATTGTATTACATATAATGTTTCTAAAAATTCCAAAAATGTATATATGTAACTTGACTCTTTACATAGGACTTTTCTTGAAGTTTTCTGATTAAACTTTAAGAATTCGTAATTAATTCTACAAAAATCTAAATGAGGTGTTTCCAAAAGCTACGTATTCCTTAGCATGTCTACTTTCACATAAAAATAATACCAATAGCCATAAAATATTATATTATTCCCAGATTTTTAAAAATACAAACATTGTTTAGAAAACTTTCCAAAAATGTGACTCAACTTCCAAAAATCATATCTCGAGTTACAAACCTCCGTTCAAGGTGATCCAAAGCTCTTTTCAAAGATTAATATGTGTACTATCAACACACAAAATTTCATGAAATAAATCAAAGGTTTCATATTCCAAAACCATGCCAGAAGATTATCACTATTCCTGGAACATAAAATTCGTCCATATTTTCGGTTAAACTTCGGAAAATCATATCTCCCTTTCTACACGTCTGATTTAGTTGTTCTTTGGCTTTTTGGAAAGGTTGAGATGTCTACTATTTATTGTAAAAATCTCAAGGAAAAACTCAAATGTTTTCCATTTCAAAAACGAGGCTGAAAATTACTGTTCACTTCTGAAACTGACATTTTCCCGTTTTCGGTGTCTAATTTTGAAAAATCATAAATCTCAATCTACAAGTCCGTTTTGTCTGGGGTTTTTCTTGTTTTGAACCTTGATGAGTCTATTATTTACTGTAAAAATTTCAAGGAAAAACTCTTTTTACTTGGTCATAATTGCCACGTCATTTTCTTGCTCCAGAGGCATACCAGAGACTTCCAGATTTTTAGCTCAAATTTCAAAATTCATAACTGGAGTTATAGACCTCCGTTTTGGGTGTTCTTTGGCTCGCTGGAAATTTTGAGATATCTACTATTTACTATAAAAATTTCAAGGAAAAACACAGATGTTTTCCATTTCAAAATCAAGCCCGAAATTTGCTGTTCACTGGAAGTGCAGAAAAGTTCCAGGTTTTTGGATGAACTTTGGAAAATTATTTCTCTAATTATACACGTCCGTTTTGACTGGGTTTTGGCTCGTTTTAAATTTTAATATGTCTACTATCTTCGATAAAAATTTCATGCAAAAACTAAAACGTTTTCCCCAGAAACCGAAGCTCACAAGACCACTCTGTTTTCAGTCCGAAAAACAGAGCTATTTCGTTTCAGTTTCATCCCTCTTGATCAAACAGAAAACCCAGCACACTAAGGCCATGGAAACTAGAAGGAAAAGGCTTCAAGAACTCACCTTAGTCATCCCTCAAGCTTTCATGCAAGTTCCACATCGTTCTCCTTTGGTTTTGTTCCCCTTAGGTTCCACGTTGCAACTCTTGGTTGTGTCTCTCTCTCACTGCTTCCAGTCTCTCTTCCTCTCTTAGCTTCTGAGGAAAGGCTGAAGGAAAAGAGGATAAGAGCTCTCACTCTCCGTCTCTCGTTCTCTCTCTCTCTCTCTCTCTCGTCTATCTCTCTCATGCTTTGGGTCTTAGCCTTGGGTTGCAGCAGCGTGAACGAATGAAGGTTAGAGGGCAACGATTATATAAGGGGTTGGAGGTCTGGTTCGAGGAGCACAGACCGAGAGATATTTATTGAGGGTCTCGAGAAGTATGGGGGGTCTGTTTCGCTGACTTTAGAAGCATGGAGTTGCTGCTTTTGCATTGACGGTGATCTTCGGCACTGATGACGTGAACAGTGGTTTAACGCCTAAAGTAGATAGTTTTCTTGCTGATCTTTTACTGTCACAGATTTCAGCGTTTACGTGTTCTGGCCGAAAGAAAAAGAAGATGGGCAATTGATATAAATATTATATATATATATATGTGAAAGGTGAAATTGGTTCTGTTAAGCGTGTGAGCCGAAATCGCCAATGAATAAAGGAGGTAGATTCATGTATAGAAGAGAAAATGAATATATGGGTGGTGAGTTATTCTTATTTGTTGGGCTTATGGAGGCTGCACACTGGCAATGAATAATGGGTTGTAAGAGATTAAATGTTGAAAGGAGTCTGGGCTTGCAGCTACAAATGGTTCTATGAGCTGAAGAAGAAAAAATGAATGGAGGATGGGTGTTTGCGTTTTTGTTTGACCCATTTAATAATTGATTATTAAATTGAAAAGTTGTGCAGAAGGGAGGCCATAAGACTTATTTTCTTTTGTCCAAATAATTCTTTCCCTAATGAATTATTGGAGAAATGAGGGAAGCATGGTCACGTGATGGTTTGCATGAGATTATGGGAGGTGAGTGTTATTCAAAAGTCATCCCTTAATACCACAAATTCCATGTTCTCATTTTCTTCCTAATTTTAGCTATTAAACTTCAATAATACTTTTCCCAAAAATTTCAAGGAAAATAGACCTTGACTTCTAATACTTATTTTAAACCATAAATTATCCCTTTCAAATATTCCTTGAATTTATTCTTTTCCCTAAATTTTAAGAAATATAGGCTTTAAATTCCAATAATTATTCTCCTAATTATTTTAAAGCAAAATTTCATATTTAATTTCCATAAAATATTCCAATTTCAAATCCCAAAATTTGGGATGTTACAAGGGTGAAGATGGAGGTGACGAGATTCAACACGACACTGGCGCTCCACCTTGCTAAGGGCCAGGATGACGGTTTCGAATGTATTTATTTGTTCGGGGTACTAAAGCCCCTATTTGTTTTCTTTGTATTTTTTCCCCTGGGTTAATAACCTAGCTTATTTTCTTGCAAGAATATCATGTGAGCAATTCATCGATTGATGAAAAATACTTACTTATTCCACAAACTTGTTCAGTCTATTCATTTCTTGTCCAACTTGGATGTTTCTTTGAGATTTATTTTCATATTGCATTTGTTGTGTTTGATGAACTCGAATTTTATATTCAAAGTTGTATTTAATGATTGGATCAAAGTCAAAAATATATCATATAGAATATTCATCCGATATTACCCCCGGAATTATATTTATTGAGGATTTTTATTAATCTAACACATTACATTCCGGCGCGGTCGACCAGAATTTAATTCAGAGTAAAGGCAACCCTCACATGTTTAAGTCCAGTGTTGGAACCGAACCCTACACATTTCAACCTCATCAGGGTCAGCATGACAGTTCACTTCATTACCCTAGAAAGAATAATGTTGATGCATCACGACCAGAAGGGCCTTCCAGTTTTACTATGTTCCAATGGGAACACATTTTAACTGCTATTTCAGTTTTACCAAGCTCTAATGGGAACATGTTTTAACTTTTTAGTTTTACCGAGTTCTAAAGGAACACGTTTTAACTGTTCTTTCAATTTTACCGGGTTTCCATAAGAACGTGTTTTAACTATTATTTCAGTTTTATCGGGTTCTAACAGTATCACGTTTTAACTGTTCTTTCTCCACTTTGATTGAAACTAGGTTTCGTACCTTGAATTCATTTATCTGTCTTTATCGAGAAATGGGCTTTGTATCTTAAGTTCGTTTCTCCATGTTTATTTGGAACCAGGCTTTGTACCCTGAGTTCATTGTTCCATGTTTATCCATTTAAAAATCATTTGACAATAAAGTTAATTTAAACGCCGGCATTGTCGACCTTACAAAACCTTAAAACAGGAAAATCGAATTAAACTTAATTGCAGTCAAACTTGGCTTCTGGAAACTCGTCATCATTGCTGTCCAACTTCCTCCGCTTCTCATCTCTCTTTCTCCGGTCTGGACTCCTACTATGGCCTCCTTGTTTACGCTTGTCGTTCTTCTGTCCTTGGGTTTCTATTACGTATTGTTGCAATTTCCCTTCCCGGACAAACTCCTCAATAGCATCTCAGAGTTCCCAACACTGGTTCGTAGTGTGTCATGGATCGTCATGGAATGCACAATGAAAAACCGGCTATCACCCAAGAGGGGGGTGAATTGGGTGTCTGATAAGACTTTAGATTATTTTGAAAATCTTTTCGCAACTTATTAAAAGTAGTTCGAATGACAGTATTAGTTTATAAAGCAACAATCAGCCATTCAAACATATATGCCGGAAATGTAAAAGTTTAGGGAAGAGAATATGCAAACTGAGATTTATCTTGGTTTGGCCACCTACATCCAGTCCCCAAGCTCCACTTGAGATTTTCAGTCCACTATCTCCTTGTTTAACTGGGCACAAGAGAAAGCCTTTACAACCTCACAAGTTTAGTCGGACACTTGTGCAGCCTTTACAATCTCTTACTGAGATACTCCCCATTACACACTGTAAGAATACAATTACACACTCTGTAAACAAAGGATGATTCTTTCACGCTCGGATTCACTTCTTCTTACAAGTCGTAACTGTACACCCACACTCAAAGGTTCCACAACCTTGAGATTTGATCACTAAATAGATAATCAAATAAGTGTTTAGACTCTCTCACAGAGTAGATGAATAATAATCACTGAAGTAGATAATCGATTATCACACTCTTTACTAAAAAACTATATGACCATTGTGAAACAAAGAGTAAGTGAATATCAGAGTATTGACATTTTGAAGATGTAAGCTCGTGTCTCTTTTCTCCGTTTTGAATGTGTCTCTACTTATAGACAATTGATATTAATCCGTTGAAGCATTTTTCTGTTTTAGGATATCACGTTGTGAATAATAGCCGCTACATATTTGAATATCGGTTCGTTGGAGAAATAGTCGTTGTGAGCTAATTTGAATATTGGTTCGTTGAGAAATATTACTGTTGGAATATGACCGTTGTGATATTCAAGTCGTAGCTTTTGAATCCGATGAACAAGTTGAGCATTTTCTTTCATTGAAGAATATTAAAGTTGAGTATTCAACTTTGTTTCTTCACGTTCCTCATCTTCTCTGCTATTTGTGAATGTCTGTAGCAAACTTCATCAAACTCTTCAATTTCAGAGATGTTTCTTATAGATTTTGGCTTTTGTAGAGTTTGGTGTTGATTCTTCATATAATTATCTGTAACTCATTAGCAAACTGATTAAAAGCAATTAGGAATAATAATGAGTGAAGATATGGAGTAATTAAATCACAAGCATTGATTTTCAATTTCCGCAGACGGTGATTTTCAAATCTGATAAAGTTAACTTCAAGTTAAAATGATGTTAACTTGATATATGATCAGAAAGTTAACTTGATGTATGGAGAAAGTTAAACCCAATAAGTGTAAAAGGAATAATACACTAACTTCAATAAGACAAAGTTAACTTGAAAAGGTTAAACACGATAGCTTGAAGTCAGAAGGTTAACTTGAAATAAGAAGTTAACTTTGTCTTTAGCTTTAAGAAAGTTAACTTGAAATAAGAAGTTAACTTGATAGTGGCTTCACAAGTCAAACATGATAACTTAAAGTCTTTAAGTTCAAAGAGAAAGTTAACTTGAAATAAGAAGTTAACTTGATAGTGGCTTGGCAAGTCGAACCCGATAACTTGAAGTCTTTAAGTTCAAAGAGAAAGTCAACTTGAAATAAGAAGTTAACTTGATATTGGCCTTTCAAATTTAAGAGAAAGTCAACTTGAAATAAGAAGTTAACTTTGATATTGGCTTTTCAAATTCAAGAGAAAGTTAACTTGAAATAAGAAGTTGACTTGATATTGGCTTTTCAAGTTCAAAGCGAAAGTTAACTTGAAATAAGAAGTTAACTTGATATTGGTTTACAAGTCAAAAGTGATAACTTCAAGTTCTTGAGTTTGAAAGGAAAGTTAACTTGAAATAAGAAGTTAACTTGATATTAGCTTGCAAGTCAAAAATGATAACTTCAAGTTCTTGAGTTTGAAAGGAAAGTTAACTTGAAATAAGAAATTAACTTGATATTAGCTTGCAAGTAAAAAACGATAACTTCAAGTTCTTGAATTTGAAGGGAAAGTTAACTTGAAATAAGAAGTTAACTTGATATTAGCTTGCAAGACAAAAGAAGAGATAGCACAGGAAGTCGATTCTAACTTGAGGTATTAAGTTCTCAACTTCAATTCAACAACGCAATTTGGGTTTAAAAATCATGTAGAGAGAAATGGTGTCTTGAGTCATTTAGTTGTTACCTTCAAGTTAAAAACGCGAAGCACATTATTTAAAACTTTGGGCACAGATAACTTGAGGCAAACCATAAATGACTTGAAGTTAAGGTCTTATTCAAAAACTTATTCAAGGCTTTAACTTGAGGTTCTTTTGCTATGACTTTCAGTTACTTTAAAACAGAAAATTCACAATGAATTTGCCTTGACTTTAATTATAATTGTTATCATCAAAACAAGAGAACTAACACACAATACAGGGACCGGTCTGTTCCGAGTCTGTTGTAGGAAGGCCGAGGTCTTTCTACGTTTTTCATCTCTATCAAGGCTACCTCCTTCCGAACTTGTGACCGCGATATATATTCAAGGGAGTGTACTTATTATACCTCCCTTTTGTGTTATTCCTTTCCCTTGGGATTTGCTGTCCATCTGTGGAATTCTTGCTCTTGACTGTCGTGATCTTCCTTTCCTTTCGAAAATCTTCCGAGTTGTTCCTTTTCCTTCGAACGTGGGCTCTTTACCCTATCTTTTGCCGCAACATTGGCGATTTCCACTTGTTCCAACTCCAAATACTTCTTTGCCCGTTCTCTAAAAGCCTCCAAGTTTTTGACACGTTCCTTGAAGATAAATTTGGCCAGCCAGGATGAAGGGTCTAAGTCGGCTATGATTAAATGCACCTGCACGCTTTCCTCTAATCCATGCACTTGCAAGGCAGCATCTCTAAAGTGATTCAAGTATTTCTGGAGAGTCTCTCCTGGCTGTTGCTTAATCTTGCATAGGGTAAACTCAGATTTTGGTTGTTTCTTACTCGTCACAAAATTCAGTAAAAATTTGTCTCCGAGATCTTCAAAGTTCTAGATCGACTTTGCAGGCAGAGTGTGGAACCACGCTTGTGCTGCACCTCACATGCAACAAATAGCTGAGATATGATTAGTTCCTCAAATTACCTCACATACATGCTCATGTCAAACGTATTAATGTGAGCTTGTGGATCCTGAATTCCATCGTATGTTAGCAAGTCGGCCAAGTCAAAGTTCTTTGGGTACGGAGCGTCTGCAATCTCGTCCGAGAAAGGGCTATTGTTATTCTGCCCCCTACTATACTTTCTTCTATACTTGCTGGGTACACTCTCTGTTTGCGGTGGTGTATCTTAGTTCGACATTACGTTATTCTGGATAGGCTCAACTTGCTTTTTCTTCAAAGACGTATGATCTGGACCCTGAGCTTCGGGAGCCCAAACCTGATCTTGGTTAATCAAGTTCTTTCTAGCATTATCATTCTGAGGTCCTTCGATGTCAACCTGAACAGAGGCTGAGTGAGTAACCCGGCTGGGATCATCCTAGTTCCTGTTTCGAGTCAGGTTCTCAATTCGTTTGAGGCACTCCTGGAGCAACCTCATTCTTTGGCTATCTGCTTGCCGAGCGTCTTTTGTACTAATTTGAGCAGAAGCTATGATGTTAACTCGGCTAGGTTTGCTTTCATCCCTGTTTACTTCACGAACAGGGTCCTCCATTCGTTTGAGACGCTCTTCCAACAACTGCATTCTTCGCCTCTCTTCTTGCCGCCAGAAGGCATTTTGACGGTCCATCTCCTCCTACATCAACTGAATATCTTCTTATCTTTGGAGGTGGTTACGAAGTTCCATCTCGTCCATCCGTCTTAACATTGAAGCCAATATATTTTGCAGGAGACAAACGCCCGGGTTCTCGATCTGAAACTGCTGGGGGAGGGTCTTGTTGTTGAACTTGTGGCTGGATTAGCGTGGCAGTCCCATTTTGAGGAGTCACCGCAAATACTAGAGAAGTTGCAGTATCAGCTGTCTCCCCCTCAGTCTCCAATATAACTTGATTATAATCTGGAGAGGCCAAGTCCTCATGTTGAATCGTGTGCTCTTAATGTTGCTGCGGTTGTCCCTCTGGCAACTGGTCCTGCCTGGTGTTTGCAGTCATTTTCAGTCGTTTGGGAATCAAAGTTTATCTCTCCCATGGTCGGCGCCAATATTCTTATATAGAACACAAATGTCTAGCCTCAAAGGACTAGTATGTTTATATAATATTCTGGTGTATAACGCAGATGTCTAGCCTTAAAGGACTAGTATGTCTATATAGGATCAAAGGATTCCCGAAGGTATCTATGAGGAAGACACTGAAAGGAATATCAGATGACTCTCCAAGATATCTATATGGAAGATACCAAAGAGAGCGATGGATCACTGTGCAACACGAGTATGACGTTTAGCCAAAAAGGGATAGGGTGTGTGCACAGTGAAGCTGAATAGTAAATAGAGTGAATAGAGAATGTGTACCTTTTAGGTTAATCTCCTATTTGTAGAGATTACCTTTAGGTTTCGGTTCTTAGGCTTTGTGCGCCTTCAGGCCCATGTTTCAGCCACCGTACTTGCACATTCCGAGATTATAGCTTTGATTATAATCTAATTAGTGTTTTACCTGATTATGAAAAGCTTTTGGTGCCAACTACCCTTGTTGGGCCGCACAGCAAATGGGCCTCTCATACGAGTCCATAACAATTAAATTAAACCAACAAATCCCCCCTTTTTGCCTTCAATTACCTGGTCCCCATTCTGCATATATTGATACTATTCTGTTTGCTTGTGGTTTGGGCTTTTTATTATGATATACGGGTTGTCTCGATTGTTTTCATTGGTTGTTTAATGGTGATGACCTGACGATCTTTCCTGCATGGGGTTACACACCTTCCCAATTTTGTTCAGGCAAACCATATCAGAATAACTGCACTGTGTGAATTAAATTATTCCTTCCTGCTTGTTGTTATTGGAAATCTGGTTTTTGAGATTAATGTCAATTAGTTATAATTTATTTATCATTGAAGATTTGAAATGAACTCTCATCCTAGATTTTCAATTTGTCGTTTAACTGGTATTCTAGGGAGGATATGCAATCTGATAAACATCTGAGTCAAACAAAAGCCAACCATAAAAGATAAATTATTCTAGGTTTGGTGCATAAGGGGCTGCTGGAAGATGAACTTAACCCATGTGAATCAAGTTGGAATAATTTAACAAATTTGGAGTTGGAGACGTGAAACTAGTGCATTTCTTTTTGTTGGTTTGTGGGTCATTGGCTTTTTTATATATGTGCGATAGAGGACCACTCTCGATGGTATACGTTCGTACCCTATCATCACAAACTAATTGTCTTGAGCCTTAAAGAAAGAACTCCAATTCGTAAAATATTAGTTATACACTTGGAATGGAATTTTGTTGCTTATGCTAAAACAAAGTTTGAAATGTAAATTGGATTTGGGGAATTGATTTGTTGAATTACTTATAGGGAAAAGAACTTATATAGTGTCATGTTTGTGTTATGAAGAAGTACTGGGTGCTAAATTTAGCAGTGGAATAGTTTACTTTACTCCCTTGAATCAACCGAATTGTTGTGCTCCATACTTTTTAAAATTGTTTGATATTAGGTGATCCAGATCCCACTTTAAGTGAGTCTTCCTTTGGATGTTCAGATTGCAATTTGCACAGGTGACCTATATTATTTTTCCTTGTTTTTGAGTGATTTTACAAATTAATAGTTAATATTAAAAATTATTGTTGTAAATGTGACAACAACACACTCGAGTGTGGCATTTTGATATGTCGTTGAATGAAAATTGAGGTCGGAGATGTGATAGGGGTTAGTACACTTGAGTGTACATATGAGTGTGCCACTTGAGCACTTGAGTGTAATTGATAAATAAAATGAGGGCGAGACTGGTTCAAGGAGTGGAGTAGAAAGAAGGAAAAAATAATATTTTTTTTGTTAAGGGCAAAACAGTATTTTATCTTATTTTCCTACCTCATTTTCTTCCAACCAAACAAAAATTTTCCTATTAACCAATTTCAAACGCATCGAAGAAAAATATTTTCCCTTCTATTCTATTCTTTTTATTTCCATTCCTACATTTTCTTTGACCCAAATGGGGCTTAAGAGTATAGACACGGGTTGTAACACCCTAGATTATTATTAATAGTAATGATAATATTATTAATAGTAATAACCCATTAATTTTATATAGCCTTGGTGGGCCAAATACTCCTAAACCTAATTGCCTTAGGAATTTTCTGCTTATGCACTAAGAAAGAGGTTTTAGGTAATAAGTTTATTACTTGTCAACCAAGTCACATTAATTCATACCATGATTGATTGACTGAATTTAATATATCCTATCACATTAATTCATACCATGATTGATTGATTGAATTTAGTATACCCTATTAATGAGTTGACAATAGTAGAAGAGCCCAAAGCTCTGTGTCAATTATTCTTCTAAGAGGTTAACAAAATGGAGACCAGGTAATCCTAATCCCTAGAACAACCTTGCATCTCGTGCTTATTCTTTTTATCTACATCCTATTTTGCTAATCCTAATTCCCATGAGTCTTAGGTTAGTTTTATATAAGTTTTGATAGGGTTGCTATATATGAAATATATTATGTGTAATCCTGATCTCATGAGTCTTAGGTTATGTAACACCCCCAAATTTCTAACAATTATAATAACATAAATTTGCTATAATTTTTATGAATAAATACTAAAATTCAAAATAACCAAAATTTGGGAAGTGTTACCGTCGCACTTGTATTGGGACAAGTGCAAGGCTACCTTATTACATTAAATAAATCCACACTTAAATAAAAATGTTTTTTTTTTCTCCAAAGCATGAAATAAAGACAAGCTAGAATTAGCTAGAACTAGCTGACTGTTCTTCCTCACTTCTCACTGCTAGCCCCAACTTTGAGACCCGCTTCACTGAAAATCTGCTCCCCCGAAGGATCATCACAGCCCAGAACACAAACATCAGCAAAAGCTGGTAATCTTAATAAACAAAGATAATATAGAAAAATAATAATAATAATAATAATAAAATATGAATATTCATAGGATGATAAAAAAAAATATCATATACATATATATAATCTAAAATATCAACTTTAATACTCATAATATCTATTTATTCACATTGAATCAAATGTTATTCTTTATCTTTTTAAATTTATTTAGACCCGGGAGACCCTACCAGTCTATTTAGTTTAGTGAGAAGAGAACCATAGTAAATCCGGGAGCCCCTGCCAGTTTATCCTATGACCCGGGAGCCCCTGCCAGTCACAATCAATCAAATTGGCCATAAAACATTTCGTCCTAATGTGCACACCTCTTTCCAAAGTTGCTACTGCCAGACACCACTTTGAAAAGAACGGATATAATCGGTTCACATCAAATAATATATTGAAGGCATAAAGCCTAAGGGTTGTGTTCATCACTTTGGGAGTACCATCCCAAAGCTATCCTCCCACGATTAAAAATATTTTGAAATACATACATAATAAATGGATTTCTCAATAAATATATATATATATATATATATATATATATATATATATATATATATATATATATATATATATGTATATACATAGTTCCATGATATTCAAAAAGAAGAATCTTAATTTATATTTATATAAGTTAATAACTTGGGTTTGTGATAATTTTAAAAAAATACATTGTTTGTGACAAAGGGAATACGTTACAAAAATTCTGTGAATATATGTGTGTGTATATATATATATATGAAAGCGTTTATAAGTTTCAATCACAAAAGCCGAAGCAATCAAAGCAACCACGTGAGGTATGTATATTCAATGGTAATTCATCAATCTATATATATGTTTCAATTTCAAAAAAAAAAACAAAAAACAAAACCCTCAAAGCTACCATGTACATGTAGGTATATGCAATCATAAATGATTTTGCAAAAAGCTTCTTCATGCAATTCAAGAATGAAAAGGTGTATACAAATAATTCAATCACCCATACATCTACGTTCAAAGTGATATTCAAAGGTTGAATGGTTTTGAAGAAGATTAATTAGGATTATATAAAATATATTTTACATATAATAACCACATATGATATGCTTATGATCATAATTACTTATCAAGATTCATATGAAATTAACCTAAGACTCATGGGATTATAATTACATATAATATATTTTATATATAATAACCCTGTCAAAACTTATATAAAACTAACCTAAGACTCATGGGAATTAGGATTAGTAAAATAGGATGTAGAGAAGAAAAAGAAGAAGCACGAGATGTAAGGTTGTTCTGGGGATTAGGATTACATATACTATATTTCATATATATATAACAACCCTATCAAAACTTATATAAAACTAACCTAAGACTCATGGGAATTAGGATTAGCAAAATAGGATGTAGAGAAAAGAAATAAGTTTAGGATTAGCAAAATAGGATGTAGAGAAAAAGAATAAGCACGAGACGCAAGGTTGTTCTGGGGATTAGGATTACCTGGTCTCCGTTTTTACTAACCTCTTAGAAAATTAGACTAAGAGTAAAAATAGAAAAAGTAGTAGAAGAGAGTAGTAGAAAAGAAGATGAATATTCAGGGTTAGGCTAGACCTCTATTTATAACTTAGAATTAGGGTTTAGCTTTGGACTCTTTTACTCTTACCAACTCATTAATAGGGTATATTAAATTAAATCAATCAACCATGGTGTGAATTTAATGTGATAAGGTATATTAAATTCAATCAATCAATCATGATGTGAATTTAATATGATTTGGCTGACAAGTAATGGAATTATTACCTAAAATCTATTTCTTAGTGCACAAGCTGAAAATTTCTAAGGCAATTAGGACTAGGAGTATTTGGCCTACCAAAAATAAAATAAGTGGGCTATTACTATTAATAAAAATTTGGGGTATTACAGGTTAATTTCATATGAATCTTGATAAATAATTATGATCCTAAATATATCATATGTGATTGTTATATGTAAAATATATTATATATAATCATAATTCCTAAACCTTAGAGAACAAAACACCTTCTTGTATTTATACATAATTCTTCTTCTCAGCTTATCGTAATTAGCTTTTTGCAAGCCATTAACTTTTGCATGCCATATTTACCTATACATTTTTTTTTTTTGGGCTTTGGATGCCTCGGCTTTTGAGATTGAAACACAAATATTTATATCCTCTCATTATTATACATAATATATGTACGCCTTTTGTCCTTTTTTTTTTGAAATCTATAAATGCCTTTCATTAATATATATATATATATATATATATATATATATATATATATATATATATATATATATATATATATATAAATCCATTTTTTATGGGTGTATTTTGAAATAATTAGACATTACTCAGATAGGTATTTGAGTTATAATATGAGTTGGATCTTATATCGAATATTTGAATTATTATACTCTTGAATAGTTTGGAAAGTCATGATGCCCTTGAGCAACTAATATATTCAATGAAGAAATTAATAATTATGATAATATTGAATTTCCTTATTGTGTGTGATCGTAATGAATTAATAGTGGGAGGATAGCTTGGGATGATACCTCCCAAAGTGATGAACACAACCTTTTGGGCTTTATACCACCGATGTGAAAAGATAGTATATGTTCTTCCTAAAGTGGTGTCTGGCAAGTTTCCGGGACATTAGTAGCAACTTTGGGAAGATGTGTGCACATTAGGACGAAATGTTTTATTGTTATATGGCCAATTTGATGATTTGTGACTGGCAAGTTTTCGGGTCACAGGATAGACTGGCAGGTTTCCGGGTCTACCATGGTTCTCTTCCCACTAAACTAAATAGATTGGCAGGTTTCCGGGTCTATATGAATTTAATAAAGATAATGAATAATATTTGATTCGATGTGAATATATAGATATGATGAATATTAAAGTTGATATTTTAGATTATGTATATGTATATGATATTTTTTTTATCATCATATAAATATAAATATTTATATTTGTTATTATTATTTTCTATATTTTCTCTGTTTATTAGGATTACCAGCTTTTGTTGATGTTTGTGTTCTGGGCTGCGATGATTCTTCGGGGGAGCAGAATTTCAGGGAAACAGGTTTTCAAGGCAGGCTGGGGCTAGCAGTGAGAAGTGAGGAAGAATAGTAGGCTAACTCTAGCTAATTTTATTTTACTTTATGCTTTGAATAAAACATTTTTATTTAAGTTTGGATTTACGTTAATGTAATAAGGTAGCCTTGCACTTGTCCTCGTACAAGTGCGGCAGTAACACTTTCCAAATTTTAGTTATTTTGAATTTAAGTAATTATTTATAAAAATTATTGCAATTTTATGTCATTATAATTGTTAGAAAATTTGGGGTGTTACACGAGTGAAGATGATGGAAAATGGATTTAGAATTCATTGTCTCAATATTTCAAAATTCATTAAGGGCAATTATGTCATTTCACTTTTTCCTTAATCACCATGAAGTCCCTTCAGACTTTCCAAACATGTAACTTTTCAGAAGGACTTTTTTGAAATTATGTTGGTCTTTTGGGACTTGAAGGGGATTTTCCCTTTTTATTGAAATTAGGGAAAATTACGTGCAGGTCCCAAAGAACAAAAAAAAATTACAAAAAAGTCCATTGAAATCATCAAATTACACAGAAGTCTTAAGGGATTTTTTTGATATTATTTGTATGGAAATAAAATCAAGGTTTTTAAATGTTGTTGTAAATATAGGCATTTCCTGTTGTAAATATGACTTTTTCTGTTGTAAAGGACCATGTTTTAAATTTTGTTGTAAATATAGTACTTCCTGTTGTAAATCTAGTCTTTTTCTATTGTAAATGACCTCTTTATGTTCAAAATCCAGGCGTTTAAATGTTATTGTAAATATAGGCATTTCCTATTGTAAATATGACTTTTTCTATTGTAAATGGCCAGATTTTAAATTTTGTTGCAAATACATCACTTCTTATTATAAATCTAGCATTTTTCTGTTGAAAATAACATCTCTATGTTCAAAATCCAGGTGTTTAAATGTTGTTGTAAATATGAGCATTTCCTGTTGTAAATATGACTTTTTTTTATTGTAAATGGTCAAGTATTTAAATTTTGTTGTAAATATGACATTTTTTGTTGTAAATATGACATTTCTTGTTATTAATAAAATAATATCAAAAAAGTCCCTTGGACTTTTGTGTAATTTGGTGATTTCAAGGGATTTTTTTGTAATTTTTTTGTTTCTTGGGACCTGCGTGCAATTTTCCCTTAAAATATGGCTTGCTTCACTTTTATCTACAAGTACCTGGCTTAGGTCCTTTGTGGACTTATGTATTTTTTTTTTAAAAAAAAATTCAGGCACTACCGAGTAATAAAAAAATAATTCAGATAATAGTACTGAAACAATTCTTTATGATCTTGAAAAATTATTTTAGGATACTGAAAAATAATATTTGAGGGTATTAAAAGAATGCTTCATAATACTGAAAAAATAATTCATGATTTTAAAAAATTATTTTAGGATCATTTTAAAAAAATATACTAAAACATATTTTTAATAGCAATTACTACTTGAATTATTTCTTTAAGATCTTAAAATAATTTTTTTAAAATTATGAATTATTATTTTAGTATTATAAAGTATTTTTTAATACAACTTAATAATCCAAAATATTTTTTTAAGACCATAAAATAATATTTTAAGATAATGAAGAATTGAATTAACTTTTTATTATCCGGTAATGCCTATTTTTTTTTTTTTTTTTTTAAAGGGATCAGGTATACAAGTACGCCAAAACGAAGCAGTTTCACGCAGACCTAAGCAGGTCCGTCAAGTTAGCAAGGGAAAACAAATTGTTTGTCTTCTCGTTGCTCCGTCGTGACTCGTCCCGTCTCTTTATCGTCCTTCCCGCTCTGCTTTTACAGATCCATTTCCTATTGCGTCACTTTCTTCTTTACAAAGTCCTTCTCTCAGTCTCTTGGCTATCGACGGAAGCTCGCCCTCATTCCCTCCCTCGGCTTAACAAGTTCGACGGCAACCCTTTCTCTCCCTTGGCCAATCGTGTTGGACGGCGCCCTCCATCGCCCTTATTCTCTCGCAGCCCCCATCTCCACGAATCCGTTCACGTCTACTCCTCTCCTCTGTTACGTGGCCGGTGGCTCGCCGCTGGTTGGTATCCTTATTCTTCTCTTTTTTCATGCCCATTTTTCTTTCTTGGATATGTCGTTTCTGAATGAAAATTCTGGATTTTATGATTTTTGGAACTGGAATTGTTTGTTTCTGAATTCATATTTTTGGAACTAGAATGTTCTTTTCTCTCTATATGAATATAAATTCTGGCATTCTTGTTTTGCAGATAGGATGGGCAATATCGGTAGATGAGAAATATTCATATCATATTCATGATTTATGCTCGGCCGATATTGAAACGCAAAAGCAACGTCGTTTTTAGGGCAAACTGACTTTTTCTAAGAAGAGTAGGCCATTCGAATTTTCCCAACGTGATTTAGGATTGAAACTTGATTTTGGGATTGAAAACTTTTAACCAAACATATAATTATCTGTTAGCACTCCTCAGCCTGGAGGTGAGGAAGTTCGGAAATTGTGAGGGTTGGCCATGGAGGAGAACTGCTAGTCTTGCTCTTGCAAGGAGAAAAGAAAATAAGAATGACGAAAGACTGACAAAAGAAGATGAAAGAGAACGAGACAAGACAAAAGAGGGGGAGGAGAGAGGAATGGATTGATGCACGGAAACTCAGGCGATGAAGCATTTGTTCATCATTCGTTGTTTTCGTTGAAAACAATTTGTTTGATGAATGCATAAGATTTCTAACACAAAAGTGTGGTGGATAGATACGTATATAAAAATTTGCATTTACATGATATGACGCTTTGTGGTTCATTCTATACAAATTTGAGAGATCAAATACAGCCATGGTTACGCGATTATGATAGGCTACAATCATTTGCTGTCATTCTCATATATATTCAGGTACTATTACGTCATTGTCTTTTTCTTGTGATTAGTAAAAGTTGTTCATGTTTAAGAGCAAAACCATAGTATCAGGATGTTTTTTTCAATTTCAAAATCAAAATGCAAGATTGGCTGCGCGTTAATTGGATCGCTGGGAGCATCATACAACGGAGTATTGCTTATTAATTTGGCAATCGCATTGTTTGCTTTGGTTGCAATAGAGAGTAGTAGTCAAAGCCTTGGCCGTACATATGCGATTCTTCTGTTCTGTGCTATTTTACTTGACATCTCTTGGTTCATTCTCTTCACTCAAGAAATTTGGTGCGTATCCTCTTGCAATTCCAAGTTGCATTACTTATATTTAATTTCTATATTTTTTTGCCAAAGGTCTCTTTAGGTTCTTATCCATTTTATGCGAGACATATTAGATGTACTAATTTTTTTTCCTTGTGTGGAATACATTTAGACTTTATGATGCTTAGTACTCTTTTTTTTTTTTTTTGCTATTTTATTTTAATTGAATTGATTGGACTCTAATGTGTTTATTTTAGTATGACATTCATTTTTCTTATGACTAGGTTAAGCACTAGCTGCTTCATAATAGGTACTACAATTGAGGAAGGGTCAACTAATTTGTATTATAGGTCATTGTAGCTGCTATTTCATATAGTTTTCTTGTTAATGACGTCAACTAAAGCACTTATGAAGTGGGTTACTTCATACTCTATATGTATGGGCCCACAATTTTGTTTTATTTTTAATATTTATTTGCCAGCATGACTCAATGCTGCCCGTGGTGGTAAAATTATAATTATTTGTAGGAGCCAAATCATTTACTTGTATTTATCAAACGAGCTGTCATGTCTGTTACCATCTGATGTAAATCATAATTGATGTTTGCAGGGACATTTCTACTGAGGATTATACAACTTTTTTCATATTCTCAGTGAAACTTACTCTGGCTATGCAAATTATTGGTTTTGTTGTGAGGTTATTATCCTCATTGTTATGGATACAGATTTATAGGCTGGGGGCTTATATAGATACAAATTCTCGAGAAGCAGATTTTGGCCTAAGAAATAGTTTTTTGAGTCCTACAACACCTGCTGTAGTTAGGCAGTGTTCGAGTTCCAGTGAGATACTTGGGGGCTCCATCTATGATCCAGCTTACTTCTCATCCTTGTTTGAGGATGGCCAAGAGAACAAATATTCATTTGGGGTATGCTATATTTTGTGAGCAACCCTATATTTTTGTACATATGTTCATGAATGGTTTGATTTCAAGGTCAACTGGCAGGGTGAACAATTTGTGCAATTTTCTTTGTGTCTGTTCCATAGGAAATTTATTGAGTTCTTTTTTGTTTGTATGAGGCATGGAATATCATTCTATAGGTATTCAGTTTACTGCTAAGAAAATGATAGGTCTTAGTCGTATGAATTATCAGTAGGTGGACAATTTTTTCATGTTCAGGAGCGACTGCTCAAATAGCTAAATTAGGACACAATTCATGAAGGACTATTGCACAATAAATCATTTAGTTAGTGTTATTTTAGGGAGGCTTCCTTTGCTTATTTACAGAGGGTTTGTAGTACTCACTTGAGCCAATGAACATGTAATTTTGTTATTTGTTTCAGGAGGACCACTTGTCTTCATTTTTTTTTTTTGTTTTTGTTTTTCTCCCCTCAATTTTTTTCTATAAAGAATAATATTTTAGATAAAATATGATATATGAGATAAAAAATATGTAATAAGGGTAATCAAAATTCAATTTCTGCTAGTTTTATATTGATAACATCTGATAGTTGCATCCTATAAGACGTAAAATTCAGTTACGAGTTACAATCCATCAAGGGGATGAGTTTGTAGTTGATCATTGATGGATAGTAGTAATTTTTAAGAAAAATCGCATTAGGATAAGGGTGTATGATGAATCGTGACGTTATTTCTGATAAGAGGTGCTTCTGTGCTTTGGAAGTTCAATTGTTAGGGTGCTTGAAGTGGGCAGTCTGATAAGTTTCTTATCAATAATTCGTACCCCTCTTTGTAGTTTGATTTTTTTTTTTGGTAATGCGATTCTTAAACTTAAAAATGGATCAGAGATTTGTGACTTACAAGTTTTCCTTACCTTAATTACATTTTGATTGTCATAACCATTGGAGTTTACTATGGAAATGTTCAGATAATTTCTTGAATTTAGCAGCTCAGGATTTTATGTGCACGTGTGTTTTTGGGGCCATTTGCAGATGCAAAATCAAGATGTTAGTGAGAACGGGTCAAGTTCAGCTGCTGAAGCTTCTCAAAAGTCATGTATGGATAGATCTTTGCAGGTTGTGGATGTAAGTATATGATCTTTTCCCCTGTTCTTTGGTGTGTTAGCTTTGAAAATCATCAAGTATTACTAAGCCGATAGCTTCTTTTACTTAGCTCTCATATTTGCAAGGCATGTATTAAATAATATTTTCTCTTCAAGGTAGAAGAGGAGGCTATACCTTGCTAATATTCATTGAAAAACAAGAAAGGTCTGGCTAAGTATTCTTCCCCCTTTTGAATAGAAAGTGAAATCATATATTCAAAACAAGAGATTACTTGTTAACGACTTCCTATTGTTATTTCACCATTCACCAGTCCCTACACCAAGTTTTTTTGTTTTGTTTTGTTTTGTTTTTTTAATTTTTGGCTTTTGTGTGTGTGTGTGTGAGCTGTGAGGTGGGTTATGGAGATAGTTAGGGTGAGATCCTCCGAACTTGTCGGCGCTTTAATGGAAACATTCGCTGGTTGATCTCTTGTCTTGACATATTCCATAGCGATGATTTTCTCTTGAATCTCTTCTTGAATAAAATGTTAATAAATTTCTTATGCTTGGTTTGTTCATGGAACATAACGTTTGTGGCAATGTTTAGAATAACTTGGTTGTCACACCATAGCTTTTCAGGTAGTGTGATTTTTAGGACCAATCTTGAATAAAATGTTTTGCAATTGATCATGCACAACATTTTGTTTTCGTGATATGAAGAAAAACACATGCCCTATTGGATGACCATGTATGAACCTTGGATCTTGTCTAATTCACATGAGTGAAGCATCTAATTTTAGTGTGCTCATGATTTCCATACAATTTGTTAACCATGTGTTAGAGCTCCTTTCTGATAACAAAGAATTTGTTCTAAAGCTTCCCAATGAGTGTCCTATTGTAACTCCCATACAACTGATAAGAGGTAATAACTTCCCTAATCTCAACAGATAAGAAATAATAACTACTCCTAACTTCTCCTAACATGTGTCTTTCTTCAAAAGAGGACCATGGAACCCTAACAGTTAGTTGAAGACATGAATTGACTAACTTCTCTAATAGAGTATGCAATGTTAAGTTCAGTTATGATATGACAATTTAGTTTCCCTACCAATCTTTTATATCTCTTAGAACCTTCAAATGGCCCACCTTCATTCTTGACAAGTTGTAATTGACAAGTCATTAGGGCACTGCATGGTTTAGCTTCCAACGTTCTTTGTAATATAAAGTCAAGGACATACCTTCATTGAATAAATAAGATTCCTTTTAGCTACACAGCCGAAAGAAGTCTTACTTTATTTAACTTTAACTCCCAATGTATATTTTAAAGGCACCTAATTCTTTGTTTAAAACTTATAATGAAGAAAGGTTTTAGTAGATGAAATTCCTAAAGTGTCTTTCTCAGTAATGATAATGTCATTATCATATGCAGTTGTTAGAATTATGTAAGTAACCGTTCATTTATGGAACATTGAGTAATCATGCATGTTATCACAGTTTTGCTCATCCCATATTTCATAAGCATGTCCTTTAGAGGGTGAAAGAGTCTCCTCATCCTTCCCAGCAAGCAATCTGTTGCAATAGTTTCTTTCTCTTTTCATCAATCCAAATTTCCTCCTTTGATGCTCTCCTCATCTTTTACATGATGATTTTCTGACAGAAGCAATAAGAGGCTATTTTCATTCTCATATGCAAGATCCAATTTTTTAGCATGATTAGACGAAAATCTCTGGCATCCTTGCTTTTTAAAGATAATAAATAAGAGTAGTTAGTTAGGAGTTAGTTGGGGGTAACTAGGAGAGATTATTGTTAGTAGCTAAGGGCTATCTATAGGAGGTCAAGGAGTGATTGTAAACATGCTTACGTGAGTAATGTCTATTCCCCCTCTCTTCTATCTATCTCTCTCCCTTCTATCTTCTTTTGTTTCTCTCCCTTTCCCTCTCTTTCCTACCTTTCTTACACATTAGTGGTATTAGAGCCACTCCTTCCTCTGACCTGAGGGGAGGGCTTCAAAACTGATGGAGCTAGCATTGGAAGGAATTGAAGAATTGTTGATGGAGATATCAAGACAACTGACACAATGTGTGATGTCATTGGAAGCAAGCAGAGGGAGTGTGGGAAGTCCTAGAATCGTAAAAGAAGAAACACCATTGATTAAGTAGCACGGAAGGTGGATGACTACAATACAACGTTCAACAACCTCACCAATAAACACCATTTTCTCAAGGACTCTCTTATCAGCGTGTGCCAAATGCCAATGTTGCACATGTAGTTTTTCTTACCATGCACAAGTCTTTTATGAATCGTGCTTTGTCATTGCCCTTGTTATGGTAAATACTCATTGTTCCACTTATAAATTTGTGTTGTTTGAGTGGTAAATAGTACTCTTCTAGTCCTTAATATAAGACCTAATTAAAGAGTTGATTTTGATCTTGAATATAAGACATATTTATCATATTTACTAATTTTTCCCCCCAAATTATCCCTATTCTCAACATTAATTTAATAATGCACTCATGTATAATATAAAGTGAGTAATGCTTGCTAGTATAGAGAAAGTAATTAATGTCAACATAGAGAAGGTCTGTTTTTTCTTTATAAAATAAAATGATTTTAAGCATTTTTTTAATTCTATAAACTAGCATCAAACACATTACAACTTAGAAAAAACAAGGGCAATATGGGAAAAACATTTCACAATTATTATAATTAACTAATTTAATTAACTTCTTTAATTAAATCAAATTAGTTAAATAGTTACTACATTAAGAACCGGATGCTTATTTAATATCTTTAGTTATACATTTGTGTCATATAAATGGTAACACTAAATACGCTAGCTAAACTCTTAAATTTGCATTACAAGAGGTTAATTTGAGGGTCTTTTTAATAAATAATTTGTGAATGTGGTGCTTGTGCATAATTCTCCCTATTAATTATTTCTACTTTGTTTCTTCAAAAAAGGGGGTTGAAGCTTAACCTCTGTGCTTCCTCTTGTTCTATTTTAAGTTTTTTGAACATCTTTTATGTAAGCAATATCTTTTGATTGGATATGAATTTACATATTTAAGCTTTAGATTTTTTTTAGCTGTCTCCTTTATCTATTCTATTCTAACTTGTGTTGATCCTCCAGGAAGGGAATGCATCACTCAAGATGGAAACCGTTTGACAATGAGCCCAAAATTTGCTGGAGCCTCCTTGTCAACGTTTTCGCTTGGTAAATGTTGTTGGGAGATACGGCAAATGGTTGGTTGAGTCTATAGCAGGGATGAATTTCAAAGTTTTTCATCAAGGAAATAAAAAATTCTGTATTTGTTTATGTGAATTCAAGCCAATGGCATGTTGGCTATAAAGATCTAAAGATTGGGATGCACATTACTCAAAGATACCCGCATATCGGCAAGCAGTTCGGCACAATGCCCTGACATTGCTCGTGACATCTAGGTTGACTTTTGCATCAGGGAAGGGGAAGCTATGATACGTATCCGTGTCCAATTTCGTTTTCACCCTGTTTCATTTTTCAATTGGTTGATTAGGCGGTTGGTTAGTTTCGAATGATGAAGGGTTTACACAAGTGTACTGACGCCACTCTCATTTCATTTAAACTTTGTGACTAGACCCTGAGAACACGACTTATTGTAGGTGCTGAGGTCTGGGTGGTCTTTGAATAGCAAGATTGTTTTGTTTTGTTTTGTTTTGTTTTTTTAAATTATTTATTATTTATTCAAGACAAAATGATATTAAATGAAAAACAAGTTTACCAAGTTGCATATAGATCGAACACCAACATGAAAGCTAAAGAACGAACTTATAAGGCCAATACTTCAATCAGTAATAGACATGCTAGATATCATTACAAAAAGTTTATTTATCTCAAATTTTAGCATATAGATCGAACACCAACATTAGGTGTGTGACTCAGATTGGATTCGGATTAGTTAGGGTGAAGTTTTGGATACCGGATGGGCAACAAAAAAAAAAAAAGTTTATCCCTCTCAAACCTTAGCACTACAAATGTGTTATTATTTGTTACTTATTGCGTTTGTTATAGGTACATCACACATTTGTGAGTGCAGGTTCTGATGGGCAACAAGCGAAAAGCACCATATATATATATATATATATATATATATATATATATATATATATATATATATATATATATATTATATATTTTGATACATAGGCGATAGGGGAAGGGGGGATCGAACCCAGGAGACTACTCCCAATACCACTGCACTACTAGTAGTGCTGGTGAAAAGCAACACATTTTAAAAAAGGGCCTCATAGCAATTGATAGTTTGTAATACCCCGGATTTTTAATAATAATAGAAATAGTAATGATAATGATAGATTAAAATAATATTAATAAAATAATAATGATTAATAATAGAAATAAAATAACAATAATAATAATAATAAAAATAACAACAACAACAACAACAACAACAGTAGATTAAAAATAATAATAATAATATAGAAAAATCTAGAAATTTATAATGTTTGTATAGTTAATTTATTAATTAGGAATAATTAAAAGGCCTAGCCCATAGCTAAACCCTAAATTTTAATTATAAACTTAGGTTTAGCCGCAACGCTCGATAGTTTTCTTCCCCACTACCTTTTCTTCTCAAATCCTCCTTCCGGACTCTCATCAAATTATTTTCTAGGAGGCTAGCAAAAACGGAGACCAAGTAATGCTAATTCCCATGAGTTTTAAGTTAGTCTTATATAAATTTTAATAGGTAATCCTAATAACACTGTATGTATGTAAACACAAATCTAACAAATCAAGAAAACATGATACATACGTCCTTTAATTTGAAAACAAAGCTGATAAGTTTGGCATATTAGCTATCAAAGTCTTTTATATATAACTCCTTTCGATTACTTGACCTTTGTTGATTGTTAAATTGATCTTCTTGACACGTTGTAATATTCTTTCAACTATCAATTATTCATGTTTTTGTCTCTTCTAATTATTGTTGCTTGACATTATTACCTTGATGCGATGTCAAACTTATCGTTCTATTTTTTGTCAAGCCTAGTAAAGCCAAAAAAGGATAATAAGTAGAGCCATGGATTTAAATGATGGTCATGAGAACTTCTCATGACAACTTTATATGAACCAATGAGTAAAATGGATAATGAAAAATTAAGGATTTAAATGATGGTCATGAGAACTTCTCATGACAACCTATAGGAACCAATGAGTAAAATGGATAATGAAAAATTAAGGATTTAAATGATGGTCATGAGAACTTCTCATGACAACCTTAGAGGAACCAATAAGTAAAATGGATAATGAAAAATTAAGGATTTAAATGATGGTCATAAGAACTTCTCATGACAACCTTATAGGAGCCCATGAGTAAAATGGATAATGAAAAATTAAGGATTTAAATGATGGTCATGAGAACTTCTCATGACAACCTTATAGGAATCCATGAGTAAAATGAATAATGAAAAATTAAGGATTTAAATGATGGTCATGAGAATTTCTCATGACAACCTTATAGGAACCCATAAGTAAAAGGGATAATGAGTAAAGCCAGGAATTTAAATGATGGTCATGAGAACTTCTCATGACAACCTTATAGGAACCTATGAGAAAAAGGGATAATGAGTAGAGCCGATGGTCATAGAAATTTCTTATGACTGCCTTATAGAAACTCATGAGAATTTATTTTATAGTTTAATTTGAGAAATCCATTTTTGTGTGTATTGAAATAACTTAATAGTGGGAGGATAGCTTTGGAATGGTACCTCCCAAGTGATGAACACAACTTTTGGGCTTTATGCCAACGATGTGAAAAGATAGTATCCGTTCTTCCCAAAGTGGAGTCTGGCAGGGTTTCCCGGGATACTAGTAGCAACTTTGGGAAGATGTGTGCACACTAGGAAGATATGTTTATGGCCAATTGATGATTGTGACTGGCAGGGTTTCCCGGGTCACATGGTAAACTGGCAGGGTTTCCTGGGTTTACCATGGTTCTTTTTCCACTAAATAGACTGGCAGGGTTTCCCGGGTCTAAATAAATTTAAAAGATAACGAATAATGTTTGATGTAATCACGATTTGTGTGTGCGTGTATATATATATATATATATATATATATATATATATATATATATATATATATATATATATATATATTTACTTTGATTAATATAGCTGTGCCATTTAAATTGTGTTTTATTAGAATTACCAGCAATTGCTGATGTTTGTGTTTATGGGCTGCGATGATCCTTCGGGGGAGTAGAATTTCAGTGAAACAGGTGTCAAGGGTTGGGGCTAGCAGTGAGAAGTGAGGAAGCACCTTCATCTAATTTTATTTTATTTTATTTTATTTTATTTTGTTTGGAGTAAAACATATTTTGTTTAAGTTTGAATTTACCTTATTTGTAATAAGTAGCCTTGTACTTGTTCCATTACAAATGCGGCGGTAACACTCCCCAAGGTTATTTATTTTGAATTTCATTAATTCATTTATGAAAATAATTTAAATTTTTTGTTATTATAACTATTAGAAATTGGGGGTGTTAGTCGATGACTAAGAGGGTCAAGCAGGAATACTAATGAAGGTACTAACAAGTGAAAACCACCACAATCACACATTTGTAACTCTTACAATCTATTTTGGAGTCAGTTGCCGTGAGACTAGATCTATGAATCTAAAATAATGAGGTTCTTAAACATTTAAAAAGGAAAGCGAGACCAGATGCTAATTGGGATCTCCAAAAGAATTTTGAGAGAATAACCCCTCTGGCTTGTTAATTCTATGATAATAATGATGATTCAGATTTTTATATTTATAAAGGATAATATCCCAGCCTTCAACATTGATTGAGATCAAGGAAGTAAATAAGGAATGTAGGTGCTGGTCTTTATTAACTAAAGATGAGTCATTATAGGCCATAGCTGAAAATTATGTAATTTGCCAAACTTCCTAAATGATGGCTAATGGAGAATCGCGATACATTAATGTAGAGCTTTATTGCGTTTCCTCCATATAAGATTAAGCAAGCGAATAATTTCACATATGATGGAAGAAAAACCATCGGATTGAAGATGGATCAAAGTTTGCTTTAACAAACCCTTAAACTCTTTGAAATTCAAAGATGGAACCCTGATGAGCAAGCAGCCAAACCAAAGGGACCTAGTCAGGGGGCATGATATAAATATATGATCAAGTGTTTCCTTTGCATCACAACCAAATAAGAATAAGCCAAAAGTATTAAAATGATTTCTTCAAGATATCACAAGAAGGTAAAGCATTATATTATACTCCTAAATTTCATGAATGCAAATAAAAGCGGTAATGGAATATATTGTGGCTTGATGTCCAATGCAAGCAGATATTAGATAATTAACATCTTTATTAATGTAGGACTCACTCTTATCCTTTTTATAACGCACATGTTAGTTTCCAAATGAGCATTTAATATTTTTCTCTATGTATGTTAACGTTTTGTGAGGGTAGTGGAAGTGTAATAACTACTTTCTCTGGTCTTTTTTATAAGAGTCAAAAATTTAAATTACCTTAATCTTTTTTCATAAGAGTCTTACCAAGGTTGTTTGAACATTTAATGAGTTCCCCCCTCCCCCCCCCCCCAATTTTCCCCCTCATTAATTATACATTGCATTAATTAAAAGGTTGGTGATGCCCAAGGGTGAATCCAGAAAATTACTGAATGGGGTACCATTGACGGGAGGATATGGGAGTTTGAGGGCAATACCCTTGATTTTTTTAAAGGAAATTTTTAAATGCATTAAAAAACAAAAGAATATATAAAAAAAAAGAATATAAAAAAATATTTATGAAATTAAGTGAATACTGATGATGTAATAAGAGAGGCAATTATTTTACAAACATGTAATTTAGAAAAGCAAGGTCAAGTGCTGTTAGAAATGCAAGTACATAAATTACAATGAAGGGTGGACACTTAATAAGTTCAAGTATATATATTTTAATAAAAAAGTATATTACAATAAAAATAATTACAATGTCATTCTTCTAGGCCTTATATAACACCTGAAAACTTGGCCAAAATATTTGAAATATCTCAAACAAAGATGATCAATATCTAAATCATTAAATTACATAACCATTTTAAATAAAATTTATAATATGAAGTCAAATAAGTTTCCAAAATATTTCAGAGTTAAATACAATGCGGAAGTCTTAGGGTCATGGCAGATAAAAATAACATAACATAAGCTATATAAGTACAAATGAGCCTTCAAAACTTACTTCATAAGTGCCTTTCCCTTGCTCCCTACTAGAATGTTTACTTAAAAAAAATGTTAATATAGGATGAGATTGCACGTCTCAGTAGCTACTGAAAGTTTTCATCGTATACAAGCAAGCAAATTATATATGACAAAAAGCAGAAGTTTGTTTTATATATATATATATATATATATATATATATATATATACATATCATAATTTCTCATACAAAATTCTTTTGCAAAAGTAATTATCATTATGTCAAATTGTGAACTATACAATTATACAATATGCAATATGTAGCCTTCCTTATATCACCATCCACCCTTGTACCCCTGACATGAGCCATAGGCTAACATATAGTCTGATAGAAACTCATTTATTTGACAGGATGGTTTCAAGCTCACCAAAACCTAAGA